>CM066589.1:11890000-12490000 GCA_033816785.1 Picus viridis | reverse complement strand
GAACCATTCAATACTTGGTTAGCAGTTGTATCTCCTATCACATTACACTATTAGTGATATGTGATTCTAAGGCGGCAACTCAAACAATTTGCAGTGTCTTGGCAATTACAAGTTTGCTTTGGTGCTCAGAACGATTTCATTTCTATCTCACAATTTAGTTTGTTCATTAATATCTTGAGTCTGCATACAAAAAACACTGAAAAATGTTACCATTCACAATGCCAGGTGTAATTAGCACTTCATTAACTCACCCCTTTATCTCCTCTTGTTTTGGAATTGAATTTCACTGTCTTTAAACGGGCTCGCTCTTTTTTCTCCACTCTACCACAGAAAGACAGGTAAAAATGGTAAATCAGCAGAATTCAAGAACTTCAAGTTACCACTTGTTACTGCATAAGCATCTATCTGCCTGTACCTTTTGCAGTATAGGTATTTATTGCTGATGACACTTCCAGAAAATGGAAGCCTGGTAATGGCAAACTGTATGAGAAAAGTGATGAGCTGGAATACTGGAGTACTCAACTGGAGTACTTTGTGCTTGTATGGGTTCACTAAATCCAGAGGGTGCAAAGAGAAAACCTGACTTAAGAAGAGAACCTCCTCAATTACGAGTTGACAGGAGATACGAAGAGTAAGAGCACCTGATCTCCTACTTGGGTCTCTAGTATGACAACAAACACCTCATCTTTGTTTACTCTGACCACCAAAGAAATATTTGCCATAATCCAGGTTTTGAGTAGGAGGAATTCATGGTGGTGTCACCATCTGAATAGAATTCACTTTGCAGCTTTTCATTAGTAATTGGTATAATGCTATCAAACCAAATGGTAATATTATTAAATCCATAACTTGCTTACATTGCAGACATGGACTTGGATCAGCTTTATCAACTTCAGCACACAGCTCCTAAAGCTAAATAGCATTTTAACACATTTCTCATTTACTTAGGATCCCACTAGAGATGACTTTTTTTTCCCCCTAATTAAAAACCAAAACCAACCAAACCCCAAAACCAAATAAAACAGCCAACCCAACCCCAAACAAGTGGCTGATGTTTGTTTGTTGTTAATTATGTACCACAACAAAGCATATGCAACTGTTATTATTGCCATTAATAAACACATTAAGACATGTGTATGACTTAATCATATCACATGTTTAATAGCAGACATCTTAAAATCAGGAAGATCTGACATACCTGCGTTTGCTTGGGATAACTCCAATTTCCTCACTTTCTCCATCTGGAGTTACCTGCCGTGCCTGCCACCATTCATCATCAGAAGCATTAATGACATGGAGAATATCTCCAAATTTGAAGTTCAGTCCTTGACTTGGAAGGCCGCTATCTTTAGTCTTGTCATAGTCAAAAAGGGCTCTGCATTGAAAAGAAAAAAAAATTCAACACAGAAAAAGAAAATACTAGAAGAGTATCAGTAGCACCAAAAATTCAACATAGAAAAAGAAAATACTAGAAGAGTATCAATAGCACCAAATCTGAAGCAAGATGCCTGTGGGCTCCTCAATTTAAGAAGGACATTGAGACACTTGAAGGTGTCCAGAGAAGGGCAACAAGGCTGGGGAGGGGTCTGGAGCACAGCCCTGTGAGGAGAGGCTGAGGGAGCTGGGGGAGCTGGGGGAGCTTCCTCCTGGAGAAGAGGAGGCTCAGGGAAGACCTTATTGCCTTCTACAACTCCCTGAAGGGAGGTTGTAGCCGGGTGGAGGTTGGTCTCTTCTCCCAGGCAGGCAAGCAGCACCAGAACTAGAGCACACATTCTCAAGCTGTGCCAGGGGAAGTTTAGGCTTGGAGGTGAGGAGAAAGTTCTTCACAGAAGGAGTAATTGGCCATTGGGATGTGCTGCCCAGGGAGGTGGTGAAGTCACCGTCCCTGGAGGTGTTCAAGAGGAGACTGGATGTGGCACTTGGAGCCATGGTTTAGTTATCAGGAGGTGTTGGGTTATAGGTTGGACTTGATGATCTCTGAGGTCTTTTTCAGCCTGGTTGATTCTGTGATTCTGCTTTTTGCAAGTGATTGCACTACCTCTCACAGACACACACAAAATATGTAGTATAGTATACATGCACACTTCTAAGTTTTAATTAATGGGAATAAACTTAATGCACATGGACTTCAAAACAGTTCAGCAATTACACAGAATAGTCTTTGCACAATGAAAGGCAGCAGCATCAAGTATTTTTTACTCTGATGAGGTCATGTCAAGTAAAATAATTTCACTGAAGGAAAAAAAGTCAAAGCTGCTAAAATAGTTTGAGAAGATAAATGAAGGTGTCACATGGCAGTGACAAAACTATATAGCTACAATTCTATGAACACCAAGAACTGGTAACAATCAAAGAAATGAGCCCAGAAGTGAATAGAACTAACAAAAATCTCTTTTGATTCCAACTGATGAACATGGCTTCTCCTTGTATGCCTGGCAAACATCAACTGAGAACTCATTTCACAGCCAAGATGACCTATCTATCGATGGGCTGGTATATTGAAAACAGCTTTCATTAACTCCCTGTAAGGAGATATTCCACAGATTCACAATGCCATGTATACATTTACTTCATGCAAGTTACAAGCAGAAACTTAAAATAAATGTGGTACTCCTGCTTTGGTATTACTGTTGTGATATTCCTGTTTAGTATTACTGCTTTGAACAGAGTTCAATGGTATTTTCTCTAGATTCTATTTAAATGAGAAGTCCTAAAAATTATTTCACAGAGAGAGCATCAAACCCTTCCTTTTATTTCATCTCACTTTGTATCACCCAGCAACTAAACAGAAATAAGAAAGGTAATGTGGTTCCTCTATTTACAAGCCTACAGAAATGGAATGTAAATTGCAAGTTTCATCAGTGTTTATGCTTCAAACCCTAAAATTTAATGGCTGTGATTACAGTGCCAAACATGCCAGAAAGTCTTTTTACTTGGCCACAAACATTGCCTTCAATATCATAGGCTGTTGATCAACTTTTACTGAAGCATTTCTTCTTTTAGGGTATCCTTGCTGAACAAAGTAATCAGGAATTCCTGCAGCAAAAGCATCTCCATTTCTTATTTAACGAAAGAGGAATTAAATATTACTGCTTCAGAATGAAGGTTATTTTATAAAGGAAGGGCTCTTTCCACTCCCCCACCCCGAATTTTTGGGAAACCTATTTGAAACTGGATGTTTAAACTAACAATAACATAGGAATGGCTCAAACTCCGGGAGGCAACTACACTTTTCAGACCTGGCGCTACTGCCAGATCTTATTTTTCAATGGATTTAGTTCAAATTTCCTAATGATTTCAAAACGGTTAAGTTCCTTCCACTTGGAGATGCAACCATTTTCTGCTCTGCTTCAGGGAGAGATAAGCACCATTGTTTGAATTCGAAACATATCACACTGGTCAGAAAAAATGCCAACAGGCAAAAGCAATTTCCGATTTTGCATTCTGTGAGCACTGCACAGACTGAGATTTGGCATACAAGATGAGATAAAACAGAGAATAAATTTACTCTGTCAACCTACTGTAGAAACTTGGTAGCATGCAAGCTTTTTCAATCTGTGGATGAAGGAGGAGTGTGTACAGATACAAGGTAGATGCAAAAATGGGAACATTTTATGAGACAATCTTTCTCCTCTCGGAATAAAGATCAAACCAAATATAAAGCCATTAAATCAGTACATCTTAATTAGTCAGGGCTACACAGAGAAAGTTAGATGTGCAAATGAACAGTTAGCTGCAGCTGAATTGCTGTATTTTTATTGCCCTTCCAGGACTGTTATCTTGCTATTCAGCATATATTGATATATACACACTTAAGAAGAAAACTCTCATTTGACTTCTAATTGTATTTTCAAGGAAACACAGCCAACTTTTCCTTATTACATAATATCCCCAAAATGCTCTTTACAGAGCATCTCTTTCACAGAATCAATTGGAGAATGTTAGGGGTTGGAAGGGACCTCCAGAGATTGAGTCCAACCCCTATGCCATAGCAGGACCACCTAGGGCAGGCCACACAGGAATGCACCCAGCTGGGATTTGAAAGTCTCCAGGGAAAGAGACTCCACAACCTCTCTGAGCAGCCTGCTCCAGTGCTCTGTCACCATGACTGTAAAGAAGCACCCTTCTTGTATTGAGGTGGAACCTGTAACTTGTACCTGTCATTACTTGTCCTATCACTGGGCACTACTGAAAAGAGACTGGCACCTTCATCTTGACATTTTTACAGTATTTTTATTTGATAGGGTTTTTTTTAACCTATTTGTTGGATTTAGTTTTCAATTTTGTGTTGCATTACATAACTGAAATCCTTTAAGGCATACCTAGAGCTAAGTATTATAGAAAAAAGATATCTCTGGTTACTAAAATTGGCTTCAAATCAGTACAATTAAAAGTACACAATGATCATAGCAGAGTAATTTATAATAAATAAGCTGGATAACTGACATCTGTCAATATCTAGCAGTAAGTGAAGAGACTCACAAAACTTAATTCAGTGAGGCCCAAATTATATCAGAAACTAGACAGAACAGATGTGAACTCATCCTGTGTACAGCAAGTGGCCTACCAGCTTTTGGCATCTTTCGGTGCGATGACAAGGGTAGATCTCAGAAGCCCTAGCACTATCCTCTGTTAAGAGATGTGGGTGGAAAAGTTTTTCCTAAGCAATTTTTGCATTTTAGGTTTTTGGTCTGACTTACAACAAAGCTGATTATCCAGCCTCTAAAACCTTTCTTGGAAAAGGAATCCCCAGTCTCCACAAGGCTTCTGCCAACAACCTGGAGAAAGGTCACTTTTTTGCAGCATCTGGTAAGGTCAAATTCTTAACCTCAGTTATTTACAGTTAACAACTTCCATCAGTGGCATAAAAGCTACATAAACACAAAATGCATGTCAGTGGCTTTAAATACCAGGTCAGTGTGTGAACATAAGCACAAGCAATTTAGAACCTATACAGGCTGTAGCTAACCAAGGAAAATAAAAGCATTTAGGATTGTTTAAGCTTTGTTATAATGGTAAGGGCTAAAGTGATAAATGATGAGAGTATGGAAAGGAGGAAGATATCATCACAACATCCATGTGCTCAACTACCTGTGGAAATTTTAAGACATGGATAACTGTGGTATCAAGCATTTAACCTCAGTGTTTGAGGCATTTATCCATAGAGACTAAAATTTTGACTTCCAAAATATTAAAAGGTAGACAAAGCACACACACAAAAAGATCAACTCTGCATCGCCAGAAACCAAAGAAAGCTACTAAAATAATGGGTCCAAGCATGAAGGCGACATGGTATAGCCAAAGGAAATGGAAGTCCTGGATGAGTAATTGCCTATTTTTCCCCCAAAGCCTTCAGAAATAGGTTGCAAAAGACTGAGTCTTTCTGACCATAGATAAAATTACTCAAGTACCCGCCTTGTGTAAGACTTGCTTCCTTTCTTATAGTTCAATACATAACAGCACCATGAACAAAACAGTATCTGCTTCAGATGGGAGAAGTCAAATGAATTTCAGCAGGTAAGCCAGTGAGTTCATACAACAAGGGGACACAGTCTCAAGCTGCAACAGGGGAAGTTTAGGCTCGAGGTGAGGAGAAAGTTCTTCACCGAGAGAGCGATTTGTCATTGGAATGGGCTGCCCGGGGAGGTGGTTGAGTTGCCATCCCTGGAGGCGTTCAAGAGGGGACTGGATGTGGCACTTGGTGCCATGGTCTAGTTGTGAGGTTTGTGGTTACAGGTTGGACTCGATGATCTTTGAGGTCTCTTCCAACCTTGGTAATACTGTAATACTGTAATATTTTAAACCAAATGTAACCCAAGCACCAGCACTACCCAAGTCTCGCCTACTCTTATTAAAATATTTTGGCCTCTGCCAAGGAGCTACTGCTGGCTTTTATTATGGTTCACAGAGTTCCAAAAAACCATTTATTTTTAAACATGCAATCTTTTCACCCACATTCCATCCTTGAAACATTACACTTTAATAGTATGTAACCGATGTAGGAGTCAGTTGGCACATTAATGAGCTGCCCCTTGCCACAGTTTCATGGTGCCACCCTCTATTTTCTTAACTGCTTCATGATCTTCTAAATTTTTACTTCCTTTACATTTAGCTCTATATGAATCAGTCAATGCAAAATATTCAGGTCATTTGCTTTGATGCATTTGCTTTTGGTTACCATGGAAAATGTTCTGTAAAAGATGCTATTGAGTACAGAAACAAGATTTCTCAATACAAGCTGAGAATAGAACTCAAGTAAGTTGACGGAATCAAGATGGAAGTCTGTTAAAGCTTAAAGGGAGAGCATAAATTTGAACTCAAGAACTGAAGGAGGAAAATGTGAACACTGCTGTCACAGAAACACAAACTGCGTTAAGCAAGATGTTAAGCCATCTAACACAGTCACTTAAAGAATAAATGGCTATTTTTGCTCTGAGAGGCAGGACAAAAAGCAAGTGAATAGCACCACTCTTCAAGGCTCACACAGGGTTCTCAGGGCTGTCACTGATTAGTCCGCTATAGCTGAAAAGTAATCTAAATGAAGCTTTACTTTGAATACATTCTGCATACAAAAATCAATTTTTAAAGTTCAATAATGAGTAAATAATCGTCTAAAATGCAAATACAGAACTATTAAGCCTACAGGCAAGGAGAGAAAGACAATAGCTGGGGAAAGAAATAAATGATTACCTGACATAGAGGGATCTCTTCTGGCTAGTTCGCAAAGATCCTGATCCCGAACTAATGCTACTGTTCATCATCTGTTCCCGTAAATCATGTATTTTGGCTTCAAAACGACTGTATTCTGTAAGGAAAGGAAGTGCCACAATTAATTTCCTCTGAACTCCAGCAATTACTTGGAAAAATGCTAAAAACCCCAGAGAAGAAACAGTTACAGCTTTTCCAATACAAGGAAAACCTCAACGTTTTTATTATACATTATGTTTTGCAATTAGAAATTACAACAAAATCTCACCTTGCAATTAGAAATGACACAATTTTACCTTTGTCACTAGTCACTGAAACAAAATTTGACACAATCGTGACTAGACAAAGCAAACCAACAAGGAAATGATACTTTAAAATCTCATGCTTTGAATCTATAGTTCACACTAACTAATTTTTCTTTCTAATAAAGACAAATTTTTCTACTAGATAATTATCATTTTTATGGTAATACGAAGACTGATACAGCTAAATTTTAACCCACAGCAAAAAGAAAACTTCAGAACATAAATGGGACATACAGAAGTTTACCACCAAGAACTATGTATTTTAAATGTTAAGAAATGGGGAAGTAAAAGTGTCTGTACTTTAAAATTACTGGATTTGAATTAGATAAAGAATTTAGCAATACAGGATGGGAAATACACAAAAATATCTGGAGACAACATCACTCCCATGGGAGCTCAGGAAAGGAAAAATGTGCCAGAATTCTGGCATGAATCTCAATCCACTTGTGAACAGCATCAGAGATACAAACTCCCTCTACAGAGTTATGTACAATGCTAATCCTGGAAAAACGGATTGTGTTCTTAAGCAGCACTGTGTACTAATAAAACTAAACTAAATGCATTTGATTTTAGCTACAAAGGCAGAGACTAAAAGAGTAATGGCTTCTTCAGGACAAACAGCTCCTGAAGCAAGGTACTTACATGCTGTCAGCATAAAGTATCAACTCAAAAACAAGGAAGTTTTTCCATCAGTTGAATAGTTTGTACTTCAGGATCAACAGATCCACTTGCAGAACCCTCCTAGTTAAAAGAAACGTTCTGCAGCCACCACCTTCACCAGGAGACCACGTGATGCCAGATTATAACCAGTCAACACTGGGAGAGCCAGGGTGCGTGCAGCAAGCAGCTGCTCCACAGGCTAATGCATTTCTCTTCCTAGCTGCACCCTCGTTCCCTGCAGGGATCATATTTACTCAAGAAATGCAAGATTGATAGAGAAGGTTCTAAAATGCAAAAATCTCCAGAAAAAAAAAAAAAATCTCTAAACTGAAGTTCCTTTCACAGTCATCTAAATGCTAGGAAGGATTTCTCCTATTCCATTCTGTAGCACTTTCTCCCCACACACTGATCAGTGAGCACCACGGCTTAGAGACTAACTGGAGAAGAATTCAAAAAATCTTAAGTCACAGAAGAATAATATCTGAACCAGACTGTGGTAAATAGCTTCCTTCATCAAGGTTACTATTACACCTGATGCTTGAGCAACAGCAACTGTAATTAACCCTATCCAGACCATGACAATATGACAGTCTCTCAAATATGGCTTTTATCCTTTAAACCCAACAGCTAATAGTTTTGAAGACAGTATCTTAGTTTTTAAAACAAACTGAGTGCCTTTTTACAAATAAAATCCAGACCAATTAATTTAACAGCACTAAATAAGACTGACAAAACAAAAGCAGCATTTCTACCACTACCAATGCTATGGTTAATATCAAAAGAATTTAAGATGACAGGATGGTAACCTGAAGGGAATATCAGAAGACTCCTTCTTCTAGGAAGCAATGTCCCCTTAGGGGACAAACTTGGATACAGAAGGAATAGTCTGCTCCTGCTGCGCTACTGCTGCACCGTACAGCCTTGGGTAAATCAGCTCATTTGACTCACTGGTACTGGAGAAATTACCTTTTATCCCTCTCACCTGTTTCTTGGGGGTCTTGGAAGATTAAAGCTCTAAACTTTAGGCATACTGAAGCTGAGATTTCTGGCAAAAGAGGATTGGTTTGGGGTGTTTTTTTATGCCCATGTGAAAGAAAAGTAAACATGGAAAAGACCTGATAATCCAAGCATCTTCTTGTACTACAGCCTGTTTGGTACTGACAAGTCTGCAGTTCACTGCAGCAGCTACTAGAAAAGACCACAAATTTCTGTTAAGAAACTATCATCTATTGGAAGAATCAGATTTCCTCCTATGTAGTGTGCAAAAAACAGGGGGGCTACTCCTTCCTGTTGCTTAACTCTTCTTCATCCTGTATATCATGGCCAAGTTCCTGCTCTTGCAGTTTCCTGGAGTAATTTAATCTCCTGGGAAGTAAGTGCTGACTGAGCCACAGGGCATCTGTAGGAGTAAGAAGAAGAATCTCTACAAGAGACTCTTGCCATACCAATAAAGCAAAAAAGGAAACTAATGAGGGAAGACTGGGAAAGCTCTATGTTCATAAAGAAAGGGTGCCAAGAGATGTCAGAGTTAGGAAAAGCTTAAACAGTCTGTACAGATGGAATCTGGTGAGCAACTTCAATGTAGAGCAGACTAAAAACTTGAGCTATCTTCCTCTCACAGAAGGTTTTGGGAGAAAAAGAATGCCTATAAATCTGATCAGGTTCGGAGCTGAAAAGCAAGTAGGATCTTGTTGTTTTCCTAGTGTTAGATACAGTGGTACTGAAACTAATGCTGGAGGCAGAAGACAACAGCAGGACTTTTGATAGCATCAGAAAAGCAGTATCAGTTTGGTACCCAAAGGATCAGCATCCATCCCCTGTTGACCAGTTCGGCTTGGTTCACCTTTGGCATTACAAAGCAGTGTGAGCTCCGATAATCTCTAGGAGAGGTTGCATTTTGTCTCTGTGATTAAAGAGAGTTGAATATCAACTACCTTTAGCATCAGCAATCTCTTATTAAACAGAAAAGCAGTGATGCCATTTACAAAAAGTAGGAAAGTAGTTGAAGGATGGCAGTCAGAACATTGTCCATAGCTTCCCCATCTTATGTACTCTAAAAGAGAATATCAATATCCAAAAGCTGGTAGCAAGACTGGAGAGCAAGACCTCAGCTGAGGTGCCTGTGTATATAGTTGTATTTCATTACAGAATCATCAGAAAACTACCTACACATCACTGTGTGTGTAATCAATCCCTGCAGTATTCTTACTACTTACTAAATGAAACGAACCAAAAATAAAAGTTAAAAAGTCACAAACCAAATTACAGAGAAGTAAAATCAAACTTGCACTAATGGAAGACTTCATACAATAGGTGTAACAGACAGATGACTTCAGAAGAAACCTCTTAGCTAAAAAAGATATAAAAGCAGAAATACTGGAAAAAGAGAAAAGCATGATCTTAGCTTAACACTTGTTTCTCACACTGATAATAAAGCAAGCATTTAGGGACGAGAACTAAGCAAACAGAGTGATATTTCTCTATAGCAATGAAGTCTCCCTTTTCTTTTGGCAGATCAATGCCACATAACCCCTAAATTTTCCTAGCAGGTCCATACATGCATGAATCTCTGTGGAAATTACATGGGTGTACTAGTAAATAATTCAACTTCACTCCCATATTCAAGAATTGTCACTGTTTACAGAACTTCATGGTATGCCTACATTATCAGTTTGATTGGGTTTTCTCATGACAAGATCCTCCCAAATGCTAGAGAATTTTCTTCACAATTCCCTCCTTTGTTATGGACTACGTATAATGTTACATATGTAAGGTATGACAAAATTCATGATATTGTTTCCCCTAAATTACAGTGAGCAGCACAACAAAATTCCACAAGACTAAGTATGACCAAACCCATGCAATGCACGTTCAGCATTCCAGAAATTTGAAGCTGGAACAGCCACATTGAACAAAGTATAAAGGGACTGTCTGCTTTCCTGGCTAAAAGGAAATGAAGAGCTGAGCTCAGAAGGAATATGATTGCTCTCTGGTCTAATGCATTCGAGGTAGCCAAGCAGAAAGGACAAATTTAAATGGGGAAAAAAAAAAAGGAAAGCAAAAACTGAGTTTGATGCAAAAGAAGCAGGCTGCTCATAGGAACTCTACCTTCAAATACACTTCCAATTTCCACAGCCATCAAAGCACTGAGCTTATAAAACAGCAGTTGAATGATAACAATGGTGGCAGAAGTAACACTGCCCTCCCCAAAATGAAATTAAAAACCAAACAACCAAACAGAAAGAAAACCAAACCAAAATCAAAACACACAATCCAAATCCTCAATTCTTTCAGGTAAATCTGACCAGGACCTGAAACCTGATGTATATGCAACAGCAGTGAATGGGGCTCAGGATCCCTTCTAAATGTCTGGATTTTAAGAAAACTGCAGATACTGTGCATCAAATGAAAGGCAATAGGCAGCAAGGCTAACGTGAAACAAATAAGACTATATAAGTAATGGTATCCCTCTTTGCCTAGCATTTTCTCAGAAGTTTCCAACAAATTTAGGGGCAGGAAGGAAGTAGTACCTGCTATCAGAACTTAGAGCTTGAAGAAGCACAAGCATCTGCTGCTTCAATTCATGGCAGTTATCCAACAGCACCCCACCACAAGGAAAAAAAAAACCCACAACCCAAAGCCTACTGAGGTTTACACATAATCAGTTGTTAAGAACATTGGATGGATACATCTGGACTCCAGTTTAAACTTTAAAATTATACTGGATAAGCAGATGGTGCAAAACTAGAATAAATCTGCTTTAATTCATGTCTGCATGTATTGCAAAGCAACAGATTTCCACCCCCCACCCCCCCATCCCCCCCAAAAAGAAAGAGGAACAGGGGGAGAGAAAAGATTAAAATCCCGAAAGATTCCTGTGTTCCTGAGCTCCTTCCTACAATGATTTTAACAGCAAAAGTATAATGTTTACAATGTGAAAGTTAACCTCAACAGAAAGCAAAACTTCAGAAACTGAGTGTGGTAGGTTGAAATTCCACCCCCCCCAACATTAACCAATCTCACTGGTAACACTCTCCTGGACTGCCTATCTGATGGGACACATGACCACAGTGAAACAAACACATGTAGAGAAGGCAGGAGAAGGGGGGGCGGAGAACAGAAGAATAGGCCACAACAAAAATTGATTTGGTCTGCAACACAGGTTCTTGCAAATGGGACAAAAGAACAGAAGACTGCAACAACGGATGGAAAGCTCAGCAAACAGCACAGAAGGAAAAGCAGTTCATGGAAGCATGGATGTGTGTGCAGGGAACAGATGGCAGCACAGCTCCGAGAAGCAGAGACTTTTACATATACTGAATCCATGAAGAGCTGAAAAAGTTCACTTCAATTAAAAAAAGTGTGTTCCTTGCTTCCCTCTTCCCATCTGTCTTTGGAAAGCCCTCTTTAGCAGGACACGTTGGATCTGTCAAAGCAGGATTCTTGAGCTGACAATTTTATATAACTGCTGCTATATTCTTTTCTCCCCTCTCAGAATACCCAATTTTCCTTTTCATGTTGCCTCATAACAAACTGAGAAACAGAGCCTGAGAGTGTGTTGGGATGGCCACCACCACACCAATCTTGCTTTCAAATCTAAGCTTCTCAGCAGAACTGTCACAGCATACAGATGACTGAAGTTTTATTTACAACTTCTAGTCTTGCACTGCTACCATCCCTTGATTATCTACACTACACAGGTACTACTCATGGTTTGCACATCTTTTCTTTTTACACACTGTAGTATTGATTTCAGATGGTAGAGGAGCCTGGAGTATACCATGTTTAGTACAACCGTTCAAAACTACTAGCAAACAGGTTACCTATTAAAATGAAACCACAAATGGAGCACCATAAATAATTCGAGGCAGTATGAGCTGGACTTAGTGCTTGTTTTACATTAATATGACCTGAGAGAGACCACAATGCACTCCACATACTGTTAGTGACTTTCATGTACTCTAATGTGTAATGAGCTTGTACCTCATTAAGCACTTGGAAGACTGGGCTGCAGAATTTCAAACCTGATTAGAAAAACTGCACTTGTATTTAGTCAAGAACACATCCCACAAAGACTGCAAAACTCAGGAAGAGACACAACCCAGTCACTGCTGCAGTGAATTCACCAAAATATGCTTTTGAAGATTTCCCACACATTCATAACTTGTAGAAAACTGAACTGCTCTTAAAGAAAGACAAATGACTTTATGTATTATGTTAAAGAGCAGGAGTGAGGTTTTAAAGGATTTAAAGATGTGGAAGCTGCTTTACAGGCTCTAGCCAGACTATATATAGTAGAACTCTTCTAATCTTAAATGGGCCTGATTTTAAAGGTACTTTAATTGCCTAATCTGGATTACTTACAAAGGAGTAGAACCTGGTACAAAACAAGGAGGAACAGAAGTTTGGAAGACTTGAGACCACTTACCCCAAACCAGGGTAATGTTGTTCTTTAAATTTTTTTTTCCAAGGGTTTCTCATTTTATTAAATTGGGATGCAATGAACTTTTATACCACCTTTGGTTAAGGCAGCCCATGTTCTCAGCTAGAAAGCAAGGGAAGCTTATCCTCTTGGTACAAAACAAATACTGAAAACTAAGTTTTGCAAAAGCACTGTTGGCCTTTTACAAACAGAACATTTACAAACTATTCCAAGACAAATTGCTACTAAATAATCTTAGTTTATACACATCAAAGTGCTGCTGTTTCCCAGAGCTTAGTTAGTCTGTTAAAACTCCCCTAGAAAACAGGGCACAGTGTCAGAAACAGAAAAACCTCCCACCTCCCCCTTTTTGTTTCATTTACTTTTGACCCATGTGCTTAAAGGGCTGTCATACTTGGAACTTACTTTCAATAGATAGATACCTTCCTTCAAAAAAAAAAAAAAACAACAACCCAGACCTAAACATGAAAATCCACCTAAAAATCTGTTTAACAAAGTATGTGGAGTTTTGATTGAACTATGAGTCTTGAATACATTTTGCATGAGAGAATCACTTACTTGCTTTAAAGGTGAAGGGAAAACGTGCTCCCTACCTACATGAACAACATAAGTTCAGAAGAGGTTTTACAAAAAAATGTCTTAAAACCTTTGTCTTGAGGTTCTGACTCCACCTTTTCTTAATCTGACACTGATCCACCCAGCCAGCTAAGAACATGCAGCTAATCTGATCACTTAACCATCTCACTACTCTTTCAGAAAAGAAGTAGATCTATGGAGATGGACTTGAGCAGCTGAATTAGAGCAGAGCAAGGTAGATTCTAAACAACAGGCAGGGGATAATTCACATAAAAAAAAGAGACTGCTATACAAGGGAGACCTGGAGTTTTATTTCTGTGTGCCATGGGCATCCTTGTGAAAGTGCTGCTATCCCTTCCTGTCATGACAGTTACCTGAATTTTGCTTCATTTATAGGGAAAAGATCAAGTAACCATTGAATGACTGCTAAGTAAGATCAATACATTTTGCCTGCTTGCTTTTTTAAGGCACTCCAAGAGCAGGTTTCACAGTTAGTATGTAATTATAGTTTCTGTTATACACTGATTTGCCCCATTCTGACCTAGTAGAATATAATTATGAAAAAATAAATAATTTAATCCACAGAGTTATTTTCTATCTTTTATATACACACACACTTATAATTTATTTCTTTAGCTGTTTACATCTAAATGCTTAAATGCACTCATGCTCTAATATAGTTATGGGAGCCTACTGCATTTCATATATATTTCATTTTAGGCTGGATGTTAGGAAGAAACTCTTCACAAAAAGAGTGATTGGCCATTGGAATGGGCTGCCCAGGGAGGTGGTGGAGTCACCATCACTGGAGGTGTTTAGGAAGAGACTGGATGGAGCACTTGATGCCATGGTTTAGTTGATTAGATGGTGTTGGATGATAGGTTGGACTCGATGATCTCAAAGGTCTTTTCCAACCTGGTTAATTCTATTCTATTCTATATGTTTTCAGAATCACAGAATCTAGGCTCCCAGAAACTGTGAATTTTGAGGTGACACTGTTCTATCATGTCATGCTCAAAGCACATAATGTTTCAGATCAGCTTTTAATTTTAATAGCCACAACATTGAAAACATCAAACACAAAATGAGGGAAGAGCCCTTCAAGGGTGTTACACCTCTGAACAGTCCTGTACGTCTCCCTTGATGCCCTTCTCATTACATTCTCTTCAAGCACTTTGAGTCTCATGCTCCTGTATCCCAGCTATGCAGCATAATCACAATTCTGACCATATCCAAATCCCCAGTCCCTGGAGATAAAGATATATCCAAACTTCAGAGAGTTTCCTCTCCTTTTTCCACACTAACATGTGTCCTTGCCACCTTCCATGAGTACAAAACTCAAAGAAGGGAAACAGCAGAGGGGCACTCAGCAACCGGAAAATGAAATGGCTCAGAAACATCTACATCTGAAAATGGGTCATCAAAGTGCTGCTGTAGAGCAACAATCACTTGCTTTGAAACTGCTGCAGGTCATGGTACTCAGCTTCCAGTGGAATTCTTCATAAAGTCCTTTTCAATTCAGGAATGATGGGGGGCTAGAAATTTGTAGTACCAGACTGAAAATAAGGAAAGGCTTCCAAACAAAAAAAAGAAAATAAGAACAACATCCTGACTTCACCACCACACAGAGTAATTGCCACTGCCCAAACTTCTACTTTTCTAACAGGGACTCCTTTTCTGCAGCATCCAGCCCCAGCAGGTTCAAACCCACTGACCTCTGCAACAAGGAAGATTTTGTACACTCACGTGTGCATGTTTATTCTACAAGTACAACCCAAGCTCTGTGGTAAGCTGCAAGATAAAGCATAGCATCTACAAGCAGAAAGCTTAAGTCAATTGACAACAGTTGTGGTGCTACAGAAATGGTGCCTGGTGTGCAAGTAAACAGGAGAATACCTTCACATTCCCTATTTGGCTTTTAGCTATCCCTATGCAGTGCTGCTAAGTTGCTGACATCTGATTCAGTGCAGTAGGAGAATTTTGTGCAGCATCTCTCAGATCTACCGAACACTACTGGAAACTAAATGAACACCCAGAGTGATATATTTAGGAATGAGAGTACATCTGCTTTCACCCAATTTTATAGCCAAGGACCATTTTGAAAACTGAAGGGGAAAAAAACCCACAAACCTTAGCAGTTATGTAACTTGAGGCCAGATCTAATAAAAACAGTATCATTCAACTGTGTCAGCCTACCCTAAATCCAGTAATAAGTATTTGATAAACCATGTATTTGAAGAGGTAGATATGAATATTATGGATACTCCCCGATAGGAGTTTTCCAAAGATTAATTATTCTACAGCCTACTCAGGCTCTTCTAAGAGAGAGTTGCTTGCAAAAATCCTCTTTTCCCATAAATCTGAGGAGAAATACAAATGGGAAATTTCTGGTAATGTGGTAGGATGTGAAAACATAAATTAGCAGATAAACTGTCATATACAGCTACGGGGAGGGAAGTGAGCTGGTCCCAAGTGTCTCCAAATGCTCCTATCATACAGAATTTAATTTACTCAGTTATAATGAATCCTGATGGCTGTGTAGAATCTCCTTGATCTATCCCAGCTATCACCATCTCTGACAAAAGCCTGCTGAATTTATGAATATAAACCAAACCCATATGCAATACAAGCAGTTATAACGGATGCTCTTCCTCTTTATGAGGACATTTAAGAAATACCAATGATGAACAATTCTATGAACTCTTCATTTTAATACTTGTTAACTTTCTGAATAGCATAAACAAGCAGCAGAAATTATTTTTTATATATATATATTGCACATTTTATATATTAAAAAAAATTATTCACAGATTGCACTGGGTTGGAAGGGCCCCTCCAAGGCCATCTTATTCAACCCCTCTGCAGTCAGCAGGGACACCTCCAATTAGATCAGGCTGCCCACGGCCATATCAAGCCTGATCTTTTAAATTCCCCACTTAAGTGAGGGGAAAAGAAAACCATCCACAGCTATAATTTAGGAAATATGAAGATGATCAAAGAACACATGCACTTCCGTCAAGTACACTGAATCACTTGGATGATACTTCCTATTTGGAAAGTCAAACCTCAAACTGCTTTCCTATGATAATAAACAAACAATAACCTTGAAGGAAATATTCTCTTTACTCATCTCTAAGATGAGCAGTGAGTATCTGCTCCAAATTGCCTCCCACACCAGACCTGAAAGAAGCCGACAGTTTGAGTTCCATTAAATCTCTCTTTACAAGGAGTAAGAAAAAGGCAGGCAGAGATGTTAAACAGAGACTTTAGCAGCTAGAGCGCTCTGGAAATAGATTGGCCCTGTGTCAGTTAATACTTCGCCTCCAAACTACAATGTATCTCAATCTCTTAATTACACTTTTCCTTCATTGCATACCTCAAAAGGGCAGAGTAAGCCCTAACACGCTTCCAACATGTTCACTCTGAAGGAGATTTCAAACACTGTTTCAGAAAGAAAGATGGTCATGCAGACCAAGCCTCTTTACAAATAAATAATAAACCCTTTAACTCATGTGTCAGATGTCTGCCCATAACCCAGGATCGTTCAAGCAACACCTCCCACATGCATCCTCTCAAATATAACCCTTAACTCTTTCAGAAAAGCATTCTCAATACAGCTCAGCTTCATACAGTCTTGCTCTGAATGCTTCAGTAATCATGATGGAATGAGTACAGCTCTAGGTTTGAAGTCTACAAGTGACAGTTGCTGAGAGATTTCTAAGAGGCAGCAGGGTACGTTGCTCTGGGCAAATCTCTGCACGCTGCCTTGAAATCCCATCAGTCAGTCAAGCATCTCAGTAACACACATTTCAAGAAAATAAGTTATCTGCTTGGACAAGTGGTAGGACAGAAAACTTATTTCCTATGCAGAAAGAGCAGGAACCATCCAAAATGCTTAGTTCTCTTATTCTAAAAGGAAAAGGAGTTCTAACTTTCCAGAGCATGTAGGGATCATTTTCTTTTCAAAGCCTGAAACCCAGAACGAGAGGACTGAAAAAACTGCTGCTTTGGCATGAAATCTGGATCTCTGCTTTTGGCACAGAAATAGGCCAAATGTGTATCAACAGAAATATTTGACAATTCTGACCAAAAAAAAACACACCAAAGCAAATATTCCAGAACCAGTACTGACCTTACTGTTCTTTCTAAAATGAAGTCTAAGAGTGGCACTCTTAGAAAATGAATTCTGGAAGAGAAAAATCTACAGACCAAACACGTGAGAAGGATGCACAACCTCTCAAGACAACACAGGGCTGAAAGCACGAGCTGGCTGCAGTGATTTGACCATGAACTAGACAAATTAGTTGGCCTTATTACTGACTGAGAAGAAATAAAGAAAAGTGTGCTGCAGTCAGTTGCCTAATGATTTCAAATTGAGGCAGCAGCCCTGCTCAATGTCCAGTCCTGATAAACACCTGCACTTACCCTTTCCCAGTACTGCTAAAGAACAGGTTTAAGCAGACAAGTCATTGCAAGGGAGATTTAATGATGGGCTATTCAATTTAGCTACATTGGAGAAAGCTGCTGATCAAAGTTCATAATCCATCACCAAAAATGTCTTATTACATATATATAGACAATAATATATAGGCTTACAGACTCAAGGTAAGAGTATAATTTCAGAATACTGAATTTTGAAGTCTCAAACATACAAAGGCATCTGAAATGTGCTGAAGAAATATTAGAGGACAAATTTGTGTATTGTGATGATGTAGTATTATTTAGCATCTGCAGAACACACAGGGATGGTTTATCAGCATCAGCTGAAGTCTAATCTGGACCCTAAGAAATTGCTGGATAAACAGAAATACCAGCTCAGTATGAAACAGAGGAATGGAAACCTGATGCTCTCCTTAGATCACCCAAATCAACACAAGTGAGAAATTAGGAATTAATCTTCTGTCCTCCCATTAGTAAGGAAAATAAACCCACCACATTAAAGGGTGAAGAAAATGGTGAAATAAAAAAGTACCAGCATGGTATTTCTCCTAAATACTGGATTTACCAGCTTCATTTTCATGGTATGACAGAATTAACATTCACTGAAGAAATAAACATCCTGAACATGATCAGAGCAGGAAACAGAGCAAGCCAGGCACCAACACTTGCACACCTGGCCATTTGTAACTATGCTAATAGGTATGTTCAATATTGACTACTTCATTCATGTCTTCTCTCCTCAAAAGAGGGCTGAGGTAGGAAGACATCGTACCTGACCTTTCTCAGAGTTTCAGATTGCGGAAGCAAGCTCTTACCTTCTGGACGGTACTGAGCTACAATAGTTACTGCTTGGCCTGCATTCTTCAGGGCTGCTGCTGCCTGCTCATGGGTTGCTGCTTTTAGGTCTACTCCGTTTACCTACAAGTGATACAAACAAAGCTCTTTATCAAAATAAGTGGTGGTGTTTATCATCACAGAACATACCAGAAAAAAAAAAACCAAACAAACCCAAAACTGGACACAAATTAGCTTCCATGCCATGTTTCCTTGTTTCCAATATTACAAGTAGTTAATAAAAATGAAGATTATTGAGCCTTACTGATAACCGAAATCCTGTCTCATACCCACTCCCCTGTTAAGGGGCACTATAGTCATCACAGTATATCACTTAACAAATCTCTATTCACTAGCTCCATTTTATTCTTAAGACCTTTTTCTTTGTTTTTCAAGAGAGACACAAAGAATGTGACTTAATGTGATGGTTCACCTCATCCTTCTGCAACAGGGATCTCCTTAAGCCAAAGCATGACCACAGACCCTTACGTTTAACATCATGGCACATTCCACATTCCATGGGTCTAGCCTGATTTTCAATGCAGCAGATTTTAAAATAGCATCAGAAAAAAACCCAGTGAAGCAGAAATGTATGTCATATTTTAGTCCCTAAGCATCTCTCATAGTTCAAACTAAAATAAACATGCACTTTAATATCAGCATTTTAGTAGCAGCAGAGCCAAAATCTAAAGAAGAAAAAAATTCCTCTTAAATAACTAATGAATTCCAATTTAATTGTACAAAGAAATCATTCTGCGTAAATTAGTTCACAAAGAAACACACAAAGTCTTTATGACCTTCAGTATCAATATAGATAAAGTACTTAGACAAGTATGAGATGGATCTACTTAAGACTAATGGGAAGTTTAGCATCCAATTTTTAGACAGCGCTGCCAAGTGTGTGTCTCCACCTCACAGGAATGATTATTTCTGAAGCCTGCATCCTTTCATTTTAGACTCACAGATGCCTCCAGCTACTACACACAGATAAGTTAAAGTCCTCACTGAAGATCTCCGAGATAGGGACATGTTATTTTAACCAGGTTACAGATCAGAAACTGAGGCAGACCGAAGTCCTCAACGATACTCTGGAAGTATGTTGGCATCTGTTTCATTGTCTCAAATTTAGTTCAGTCAAGGATATTCATTTCATATAAATCATTAATAGGCATGAAAATCTGGGGAGGAGAAAACTTTTGTTGATGTTTAAATAAGAAGCAAGGAATCCTACAGAAATTATACGATCTCCTTTCCTGAGCTCTCCACTCAGATCAGCTGGCCCTCCTGCAAGGATGAAAGAGATGAAAATTCCTTCTCCATCTTCTCCTCCAACAATGTTGAAACCAAGACCTGTTGATCCTCGATGCAGGACAACTTTTCTAGGCTCCCTGAATGAAGGAAAAGAATATGAAATTTTGGTCACTGGACATTGGTAAAAGGAAACTAATTAGAGAAGCAACATTTTCTGAGAGAAGCAGATGTGAAAATTCAGGTATTACCATCCCGTCTTTGTTCTTAGGCAAACCAAACAGACCATTTCTATGGACATATTCTACATTCTTCTTACATTACAATCCTCTTCAGCACTAAATGTCATCACTTAACACTCTTCATATTATTCAAAAGCCTCAATACAGCTCGGAGCCTTATTCTATCTGATCATAACAGTGAGCAACAGAACAGTGAAACTTTAAGAACCCATTCTAGCGGAAATACTACAATGAAAAATACGTCCTTGGTGCTTGAATTTCACTCCAGTTGGTCAAGCAATACAAGTAAAAAAAGTATGCACAAACCCTCTGGAAAAAATACATAAATCAGAATGTATGGCAGCTGCAAATACATCTGCAATTTATCTGCAGCAATTGCAATTGAAGAAAGTTAAATCTAAACCAAGTTGTTTGATTCTTTTTACAGGATCCCCTCCTGACCTGGATGAGAAAGAGGAAGTACTGATCAAGTTAAGATAAGGTTAGTCAACTTCTAATGCAGAAACACTCCTTCCAAAAATCTCCTCGTCTGCTACTTCACCCAATACAAGGAAAGCAGAAATTATTTCAGGAACAGACACTTCTAAAGCAAAGCAACTGTGCACTGCATTTGAAAAATCACTAGAGAGCACTAAAGAACAATTAATGGACATTCTTCAGTACTGGGAGACATAAATTATTAATTTAGGACAAACTATCAAACTGCATTTTTCCAAAACAAACATAAAATACATCACCTACTCCAGTTTTTGAAAAACACTCCATTTTTGTGCTAGCCCTCTATTAAACTTAGGGACAAATTCTTAAATTTCACTCTCTCTCAACTCTAATATTACAGTCATTTTTCAAAGTACCATCTATTACAATCCAGTGGCATTGTGGGAACCTACATATATTTGGTCTGGGTCACACCAATGCCTTAACAAAAATGCTGAAGCTGGAGAACAGAAATGTGCACTGCTTTTTAAAATGCTACACTAAATTTCTAAACCTCTTTTGGGGATGAGAGAAGTAGAAGATGGGAAAGTGATTTGAAAAAATTAAATCACCTAATGCCTTCTGTGCATAGCTCTTGCATTTCAGAAGAAATCTACAAAACTTCATTTTACAGTAGTTCAGAAGGGAGGCTATGAAACTGCAAGCTCAGCAATGTTATCAGCAGGCCAGAATCACTTCAGCTTATATGACCACCCAGCTCCAAGTTAAAAGTAACTACAAAGACATATCCTAGCTTCCAACAGACTAAAGTTCATTCTCCAACTTACACCACTCAGCTCACAATTCTGGGTAGACCCTACCTCAGAAACTGTGACATTGCCCATCTATTAGATGATGGTATGACACAGAATTCAGCAATACCATCCTGAAAATGCAGAATGACATCTTTATACTGAACAGAAGGGCAGCAAATTGGAAGAGCTTCCCTTTATCAGCAATGATGAACAGAAGATTAATGCAATCTAGTGAATGAACAGCCTGGTAATGGGAAAGGATTAGAAGCTCCCTAGCCTCCCTGGATTTGCAAATCCATCAAATCAAACCCTCGTCTGGGGTGGGAGGGGGAGCACCAAAAAAAACCACCCCCAAAACTAATGACAAACCCACCCCACCCCCAACCCTGCAACACTGAAATGGAATAAGAAACAATCTGTAGTCTGTTCATAATACCACCCTCAATGAACTCATGGAGCACTTTGATAGGGCATTCCGATTTTAATAACACTCCTGTGCTCATTAATTAGATTTATTGGTTTATATACACACATGTACATATATTTTCCTCATTACAATAACATTTCTGAGTACTAAGAAACAACCATTTATTTCTTTAAATACAGTATTCTCCAGTATTTTGCCCACAAACATGCATTATGCATTCCCTGGTTAACTAATCTAACCTGTAGCTGTGGTTATTTGTTACCTGGTAATCTCATCATCTCCAAGCATTCCTTTGGGAACTGGTGAATATCGCCCTGGTGATGCTGGGGGCAGGGACTGCCCCAGGTAGGCAGAAGGAGTGATATGGTTATCCACTGGCTGAGAATAAGCTTCAGAGTGGGGAAAAAAAATAAACATTAATGCAGTAAGAAAAAAGAGCTGGAGGTACTAAACCAAAGTACTATAAGGAGTACCTTCTATAAACAAAATATACCCCTTGTAGTGATACATTATAAATACCACAGTTGTAAAACACTGTCTCACCTGCACATTGCCCAGTTTCCTCAGACTAAGTCACAGAGAAAACTTTTAAGTTTGACTAATTTTCAAAAAAAACCTCTTTTTTAGAAACAGACACTCTGGATAGCTGATGCCCATCAGCACAGCCTGGAGATTAATCTGGTTTTAAAGCTGTCTTTTAACTTGACTAACATCAATTAAGAATTTCTATTTCTTAATATCAGCATGTCAAGAGCACCCTTGAACAACACATCATTTAATGTTACACCTCTTCCAAACTAACAGGCTTCCTAGCTCTTCTCAATGCTTTGACTCACAACACCCTAAAACCTCCAGAATATTCCAGAGGCCATTCTGATTAATAAGTCTGAACAGGGAATGATGATACATTTCTTACACACTGAAGAAAACCATCTATAACAGCACAGGTGCTGGCAGGGACGCTACTATGTGCTCAACACACATCAGAACACAAAGGAAGGATTTTTCCAACTCCTACTCTTCAAGGTAAGAGGTATCAATTTACTGATAAGAATAAACAAGCTAGTGTAAAAATAATTCAGTCATATGGCAAGGGTCAGTTACCTTGTTCACAGGCTCACAGTAAAGAATACTGAAAGGATTTAGTCTAACCTCTTGAATAACTGGCTGTGAATCCTGTGCATGAAGGGCATTATGTTTTATTTGAACCACAACACACACATTACAAACACTCTTCGAGCTGTTTTTTAGCATAGTTTCAATCCATGTACACCACATTTTCACCCTTCTGCTCCTTGCAGAGATTTGAAGACTAAAGATCCTGTGTCTGCCCCAGGCACAGTATGTAGCTTCTATGCACTGGTAACAGATTTGGACAATTTACTGTCAATTTTCAGACTCTGTTTTAGCCACACTGGGTCTTGGCAAAAGACTGTCACAATGACTAGCAAACCACACCACAATATTTACCTTTCAAGGAGGAAAAAAGGCAAGGAAAACAAAAAGAGAGGTACTTTAATTCAACAATGTACTTCCATGTCACTGTACTTAGTTTTCTTAAAAGCAAGTGATACTTGAAAACAGGGCTACTGGACATAAATATTTTACTTTTCCTCAGAAACTGCATGATGATCAGAAATGCACACACCATCTGTCACATATTCTTGGGGTTTAGATTTTTGTATCCATTATTCACATCACTAAAGCTCAGCTCTGAAGCAACAGAACAGTTCATTACTGCAGACCTCTGGACTGTTCCATGTCAGCACTGGCTACATCATTTACTAAGTTCTACATATGCTACTTGCTTAAAAAAGTCAGGTCCCCTCTCAAGGCTGGTATACTCAGCATGATGGAAGCAAGCCTACAAGGCATAAAAAGGCTCTCTATGGAGCTTCTGCAAAAAAAGCATGCCTCCTCCTTTCCTAAAACTGTTTTAGATGGAGATTATATCTGAAGAATATTCATGAGGAACATGACAGAAATAAAAGGGAAACCATCACTTCCTGAATCCTAAATCAGTTCTAAACTTCTGTTTCCAAGTAAATATTATTACTGAGGTAATTCATAAAGGAACTGTGGTACGGCTGAACAGCCAATCACATGCGTAAAATGAACTTGCCTGGACAGGAAAAGTCAAAGATTCTCAAGGGGAAATTCCATTTCCAAACCCACCCATCTATGTGCCATGTGAGGCATGATAAGGCATTGATGTCTCCAGTGAGGAAACTGATTATTTTCAATGCCATGTGGAAATGCTTTACCAATACACAAAGGAAAACTACTTTAAAATTGACTAGGGTTCAAAGGTGCATCATTAATAACCTCATCAAAGGAGGCCTGTATAGGAAGCTAGTCCTCTGTCTCCAAAGCTCTGTAGACACTTTTCTGACTCTGATATTCTACAATATCCACTGTACCAATTGTGTTGGTGCTTTAAAATTGAGAGTTCTAGATGTTCTCAGCAATGTTTCAACTGAATAACTTGAAAAGCATTTATACCAACAAGCTACTGGACATTTATTCCAAGAACCATTCATAAACCAACATTTATATATAGATTACTGAGGCAGTTCACATTCCCTGCTGACTTAGTACATAAGACAAATGGCTATGACTATCAAAGAAAGAAATCCAGGTAGCTGCCAACAGTGCTAGTCAGCTGAGTGGCATTGGTCCACAACACTGTATCACTTAGAGTGCTGCTGTTCCTCTCTATACAATGAATATAGGGGGGGGTTGCTGAATTTTCATGTTTCCTATACAGGAAATTCTTGGGTTTCAGTGCCTCATACTGGATGCTCACAGGAGAGTAGGACTCAAATGGCAGTGTGCTCAGAAAGAACAATCTATCATCAACTGTCCTTCTCTTGAGCCCAAAACTGATGATGGTACTGAAGTAGCTGTTTACAGCAGCAATCCACACCTGAAGTGTTAAAAGGAAAATATCACAGAAGCAATAGAAACAGGCATAGCAAGAATTCCAGACCCTTAGGTGCTGTGGTCAAGCTTTCATCACCCATACACACATACCAGTCTCTACAGCTACAGCACACATCCATGAGCTACTTTTTCCACATTGATTCCCTGCTAAATGCTGTGGTTTCAGACAGCCCCAGCTCTTTAACAACATTAACTCCTCCAAAGGCAGCCAGAAGCTGTGCACTCACTCTGATAAAAATCAAATGACAGAGGTCAATTTTCAGCCCCCAGGTACACAATGTTGGTGGGACTTGTACTCTCCTCCTCTGCCATCAGTCAGAACCTCAGAAACCTCTTGATCCAATGTCCTTTGATTCAAAGGCAATAACCCCAAAGAAATATCGAATTATTTAATTATCTATATGGATGTATCTTACTTTGTGCCCTCCAGCCGCCATCAAACCACCTGACAGGAATGTACTTGGGTCTGGTGCTCTTAATACAGGAGTTCTTAAATAAACAGGTTTTGCAGAAATCCTAGATACTGAAATTTGTGAACCTGGTTCTTCAGTATTATTAGCTCTGCATTTTAAGTTCTCATCAATAGAGAAAGTGAGTGAGTCCTATAATTAAACTAGAACAATTCCTGAAAGAAACCCTTAAAGGCAACCAGATTTGGAATTTGGTGTTTTCTGGGCATTTTAGTGCACCACCACCTTCAAAGAAGTCAGCATAGAGAGCAACCTAACAACCTAATTTCACACAAAGGACAGAATACTGGACTTCACAGAATGCCACTGTCTCTCAAGTCCTTCTTACAGGGACAGCAGCCAAATGGAAAGAGTCTTGCAAAGAAAGACACTCAGGGGCCAAAAGCAAGACTATATGTGTGGCCAAGATCTACCCCATCCTCCTCCCAGAATGGAGGAAAAAAAAAAAAAGAAGAAGAAAAAAAGAAAGGGGGAAAAAAAGAATCAGAACATCACTAACCTCTACTTGAAATATCACTGTTTTTTGCTCAGTTCACAGGACACTGAACATCTGCACTGTGCATTAGGCTGCTCTCCACAGCCTTCAGGAGAACAAGCCATCAGAACAACAAGCCATCAGAAATCACTAGGACTAGGCCACATCAGCCATGGAAACCCACTAAGAGCTCTTTTTGCTTAGTTGATGTTATTGTCTTCAGGATATATTTTTTATCAACTTTGTTATATCAAACTTTCACAGTATAATTTTAAAAAGCTTGAAACTGTTTGTACACTGACAATGGGTTAAGCTAAAGCCTTCAAAGAAAAAAATAATTCAATCACAAAGATAAGCTGAACTTACAGTTTGTGATGTCAGGAGGGGCATAACTGTCATTCATGAACATGCTGGTGGGTTTTGCAACTTTCAGATAAACAAAGTCAGATGTGTTTTTTAAGGCAGTCACTGCTTCTTCATGAGTAACTTCTTCTAAGCAAACACTGTTCACCTGAAGAGAAAAACACATTTTCAACAGAGAAAACTGTCCATTTTCATAGCACAATTTCCTGACAATATCAATTGTTTTCACACCATCAGCTGGCAGCTGAGCCACAGCTTAAGTCATGTCCTTACTGAGTCTAAAATTGAATGATCTCAACAGGGAAAGAAGAAACAAACAGCAACAACAACAAAATCAGCTCTTACTTACAGCTAAAAGTTTGTCTCCAATCTGAAGTTTGCCATCTTTATGAGCTGCCCCACCTTCAATGATTTTGGTTACATAGATGCTGTTGTCTCCAGGTATATGCTGATTTCCTACACCACCAGCAATACTGAAGCCAAGACCTGCTTGAAAACGAAGTCATTGCTCAAGAAACTTCTCAGCAGTAGATTCAAGTTATCATAGAAACAATAATCTACTTGTATCATACATACACAAATTGAAAAAGTATTAGGTGTTAAGTCTAAGTGAACTCCAGGACTTTTCATAAACTTTTGGGTAAGTAACATTTACAGAAAAGCCAAAACCATTTACTTCATGCCTTCTGAAAGATGCACACAGCAGAGCTACAGAATCACTACAATCACTACTGATACTTAAAGAACGATTGTCCAACCTTTACCCATACAGCAACGCAACCATACCTTTTCCAAATACCTTTTCCTCTCCAAAGATCCTTTCTAGATGCTTAAATTCAGAGGCATCTGAGGTTTCATTACCTTATTTTTTCAGTATCTTATTTTTCCATGATTCTGCATTGCCTAAAACCCCATAAGCAAGCTACTGCATGCCACATATGCAGAAACCCCTTGTTAACTCTACCCTTCTTGCGAAAGAGAAGCTTTATACCTCCTACATACCTTTAGGGCCTTTTACAAGTTTGATTTCCACTATTTTTTCTGTGACTGGTTTTCTTCTTTTGACATACAATCGTACAATTGATCCTGCTTCTTTCAGTGCTTCAACTGCTTTGCTGTGTGTCACATCACGAACATCCACCTCATTTACTCGTAGAATACAATCGTTAACCCTAGAGAGAGCAACAGTCACATTCAGCTGATGGAGCAGACACATTAGGAGCCCAACACATTATCTACAACACACTAACGTACTTGCTGGCACATTATGATACATGGATTTTATTTCAACATCATATTAATGCAAGACAATGCTCTAAATATTAAGTATTAGTGCTTAAAAATAAACCAGAGGTCACTAGATAGCTTTTAATGGGAATACTTTGTTAACAGCCATAGAGGACACCACCTTCCATGTGTTTCATTGGAACAGAGCTTGGGACACAGGACCTTTTCCTTAGTACTATAAGACAGAAATTAACAATTCAGAAACTAGAGAAGGTATACAAGGAGAACAAACAAGTTCTCAGCCATGATGTGAAGAACTTAGTCTCCATTCCTGCTTTTCACAAGCTGTTTAAGTGTTGGCCTTCCACTCTATTTAACACGCTGCTGTAGCAATAATGAGGTTTCATTACAGTAAATAAAATGCCCGATGCACCTGTCACCATGTTCTGCCAGATGTACCTCTGGCAACAGCCAACAAGCTAAAATGAAGCCTCAAGATAAGCTTATTAGGATTAAAAATCATAACACATCAGGCATTTGGACCAAAAGCGATGGGGCAAGCTCTCAACAACGGAAGAGGAAAAAGCTGGTCCGAAAATCAGATGTATTTTGTCACACTCAGTGATACAGCAGAATATTTACAGACTGTTCTGGATTAGAAAAATAATTTATTAATACAATTGTTAATAACTACTAACAGCACTCTCAAAGAAATGTGCAAATATCACTTGCCACCATTTCATCACGTGGCAACATTTTCTCACTAGGAGTTAAGTAGTGATATCAGGCCACAATTAAATTTGGTCTACTGGAGGAGTACTCAATGTAAACAAAAAGTATTGCTTTTGAGGTTACACCAAGCACAAAAGAGGGCTGTTATTAAGCTCAGCTGTCTTACAGATCAGAAAAAGTGCATGTAGATGACCAAGACTTTGTACATTGAATTAAGAACTATAGAATACGGTTAGGAACACGTTTTTTACCATGAGGGTAGTTGCACACTGGAACAGGCGCCCAGGGAGGTGGTTGAGGCCCCATCCCTGGACATATTCAAGGTAAGGCTCAACAGGGCTCTGGGCAACCTGATCTAGTTGAGGATATCCCTGCTGACTGAAGAGTGGGTTGGACTAGATGACCTTCAGAGGTCCCTTCCAACCCAAACCATTCCATGATTCTATGACATGACCTAATCAATATACATCACCCAACAGAACACAATTTCACTTAACTTCTCTTAACTGTAGGTTTTATTGGGCGGGGAAAGAAAAAAATAAATTAGTCCAAACATTGCTCTGTCTTTATAAAACATCTCTGCAAGAAAAACTTATTTAAAATGTAATGCAGCATAATAAAGCTACCAAAACTAACAGAGTACGTTCTATAATAATAAACATTCAACAAGTCAACACAAAAAGTCATCGTACCGTAATCTTCCATCCTGTGCAGCTGCACCCCCAACTATAATTTTTGTAATGAAAATACTTGAATCATCCCCAATATGTGGGTTGTCTGTACCACCTGCAATGCTAAAGCCAAGTCCTGAATTTCCCTAAAGGCAGAGGGGAAAGAAAAATTTTTACACATCTCTATTTCGGGGAAAAGATATTCTAGTTTATCTGCTTGATTCAATATGGAACCAAATCTATATGATTTTTATTGATTAAAATGAAATATCAGAAGACACTTTAAGCAGTATACAACATATAATCATCTATAAGATGTAATTAATTTCACAGAAGTAGAACATCAGTCATTGTGTACCTGTAAGAGAGAGAGTTCCAACCCCACAGCTTTCTCAAAGTGAACTGTATATAGGGAGCTAGATCTTTGAGATTTTTCATATAACTCTTTGCTCCTCCTAAAATTACTACTAATGACAAATTATTTATTCCAGATGAGCCCCCAAGTAATTAGTGTCACACATGTAATATAGCCTCACAAATGCAGAGATTCAGGCACTTTCTCTTCAAAAGTTCCCTGCCCTTACTATCAGCTGCAAGACCTCCTAACCCTCTCGGCTGGGGGAACTGCAGATATCAAATAAAAGAGGTTTCACTTTTTCCCCCCCTCTCTTTTCCTCAACGGTGCAGCTCAAGAAAAGAGAGATGAGATAGATCTCAACATTGTAAACCTAATCAACGCAAATGCTCTTAACTGGAAGTCTGATTCTCAACATAAAACAATGGTATAAATAAAAGCCTATCATAAATAGCAATATAGGAAATGCAACAATAATTTGTGTTACTACTCTCTACAAGCCTAGATAATACTATTAAATGCAGTATGTCTCAGAGAGATCCTCCCTACATTTTAGTCTTAATGGTCAAGGATGTTAGTAAGAACTTCCATTCCCGCTCCAGCAAGTGGATGTATTTTATTTTTTTACTTTAGGTTAAATAATAAAGAAAACAATTAAGGAAATAAATAATAAAGGAAACAAAGGGGGAAAAAACCACAGTAAAGATTGTTTTGGATTGCCATTTAGCAGTATGAAGAGGTCAATATTTCATATTAAAGCATCATAAATCCAATCTAAAACAGAATACAGAAAGACATTTAGCATGTTACCCTTTCAAGAGTAATTTCTTCATATTCATAATCAGCATCCGTGCCATTGACCTATAAAGAAATCAGAGTGAGACTTAGAGTATTTTACACTTCATGCAAGACACTTTGCCTGGCTGCTGGTTCACTCCCATCAAATCTCAGCTGATTCACAGTGACCACTGTGCTTGGAGAGCACTGCTCTGTACATAAATCAGACACTTTTTTCATATGAGTTTCAAAGCTAAGATTTCAGACAGCACAGTGTTGTATATGCAGACGCTGCAGAACAGGGGCCTTCTGCTTCTGATTACCAGAAAAGAAAGGCTCTTGAGATTTTCAGACCACAAAGCAAGATGTACTTGAGAAAAAAGAAAAGAGGTCATGGGGTAGAGGAGAATTTGTCTAGAAGAACAGAGTAGTATTTCCAAACTGTCAGTCCTCAGAGAGGAAATATCCAGGGCTGATGCTTTACACCATTTCTCACTAGAAATGGGTGAGACTCTTCTAAGGCAGCATTTAACAACCGTTTAATTCCTTATTTATTGTGCCACATACTAAAGATCAACAAATTTAACCATGACCAAAAGAGGAAGACTATCTTATAAAGTTAGATGAAACCCTCAAATTCTAGAAGCAAGCTTCGTCCTCCTCAAGTTAAAAAGGATACCCACACTCTTTGCTGCCTACAGAATCAAATAAGTAACAAATAACTAAATTCAGAGAAAACAAATAACATTACTTTCACATTGAATGTAGTTAAGAATTTGCTATGAGGTTTTTCATCTTGGAACTCAAATGTTTTCCTCCACAAAAAACTACACTATCATCTATAACATGCAGCTACAGGCAATTACCTATTTCAATCCTTTTAGGAGTAAATATTTATGAAGATAAGAAATAACCTTTATACCTTTTTTTTTTTTTTTTAATCATCCTATTTTAAAGATATTCTATGTCTCTTCTATACTTTGCTATTCAAGAGTTAATAAATATACAATACATAAATATACAAGAAAGCAGTTTTCTAGGGAAAAACTAAAAAAGGGACTGAAATGTACTCCAAACAAAATTAAGATCACACCAACTTTCTTCCTCATATTCATTTAACAGACTTAAAAGCTCTAAAACCTGGAGATGCTTTTGCAGGCTGCCTAAAATCAAGCTCATTTATCTCTCACTACAGTTCTTGTCCAATCTCTAATTATATCTTCCCTTAATACAACAGAAGCCACATCCATTGCAGACATAACAGATTATTATCTTTGTGCAGTAACTCAAAATTTATTATGTCCTCTGTAGTTTGTTCAGTGGAAAAAGATACTGTGGTTTTAACACATGATATTTCTCCATTAAAAAGGGAAGAGGTCTTGACCCTCTGAATACATGAAACTGTATCTGTTACTACAGCAACACAAAAGAAGCCACTGTGACCAAGAAGTTTTTACCTTGGCTTAGTCCTTGAGCTATTATCTATGAGCATGACAACAGGTGCTAATTGAACCAGTCATCCTGTATTACAGTGCCTGGGAAATGCTTTGTTCATGACTGGTCACTATGTGCTGCCTTTTTTTTTTCCCTCCCCCTTCTTTTTTTTTACTAAATAACAAGGACAATTAATTATTTCTCCATCCATTAGCATTAGGCAAAACAAAGCCGATCCTAACATATTTAAGTAGTCTCTTGTTTCCATGTACAAAACTCTGCAATCCAAGTTTAAAACACAATAAACAGGAGCAAGCAAGAACATCCAGAATTTTTCTCTTTGGCTGTAGCTCAGGTGTATAGCCCCTTTTTCTTGACCTTTTTTTTTTGTTTTTCCCTTTTTAATTCACCTCTGAATGGATTTTATCTAACAACCAACTTTAGCAGAGACAGGAGCAAGGATACATCAAATGACAACAATCACTGTCCTACTCTATCCTTTGCAAGGTTTAAACTGTTCTCAGATCCACTAAGCCAAGCTTCAAGCTTTACTTTCAGGGGCTTCCCTTGGACAAAGGAAGTTATTTACAAATGCTTTTTTTGAAATGGAAACCCTATTAGGAGTTCAGCAGAATTTGATTAGAGACTTGTAATGAAGCTCATTTCTCTGGTGTGGTTATCTCTTCACGTGCAATGACTTTGAGTTCTGTTTGTATTTCCTTGGGCTTTTATAAAAAGTTACCAAAAAAATGCCTCTTGGTGAGATGTTTTACAACCCCATTTCAGTTCTAAGAGGGAACATTTCCTCAGATTCAGATAAGGAAAGCTGTTCTTGACCCTTTGTTTCTTGATGACTTGCTAGTTTTGCATTTTGCTTTATATTCCTTTCAGTACAAGAGACACTTGACCATTTGAAGGGTTTGGTAGCTTCACAATGCAGTTTCCTCACACGTATGATTTTACATCATTTATCACTTCAAAATTCCATTAGCTACTTCTAAACCTAGAAGGATATTCCTTTACTCAGCTTCCTACGGTTACAGAGTAGCTTAGGTTACAGACAGTTATGGGCTTGTTTGTCTTGCATTCACTGCAAACTGCTAATTTAGATATAATTTTGAGTAGCAGTTCGTTCTGCTAATGCTGTTTTCTTCTCCTGTTACTACTGATGACTGTCTCCCATGTGCCTCTCAAATGGGGCCTTCTGAAACTTGAATACATATTTATTAATCACTGTGGTTCTTTGTTTAGTTTGTGTGTGCAGTGGGACATCTCACCTTCAGCAGGCTTTTCTAAACCCTATCTGCATCACATTCATTAGAGCCACACACTGCAGGCTATTGCTGTGATCTCTTGGTCAGAGGCATCACTCAAGATTGTCAATTCTGTCACTGCACTAATCATTTGCCTTGTACTTAAATTGTTAATTCAAGCTGTTGTCCATCTCAGTTACTGCAGCTCCTTTCTAGCAACATTGCTAAATTAGGAATGCTTTAGACATGGACAAGATTGACTCTTTCCTTGGTATCAACATAAAACCACTAGCACAGGTGCTAACAAGCAAGGTAAGCAACAAGCAAGGGGGATGTCACTGCAGGAGGAAAATTCACACCTGAAACCTATGCCAAACTTACATTTCAAAGCCTCTGAAGTCTCTGCTGGTGGTATTCCTTGTCACAAAACACACACTGCCAAAACCAAATTGCAGCCTCCACATAAAAGCACTTAGTACCTTAATGCTGCCAACCCATTTTTGAGAACATTTAGATAGAGCACTAAAATTTTAAGCACAGCCACTGCATGAAGAAGTGGTTTTGTGAGACGTGCAATGGAAATGGCACATTAAATATTAATGCGTCTGCCTGCATAGTTAAAAAAATATTGTTCTCTGAACATGGAACCTCTGGAACCTCAAACAACTCTGTTTTGCACTGTCACACACTGGGTACTCTCACAGAACCCTGCACCTGCAAGCTTAAAACTGTTTTTTTGTTTTTCCTTTCCATGAAACAGATATTTAAGGATTTCAACCAACCATTAGGACAGCAGACAAAAAATTGAGCCCCATCAGAGGGGCGAACCGGGTTTTATTACACAGTAACACCAGACCTCCACACCTCCAGGCACAAAACATTTCTCTAAAGTGATAACTGAAAGCATGTGCAGGCTTACGTATGTTGGAGTCTCCAAGGAATCTGTGTTCACGAGCACTGGAGGGGGATTTGCCTTTAACAAAAGAAGGAAAAAAACAATTACACAGCATAAGAGAAAGCAGTGCTAATGACAATTATGCAACACTTAATTTGTTGTCTCTCAAAATTCCGTTCAAGGCCTAGTGTCAGCTTGAGAATCTGAAAAGTCCATCTTCAGAAATACTTAGTTCTGCCCTGAACAAACTGCTTTCATACCGCACAACCACACTCTTCCAAAATTCTGAGCTCCTATTTTATATGAGTTCTGTATACTTAAGTTTTTCTTTTTCAGAATGAGAAACTGAGTCATGCTGCCATTTGACATGACAGCAGTGACCTTAGTACTTGTGATGTGGCATTCAGAAGTTGCTTTACCAGCCATATTTTAAACCAAGTGTTGGTGGATTTGATTCCTTTCTCTTCTTACTAGGAACACTTCCCCCCACCCCTTCAAATCTGCAAAACAGAAACATTGAGAACTACAAAATTATGTAAGAAAATATCTACAAAACTGACTTCTGAAAGCAAATCCACAGCAGACACTCATCTACCACACAGCAGTATGTCAGAAATTCGTTAGGGATTCACAAGCCATAAGCTGTCAGACCTTATTGCTATAGAAATACGAAATAACTTAGCACCCCTGCTAGCCAGGAACTGGTAAAATAACCTTCACGTTCACTCTATAGTTTTACTGAGTGTTTTTCCTGAGAAAAAAACAAATGTGGTTTCAACAAAATCCCCACAGCTGATGGTGTGAGTCTAAAAAACACAAACCAAAACAAACAAAAAACCTCCCACCAAGTAAAGGTGCAGATCTATTCCAGAGTCCCAACGCTTTTGATGTTTTAAGTTCAATGGGACTTACAGGTGTACAAAACAAAGTTAATCTCCTCATTGCTTTAATAAAGCTGAGATTTTTTTTTTCCTATGTTTAAAAATTAGGATATTCTCTAGCCTTTTGTGTTTGGTTTTTGTTTTTGTCTTTTTTTTAAGAAACACTCTTCTGTGTGTGGAAATAAATTTAGATTTAACAGGCTGCAATAGAAGCTAGTAGTAAACTCATTAATTTAGTTTTGTTACCATGACAACAACATACTTCTGAAGAACTCATGGTTTTTAAAAGCTCCCAAAAACTATGATCTAAGTGATGACTCAGAAGTTTCTCATGGAAGACTGAAATGATTAATCTAGCATCAGTGGACAAGAGTCATAATTTAATAGGTACTAAAATCAGGTGGTATCTATGCAAGTTAATACGGTAGACTGTTGAAAAACAGAAACAAAAAGGATGACACTGTCAAGATGCCATCAAACACCTTTCTCAGTTTCCCCATTTTCCCAGTAGAAGCATGGACACAATTTATGCAGTACAGAAAACGCAGCCTAGTTACTAGTACCATGATAAATGTCTCTGTCAGAACAATGTTATCCCTCACAACCATTTTGTGCCATTAAGTTAAATCTAATTTCTCCTTCTTATTCAAGTCCGAGTTCTGTTAAAAGAAGATTAAATTATAAATAAGACTCTGCACTAAAAATATCAATCAATTCAATTAGGCATCACCATCCCTGTAAGAGATGGACAATTAACATGATTTTAAGAGAAATAAAACAATACAGTGTATCAAAAAGAACCTGAGTAAGAGGCATTGGGAGTCTAATCTCCACTGGATCTACAGGAGATGAGCAGTCACATTAATAGTTACGCAGCAACCAAGAAAAGATTTTTAATTTATAGTGGGACTCTGGAACAGGCTGCCCAGGGAGGTTGTGGACGATTCCTCCCTGGGTGTTGTCAAGGCCAGGTTGGAAAAGTCCTTGAGCAGCTGTGTCTAGTTGACAGGCATCCCTGCCCATGGTGGGGAGGTTGGAGTAGATGATCTCTAAGGTCCCTTCCAACCTAAACCGTTCTATGAAAACAAGGCCTCTGTAGTATCCAAAAGCAGTGCAAGCTGCTTTCCCCTAAATCTTTCTCTTGAGACTGAAAAATGTTCTTTTATTGTAAAAAAAAAAAAAAAAAAAAAAAAAAAAAAAAAACCACCCAAAAACCAGCTAAAACCAAACTCATGTTTGTAGGTGAGTTTCCCGTGTGAACGGTACGTTTGAGCCACAAAGTTAAGTGATTGCTCTTAACACTCCTCCTGCGTTTACTTGATTTTTCCATCCAGAAGCAGTAATTTAGCATCATTTCCAAGCAGGAAGGAGAAAAGCTTCGTGACAGGCATTCAAAAGGTAGGCCTGGACACTGCAAAGACACAGGGCAACATGTAGCTCAGAACATCCAATGTTTCTGGAAGGAAGACCTGGTGTTTCAGGCTGTTTTGCACGAGTTCTCCAAATTACTTAACACTTTCAAGCTTCTGTGTCAGGGCTTGTTAAATTATTTAAAAGCCACTTGACAAGTTTGCTTACAGGCAGACTAAGGGCTTGCCTGAGGGCTGAAGTGATTAACAGAATACAGGGAGGTATCTACTGCACAAAAAAAAAAAAAACCCACCTATCTGCCAAATCCTAAGATGATTCTAACTTTCTATGGTATTTTCTAATTGAATAGAATCACAAATTATGCAGAATTTACTAGTTAATTCCTGCAGATATTCAAAAGACAAAGGCACAGACTACTCCAGCCTCACTGTTCTGCCTGTAATCCAGCATCAATGGACAGGAATACTGTTAATGAAAATCTAAATAAAATAATTACTCTTCACGGATTTTAAATAAAGCTTAGTTTACAGACAGTTCCTTGGAAGCAAATGATACTGGAGACTCAGTTATCTTTTTCCATCAAGGCTGACAGCAGAAATCCACTGGGTGCACTAGTCTGTCTGCCTCAAATCCTGATGTGGGCAGAATGCCTCTATAAGAAGGAAATTCTTCTGAAACTAATTAAATTTCTGGTCATCTTCCAGAGAGAAGTTCAGGGAGGGAGGTTCTTCTCCCAGGCAACCAGCACCAGAACAAGAGGACACAGTCTCAAGCTGCGCCAGGGGAGGTTTAGGCTGGATGTTAGGAAGATGTTCTATACAGAGAGAGTGATTGTCCATTGGAATGGGCTGCCCAGGGAGGTGGTGGAGTCACCGTCATTGGAGGTGTTTAGGAGGCAACTTGATAGGGTGCTTGGTGCCATGGTTTAGTTGATTAGGTGGGTTGGACAATAGGCTGGACACGATGATCTTGAAGGTCTCTTCTAATCTGGTCTATTCTATTCTATCTGTGTAAACACACATCCAGCAGAAACTGCACTACGAAACAGCCAACTATAAAAACTTTTGATAATCATTGGAATATGCAAAATTTAGCAATGCAGTAGGGATCATCTAAGATCACCACCTGCTGAATGTTTAATTGCATAGCTTGAGAGCAGGCCTCCAAAAAAACCTGCCTGCCATGTACACTAAAAAAAAATAAAGTCCCAGCAATATCCTGGATAGCTTAATTCCTTTTTGAAGTTAATAAATATCTGTCACTGAACAATTCAAAAAAGTTCCCTGTCTTTTCAGGAGGTATGTCTGGTGATTACTCAAAAATTCAAGTGTGCATATATATAAAAATGTAACTGCTACCTAACCTAAATTATCCCACAGCTTCTCAGGCTGTGGTCACATATTGTTATATGACATGCAAAAATTTGATAACTCATGTTTACTGCAGTCATTTGTCTCGGCAGGGTGAGGGTTGACTTCGTGACATACAGGCTGAAGGTCTGGAGGGGAGGTACATGAAAGGAAAAAAGGAAACACACCACAACACAAAGGCACCACCCCTTTTGTATTCTAAATGTCCCCAAGGACACCAATACCAACAACTGGCTGGACAACATGAGAAATGGCATGCAAATGCAATCAGTGATAGACAAATGTTAAGTATTTGTATATGAGACAACAGTTTTCCATTAATAAATAAACCAAGAATCCTTACTAAGAGTGAAATTGCTCTAAAATGATTAAATTCACAAAATATTCTATTTATTATTTAATATTCCATTTTTAGGGTATTTTTCCTTTAATTATTTCACAGCTCACTAATACACTTTCATAGGAAAATGTCAGTATTTCAAATGACCTACTAAAATGCCGTTATAAAACAAAATGCAACTCTAGTGTCTTACAACTATTTCACAGTTCATCTTATATCTGTGCTGACAGCATCAAAAGGTGAACTTAAAGCAATAAACTAAATAAATAAAAGCTGAACAAATTTAACAAAACAAAAACAAAAATTAATAAAAACCTGTGGTACAGTAGATGGGATGACAGTGGTCTCAGCAGGGACTGGTGGGACAGGGATCACAGGGACAATGGGAGAAGAGGAAGGAACAGCTTCTGTGGGCTAAAAATCACCAACAAAATGTCACAAATAATGAAAACTACAAAAGTACTTAAAAACAAACAGGATTACAACTTAACATCTTAAAAAAATGAATAAAAAGAAAATCAAATAGTATATGGAGACTATAGCTATGACTGAAGATAACCAACAATCTTCAACCATTCTGTACATGCAGTTCATCTGCAGCAAGGTGCTAATGTCAGAGTATGTCCAAGCAGTCAGGCATATCTAGGTAACTTATTCACACCAAGTTACTCACCTTGCAACACGACGTAATGAGACTTTGGGGTCCAACAAAAAAACCTGTTTGTGCCAGTGGCAGCTCAGGCTTTGTGTGGGCTGGTTCCACAACAGAAGCCCTCACCCACACACAACAGTGTGCAGTAAAAGCAGGGAAAGAGTGGCTAAAGTCTATAGCACTGAACAAAGTTAATATTACTGAAACAGAAACCTTAATGTAGTTCTGAAGTAGGCAAAATTCAAAAAGAAACCTTAGTCAAATGAGCAGAAGAGACTTAAGCAGATCCAATCTACCTCTCAAAGACCTCCACACACATTTATCATACACTTTCATACTGGTACAATTTTGGTCTTAGGAATTTTCATTAAAATAACCACAACAGCTACTGACACTTAAGCTGCAAGGGAAGAAGATTACAAACAGCATTTTGTGCAAAAACATTGACTCAGTTTTGAGATGTTAACATTCTGGCTGTCAACAAACTGTCAGCAACACAAGCTACTGGCAACTATCATCACAAATACAAACCGAACAGCAGATCAAAGCTCTTGCAACTTAGCTGTTCCAAGACATTCTTTCAATCTTTAAATATATTGAGGCAGAATGACAAAACAAAATACTAAATCCTGAAAATGAACCAAAAACCCAAGAACATAACAATACTAAACATATTTTTAAAGTTTGAGATGTTTTAAGCCACAAAGCAACATAGGCCAATAGCACACAGCAAGTTCAACAGTCAAAGCAAATATTAAATAAATCCAGAAGAGCCCAAGAAAAACAACCCTTATTAAATGTAGATGTGCTATTTCTACAGGCTTTTTCAGCTCCAGCTACTCAAAATGAGCAGCTGGTGAAAAACATTGCAGTTGTTGAAAGATGCACGAACAAGATATATCTGATATCCTGAGAGATTTGAACTGTTGTCATTTCAGCATCCTTACATCTAAGGACTACAGCACAATCTCTTAAGTGTTCAAAAAGGAGGGTGAAGGAGAATCTAAAGCAGTCTAGACAAATTATAAAATTTATTTTTAAGAGAATACAGGAAATGCTCAGTGCAACAAACCTCCATTTTACTGGATTAATAAGGCAACCTTTAGAGGACAAGCCAAATGCAATAGCTGTAGCCATCACTCAGCCCTACACATGGTAAAAATAAGCCACTCCTTCAAGCCTGGCTTGTAAAGTAAGCAGCTTCCCATGTAATGTACATGGTAAAAACCTTGTTAACCAAAATTTCAGATATACACATATTACATATGAAACTACAACACAACATTAAGTCTGAAAACAGGTCAGAAAACCCCCACCTTTACAGTAACAACTCCTGCAATAAGAGAAGGTCAAAACCAAACTTAAGATACTGAGCATATATTTCCCTGCCCTTGGTAAAATAACTGAGTTGCAGTTGACTTCTGTGTGGGCCAAACCATCTGCACCCCTCTCTGCACCAAATGGCAGCTATGCTTTTCTGCCTGCTTCCTTGTTTCAGTTCCTATCTCCCATGTCTCTCATTCCCAAATGATTCAAGAACTCTTCCAATTTTTATCCTTATTATTTTAAAACTGGCATTGCTCAAAGTCCTTCAACACATTCAGGTTCCAGTCTCATCAGCTGTTAGTGCTGCCATTATACTTTCCCTTTGTGCCGTTGGTGTAGTATCCACTGACTCTTAAAAGCCACTCCCTTCTCCTCCAAGCATCCTGGAAATGTTCCTGTTCAATCAACTCCACTACCATGTTGATGAGGAACAAGGTGACTACGCTGGCAATCGCTTCCAAAGGAAGGGCAAATTCAAATGGGGATTGTTTTCATTTGAACATTTCATGGAACACATTGAACTGAAGCAGGGAGTATGGGTACCACAAAAAAGGATAAAAAGACAACACAAGCAGAGAGAGATGGAACTTCCTAAGAACAGAAGAATGATAATTTTATTATAGTATGGCACATAAGCAGCCTGAAAAGGCATAGGTGAGGGCAGCTGAATAAACTCCAATAGTCCAGAGCGTCGCTTTCAATGCTCAGCTTCCTATGAATTTTCAGTTCTTTGGAATTCTCCAAAAATACACTAAGAGTATTCTGAAAAACAAAAGCTTACTCTCAAAAGAACTTTAAATAAAGATGTCTGACTAAAATATTTAATGATCCCAGCTTAAACAGGCACAAACCAATCTAAGCTACAAACCAAGTAGGGGGCCAAACAAACTTTGTTTTGAAAATATAATATAGTACACAATTATTATAAGCTATTACATAAAGGAATACAAGGCTTGAAAAATAACTCATTTTCACCAAGGCCATCAGAGTAAATAAATGTGTTAACACCTCCAGAGAAAAGCTGTTCTGTTACAACAGGATGATAAATCTCAAGCAATTTTTTTTCTAATGCAAGGATGGACTTCAATATTTATACACGCACAAAAATAATTATTTCATAATGCCCTTAAGTGAGTGCCTCGAAATCTAACACTGAGTCCATATGTTGAGAAAAAGAAGAACACACTCATTTTCTCATGTTTAACCAACATATTGTAACTCCTTCTGTGAGGAAATCTCAGGTAACTTGGAAATAAATCAAAGCCCCATATGCATCATGAAGCGGATCAACTCAACCAGCAAATTCTATAATGCTGCTCTTTGTCAACTACTTAAAGATAGATTTTGGAGAACAAAAAAATCAAGCAAACCAGACTTCCCTCATTTTCAATGAATTCCTGAGCAAAATCCACCCTGTACAAGGTGCAACAATCTTAACGGGAAAATACTGAGAAGTACGTCTTTGCCAGTCCACTTTCACTCACCACTACTTTGATTTCTAGCAATGAATAGGAAAGAAAATTGAGTAACAAAGTCTCTAAAAGCAGCAGTAATAAAACTACAGAAAGAAAAAAGGCAGGGTGACATACTTCCTACAGTTTGCATCCAAAATGCACATTTATAAATAGGCAGTGCAATACATACCTTTTCTGAAGAGTAACTATAACAGGAGCCATCGGATACCCAACCACTAGCGGCAGCTTTTACTTTGGCTGTACTTTTTGTAGGACTCTTTTTTACACTATCGCGTAGGTTGATAAATTTTCCTCTGTGTTTGGAAGACAGTGGCAGGGTGGAAGAACTAAAAGATGAATGAAGGTTCAGTGCCCGCTGCTGATGCCGGAAAGGCTGCTTTGGCTGCATGTGAAGATCCTGACATATTTCCATCCTTGGGCTCCTTGTGTAATCAGAGAGCCTGAGTGTTCCCCTTTCACCATCATTTGTAGCACCACGGTATTGGTAGTCATGACACTGAGTAGTCATGAAACTAGCAACAAAAAATAGTCCTTTTTGCAAAAACAAGGAAGAGAAAAGAATCCAATAAAGTGCTTCCTGAGAAAGTTAAAAATAGGACTGTTTTCTAGAGTATGGTGATAGGAAGAGATATTAAATGCTGGTTTAGCTAGTGCTGCGTGTTGTGTGCTCTATTTAAAGAGCACCATTGAACCGCCACACAACAGTCAATTTGCTGGGCATAAATAATCAATGCAATGCACAAATTACTGAATAGATGGCAAAAGTCACCTGACTATTAACAAGTAGCTATGAAAGGTTAGTTATTTTCCTTCTCCCATAAGCTCCTACAATCCCTAAACTTGGTCACATTTGACCACCTCAAAGCCTCTCCAACGTTTATATCTAGTAAACTTTAATATACCAATTCCTCTACTTTTCTCCCACTTTACAGGGGCTGAAAATGATTTAAAGAAGCTTCTGATGTAAAGTTAATGAATTGTGAATGAGCCAATACATGGTGCAAGTTGTCAACATTCACATTCCAGAGGAATGTGAACAATTTTGTTCAGATTATAACACTAACAACATTATTAGCATAAAGAAATTCTTAAGAGCTGTATTTCCATGAAACACAGCAGCACTGAGACTGCAATTTTAAGGTGTTGCTCTTTAAACTAAAAGATAAAAAAAATAAGACATTTAAATGGATTGTTTATTGTTTTATTCATTCAGTTTTTAATGCTAAGGGTGCATGTGCTCTATATTACATTTTTACCCCAATTTTCAAAATGCATGAAGTTTCTGAACAACTCCTACCTCCAGTCCCCAAAACCAGCAGACAATAAGGAGCTAGTTTGACTTAAATCATTTACCAGCCAATTTTAAACAAACTGTTCTGAAAAGTTCATCATCATAAGCTTTTCCAGCTAAATAAAGACCCCTGTTTTCCTAGCCTTACACTAGGAAGGAGCAGGCTCAAATCAGTGGCCATGCAATCTTCACAGCTGGAACACAACCAGCATTTGCACAGCTTTGGGCCAGCCCCAGCACACACCACCCACCTCTTGCCTCAGAAGTCTGTTCTAAGAATGTGCTGTGAATCTGAATACCTGGTGCTGGGTATGGTAAGAATGAAGGACACCAGCCCATAGGATACAAAGCTTGATTAGGTCAGCTGCATGGCATTGGAACGAGTGGAGAGATTTCATTGGTCCACAGCATTAAATCATGGTTATTCCCCCTCTCACTGTAAGCTTCCCTACAGCAAACCTGGATATTTAAATAATGAGTCAGCATCATTTTAACACACAGAATAAAAGACTAGAAATACAGATCCAAGTACAAAATTTTCCCATTATTTATGGCATGGTTATTAGGCAACAAATAGGAACTGACAGTTCCTCCTCTAATCATCAAGAGCTGCCATGTCTCATCTTCTACCCAGAATGGATGTAATCAAGAGCTGCATCACACATCATTAATGCAATATTCATACATGCAGAGACAGAAAGGTTTCTATCCACTGACAGGAAGCTAGAAACATGTGGGTCATACAAACATTCACACAGCTGCACTCATGTGGCAGGTACACCTTTTGCCTTTGAAAGGAAGCTGAAGAACTGTCACACTACTACATATGAGCACATGCACCCAGGTTGTTCCGTTCAAGACAGCCCAAGAATCTCTAAATTTTGTTATGGAAGGTCAAAGGCAGACAAGGAAGATAAGCGTGTTGTGACTGTGCAGACAGCTGGAAAGGTCAAGCTGTGCACATCAACTTCTTTGACAAGCATCCACAGATGCACTAATATGGAATAGCTCTGAGGAAGACAGCCTGCAGGGATTACTTGGACAGAGCTGTGTCCTATGTCGAAGCCCCTGTATCAATATCCCTTTTGGCAACAGTGTGCCAAGTGCCAGCCTTTGTGGACCACGAACAACCTTTGTTTTCCAAAGATGTTATCAAGCTTGCTTGATGTTTAGCAGGCTGAAATCATACCACCCATTTTATTGGCATATCAGTATTCTTTCATCTTTCTACCTGGCATGACATTGTCTAACTACTGAAATGCAGAAAACAAAAGACAAGGGAGTTTGGGTATAAGGCTTTTCTTCCATACATAATATACCCCCAAATAGAGAACATTCTACATTCAAAAGGAACATCTTTTTCCTGGGGGCATCAACTTTGTTGAATACACTAAGACCAAGTATGCTCTTGATTCAAATCAGCTCTGAAGCATGCTAGGTGAGAAAGTGAGGGCAAGGGAGGAAATGTTGGATATCATTCTTGGAAACTCAGTTGTCTGACTTCCTGTATTCTACTCCAGACAAGAAAGGGGAGGACACAAGGCAAAAGACATGGCAGAGGAATTCACATCTCTCCAGACTGCTTTCAGACATATTGACTTGAATGACAGAAGAATGAAGATGATGTAGCAGATAAATACCAACAGCAGATTTTTTTTTCTGGGAAGTCTTTATGACTTTGGACCCTGAGATGATGTCAGTATAACAATAACTAAAAGAAAACAAAAAATTTGAAGGCACTGGTAGGTCCAAGAACAACAGTCCACACAGTAAAAAGCGGCTAAGGAACAGGAGGCACAGGCAAAAACTTGTGGACAACAAGTTCTCCATTGGGATAGCAATGTGCCCTGGGGGCCAAGAAGGCCAATGGTATCCCGGGGTGCATTAAGAAGAGTGTGTCCAGCAGATCCAGGGAGGTTCTCCTCCCCTTCTACTATTCCCTGGTGAGACCCCACCTGGAATATTGCTTCCAGTTCTGGGTTCCCCAGTTCAAGAGGAACAGGGATCTACTGGAGAGAGTCCAACAGAAGGCTACAAGGATGTTGAAAGGACTGGAGGACTCTCTAAGGAAAGGCTGAGAGACCCGGGGCTGTTTAGTCCAGAGAGGGGAAGACTAAGAGATGGTCTAATAAATGTCTATAAACATCAGAGGGCTGGGTGTCAAGAAAGAAGGGACAGCCTCTTCTCAGTTGTACCTTGTGATAGGACAAGAGACAACGGATGCAAACTACAGCACAGGAGGTTCCACCTCAACACATGGAAGAACTTCTTCACTGTAAGGGTCACAGAGCACTGGAACAGGCTCCTCAGAGAGGTTGGGGGACTGTCCTTCCCTGGAGACTTCCAACACCCATCTGGATGCATTCCTGTGTGACCTGCACTAGATTCTGTGGCCCTGCTAGCAAGAAGGTTGGACTCCAAGATCTCCAGAGGTCCCTTCCAACCCCTAACATCCTGTAATCCTGTGAAAATACCAAATCAAATTCATCCAGGGCTGCACAGCATGGCAGGGCAACCCTCAGTGAAAAAGTTCAAACCACACTGAAATTTAGTGTTACATGAGTATGGAAAGTTGGTCAAAAACACATGGGAAGAAGAGCAAAAGAACGTATCATTGAAGCATAATAAAGCTTATCCTGAACAATCATGGTATAAATAAAATTAAAATCAGAAAACAGGGTGGGGGAAAGGCACCAGAAAAAGGAGGAGAATTACATTAAAAGAGTTTAGTCAGATAACTGAGAGTCATGGGGATCATTCTGCAAAGTTACGTCCATATGTGTGAGGTAAGGCAGAGCCTGCCTTGCAGTCACACTGGTAGGAGGGAAAAGGCGACTCTGGCAAAGCAGTGGGATGTATGCATAATTCAAAGCAAGAAAAGGCAGTTATGTAACTAAAGCTGCACAGGTTTGGCAGATCATCTTTGACTGCAGAAAGCCTGAACCTGTGAGTGTGCTCTGCAGACTGTATTAATTACTAGAATGAACTGCTCTACTCCAATATCAAGCACTAAGTGATTTTTCATAACCAGTGGAGGTTCAAGATCAGGTTTGTGCTTTCATATTGCATATCAGCTTTGAACAATTTCTAACACATAGCTGAATCATCAATATTTCATTCTTTTAAATTACTACATCTAGTGTACAGCTTATATTTCTTTGCAGCAATGTGTTTGCTTGCAATGTTTCACAAGTAGTATTTGTTCATCAATCATTTTTATTTCCACATTCTATAACATCCACTCAATAGCTGGATAACAACAATAGCTGTGGAAAGGGAAAATACTACTAATATTTGACCAGGAATATCTACTGCAAAGGCCTTTTTTTTTTTAAGCTTTGATAACCAGCTTTCATTACTTCAAAAAGCAACTCTAATAGCTGGGGAAATCCCACAAAAGGAACACTGTACTTCACACTTTACATTGCCTGCAAGCAGATACCACAAAATCAGCAACTTCTGTTAACTTGACTTGACTGATGAAAATGAGCAGGTACTAATTGCCCTTTCTTGAAAGCAGGAAAGAAAACATCTTCCAAAGTGAACACAAGTTTAAAAGTGGTAAGAACAAACAATTTTGATTCAATAACCAGTGACAAAGCTGAATATAAAAGGCATTTTCTTTCCAGAGATGTATCATTTAGGTCTGGTAGGGTGGGTTTTGTCCCTTTCCTCTGAACTACATCCTGAAATGCCACAGGACATTTCCCTAGTGAAGCCTACTATTTTAAGAACTCTACATCCATCTTACTCAAAATCACAGAAGTCAGTACTCATCTGAACATACCTTCAGGGATTTCTAGGCTGGCTGGTGGGGTCCAACAGCAGTAAGAATAAAGCACAACTGCCATCCATCTTCACTCATCCATGTTAGCTGTACACTCCCAGAGCATCAAAATCCGATCACACAGCACTAATACTGAGACACCATCTCTGCCATATTCTTTCTTCAGTCAGTGCTAGGCAGGTCCTTAGTACTGCAATGCCAGTGACTTCAGTTGTTAAGCAATATATTTAAGACTTGTATTTTTCCTGAGAGTATTTCTCCAGAACTTGGACCAAAATGTAGTATCAAGATCATTTGGAAATGAAACCATACCACAACTGCTTCCCTACTGTCAAAACAAAAGTTCACCAAAATCACACATAAAATTACCATGTTCCATAAGAGCTTAAAAAAGTGCAAGCCACAAGCAGCCATGTGAGTATTGACTTGAAACTCCAAACAAATTTCCTATAACACAGTCAGACATGCCAGCATGCTGCAGCTATGGGAATTTTGAGAACTGCAGACAAGACACCCCATGCTATCCAGGCAGGAGTACTGCCACTGCTGACTAACTAGTCTGGAGAGTAAAACACGTCAAATTCAGCAAAACCATCAGAAAAGAGAACACCATTGATACAAGTGTGACTCCAGGTTTTCCTTCTCTACAGTCTTGTTATTTCTTTCTCTTATCAATGTCCTATTACCTTGCTTTAAAAATGTGCTTCCAACCTGCTGAACTCCAACTCACCTGTCCAACTTGCTCAGCATGTTAGTACTGTAATTCTCCAGTTTTCACATGGACACCATATCTGATTAAATCACACACAGTGGCTAAGAAATAAATTGTTTAAAATACACAGACTTTTTCAGCTCTCCGCTGCCTACACTGCTCACACTTACAAATGCTGTCACAAATTTGTATCACACATACTTCATGAGGGTGGAGGTGGTGTTCAGATTCTCCTACCCAAATTAGCATACTCCATTCTGGTTTTCAACAGTAACTTATTTACCACAAACCTTTTGATTTACCTCAAGAGAGACTGGCTAGGGTAAATGATAAGCATAATAATGATGGCCTCAACCCATAAGTAGTTACGGTTATGCCTGTATCACTCTGCACGGATACGAGGATGAAGAACTTTTGGCTCCAGATCTGGGTTTCTGACTCCCCTATCCCTTCAAGGACACTCCTTGATCCTCACTATGAAGGAGCAAAGATCAGTTCCCATGGTCTCCCAAGACTGAAGGAATACAATCTCAGAAATAACAAAGCTGAGCCTGAAGCCTGACAGGTTATGTCTACATGAAGATGGGTAGGTTAGTACAGAACAACTCCACTACAGGACTTTTGAGGAGAGGCAAGCCATCTTGCAGCTGTAACATCAGTTCATGGAAGTACTGCCACAAAGATATGAAATTCTGAACCCTAAAAAGGAAAAGGTTTACCAACTCAGCCCTTGCAGATTAAGAGGAAGAGTCTGATTGTCTGAGACTTTTCTGTAAATATCACTTTTTTCAAGGTTAAAAAAAGGCTCTTAAAAACGCTGTGTATGAGAGCACTCAATTTAAAGAAGCACAGCTAGCACGCTAGAGATGCCTAAACTACAGGGGTTATCTGGTTGGTTGGGTTTTATTTGATGTTTGTTGTTCAGTTGGTTTTGTTTGTTGGATGGGTGTTTTTTGTTTTTTTTTTTTTTTTACTCAGTCAACAAATTGATTTTGTAACCCAGTTTCCTCCTCAAACCCCACAGCATTTTACATTGAACTCAAATGAACTTAAAACTCGGAACTTAATATATAAATAACTTTGAAGGGAAAAAGCAGTGACAGCAGAAGATCAGTAAAATCAGGCCTGGTGATGATGACCTGAACTAATTTAAAGACAAAGAAGCCATTTATTTACTGACAATTCTTTCCCACAGTCTTAATCTAAAACCAACCAACCAAATTTGTACAATTGGACAATTTGTAGCACCACCACCCAAAGAGAAGTAAAGTAGCAGTGACAGAAAGACCCCTACTTGCTGAGGCTTAGTAAGGAAATTTTTTAAGTACAGGAAGTTTACAGAGTTAAAACACAAACCTGCTACAACCATAAGCAATACCATAGGACAAGACAGACTGCCCAGCAGTTTGTGGAATGAAGTTCTACTTGGTAGCAAAAGTAGGGCTTTGCTTAGGAGGTAAACAGACACCCAACAAAGCAGAAACGAGGCATCTGGGACCACAAAACTGGCACCAGCACTCTGACACAGTATTCAGTGGTTGTCTGATGAGTAGAACTCTCAGGTGCTAAAAGTCTCATGCAAGTATCAACAACAGTCTCAACAGGACAGTTTCAGCAACCAACCTCTCCCTCTAGCAGGATCTAAATTACACTTCTTACGTCTGGCATTTAGGAGGATATACATAGCTCAGACATTTGACAGGATGAATTACTTTATGGGACAATTTAAATGGTTGAATTTCAGTCATATTCCAAAACCAGAATATATAAAGTGTACAGGAAATTAGTATTGGCTTCAATAAAGGTAATTTGTGACTTCTTTATAAGTACTGAAAGAATGTCTAGCACTGAAGCCAATGCAGCAGGGTTGTCATCTGTATTCATCAAGCAACCCAGCACTCAAAGCTCAACACAGAATTGCAAGGCTCCTCATTTAGGTTCACAAGTACTATTGAGCATGGGTTTAATGCATTTAATTTGCAACTTAAAGCAAGACCTTAAAAGCTCCATTTAAGTAATGTCAGCCTTAAGAACAGCAGCTTTCATTATAATGCTAAATGATCTATAAAGAAACCCAAGCAGAGTTTGCAGCATCAGAAAGAGACCAGGCAAGAGAAAATGTGTTCTAAGACCTTATTATAGTAAAATAATGGCAGCAATACGGGGTCAAAATTCACAGTTGAAAGGCTAAGAAACTGAGTTAGATATTGAGATGCGACAGACTGTTCACTCCCAGGAATACTATTAAATCAAAACACAACAAGAACGGCTGAGTACTGTTTACACACTTTAAGAGATGTCACACTTCTTAAAGCTCTCATAATACAAAATTTCCATTTGTTCCTAAATTGTTCAGGGAATAACAAAATCCTCCCAGAGAATGTGCTTATTTTGTTCTTTATAATGCATTAAAATAGCAAAGACGTCCTATAGCCATCTAACTTCACAGGATCACAGAACTGTCAAGGTTGGAAGGGACCTCGAGGATTATCCAGTTCCAACCCTGCTGCCATGGGCAGGGACACCTCACCCTAGATCAGGCTGCTCACAGCCACATCCAACCTGGCCTTACAACCCTCCAGGGATGAGGCTTCAACCACCTCCCTGGGCAATCTCTTCCAGTGTCTCACCACCCTCATGGTGAAGAACTTCTTCCTGATGTATAATCTAAATCTCCCCTCCTCTATCTTGGATGCATTCCCCCTAGTCCTATCACTACCTGACACCCTAAGAAAAGTTCCTCAACAGCTTTCTTGTAAGCCCTTTCAGATACTGAAATGCCACAATAAGGTCTCCTTGGAGTCTTCTCCAGACAGAACAAGCCCAACTCTCTCAAGTCTGTCTCCACAGGAGAGGTGCTCCAGCCCTTCATCCTCATGGCCTTCCTCTGGACACATTCCAGCACCTCCAGATCTTTCTTGTAATAGGGGCTTCAGAACTGGACACAGTGCTCCAGGTGGGGTCTCACCAGAGCATCATAGAGGGGGAGAATCACCTCTCTCAACCTGCTGGCCACACTTTTCTTGATGCAGCCCAGGCTCTGGTTGGCTTTCCGGGTTACAAGTGAACACTGCTGGCTCCTCTTGAGCTTCTCATCCCCCAGCACCCCCAAGTCCTTTTCTTCAGGTCTGCTCTCAAGCCAGTCCCTGCCCAGCCTGTATCAGTGCCTGGGATTGCCCCAACCCCAATGCAGGACAATGCACTTGGTCTTGTTGAACCTCATGAGATTGGAATGGGCCCAGTCCTAGCATACTTCAGTTAACTGTCAAAAATCTCTCACTGCTCTTCTCCAGGTTCCTTTCTTGGGATTTTTTTTTATTTTATTTTTAATTTTCTTTTTTAAGCTGGGTACATTGATAAGAAACATTGTTAATAACATATGAAAATCAGGTGAGGTTCACCTATATAATCTAAAGCATAAGGTTTCTTTCTTTAAGATTTAAAAAAGCAAAGAAAAAAAAAAAATCAGGCTCAATTCCTTAGAACACCCCACTGCCCTCAAAGTGCTTTAGTATCACAGTATCACAGTATCACAGTATAACCAAGGTTGGAAGAGACCCCAAGGATCATCAAGTCCAACCCGTCCCAACAGACCTCACAACTAGACCATGGCACCAAGTGCCATGTCCAGTCTCCTCTTGAACACCTCCAGGGACGGCGCCTCCACCACCTCCCCGGGCAGCCCATTCCAATGACGAATGACTCGCTCAGTGAAGAACTTCCTCCTCACCTCGAGTCTAAACCTCCCCTGGCACAGCTTGAGACTGTGTCCCCTTGTTCTGGTGCTGGTTGCCTGGGAGAAGAGACCAACCCCCTCCTGTTCACTACCACCCTTCAGGTAGTTGTAGAGGGCAATGAGGTCACCCCTGGTCCTTCTCTTCTCCAGGCTAAACAACCCCAGCTCCCTCAGCCTCTCCTCATAGGGCTTGTGCTCAAGGCCTCTCACCAGCCTTGTTGCCCTCCTCTGGACACGTTCAAGTGTCTCGATGTCCTTCTTAAACTGAGGGGCCCAGAACTGGACACAGTACTCAAGGTGTGGCCTAACCAATGCAGAGTACAGGGGCACAATGACCTCCCTGCTCCTGCTGGCCACACTATTCTTAATACAGGCCAGGATGCCATTGGCCCTCTTGGCCACCTGGGCACACTGCTGGCTCATGTTTAGGCGGGTGTCGATCAGCACCCCCAGGTCCCTCTCTGTTTGGCAGCTCTCCAGCCACTCTGACCCCAGCCTGTAGCTCTGCATGGGGTTGCTGTGGCCAAAGTGCAGCACCCGGCACTTGGACTTGTTGAATGTCATCCCATTGGACTCCGCCCATCTGTCCAGTCGGTCGAGGTCCCTCTGCAGAGCCTTTCTACCCTCTAACTGACTAACATCTATTCCCAACTTGGTGTCATCTGCAAACTTGCTGATGACTGACTCAATCCCCTCATCCAGATCATCAATGAAGATGTTAAAGAGGATGGGGCCCAGCACTGATCCCTGGGGGACACCACTGGTGACTGGCCGCCAGCTGGATGTGGCACCATTCACCACCACTCTCTGGGCTCGGCCCTCCAGCCAGTTCCTAACCCAGCGCAGAGTGTTACTGTCCAAACCATGAGCTGACAACTTAGCCAGCAGTTTACTGTGGGGGACGGTGTCAAAGGCCTTGCTGAAGTCCAGGTAGACCACATCCACAGGCCTCCCCACGTCCACCAGACGGGTCACCTGATCATAGAAGGAGATCAGGTTGGAGAGGCAGGACCTGCCCTTCCTAAATCCATGTTGGCTGGACCTGAGCCCTTGGCCATCCTGCAGGTGTGCAGTTATTGCCGCCAGGATAATCTGTTCCATCACTTTCCCTGGCACTGAGGTCAGGCTGACTGGCCTGTAGTTTCCGGGTTCCTCCATCCGTCCCTTCTTGTGGATGGGGACCACATTGGCCAGTTTCCAGTCATCTGGGACCTCTCCAGTGAGCCAGGACTGGAGGAAAATGATGGAGAGCGGCTTGGCCAGCTCATCTGCCAGCTCTCTCAGCACCCTAGGATGGATCCCATCCGGTCCCATGGACTTGTGGATGTCCAAGTGGCTCAGCAGGTCCTGAACTAATTCCTCATGGATTTCTGGGGTACTACACTGCTCCCCAACCCTACTACCCAGCTCAGGAGGCCACTCATCCTGGACTCCTACCTTGCTGTTAAACATCGAGGCAAAGAAGGCGTTCAGGACCTCAGCCTTTTCCTGATCTTCGGTCACCGTGTTCCCCTCCAGGTCCAGTAAGGACTGGAGATTCTTCTTGCCCTTCTTTTTAGCATTGATATATTTGTAAAATTGCTTTTTATTTTCTTTCACAGAGGTGGCCAGTTTCAGTTCCAACTGGGCCTTTGCTTCTCTAATTTTATTCCTACATAATCTAACCACTTCCTTGAACATACCTCGAGAAGCCTTCCCCTCCTTCCAAAGGTGATACAGCCTCTTTTTTTCCCTTAATTCCTCCAGGAGCTGCTTGCTCATCCAGGCCGGTCGCCTTCCCCGCCGGCTCATCTTTCAGCAGATGGGAACCGCCAGTTCCTGTGCCTTCAAGAGCTCCTTTTTGAAGTAGGTCCAACCCTCCTGGACCCCTCGGTTCATGAGGGTTGGTACCCAGGGAACTTCACAAATAAGGCTGAAGTTTGCCCTCCGGAAGTCCAAGGTGAAGGTTCTGTTGGTACTCCTCCCTATCTCCCTGCATATTGAAAACTTCACTATCTCGTGGTCACTGCACCCTAGGCAGCCTCCCACGGTCACATCTCCCACCAGCCCTTCCCTATTGGAGAGCAGCAGGTCAAGCAGAGCCTGTCCCCTGGTAGGCTCGCTTAACAGCTGCGTCAGGAAGCAGTCCTCTATTCACTCCAGGAATCTTCTGGACTGCCTTCTCTCTGCTGAATTAAGTTCCCAGCAGATATCTGGCAGGTTGAAGTCACCCACGAGGACAAGATCTGATGATCTTGAAACAGCCTCCAGTTGTTTGTAGAATAATTCATCAACCTCCTCATCCTGGTTGGGTGGTCTATAACAGACTCCAACCAGGATGTCAGATTTGTTGGGCTGCCCTCTGATTTTAACCCACAGGCTCTCAATTCCCTCATCTTCCACCTCAAGTTCAGAGGCAGAAAGTGTCTCCCTAATATACAAAGCCACCCCTCCTCCTCTTCTCCTTCGCCTATCCCTCCTAAAGAGCCTGTAACCCCCCAGTGTAGCACTCCAATCGTGCCTGTTGTCCCACCATGTTTCTGAGATGGCAACTATATCATAGTTGCCCTGGTGGATTAGGACCTCCAGCTCATCTTGCTTATTGCCCAGGCTGCGTGCATTGGTGTACATGCACTGCAGCTGGGCTCCCGACCTCTCAGTTGACCCTACCTTGTGCCCTACTCTTACCTCTGCAGAGGGACCGATGTCTTCACCCACCCCCTTCAGACCTAGTTTAAAGCCCTCCTAATGAGCCCTGCCAACTCTAGTGCTAGGACTCTCTTGCCCCTTCTAGATAAATGTACCCCATCAGGACCCAGCAGGTCAGGTGCCGTAAAAGTTGCCCCATGATCAAAGAAACCAAAGTTCCTCCGCTGGCACCATTCCCTGAGCCACTCGTTGATGGTGTGGGTTCTCCCGTTCCTCTCAGTGTACTCCCCTGCCACTGAGGGAACTGAGCAGAACACCACTTGCGCGCCTGCCCCATCGATGAACTGTCCAAGGGCCCTAAACTCCTTCTTAATTGCCCTGGTGCCCTTCCTGTCGATCTCATCACTCCCAGCCTGTATCACCAGTAGAGGGTAATAGTCAGAGGGACTGATGAGCTTGGGGATTCCCCTTGCAATGTCCCTTACTCGCGCCCGGGTACAGAGCAGACCTCCCTGTGGGATGGGTCGGGACGACATATGGGTCCCTCAGCACCCCCAGGAGAGAGTCCCCAACAACAATAACCCTTCTCGTTTTCTTTGTGGAGCTTGTCGTTATAGCTGTCGTTATAGCTGTCTTAAAAGCACTTAGGCATAGTCTTAAAACAAAAAGCAATAAAGTGGCTTGAAGGAAGTCAGTGAATCCAAGCTAAGGCTTTCCATTTTAAGACAAGTACTATCATTCTGTGAGCAATCTGTTATGAAGATATTTTTGGGGCAGATAATAAACAAATAAGCCCCAAAACAGTGAGCAGGTGCAGAAAGTCATTTACCTCATATAATTAAGAGAAAACAACAACCACACAAGAAGAGTCATCTATAACAGCCCATTAATTATAATCCATTAGCTTTTTCAGGACATAAATGTCAGAAAATTTGGGGGAATTAATCACTTGATTTATGCATAAAGCAGCTTTGTGCTAAAGCCACACCTTCATTTACGAACGACTTCATACACTTAAGCGGCATCAGAGTATCAGCACGCGCTGAACTCACCGGAAACATGCACTATGGCTTGCACTCCTGTCCTAATACCAATAAAAAGCCATCCAGATGCTTCACCTTTTCATTGCCCAAAGCTAAGGCTACAACCTTTACCACTGAATCTCTAGCTAGGTATTTCAGCTGATTTTATTCATACTTACACCATGGAAACAGTGAAATCTCCTCAGACTTGCTTCCATGACAACATGCAGTTATAATACCTCAGAATAAGTATTATGATACAATATACCCAAGCTTTAGAATGAGTCATAGGAGCTCTGCACCATTTCAGCAGAACAGGCATCTTCTATGTAGTGGTCAACACTCATTATTAAAATCCTAGCACAGTTTTAACAGGTTTAATGGCTAGCATTACTTCAGCAAACTGTCAGTACACAAGTAAATACAAAATTATTGTTTTCTTGCAATGCTGTTTGCTAAAAATTCCTAAAGATCTTGGCACTTTTCAGCATCACTTGGGAAAGAATACACCCTTCTGAAACCTTACAATGGGAAACCCAAACATTTCCATGACAGTTTAAGTTCACACTATTAACTAAAATCAAAGCTTTGCAAAACAAGGTTTACAGATGAGCTGACTTTACATCTGTAATTATCCATGGCCATTTTATCTGGATTTCAAATAGAAACACAGATAGAACATAGATACAGATCAGATTTGGCCAGTTTATGATTGATGCTGGACAAACACAGCTATGGTGCACCCACACCCAGATAGCACTGAAGTGGCTTAGCCTCTCAAGCACAGCAGGAAACCTGACTTCCAAACCATTTTGGTTTCCAAAGAGAAACAGTCTGTCCCTCCTGTGAACTGGAACTAGGCCATGTCAGGTGAAACTGGAACCCGACTGGGGCTCAGCAAGCCCTGTGTATCCCACATAAGCACAAAAGACACTGAAACAGTTTGCTGCACTTCCCATGAGGACTCACCTCAGACATAGGGCAGTGAGGATGAGGCTCAGACCAGGTGGTAAGCCTCATCAGTAAAGAAGACACTGCACTGACAACTACACAGCTCTGCAAGTAGTCAGATCTCACATGCAAGATTTGCCATCCTGTGTTAGTGCCAGGGAAGACCTGGAATCACATAAAGCCAGCACTCTCTTTTTGAAGAAATTAACTAAACCAAATAGGGCTGAGACTGTGATTCAAAGACAGAAAAGACAAATCTGACTCCTCAAAGGAAGAGGGTATTTTCTGAAGAACCACCTAAGTTCTGTTTCCAACATGATTTTGCAATAAATGAAGAACAGGTACCATAATCCTGACTCTCCTCCCCTCATTAGGTTACAAAGAAACAGAAGCTATTCTCCCACTGTTGTAGCCCTTGCCACTACAAGAAGGCTGGCCAAATCCATCAAAACCCATTGACTCTACATGATTACACAAGTCACGTCCAGCTCTTAGAATACCTACAGTAGGACATGCAGAAAGCCTTGAAGGTACTCAGAGAAAGAATCACACCTATTTGTCCTGGGTTTATAATGTTTCCTAACCCTCTCCTCTGGCTGTTGCCTTAGTGGGGCACCAGCTTGACAGACATCCCAGTATTTTTTTCTTCCAGTTTTTCTTCTCCAGTACACAAAAATGTAAGTAGAAAAGTAATATTTTGCAGTACATTCTACCTGATTATGAAGGTGAAGAATTGATAAAGCTTGAGCAGTGCAACCTTGGTAAAACAAGCAAGTAAAGAAACAGAGGTGAAACAAGTGAAAAATTAAGTCTGAAAATGGAAAGAATTAGGATTAATGGATATGTTACAAAAATCAAATGGCAGAGCTTTAAGTAGGTAACTAAATTGTTATGCATTTGAAGGGTCAGAAAACAAAATGTGTCTGTTAAGCTGGTTGCTGAGTCTTAAACCCAAATGAGCAGCTGCTAAATTTTCCAAGTCCTGCATTACAAGAAATGTAATTTCAGTCTGGAGACGGGAGACTGTTCAGTCTGGAGAAGAGAAGGCTCCGAGGTGACCTCATTGTGGCCTTCCAGTATCTGAAGGGGGCCTACAAGAAAGCTGGGGAGGGACTTCTCAGGATATCAGGTAGTGACAGGACTAGGGGGAATGGAATTAAGATGGAGGTGGGGAGATTCAGGCTGGACATGAGGAGGAAGTTCTTCACCATGAGAGTGGTGAAGCCCTGGAGTGGGTTGTCCAGGGAGGTGGTTGAGGCCCCGTCCCTGGACGTGTTTAAGACCAGGCTAGATAAGGCTCTGGCCGGCCTGATCTAGTGTGGGGTGTCCCTGCCCATGGCAGGGGGTTGGAACTAGATGATCCTTGTGGTCCCTTCCAACCCTGACTGATACTATGAAATAAGGTAAAAGTGATAATATATGGTATAAAAATTAATACCAAACAAAAAGCAACCTGCCAGCACTCTTGCTATTTCCAAATTACATTAGAAGATCCTGTAAGATGTCCAGCAATACGCCTAATGCATTTAGAAGAGGACACAGCAGGACACAACTCAAAATGTTTCCAATTTAAACATGCCAAAGGACAATAGTACAGAATTCATCTCTTTGTTTCCTTACATCATATTCTCTGATACTGTTAATCTAATTGTTAGACCTTCTCTAATGTTATTTCCAGACCAATCTCTGATGTTCTGATCGTAGCAAGACTGATTCATCAATCCAGGGGCTGAAGGGTGGGATTTTCTTAGGAGACTTGGAGATTTCTGGGGCAGGTTGTCACCCTCTCTGAGTAACACCTGAAGGCCAGAAACGGACATAATTTTTCCTGAAAATTCATGTCTTCCATTAAAAAAATGCTCTCCAGAAAAACAGTAAAACCTGCCATATTGGATGAGAGCAAAGGTCCAAATGGTCAAGAATCTTATTAACAGCAAAAACTGATAGATGGGCAAGTAGGAACTGGATACACACCCAGTAATTTTCCCAGAAAACATAACCAGAACCTGATATGGTGGGTCTTCTTGAATCATTACCTGCCAACTGTCCTTTGCAAATACACTGAACTCCATTCTGAAACCATTTCCTTTTAAACCTTCTCCTCTCCACAGCATTTTGGGTCAGAGATATCCACAATTTTAGCAGAAGTTTTTTACAAGCCAGTGAGGCAGAATTAGAACTGAAGAACTGTTAAATCATTTCTGATTGAGAACATTCTTAATTTAATTTTCCAGAACTCTTTATCACATTTTCCCTCTGGGTGATGAGAGATTTTTTTAAATTATTTTCAAAGTAACTGTCCCTATAGATAACTAGATTATTTCTCTTAGCCTTTTCCTTTTTTTGCTTCCTAAGAGAAACTGAACACCATACAAATTCCAAAAATACAGATACACAAAAAAATAAACTCGGTGTCATCTTGTGTGTCATTCTCTACTACTTCTTCAGTAATACCTGACATTTCATTTACCTTTTTCACTATTGCAGAGTACTAAGGTAATTGTTAAAGAGAATCAATGACAACTAGAAATCCACTTTCTGGCACAGAAACACTTCCATTTGTAGCCTGTCACTGTCTGCACACATGCAGGATGAGGCTTCTAACTCTGTTATTCATTCATTACTGTACAATGTCACTAGCTGGTTTTGCACCGATCCACTTCTCTTGGCACCTAGTGTAGTAGTAGTGATGATGATGATGATAATAACAATAGTAGTAGTAGTAATAATAATAATAATAATAAAGTGCCTCTGCCTCATCTCCTCCTCCCTACTCCAATCATTCACAAACACAAGCTTCTGGGAATCCAGTCCCAGTTGAAGGGACCTATTTTAATCAATAGAAAAAAAAAAATAAACCTACAAAATGTCCTCCCCCTTTAACTTAAGGCACCATTAATTCTAACAGCCTCTGTTCCAAGCACCATTATTTTCAGACTTTTTACAATTAAAATGACCTTCTGATGACCTTCACATGTTTCAGTGTGATTTCTATCTACATGTTCTCATTTTCCAGTAAGGCTGGAGAATATGAATCCTGCTTTTCCCTTTACAAAGACAAGCTGGTGTCTCCTCACAATATCTGTCTGTCCATCTATCTGTTTAATTCTTTAATAATAAATCATTTCTCTAAGTTTGCACAATAAAGGATTCAGCTGTAGTCTCACAGCGCAGCTTAGCTCCTTTTAAAAAGGGCACCACCACATTTCCCTTTTAAATTCTTATTCTAGGAATACCCAGTGTTTAAACAAAAAGGTCACACTCAGTGTAGCAGACAGTCCAGCCACATTAAACACAAGTTTCTTAAGAGATCCTGAATAAATGTCATCTCTTATTGATCACCTGTGCCTCTGAACACATTCATTTAAATTCTCTTCCACTGGCACTTGAATCTTACTGTTTTTAATACAGTAAAATGAGTCGTAAGAATTGCTCCCAGCTCAAAGGCAGGACAGCCCTAGCTTGGTTTTTTGCTCAGAGATAGGCATCTACAGTTACCTGGGAATACAGTCTTAAGTCTGTACTATCACCATCTTCATCAGAAGCATTTCACAGTTTGCATACCACCTGCTTTAGCACCTACCTAGTGAAGTGCTGCTCTGTAACAAGGTTTAATGTGCTCAAGTCCTAAAACACCGTACACAATTTTCCCCTGGCGTTTGCCTTTTAAAAGGAGTAACAAAATCGTAGAGCTAAAACGAAAATTGAAAGCATTAGTAAATGGATGCAATAATAGCTTTTAAAGACATAAACTGCTTTTCAGTAGTATACAGATTGCAAATAGCAATTTGAAGTCACTGTATTAGATGGTGAATTAGAGAGTCAGTGATGTATTTTGACATTTTCAAGTACAAACTTTGTCATTATGCTTTTTACTGATTTATTACCCTGCTTTGGCAATTACATCATATCCCACCACTAAGCTTTAAAAAAAAAAAAAAAGCTGATTATATTAATACACTTCTTTAATTTTAAAGTTTTCTATCGCAATTGGTCTGGCATCAATTCCCTGACTCGAATACAGATATACTAAACAAACAAGTTTTATAGTTTCTGAAATCTATCCCTATCTATTTATAGCCTGTGACTATAATCACCACCTGACTTTTCTTTGGATGAACTAAGCAGAGGTTCTTGAGTGTCTCATCTTAAAGCATAATCTCCAGTTTCATCTCTTTTCTGAACACTCCAAATTTATCATCACAGTATCACCAAGGTTGGAAGAGACCTCAAGGATCGTGGAGTCCAACCCGCCACCACAGACCTCATGACCAGACCATGGCACCAAGTGCGACGTCCAATCCCCTCTTGAACCCCTCCAGGGACGGTGACTCCACCACCTCCCTGGGCAGCACATTCCAATAGCAAATGACTCTCAGTGAAGAGCTTTCTCCTCATCTCGAGCCTAAACCTCTGCTGGTGCAGCTTGAGACTGTGTCCTCTTGTTCTGGTGCTGGTTGCTTGAGAGAAGAGACCAACGCCCTCCTGGCTACTACCCCCCTTCAGGTAGCTGTAGACAGCAATGAGGTCTCCAATCATGATACCTTTTCAGGCTAGGACTGAGACTGCAGACTACAGGTGCTACAGGCAGAATCCAGAGTTCCCTCTCCTTCTCCAAAGGGACAGCTGACTTGCTTATCACCTGCTACATCATGATAGGTTGGACTTGATGATCTCAAAGGTCTCTTACAACCTGGTTAATTCTATTCTATCACACTACTTAAATACAGTCACTTATCTAAGAAAAGCAACTACCATTTATTTACTACATTGCATTTGCTTTGAAGCAGAATTGTACTACAGAAGCACTGGCAATCATTGCTCTGCTCCCTATTCTCTTATGAAAACCAAATACTGTTACCTGGGAGGCACATAATACAGATTGCTCAACTCATTTCCACAGGCATTATTCTTAGAGAAAAAATTTTCAATAAATACAAATATGTATCAATAACTATATAACAAATATGTAAAGGAGATGTGGCTAGAAGACTCATCCAAAACATTCCCACAGTATGGCAGTTCCCATTAAATATCTTGGTCAAATGTAAACTATTTTGCCCTGACCCTTTCTTCTTTTCTATGAACAACACGGGTAGGGTGCTTTGTTTTTATTTTGAATCACTGCTTAGTTGTATTATTTCACAAAACAGACTGTTGCAAGCAACTAGAACATGGTCTGAAAACAATTTAACACATTAAAAAAAAAAAAAGAAAAAAAAAAAAAAGAACATTCACTAATGCCAAGATCAGCTTACAAGAAAGATAAAATGAGTCAAATGTTTGTTATCTGTCTGGAGAACACATCAGCTCAACTACATCCTAATGTGCAGCTAAACACAAGCACACAAAAAAGGAAGAGCAACAAATGCACAACAGAAGCAAGCTGTAGAGCAAGCCTGATGTATTAGAGAAGTGGGTTACAGGCAGCAAGATGAAATTCAATACTGATAACCCAAGTCACACGGAATAGCAATAAACAGCACAAAGCCACCCTGAGGAATATTGAACTAGAAAACGAGTCCAGAAGTGCTTTGGTTGGTGGCAAAGTTTCTTTGAAATTACAAAATACAGATGCAGAAGAGAATTATTATCTTGCAGTCCAAATAATTCCTGGAAGAAACTCAAGCTAATGGTGGCTTGAAATGGCCAGCAATGATTCCAGGTAAACAAAGGTTTATCTTAAAAGACACTGCAGCTTTCTGAATACAACAAAGAGCAGCTTTTATTACTTTTTTCCCCCTTCTTGTTGTCATGATGCACCACTTCCAAGGAAAATACTGACTTATTAATTTGGACTTGTAAAGAAACTACTGCTGCTAATTCTACTTTGGGTAAAACGTGAAAAGGTGGATCCTCAAATGGTATGTTTAAGATTCAATAAAGGCCTGCTAGGTGTGGTGACATTACCAAGAAGTCAGGTCTTTGTATTACAGTTTTCTGATCTTCCTTGACAGATGACACAAGGTTATCGGTCTTTGATATGAAGCAGGAATGTTCCTATCCATGTTGTAAGGAATAAAATGGAAGGGAATGAGTCCTGGCTTAACATGGGCATCATATCTGACAGAACTGTTACATCCTTCTCCGAGTTTACTGACATGTTTTTGAACACTGATATATGACGGTGGAGCTGTTCCTGTGTCTATGTTCCTGAGACCAGCACTGCAACTAGAGTTCTCTTACATACTTGCTAGAACTTCATTACAGTGCTCTGTTGGCAAAGCATCTCTTGCAGGAACAGTCCCCAGTTATCACAAGGATTTCTCTTGTCTTCTAACTGAGGAAGCCTTTAAGTGTTTCTGAAATTATATACAGAACTATGTTATCTTAAGTTTAATGAAGTTTGGGAAGTCTCATTAGAAACAGCATTAAAAGAAGTATCCTTCCTTAGGGAAGGAAAGCATCCACTGGGACCCATCTGTTAAAGAGCTGTTACATGCAAAGCAAAGCATAAGCAATGTGGTTAAAGTACTAAACAAGGCTGAGGTACTTCATTTCAACTGCACATGAGATGCACTGCACAAAGAGACAGCTGTTTTCCTGACATTTTTGTCTTTCATAGATTTGGCAAAATAGCACAAAAAATGAACTGTACTGGAAATGCTTCACAAACTGCTTGTGCCTGAACTTCAAACTGTCTCAAATATTAGTTTGAACTTACTCCCATGGAGAGTATGAAAGGTACACTCTTCACCCAGAACCGTCATACCCCTGGCAAAAGTGTGCACAGCCCAGACAGCTAAGCTTAAGTCAAGAAGTTCATGTCTCACACAGACCTCTTGTATAAAGGGATCTACAGATACACACTGCAGGCATCTCACAGCTGCTCCAAAATGTGTGCTTGCTTCTGTGCACTGAAATACTTGGGAGGCTGCACCAGCATCAAGGTGTAAGCAACAGCTATACACAGTAGTACGTAGGTCTCAAAACGGATCAGCAGAATAAAGAGAACTGGCCTCAAGAAATGTTAGACTCATATATATGAAAAAGGAATCCTTGGTTATTTGACAAGAAAATGAATGAAAAAAATATTCAAAAAATCACCTATCAAGGACCAGAAGTTTACCTAGCAAAGAGTAGTTTACAGAGGGTAGGAAACACTGCCAAGAACTGGGGAGGGGGGAAAAAAGTCTGACAAAAACAAAATGTTTCAAACATGTTACACAGGAAAAGAGCAAAGGAAAAAAATAAGAGTGCTCAAGAGCCTATCTGCTTCACTGAAAATTTTAGTAAGTAATTGTTATTCATAAAGGCAAATCCAAGTAGCTCCTCTGTTTTGGAGTCCAGGGGAAATCACTGGACCAACAGAGGTTTGGGAGAAGAGAATAAAATCCTTCTCAAAAGAGTCTGCATAACTACTGTGCAGATAAAGACTTCAATTTATGTTATGGGGTGGGTTTTTTTGGTGGTGTTTTTTTTTAATAAGGCAACAATTTCTCTCCTTGAGTTACTGTGGACACAAAGTTTACCAAGACACTGAGTTGGTTATAAAGTCAGTCTGTTAAACTGCACAACACATGGGATGATGTCAGCTCTCAAACACGGGTGCAGATCATTCTAAAAAGACAAAGTCACATTTGCTAGAAACATCTAAAATATTTCTGTTACATTAGCATCTTCAAACTTGAAGAAACATCCTGGACACTCTTAATCATAACAGAGTGCTCTTGATGTTGTAGAGCAAAAATAGAAGAACAGGAAGAAAACAGAACAAGATTCAATGGCTCTGTCAGACAGTCATTTACTTAGTAATTGTATTAAATGAAACACATACAGCAGCTTTGGCAGCACAACAGAAATGTTATACCACAAGAACCATGCTTGAGCTATTGAGTAAGCTGACAGCTGTTGAGAGACAGACTGGCCTGTATTTGACTTCAAAACATTTTGTCAATCAATACAAGCCTCAACTAAGAGGGTAACTAATGCAGTACAAGACAAATTTGCAAAGTTATAGAACTGACCTGAAGAGTCCTAACTTTTTCACAGGCTTCCATACACTTGGCTTTATAAGGCAAGACCCTGTTAGTTCACCTGATTTCTTAGTTAGAGTTTAAGACAATGGATTAATAGGGCATCCAGAACCTGCCTTGCCTGAAGGTTCACAGTCTTGGGCACAACATAGACAGAAAGCTCCTGCAGCAGCAGCAGTAGTACTCCAGAAGCAAAAGATTCAGTGTCCCCTTCTCCTTTGCTTACCCGATTTCTGACTCATTCTGGAATAAGTAATTTTCTTGAGATATAATGGAACAGAAACATGAAGAAATACTGTTATCAGCTCTTGAGTGAGCCAGAACAAGAGATGTGAGAGAACAGACGAAAGTAGAACCTAACCCCACCCAGCAGCAAGCAGTGCCTGCAGGTAGCTGGAGAGCCAGCTCAGTTCTTATCACCACCGCAATGCTGCAAGTGATTAACTGCAAGGAGCACAGTGCACATCCCAGCGTTAAGTCACACAGGAGTTTGAGGAGGAAGCAGCACATCTCCTTACTCCACAGGCCTACTGGTTGACATCATAAGAGGAGACAATTTGCTACAGCAGGGATTTAGCAGGATGCTACCACAACCTATATGATACTATGTGAGTCATGCTAAATATTCTTAAACTGTATTAACACATTTTTTTCAACTGCCTATCTCCTTCTCAAATGTCAAGCAAGCTCTGCTGTCTTGAGAAGTTTCCATATACACTCTATACAAAAAGTGTTTGCAAAATGAACCAAGATTCCAGAGACAGTTCCTTAACGTTTGAGTTTCAACTATCAAGAATTTGCTGTTTCTCAGTTTATTGATTAGAACACATATTATTGCAATCATCCCACTTTTACCTCTGCTCTAATGACCTCTTCTTAGGAAAAAGGCAACCAGTGACAGAACTGACATTTGCAAAATAAATTCTTACTAATACAAACCTGCATTATTACATAGCTAAAAATCAAGAGTAAGAAAGGAACTTCTTGCAATAAAACCTATTTAAATTTCAGAAGGTGCTTTCTCACAGTTAAAATCATCCAAAGCAAATACTATTTAAAGCTGCTTTCTCATGTGTTCATTAGATGAAAAGCAACAATTTCCAAGCAACTTATGCTTAAATGCTAAACTCAGGAAACCATTCTGTGAAAACAAATCCTGTGAGCAAAGAACTTAACCTTATGTGACAGCTGGCATAATGAAGTCTCAGTTCCACCACTGAACTTGAGAGGATGCTAAAACAGTCACACGTCCATACCACAGTTTAATATTGTTCATAAAACATATCACCCACTGTGACACATCCTGATATGCCCCAGATAATTCTTATTTTAACTGCTATCAAATCATCTGAGTTTTTAGTTACAGCATCTTCCTGTTGCAGTTCCAGGTTTAATTCCAAGCCTTATATTAAGGTCCCCTTCTCCCTGCCCTTTCTTTGCTTTTCAATTTCTACTTAATTAAAAATCTGCACACTACATCAGAACTCTTTTATCTTTTTTTGTCTCACATTTCTAGCATGTGCCTTACTGTTCTGACCTGTATGTTCTAAAATATATGAATACTTAAAAATACAAGAATTATAGAAGAGATTGCAAATATTGAGTAAGAAATCAATTTTTGCAATCACTGAACTGCAAAAAGTAGAATTATAAACAAAAAAAAAAAAAAAAGGGGGGGGGGGGGGCAGGGTAAGGTAAAGACCAGGGGGTTTTATGATTCTTTTAAATGTACCTTACAACATCTCTGTGCTGTTCACAGAATCACCAAGGTTGGAAGAGACCTCAAAGATCGAGTCCAACCTGTCACCCAAGACCTCGTGACTAAACCATGGCACCAAGTGCCATGTCCAATCCCCTCTTGAACCCCTCCAGGGATGGTGACTCCACCACCTCCCTGGGCAGCATATTCCAATGGCTAACGACTCTCTCAGTGAAGAACTTCCTCCTCACCTCGAGCCTAAACTTCCCCTGGCGCAGCTTGAGACTGTGTCCTCTTGTTCTGGTGCTGGTTGCCTGGGAGAAGAGACCAACCCCCTCCTGGCTACAACCCCCCTTCAGGTAGTTGTAGACAGCAATAAGATCTGATTACATACAGCATTTCAAACATGCCAGAACTCTGGGCATAATATTTCAGCAAATCTGAAAGCAATATCCTAGGAGTAATGACATACAGCAAAACTTGTAGCCAAGATCTTGTAAGGAAGAAATATGATTGGGGTCCAAGAACTCACAGAAGCAGTTAATAAGCTCTGACATTTGCAACTAGTTTTTGAAATGACTCAGTAGAGTTAGGAGGGGGTTTCTACCCTCCTCCACCCCCAAATGCGTCCTTAAAACAACCCCAAAAAGTAAGTATAAATTAGCACAGCATATTCAAAGAGTTAAACAATTTTTCAGTACCAAATGCCAGAAGCACATTACACACTGTTACATGCCATGAACTGCCTAAATTCCGTGCTGTTAGAACCAGTTGAATGATGTGTGAGTTTCTGAGAAATCACTGTTTCTGAATTTACAGCAAAACATGGGCCAAAGACTACTGACAGTTAAAGTGCATCCTGAGACATGACAGCTGTATTCAGTGTCAGGAATAGATGCTTCTCAGAGCTCTGAAAATACTTACGAAGAAAAAACTGCCCTGGATACAATTATCTTTGTTGATGCAATATGCATTATCTCCTTAGAACAACACTTCAAATTACCCAGTATTTTTCATTTGCATAACCATCTATTTACTCAGTTCCTGGCTTAGTTACTCACCTTTGTGACAGCATCAATTTGTTCTATGCTTATTTCATCCTTACCTTTCATTTCATGCCACAGCTTTAGCTTTTATTAAGGAAGTTAGTAAGTTTGTTGACACAAATGGAAAGATCAGCTTCTAATCAAATCACCTAGCTAACTAACTCACTCCTCTTCACAGGGAGTGCAGAAGGAAGAAATAAATGCTTCAAATGCCTGTGCATGCAGCTTCCCCACGATCACAAAGCAGACTGCAAGGCAGGAAGGTACTGCTACCTCAACAGCTGTAGAACACTGCAAATGGAACAGGTATTAACCCAGTGGGAAGTGCTGCTGCTCTATGGACAGACTGCAATGTCTGATCAGTGACCTCCTTGTTGAGTAAAGTAACATAATGTCTACAAATTACTACAACCAACTCAAGCTCTATGGAAAGCACCCTGGAGACCTGGGCTAGGGAAAAACACAAGCCGAGAGTCAGAATGCTTGCTTTAATGTCTTCATTTGTACCTGTTCATGCCATCTTCTTTCCACTTTTGCCTGCTTCTCATGAAAGATGGAAGATGACAATCTTCTAATAATATCAAAAAGCAGCAGTACCAGTAAATAAGGCACCTTTAATGTTTGAAAACTGATTGGCAGTCTTTAGAGTGCTGCAGCTTTTTATAGTAGCCTTTCACTCCTAACCAGCCTTTCCCATGCCACAATGCATTTGGGCCCAGGCATTCTTTTGAGCATAAACTTAGTGATAAAGGAGTGCTACCATATCCTTCTTCCTTTCTCTTTTGGGTATAAGAGCACCTCCTCAAAAATACCCTTCCTCAACACACAGTGTCCCTTCTTTTGGAAAAGTCCTCTTGTTACCTTGCTGGGGAGCTGACCTGTTGCAAACCCCACAGAAGGAAAAGGACATTCAAGCCCAGTTTTCAGTTGTTGGAGGAAATGAAGCAAGTATCATGATTCCAAACCATCCCACCTAATCCAAGAAAGCCAAATAAATGGACAGCTAAAATTGGGTGCTGTGAAGCAGATTCACAAGGAAAGCAGAAGACTAGTACTTAAGAAACCATCAGTTTAGTTTATGTCAAGGATTTTGGTATCATAACAGTAAGACAACTTTAAAGCCCATCATCACAAGCAGAATTTCAGACAGAGTTAGAGAAGCAGGTGACATCTAATAATTTATTTGGACTTTACAATGTGATCCCATTCCAGTGATGAGAATGTATGTTAAATGAGCACATAAAAATTGTCCAGAATGTTCAGAATACCAGATTGCAGAACAACAACAAAACAACCTTGAAAAACAATATTGCACCACAATAAGCAATCTCCAAATGTCTTTTCCCCTCCGTGAGGGAAAACAACTGCAAGGCGTGGATAAGGTACAAGGACAGTAAAGCATCTTTCCAAAGGAGTAGGCTTCAACAAGCTCTGATGTTTTCAGTGCATTGTTTCTGAATATGCTCATTAAGATTTTTCTTATTTTTCTTTTACAACCACTTCAAAATAATTTTTCCCCCTCCTTTTGGCCATGAGCGTGTATAAGCAGTTCTGTTGGCCAGAAGAATTATCAGGCTTTCAGAGGTGAGCTCTTTTTCATGTCAGAACAACAGAACACGCACCGAGATATTCACAGAATCACAGCCTCAGTTTGAAAGGATCTCAGCATCTTTCTCTGGTCCAACCCACACTCAAAGCAGACTGTTCTGTATTTTATTTATCAGCAAATAGACCAGGCAGGCTAACTGCAAGCTCCAAGCATTCTAGCATTATTTGTTCAAGTATTAAACAAATAAGAGCAACCATAATATTGATTCAAAAGGCTAACATTGTATAGTTTTGCTTCAAAACATAAATTAGTACTTGAAAGCCATTATGTCTACATAATGCAGCACTTAGAAGGTGTATAATGACCCATTACAGAAACTACAGGATCTCTCTGTGACATTCATATGTATCAGCAACAAGAAAAACTGAAGTCCCCCTCAGACCTCCTATTCACTCTTCACTCTAAATTCACAAGGAAAACAAAGAGCCAACAATAAGCAGACAGAGGAAGTGAGAGTTTATCACCTTGGAAGCAATTACTGATGGATAAAATTATCTTAGCTATGTTAGTCTGAAGATAAGTTTTTCTTTTCTTTTTAAAACATATTCTTGTAGCACTCCAGGTTAAATGACACCTTGACTGAAGCTGATTTTAGCTTGCCAAGAAGTAAAACAAATCAAATCTCACATTTTTAAACAATGCTGACATCTCAGCATCGTTCCACAGATCTTTGTCACATTATCCAAAGAGATACTAATTTGCTAATGCAACTCAGCTTAAAAAAAAAATAATTAAAAAAAATCTCTCAACAGCAAACATCAGAACTCACCCCAAACCCACACACTTAAAATCTGGCTTGCCTCCTTTTACTTGCCTTTCAATGATGATTAACAAAATACATTACTTGGTGCAGATTAGTAATGACTTGAAAAATACCACGTTTTTCTTACAGACTGCACTATTAAATGTATATCCTGTACATAAAAAAGGGCATTCCTTAATCTTATTTATGGATTATTAGCAGCCAAAACCCCCAGAAAACTGACACAGACTAGAATTTGTTGTGCTCCATATAATTTGGGCTTTCAATAATTTAATCCTTTGGAGATAATTCCTTAACCAGGAAATATGTAATCATCATTTGACTTATCATCTTAGTACAGCTATGAAACTGATATTTTAACCTACATTATTCCCCTCCAGAGCTACGCAGTAGAATGCAAGCTACGTTTTCCCAGTATTTCACTATTACATGAAAACATCTCAAAACTGAACTTGCTGCAGCCTCATCACTTTCAAAATGACTTAAATTAAGAATCTGCCCTCCTTTAGTGTTACCATCTTCATGCTTTAATGCTACAAATTATGCAGAGCTCTGTAAAACAGGAAAACAAAAGCAGACAGAAAACACTCTTCAGCGATCAGGAGAGCATCTGAAAGCATGCAGCTACACATAATTGCTCTTTCTGAGCAGCAAACCGCCAGAAAACATGCAAGACAAATTCCAACAAGTGGCCCGATTACCTGGGTGGAGCTGGCAGCAACAGAAATGCAGTCAATGAAACCGTGCCTCCGAGTGAAAAATGCAACTATCTGCTGCCACCGGGAAGGCTCACTCCGTAACTCATCTGTTGAGCCTTTCTTTGCCCACTGCTTGTGCTTTGGGCCTACGGACCCGTGGCTTGAGCTGGCATTGCCTCGACTGGCGCGAGAATAGAGCAGTGTGTTATTTCCGAAAATGTAATTCATCTCTGCTGCTCTGCAGGTGGTTGCCAGGCAGTCTTACTTCCCCTACCAGCTGCTGAGTGGTGAATGAGCAGCACACACACAAAAAAAAAAAAAAAAAAAAAAAAAAAAAAAAGAAGAAGGGCAGATAGAATTACAGCAGCATCGTTGACAAACCAGAAAAACAAAATTCTTGATAGCTGATGATGTTTTGCTTCTCCAAGCTGTTTCACCCCCTACGTTCCTCCTCTACCTGTGATTATAATGATGAGCATAATCTTGAGCAATTAAAAAAAAAAATAAAATAAAAAAAGGCAGCAAGCAACTGGTTTTGTTGTGTTGGGTTTTTTCCTCCTTTTTCAGAACCCACAGGGTCGAAAGCTTGTTTTCTCTTCCTAGCTGCCAGACATTAAAGAGAAACTGGGTAGCAGGTACAGCGTAACGTTACAAATTCACAGCTATGAGGATGGTGGTGGATGATAACAGCTACTGGGTGGAGAAAGCATGGATCAAAAATAACCAAGTTTCAATCACTGCCTATAGTAAGATCCAATAGCATCTTATCACTTCCTTGCTTGCATAAATTATAACCCTGAACTGAACAACACAGTGAGCATGCAGCATAACTGCACTTGCTCACTGATTGCCTTTCTAATGATGTCCCACAGAGCCGAGAGACTTTAGCACCACATTCGGAAAATTATATTTAATACAGATGCCTTCATTGCTTTCTTCTTCTTTCCCTTCCTTCATGCATAGAACTGCTGCAGAGGGAAGAAATCAGTGTCACAAAATGTGTTGCATATTGATGTCTAATGTGGTTGTTTTGCTGAGGGGTTTTTTTAATCAGCAAGTAGAGATGTTCATTTTAAACAGTAACAGTCCATAGTCTTGTCCTCATTCTATGATTAATGTATGATGATTATAGATCCTATTTTCAATATTCTGTGACTGCAGAAAACAATTATATATATATGCACACACATATATATTCATGATTCAACGTTATTTCTCACAAGAGCTGGCAAAAAAAGAAGTTCTTCTTTTGCACTGATAAATTTTCAGAGCCATTACTTTGATTTCAAATTCAAATCACAAGAGAGTTACTGCTATAGGTGTGCATTTTCTCTGCTCTCTTCACAGTAAAAGAACTGACACAGCAACTACCTGAACTATTACATGGAATTCAAGTTACCTTCCAGGATGCAACAATCAAAGTTTAATAGCCAACTATTAAAAAAAAAAAAAAACAACAAAAACCAAACACCAAAACAACCTCAAGGTTATTTAGGAAAATCAATTAAGTGTCAAAGCTTTCAGTACAAATTTGCCTTCAGACACCCCACACAAAGTTATCCAAACTGTTTGCAGTATCCCTCTATACAAAGTGCTTATAATGCCAGGACAAGCATTTTCAGAAAGCAAACACTCTCCACAAGATGAACAAAAGCAGAAATGTTCCTTAGAACATTGCCACAACTTAAAAAAAACATGATTCTGCAAATCCACTGACACATGATGTGAATTTTAGTGGGGATATCCAATTCCCCCATGGCTTTTTGTTTTGGTTTGGGTTTTTTGCTGCAATATACTCTTCTGCTAAAATTCTTACTGGCAGCTGTCCTGTTCCTTGGAACAAATTCTTCCTGACAGCTTGCTTACATTACAAGCAGAAATAAGTACATTAATTTAAAGCTGTGGTAATAAGATCAATGCACCATTTACATCTGGTCACTAGTACAGCTCAATAACGTATCACATACAAATATTCTGAGTACATCTTTCAGACTTGATTAATACTCACTATATACAATGGCTTATCAGGGTAGGTCATATGAAACTCAGTCTGATTTGTGTGGTGTCCTCAAAGCTATGTTCATAAGATAGAGATAACAGAGATCAAGAAATGCCCAAGACATAGTAGATGCAATGATCCTTTTCAATGGACAAGCTTTTTTATCATGTGATTTCCTCTCATGGAAGGACTGCAGCCCTACCTGAGCACTACCTTCTTCCAGACTCAGAGAAAATACCTGATGTGAAAAATGCCTGTGAGCTTACTGCTGGAGAAATTTCTTAATTCCTGGCTGTGATTAAAGGTGGCTGGAACAAACCACTAATTACATGCTTTGAATTCTGAATCCTTTTGTAAAAAAAGGGCAAAGTGAAGATATTTTTACATATTTCTCCCTATAGCTTTGAAAGTCAACACTGATGTACATTCTTAAAAGACCTGAGAGCACATGAATATCAGTTAAATGCTTTAAAAAGGACTTTTCAGCATTTATTGACATATAAGTGTGTGTGTGTGTGTATATATGTGTGTATATATCACACCATAGGCTCAGACTGAGTCACCTGATAGATTATTGTTGAAAATTCTGACAGAAAACACCACAATACATGAACAAGCAAGGTACCAAGTACCTATTTTTTCTTGCTTTTATATCAAGATGGTTTATGATGTTCTACAGATGATTCTCACCCGGCCAACAATCAACTGTGGCATTGCTGACAGATGTTAGAAATCAGCACTTTCAGGAAAGGCTCGTATGGACAAAAATAGATTCCTGAAAATGAAGATATGATAATTTCATCTCAATGGAGACAGAAATCCAGAAAAGTACTTAAGGAAGAGGTTATGCAACCACACTGGTGATACAAGACAGCAATCTGTGTCACCTACACTCCATATGGATGTTAATGATACTGAGCAAGATTTGTGGGTGCCTAAGACGACAGATTTGCAGTTATTTGCAGAAGGAGCCTGTACTGCGGTGATGAGATAAATCCTGATTTTTCACAAGTTACAAAGCAACCAGAAGATAAAGGCATGGCATAACCCTAGAGAAGGTAGAACATCAGGATAATGCAAAGCAGGAAAGTGGTCATTTGCACAGTTATACAGGGTGAGAGGAGTCTTGGTCCAAGAGCATTTCAAGAGAGGGTCAAACACCTACAAGCAGAAGTGCTATTTGGACAGAAAAAGATGTATCCAGAGAAAGCAGACAGTCTAAGAATCACCAACACAGAGGCAGTAGCTGAAATTCCACCTGTAAATGACTGTCTCTGAAATCAAGAGGCAGAATGAAGAGGCTTACCAGGGAATCTCAGAAGTTCTAAAGGGACCTGAAAGCTTCTGTCAGACCTTTACATTGAGCTGATGAGAGAAACACCGAACAAAACCCCACACACAAAACCACACCAAACCAGCCACAACAAACCAACCACTAAACCAAGAAAGTCCTTATTTACCATGAGGCAAGAACTCAGAATTCAGAGATTAAAAAACTCCCAAAACTAGCAACACACAAGCCAGCACATAATTAGGACTCTGTCAGCACACACAACTTTCTACACCTTAAAAAAAAAAAAAAAAAAAATGTACTGTTAAGGTACATCTGCATCTTTCAGTAGGTAGAGTGTAATTTCATTTATTGTGCACCCAATTAACATGATATACTAACCACTGTAATTTTAAAATCAACATCAAGTACTTGGAACAAAATTGCTCTCAATTTATGTCTGAGCCAATTTTTGTTCTCAGCTTGCTAGGACGAGTTTAAACACAATATAATGCCATATTTTCATTTGAAAGATGGAGTTTTCCAGGACACAGCTTTACAAGCAGCATGAGTACCTTGAAATTTAAAATACACAGCCACAAAACCTGTTAGAGAAGGCAAACAGCAGTTGTATCTCAATTACACTTTTAAAAGAATAACAGGGAAATGCCTAAAGCATTTGAGAAGCTCCTTGTGTTAGTTATATTACTATCCTGCTAAACAGAACGTTGGCTAAAGAAGCACAGACCCTAAAGGAATAAACTGAAATACTTTGAAAAAATTCAAGAACCACCAAAAACCTCACAAACCACTACAACAAAGAAACAAAACAAGACCAAAACCAAAATCCCACAGACAAAAGAAATAAAAGGTTGAGTGGTTCTTGATTTTGATAAAATACAGTTCTGTTTTAAGTATCATTTTGAGTTTTACCAAAAGAGATAAAAGAAAAGTGCAGAACATACTCTAAATATCCAGCTATAGGCTATGCAACTTTAACTCTCCAGGCAGGTGAGCAAAAAACACCACCAAAAAAGCAGATAAATTCATACCATTTTTCACACTTCTCAGGATTCTATGTTTAGTAAATTTTTACTGACATGGCAAACTTAATTCTCACTAACAAGCATGTGCAATACTCTATGCCAAAGCCCAGCAGTACACTACGCAAGCTGGGCACTGTGGAGAACAAGAATGTTAACTCTTTCTGCTAAGACAGATGAGAAAGCCTAGCTTAGCTTTCAGTTGAGAAGCAGAACAAATAGTACTTGATCAAGTGTGATTTACACAACAAAAAGTAGGTATTTTACTGCCAAGTAAACATCCCAGCACAATTATTTTATAAGGATAAATGTCAGTGTAAGTACTGACTATAGAAGATGGTTATCACTCATAGTACATGTCAGACAACCTACCGATCTGCGCAGATGAAATTGCCTGGCCTTCCATACCCTGCTCATCAATCTCCTGCCGATCTTTTTGGCACGCCAGACTGATAAAAACATCCTGTGTTTAATGCAAGTTTCTTTAGGCTTCCTTCAGACATCAAAACGAACCCAACAGCATTGAGAGCTCAGGGGAAATCTCAGGCAAAAAAAGAGTGTAACAAGTTATTAAGCAGACTTCATGTTGATTACTGTATCTTGGGTTGTTCTAATGTTTGGATTAATCCACAGTCCATCTGTTAGAGTTTTCCTTCCTCAACTGTGCTGACAAGAATTCGTTGAACAGATCCCTAGTAAAAAAGGGGCAGATTTGCTCAACTGCTTCTTACCATAAGACACAAACAGCTTTGTACATATTTGTGTGTTCTTCAATTACAGGAAGTTTAAAAGCAGTGCCCTATCAAGAACACGGCAAAGCATTTTAAAGACTGTAAAGCATCTCCTCTCAAAAGTGACCATGAAAATATGATGCTAGTCTAAAAAGTAGCATTTCTGAGGATATGTTCAGGCTTCTCTTTATAATTTCAACTATATCAGGTATGTTCCTAACTCCAGAAGTACTGTCTTCCTGCTAAAGATAACATAGAGCTCTAGAAAGGTCTCTATTTAAAAAAGGTAACAGCTTGCAGCTTTCTCACCATCATAACCAATCTTGTAAATTACATGTCAACCAGTCCTTAGTTTCTAAATGGAAAAAAGTATCGTCATCTTCAGGAGAATCTTGCCTACCAGCTCAGACAGGAGTAAGATTCAGCAAATAAGTAAGAAAATGCACTAGTGTAAAAAAAAAAAAAAAAAAAAGTTAAAATTACTTAGCCCCCTTGGCTAACCTTGAACAAGCCTAGATCAAAACCATAAAGACTATCAGTTCTTGGAGAGCAGGGGGAAAAAAAAAAATTCTCCTAAAGAACACAGAAAACTATTTTACCTAAAGCTTCACACTATAAGAGACTTCTGGGAAAGCACCCGAGGGAATGCGGAGGGATTGGAGGGAAGACACACTAGGAGATGAAGAGTAGGGAACCTCTTAAGCTTTTCAAGGCAACATTCAGATTTAGGGGGAAAGGGAGCTCTCCCGCAATCAAGGCAGCATGTGTGCATACACACATTTACATAAGCACTCATTCTCCATGCAGATTAACAAGAAGGACTTAAATAAAAGTGCTTGCTTCTAGTTAAAGGGCAGAAGAGACAAACAGTATCAGCTGCAATATCCTCCTTGGTGTAGCCAGAAACCAAAGGACTATCAGCAGCTGAAAGACTCGAGGCAGAGGCTGACTGTATATTGCTATGTTTAGGGGTTAAGGCAACTATTACCTTCTATTTCTGAACATCAATTCATATTTCTGAAACAACCATTCCCTAGTAATTTTCATCCTTTTAGTGACTCAGCGGTACTAACTGTAGCTTTATTCAGATCTCCTGACTAAGCTCTCTCCCAGACTGGAAAAGAGGACTGGAGGAGTCAAACTGCTTCATCTGTCATTACACAGTAGCTGCTCTCTGCCACTGACCCTCTTACTCCTCATTTATTAACCAGTTCTAGATTAGTAAGACTTCTTCATAATGATAAGGACCACTGCAGATTTATAGAGTGGTAAAATAAGGCAGTTTTACTGCCATAGCTTCTTCAGATGTCTTTGTATTCCATTTGCCATTTGAGCATAACCTGAGTACTGAGATGATCATTCCATTAATCTGTTATAACCCTGAGCTCTCTTCCTCTGAGATGATGCAATGAAAACACAAGTTCTCCCAAGATCCTTCTGGAAACTTCCACCTAGCATGATTATGGATCTTCTTTCTTACCCTTTCCTTAAAATTAATCTAGACTGGAAAAGAAGAAAAAAAAAAAAACAACATAGACAAAAACCCCACAAACCAAAACCATACACCAAAAAAAACCCAACAAACCAACAACCAAAACCACACACATGACCAAAACCAAATTCCCCCCTTTTCCCTTTTTTTCTTATTCCATGAAAGCTCAGATTTCTCTGTAAGCTTTTTTTTGAAGAATTCTATTGTGTGCACCTCAACCTAGAAATCTGTGTCAACAAAAATTTCCTTAAGCACACAGTTTAAGTGATTTGTGCAGCAGAATGTCTCTTTTCAGCACTTACATTGCTTTCACATCCACTTTCTCCACATACTCGTTAAATCTGCTCTTCAGAATGGCTTCACCATGTTTTGACAGGAAAGAGAGTGAGTTTTCATTTCTCCTGTCCCTTCTGGATGCTATTTTAAGAACAAGTACCACCTTGCCACATTTCATTCCTGTGGTATCACAGACAGTTTAAGTAGACTATTGTACAGCATTGCAGCACTAATGGTTAAGCAGTTTCACAATGCAGTTAATTTTAAACCATTAAGCTAAAACGCTATTAGGTTCAGGAAATACTTTTCCAAAGACATCTAAATGTGTGGAGGAAAAAGCAGGCAGGCACTACATAGGCACAAGACATATGTTTCACAGACTAAAACTACAGAGCCTGTAGTCAACTGGACTGCTGTACTAGCACTACAAAGCCTGCAGTGCAGGAAGGTTTGGGTACCGCTGATGTGTACACTAAGTATGGAGTATCTGCCACAAAACCAGGGGCCACTACTTCTAAGCAAGATGTAAGGTAAGAGTAAACATCACTTTTCTTAAACGGCAAGCAGACTAGGTCAAACTAGCTAACCTACTGCCTATCCTCGTAGCTAACAGTGTAAGCAGAGAGTAATCCTCTGCACCCCACTGCAGCATCCCAAGCTCCAATAGTTCAGAGACACACAGAGTCAAAGAAGGTAAACTGTTTTACTGCTTTGATTCTAATAAAGAACTACTTTTGCTTTAATGCAAACTGCGCCTGTATAAGTTGAATTTTGCCCAGATCTGACACTGCTAGTAAAAGCAAATAAATCAGGTGGCCACGGACACAGGGCAAAGCCACTGGTTGAAAAGGTGCTCAACACAGAATCATGTAGGTTTCAGACCTAGCACCAGATGCTTCACTTGGGCAAAATGAGTCTTGTAGTTAAAAAATGGGGGGGACACACTCATCTTTTATCAACACAGAACAGTATTTCACCTCAGTTTGAAATATTTCACTGTTCTAAGAAAGAAAAATAGCACCTCATTTGCATTTAATGTCATAATATTATGAAGTCATCATTTTCTTCACTGAAATGTTTACATAGCGACAAAAGAATCCATCACTGTGCTTGAAAATGGGAAGCAGCATTAATCCACATATCTAAAACATCTTTCTTTAAAAAAAAAAAAAAAACAACAAACCCTTTGGCACAGGGAAGTAGGGTTTTACTGCATTATCTGAAGCTCAAGCACTCTAGCAGAACACAACAGCACTCAGCCAGAATGACAGCTCTTCGGGAGAGATCAAACAGGCAGCGGTTAATAAAAAAGCCAATCACTGCACTGCCTGATCTGCTCAGAATCGACTTTTCCCAGCATGACTTGTACAGAGACGATCATTTCTGTGAACACAAGACCAGCCAAGCAGCCAGCTGTGTTGCATGAAATATGTACAACATCCAATAATTATGTAACCATAAGCTAAGGATTAATATACCTCCTCTTCCATCCCCCAACCCATTTCTCTCAATTCTTGGACTACTCTGCTACTTCACCAATGACGGCACAAAATTATCCTAAAGATCCCAAATACTCAACCAGAACACCTTCAGTTGCTTATGGCTGTGCTATTCAGTCAGCAATTAAAATCTTCCTGTATGCCACATGAACAATTTTTGTTCCTTTACCCAACTAATAAAGCTGGTAGAATATTCAGCTGTCAATGCCTGCTACGTAGGCAAGGAACAAATCAAGTGCAAGCATTTTTCTCATGTCCATTGAAGAACAGCATTATGATGAAAATCTCCAGAGATAGATGAGCAAAAAAGGATTTGGTTAAAGGGAAAAAAAAATAATTAAGAGACTTATCTGAAACCGTAAGTCTAAGTTGCTCTTACTGCAGGCAGCCATACCATACCATCATTAATAAAATTAACAAATACTTGGAAAACTTGAAAAACTCTCTATAGTCTTGTATAAATTTTGAATGGGAAACGTGGATATAATGGAACTGCATTTAATACTGGAATATTAAGTATTTATTACAGAGCAGGATAAAGATTAACATTCATCACAATGGTCTTGGTGTATCTTTCCAGTACACGATATATTTAGCACATCATAAATTACATTTTTTTTTTCTTTTCTTTGGAGCTTCTGTATTACCAGGGAAATAACAGCCCCAAATATCAACATATCATACACAAGCATAGTACAGAAGCCCCAATATGCAAACCACAATCAGGGGTTTTTAGACTATTGAATTGTCATGCTAACATCATAAATATAGAGCCAAGATGCAAGCATTTTCCCTTTCATGCACAGCTTTCTTTAAATGAAAAATACTGCAACTTCAGATAGGTGGTGGTGGTGGGTTTTACCTTACTACATCATGACAATGTTCCCTTGCTCAAAGCTTTTTTCTTTGACAGCAAATTTCCACTTCACAGATATGATATCAAACAATTTTTTAAACCAAGGCAGATTTCACTTGGTTGGAGCCGTTTAATAAAACCAAACATTAGAATGCAACAAACGCCGATCTTTAAGCGTGGTATAGAGAAGCTGAATTGAGTTTCCTATTTGAAATAAACCCTTTTGTGCCATTGCCCTCTAGTGGTCAACCTTGGTAGCAACGCATGGCTGCAATTACAAGGTCAGCTCAACCCGACCCCATTTGATTTCCGGACTCGAGGAACCTCGCATTGTAATCACAAGTTTCTATAAGGAATAAATTCTGGTACTGGCTGCCTGCCTACCTACCTGAAAATATTCTTTAAAACATCTGGGACAGAATATCTGTGAAGGATTTGAAGTCTGACCATTTTCACTACCTATTCATTGTGCTCTATCGTTAAAGATTAAAAAGAAAAAATAATAAAAATTAACGCTTCTCTTGAGAACAAATGTAAACTAGTTAAAATTAAGTATTTTCCTGCTTCCCTGTCCTCTATTCACGTCCTGTATTACTGCTGTAGACTGCAGAGGGCTGGCTATAGAGGGTGGTGAATTCTTCAAAGTCTGGTTCTGCTGCCCTCTGCAGCATCCTTTTTAAAACAGCATAGGATCTTAAACCCACTATCTGCTTTTGTCCTTCAAACAAGTAACTCTATTTGAAATTTCAAGTGTATTTAGCATTTGTTTTAAACAAACACACACCAAAAAAAAATCATAACAGCCTTCTATTTTTTTTTATTAATTTTAATAAAAAACCTCTCTTACATTGAGTTTCCTTACATCTTCTCCCAAAAGTATTGCTCTGGGTGCATCTATACTACAACAGTTTTCTTAAGCAAAAGTACTAAACAAAGAAAACCAAGATCTTATGTATTAGCTCAGCTCAGAGCTGTTGGTGCTAAACTGATATTCAGCACAAGCTAAGCCAAAACACTGAAGGTGTTGTGGACCATCAGGCCAAGAGATGAGAGGACCAGCTATGCTAATAATACAACAGCAACCTTGGGGGTTTTCTGACATACTCAAGTTCCAACAGCATTTATTCCAATAACGTTAACAAACCAGCCCCTGACTGAAATTTTGTGAGTTCAAGGGCATTTTACTTAAAGATCACAAAGACTCCTATGGCCTATGCAAGTATAGATGTTCCCCTCTCTCTAGAGACCTCAGACTCTGATTATAAATGATTTATGCAAAGAAGTTAACTTCTTCAGAAGAGAAAACAGTAGATAAGAGCAACAGAATTGAAAGTTCCACAAAGTGCTGGTAAACAACTGAAACCTGAAGCACCCACCCCAGTTTTCAGGTGAGCAAAACTCAGAAATTTCAGTTCTAATATAGGTTGCTCTGAAATTAATTGTTACCTGAAAAAAAGAAACACCAGAAAACAGATGCATGGTACCAATGGTAATGAGTTGCACAATGATACTTCTCTTGCACACATTCTTTCCTATCAGGTGGTGATGACTGATTTGAGAAAGGTAGTAACAATCCTCCTCAGAGAGTTAAGATACACAGTATTGTGCAAAGGTCTCACCACATTTTGTAATTGTACTTACAGGCTGCTTAACACTATTTCCAGAAGAGTTTAAATAAAACATCCTTCCTTCCAGAATTGCATATTCAACATATCCCAAGAAAACTAAGACATTTTCAGCTTAGCTCACATATGAGCAGAAAAAGGCAAAGTACAATCTTTCACATCTGTCCATGTGAAACTGCTCCGAGTACTACATCACTGACTTCACAGCAAGTTACTATAGCCAGAAAAAGCTGAATTAAAGCATATAATCAGGAGTCCTATACAACATTCTAAATGCAAGCCTCACTTGTTTGTGAAGGGGTAAAAATGAAGTCATCTTCCATGGAACATTAATATGGCCAACTACAAAACCTCACTTTTGTATTGCTGTAGATGGCTATAGGTAAAAATAATCTGAAATGAAGCTGAACAGCAGATCTACATGCAGGTAGCCAGCAAGAAACCAAGGGGTTTATAACCCTCTGAACAGTCTCCAGTACCTAGTTAATTCCAAAGAACAGACCTTCAGCCTCACACACAGAAATAAAGAATTCTGCAGTGGGTAAGTTCTGGGTTGTGAAATGCATTATACTCAATCAGTTATTAAACAGTTTTAGTTTGCTCCTTTGCCTTTTTAATCCCTTCATGCTTCCTGAAATACAAGGCCAACTAGGAAAAGACTAATTAGGCAAAGCTTGTGAATAAACAGAGTTGCCCTTCAATTCTCAGGAGCAGAGGATTTTTGTTACTAGATAATCCTTGAGGTCCCTTCCAACCATAACAATTCTATGATAATAGCTGCATGTGAAATGTGTTGTGGATACTTTTTGAATATCAATGAATTGAGGGAATAAGACATGAAAGAATGCTTCTGTGTGTCTACATTCATAAGCAACAAAAGACTGAGGTCCCAGCCATTTTCAAAAGGAAAGGTTTGTCATGTTAGCATTCTTAGAAAGCTCTCCAGAGGTTAATATAGCCTGCTTCAAAAAGGTTATTCACTACAGCTTCAACAAGTCAGATTTTCTAGCTCTTGAAAACTGTGGAAACATACAGAGAGTTCATCACTAAAAATAAATAATTGTGTTCAATACCGACATACCCATTTTAAAAATCTTACAAAGGCTGGAACACAACTACTAAACACACCTGCCCACTGCAGCTGCTTCCCCTACAAGTCCATTCTAAAGAGCTAATAAATTCAAAGAGATGTTTCTTTTTAATAGAAAACAGAACTGGAAATGCAACGAGGTTCAAAACCACTTTCTTATTAAAATACTGCACACTTGTTACAGTCCTCTGCCAAACTCAGTCACTGCCACACACCACTGGTTCATACCAACCTATGGACCTACCAAAACATCAGGCCATCTCACCACTCTAAAGCCCAAATACTCAAACTATTTCTCCTTGGTTTTGTTTTTGGTTTTTTTTTTTTTTTTCCCTTTTCTTTTTTTCTTCCCTTCTCTTTTCTGAAAACAACCATTAAGATTCAGAGGTATTAGAGGAAACAGAACCTGGTCTGGGACAGTGACATGTTATACTTCTCAGAACATTATTAAGCTATGTCTCTCCACTAACCCAGCAAATAAAACCACCTGCTACAACCTTCTCCAAACCTGCACACTCAGTTTGCACTCTTGATTTTTACATCTTTCATCAATTTGCTGAAGCTATCTTGAGACTAACAATGCTGCACACTGAAGAACTCCAGAGACATATTATATTTGGCTTATGACATTTTCCACACAGCTTCTCAATTACCATATTGAGAAACAAACTCACAATGGATTCTGCAGGATCCTGACAGGAAATCCAAAACACATCTGACAACAGTTAACTGCAGTGCTCCTGAGACCCTACCTATCACTTGTCACCTACATTGGTTATCTGGGCCTTTTACTCTCATGCATATTCAGACAGAACTAAATCAGCACCTTAACATCTATAAAGTGAATTTTACAGATTAGTAGTTCCACTAAAACACACAAACAGATGTACTGCATGCATGCATTTTTTTCTCCCACAGCATTATATCCCTGGGGAATATATTAGGACAGTTTGCTCTGACTGTAACTTTAAAAATGCCTACCTTTACTGGTGAAATATGGGAATGGGAAACAAATCCATGGACATTTTCAATCTGTGACAGGTTCTTCTCTGACACGTGAACCAGCTCTGGACCTGTCACCTCATTGGTAATGTGTGGAGAGCTGTGCTCCTGTGGAGGTGTATCTTCATCCTGGTAGCGGTATTTCTGAGGAAAACAATCAGAGAAATAGATTAGGCCACCACAGACATTTGAAAAGATTACCTAGAAAACCTAAGCCAGGCAGAAGTATTTATTTTTCTGCCCCTGCTGAAATCAAGGTAGTAAAAATCTAGGGAAAAAAGTCTGATTTAGTATTTTCTGTCTAAAGACTAATCCTATCTAAAGAATCTTCCAACTTTTCTAGTCTCACTTAGAACTACCATGAAGCTACCTAATTTTGTCTATCTGCAATACAGTAACCTGTCCTCAAACACTTCTCCAAAGAACTTCTTCATTAATTTTTTCTTTCCAACACTACACTCAGTAATAGCAGACATTCTCAGTACCAACTGGATTCATCACCACATCCTACCTTTAAAAACTGCCAGCCTCAAACGCTTTTGTCTGTACTTCCAATTTAGAACACACACACTTATCAAAAGTGTTTTTTTCCCTCTGCTAAAGAGTTTCATCTTTTATACCGAGTTATCCATACAGCAATTCATTACTGCTAACTTCATTACAAAACAATAAAATGTGGGTTGGCTACTAGACAGATTAAGCTTCCCCAAGTCTTCAGATAGAAGCACAGAACATTATTTCACCTGGCCTATTAATTTGCATTGAATTAAAAACCAAAACAAAATCCATAACCTATCATTTGTCCACCAGAGATGCATTCCTTTCAGACTGTGTTGTATCCACACTTGCAGGTCCCTACTAAAAAGTATTAATGAAATCAAGAACACACATAATAGCCACCTTTTCTCTGGACTGCAGAGCTAACAAATCATCCAGCACCTTTTAAGTGCAGAGCTAACATGGGCTCACATTACAAACATACTCACATCCAAGCTTCACCCTAGTTTCACCTTTACAGCCTCAGCCAATTCTTAGGCGCTTCAGGTAGTCCATACATTTTATTGCTGGTTAGAACTAAAGCTAAAAGCTGAAGTATTTGCTGGTTGGGCTTTTTTCCCCCCTCAGCAGAGTTTTCTGTGTCCATAAGATGCATTTCAATGTTTTGTATCTTCATTCACACTGCTACACCCCAGAGTACATAAATAGTCTTAACTTGTTTACAGGGAAAGCATGTTGAATCATTAAAGGCACACAAAAACCTTCTAAATATGTAATTGTTTTAAACTTGGATAAAGCTATTTCTATTATTGAAGTATAATTACAACAGAAGATATTTCCCTGGAGTTTATTTAATAGAATACTAAGATCTATTTACTACAGTTGAAGTCTTTTTCTTTTTTATTTCTATATCATATTCCAGTAGATCCCTGTGAGCAACCCATTTGCCTCTAATCAATTCAACACTACATCATGGCAGTACCTGATAAACAATGTATGGTAACAAACCCTCTTAAGTTACAACAACCAGAATTTCAGGATACCACAAAGATCCCTGCTCTGAACGGAAAAGTCCTGCATGTTACAAAGTGATCAAGCCTACACCATAAACTACCAAGAAACTGCTTGAAATGATCCATTGGTTACCAGCTCCTGTAATGCTTAACCAATTCATTTCCTGCCAACTCAATTCTGTGTGCTTGTCTTACAGGAAGACTTTTTTTTTTTTTTTCTAGCCAGCAAAACAGCCAGGGAAGTTTAGGCTCGAGGTGAGGAGAAAGTTCTTCACTTAGTCATTTGCCATTGGAATGTGCTGCCCAGGGAGATGGTGGAGTCACTGTCCCTGCAGGTGCTCAAGAGGGGCTTGGATGTGGCACTTGGTGCCATGGTTTAGTCACAAGGTCTGTGGTGACAGGTTGGACTTGATGATCTTTGAGGTCTCTTCCAACATTGGTGATTCTGTGAAAACCCAGCTTCTAAGCATGGTCACATAGGACAGCTAAACTCCTAATAACAGGACTATCATGTGTCATGCTTTTCCCTGTTTCACAGAGCTCAAGGAAGGCACCATACTCCCTTCCTGTCTTCAGTTCTCACACTCAAATCAGCAGAAAATTGCTCACCTTTCCACTTTCTCGTCTATAAACTCATCATATAAGAATACTATAGAGTTTTGCCAGTAAAGAACTGGCTGAATGGGGCTGCTGAAGTCGCAAAACTAACGTGCTGAAAGAGGAAGGGTTTGTTTGCGCTTCTCTTTTCTGTGCCAAGCTGTTCAGACAACAGTAAGACACCTTGGGAGACAAGCTAAGTTCCCTTCCTAACTCACAAGGAACACAACAGACAGTTTGCCCCAGGACACACCACGCCCATCCCATCCTCCAAACCCCAAGAGAGCAATGAGCTCATACACAACCAGACATAAAAGATATTAAAGATGCACATTTTTTTACCCAGTAACTGATATCAGAGATCTCTGAAGTGATGACCCTGATGTACTTAAAAAATAAAATTAACAGAAATAAAAAGCTTTATCCAGCCTACTCAATTCAACCCTCCATTGCTGAGACTACACAAGATAAAGTTTTACCATATGAGAGAAACCATGTTTTTTAAAGTATGAGAAATTATAAAGTAGAAGCACTACAAGTATATTTTCTCTAAAAATGCCAATGATTAGCAGAGAAGCACCAGGCAAAAGAAATTATCCCAACAAGAAAAGCAGGAGCGTTAAGACTTCTGTTATTACAAATTATTTCCAAACACTTCCACAGCTTCTCCTTAGCTGGATGGCAAAGGAGAGGTGGTGAATGCTGACAGTGGTGAAAAATTGCACTGGTTACTCACAAAGCCCTATATTTTGAGACCCTCAGCAGAGGTGACCAAGCCAACTCAGCAAGTCACTAGCAGAAGATAACAGTTGTTCTTTCCTTTCCCTGCAGCAGCGAGATGCTACACTGCTCAGCCTCAGACTCCTGCCATTCATCTGTTTTCTGACACGGACTTGTTTTTAACATATCACAACAAAACCCTGAAAGGAGTTGACATTGACTCTCTAGAGCAGCCATGTTAAACACTAGAAATGGGGAAGAACTATCATTTAAAGAACAGTGTTGGCTGAAAACACAAGTGAATATTGTCACAGCATAAATAAGGTCACATGGGAAATGAGAGAAAACACACATCAGAGCTTCAAGAAGCACCAAGAAGTCTTGCAACATCAGAAAAGTAGGAATTCTGCTAGCTTAAAGGAGCCTGCCCTGCTGGTGAAGGCACTATTTGCCTGGACTTATGATCCAAAATATCCCTGCTAAATCTCACACTTCTATTTGACTATAGAATGTAAGAAAACAGGGTTTGAAAGTGGATTAAGTGCCCCAATCATCTCAGATAAGACTCTGTGGAAAGCCTGAAGTGGATCCTTTCAGTCTTATTAAGAAAAAAACAATATACTAATAGAATAGTCACAGGTCCATCAAAATTAACTTCATGTACCAATCAATACCTCGGGGTAAAGTAAAGGGTTACCTTGATTACTCTTTTCCTGACACCAGACATTTACTAGAAACAGGTATTTGTACATGCCTACAGCTCAAAGAGGCTCTAGACTTCACTAAGAAACCTCTATTTACACTATGCAATACATCAGTGCTTATAACACAGTGAGTACGAAGTTTTAACAGATCAGTATGTCAGCAGATTAAAAATTAAAAGAAGTGGTAAAAGAGTCTCTCCTGTAAGAGGCACTCACAAGGGCTATAAGAGTCTCAGAAAAGCCATCTTGAATGTGAGCTGCTAATTGGACTTTGATGAGATACTCAAGTTCGACTTCACAATTATTTGCAAAGTATTTCCCAACTTGAAACTAAAAAACAACCCACACAAACCCAGAATTCATGTTTAAAATACACTAACTTAAATACTTACTGGATGTAGTTTCCAACTAAAAATGGAAGGCAAGGACACAACATACATGAGAACACAGTAGGTAGAATACCTCTTACTCCAAAAGGTGCCACACTATTCTTGGCCTTTGTAGAAAGCACTTTCAAGCAAAGTGCTTTGGGTAAAGCAAATTACTGTAGCCCATAACAACTAGTTCTTTAGAGAAGTGGAAGGGGTTTATACCACACTGTGGAGCGCCACTGAAATATTCTGCCTCTTGACTGAGATGGCACATTTGAGTGGTCTGGCATGGTCAAGCAGCCACCATTCAACATGGCCCATTCCTTTCCTCTCCTAGGAGCTGTCATCCTTTGGAACAAGAATTCAGTCAACTATTTCAGTCATGTGAAGTTAATTCTACTGCTATATGCAAAGCCAAATCCCATGCAAGTTACCCCCAATGGGAGTCTAAAGATTGCATTTTACAATACACTCTTGCTCAGAGGGCAGCTACTGTCCCAAGGAGTAGAGCCCATTTAACCTCTCTTGGTTGAGCTGTACAGTTACATCTCCCTGCCCCTTGCTGCTAGAACACATCCAACTTCAGATGGTGAGCAAGCTCAGCAAGTTAATCCAGCAGAAAGTTTATTTCCTCTTCCAGCAATATTAAATTATAATTCCCTAAAGTGGCTCACAACAAGGTGAGCAGCAGTGCTGGCATAATGAGAAAAGCACATAGAGAGTAGGACCAACTCATCTCACAGTGGCTAGCAGACCATTCCTCTGCTCACAAGCAAGAGAATCCAGTCCCACAACCAAATCCAGGCTTCAAGGACATCCTATTTTAGAAGAGGCAGCCAAGCAATGAGCAGAAAGATCAAAGGAAAGAAAAAAAGCAGGTGTGACAAAGCAGCTCTGAACTTGCAGACAGGCTGCCTCAGCTGCACAACTTTCCCAGCATTCAATTAAGTAGCAGTCAAGCAATTTAACTATTTTTAAGAAGCTTTACAGGCTGCTGTTTAATTTATGAGGATAATTTAAATTCCAAAAGCAACCAAGTGCTAAATATTTAACACATACTTCTGGACAGAGATACTGCCCCAAAGAATTCAGTTGCAAGTATACAGGTGTCAACATGAAGTAAAAACTTTTCTTTTCTGATATAACATATTAAAGAAGATTTCTTCATGCTAGATCATACTTTAGATTAATTTAGAGCTGTGACCAAACCTATGGACAACATTATGTACTAGTGTAAACTACTGCAAAACTCATTTACTTTAATAAACCAGTGCTCATTTGCATGAGACAAGATGGTCCAAATTCACCACAGTGAAATCATTGTGTTAATTGTTGAGGCCCACAGCATCCCTGATTCAATTCTCAGGCCTACCAGAGTTAGACACAAATAAAGATGAAAAAAGTAACTGCAGCAATGCACAGAGCAAACAAGGATTTTGTAGACCTCCTATAGCACCATTTTCCAGAACACAGATCACCTCTTCACAGAAAGAGCACAGAAAAGCTATAGGGAACTCTAAAAAAACAGTTCACTTCAGTCTGCCTAAGATCTCATCTGTCTTTAAAAAGAAGGTATTTCAAATCAATTCATACATAACTACCCCCTAGAGGCAATTACATTGTGGGTTTATTTTATTTATTTGTAAGATCCCCTTACTGAAACAGAAGTGAAAGGAAATTATTTAAGGGACCCTTAAGAGAATCCTATGCTTTAAACTGGTGACCCACAGCAGCACGCAACGCTGTAATTCCAGAGATTCTAGCCATACAGATAGCCATGTTCATGGACAGAGAATTAATTATGAAAGAACATTGAATCAATAAGGTTGGAAAAGACCTCCAAGATCATCAAGTCCAACCTGTCACCCTCATGACTACTAAACCATGGTACCAAGTGCCACATCCAATCCCCTCTTGAACACCTCCAGGGATGGCGACTCCACCACCTCCCTGGGCAGCACATTCTAATGCCTAACAACTCTCTCTGTGAAGAACTTTCTCCTCATCTCCAGCCTAAACTTCCCCTGGCACAGCTTGAGACTGTGTCCTCTTGTTCTGGTGCTGGTTACCTAGGAGAAGAGACCAACCTGCTCCTGGCTACAACCTCCCTTCAGGTAGTTGTAGACAGCAATAAGATCTCCCCTGAGCCTCCTCTTCTCCAGGCTAAACAATCCCAGCTCACTCAGCCTCTCCTCGTAGGGCTTGTGCTCGAGGCCTCTCACCAGCCTCTCACCTCTGGACACCCTTAACTACCAGATAATTTAATGACAAAATGAAAGGTAGCAGTAACTTTTCAATATGGGACATGTATCAATAGTCCAACCTGCATTAGACACATGCATCATTCCACCAATTAAAAAAAAAAAGAAAGCACATTTATGTATCTTCTCTACACACAAAACTAAACCAGCTTTACTGTAAAAGTGTACTTCAAAAGTTATAATACTTAATAAATTGACCACTTCCTTTCTCCTTCAGATTTTAACCCTCCACACACACAGAGCAATACCACTCCCAAGTTACTGCATGCTTTAAACAATCAAAAGCTACAACCCCCACTAAAACATACAGCCTGACTTTACAGTCAGTCCCTGCCTAAGCTTGATTTTTCACTGTACAGGTCCATCCCATGTTTTGAAAGAAGTTAAGATTGAGGACTTGAAGTAAAACTAATCATTTGAATTTGATACATCGAGCTCACAGGGTGAGATCTTCTTTAATGCAGCACCAACAGGCAACATGACAAAACAACGTGGCTTCAGACACATGAGTCCTCGAGTTTAAATGCTTGCTCATCACTGCTCCACTTTGGAAGTTAAACTACATCTGAGAGGGCACTTCAACAGCAGCATCCAGCAACTGGATGCCTACTTGGGATCCCGTATCTCCATTCCTGTATAAAAGGACTAGGATGCAATATGTCAGAAGTAGATAAGTAGAAAAATCCAAATACCCACAGTTCTCACATCTCCTCAAAACCCAACATTCACGAGTCTAACATCCAGATAACATTCAGCAGCAAATAAGCTCTAACAACTCTAGCCACAAGAGCAATAATACAACCGAATTTTGCATAATCTTCCTCAAACAAAGGTAATCCAAAATGAACAGCATACTAAGGTGCTAAAGTATTTTGTGCAAGTGTTTTCCGCAGTCTAGTGCAAGTGCAAAACCAGAAAGTAGTTCTTAGGAAAATAACAGTGCCTTCTTCATGGAGGAAAATGACACACACACACACAAAAAGGTATCCTCCACTACTGCAGAACTGAAGTGAAATGATAACTTCTTATTTGTGAAAACTTGTACCGGGAAGATTAGGAAAGCCAAATAATGTTTCTTTGCAAGTGAACAGCAATTCACATGGAAAAGCTGAAAGCCTGTGGCTAACAAGAGAAACTTCAATAATTAAAAGCAAAGAAACAGAGGATAGACGTCTGTGTATTTTCAGAACTTCTTTCCTGCTCATACAAAGATCCATTTAGGCCTCAACTTAATGACTTGAAATATCAGAAGAGGGTTTTTTTGATCTTTGGCTTTGTTACTTTTAAACAGAAGTTTTGTGCTTTGAGTAACTAACTGCTTCACTCTCAAGTGAAACCACTAAGTTTTCCATTCATATCTGGGGCTAAAATAAAAACAGAAGTCGTTTCTCTCCCATTGGGAAGTTTCAGTTTGGCATTGTATCTTGAGTAAAACTGCTTGGAACACATTTATTTAGGTTGCAGCATTCTACCATATGTCAAAACACACAGCTAGTCTTAGATGTAAATATTTATGTAATGCTTCACATCATGGATACCTAGAATCTATACAATTTAAGATATGCATATACAGTTATAAAAACACCAGAAATAGTCATAGTGAAGAAGTTCACCTGTTCCAGGAAAAAAAGATCTAAGAAAGAGGAATCTGAAAGAACAGTCTGATGGTGAATGTGGTTAAAAGAAAATTATAAAGGAAAGTGGGAAGCACTCTATTTTCACAGGATTACTTGTGTGAGACAAAATGGGTTTTTATGTGAAGGACTGAACAGGGCACCCTGCATTACTGTCTCACACCGCCCTTTAAATATCGGCTCTTTCAACACTCAAAGGCCATTCTCTCAGCAGACCTGAGTATTTTACCTTTCAGGGAACCCTGCAACTTGCCCTCAAAAAAACCCCAACAAGTACCTGATACAAAAACCTCTGCAGGCCACAGCTATTTAAACCTAAGTCCCTCCAGGCAGGGACAAGGTGCTGCCAGCGGTGGTCTGCCTGCACACCACAGGGCGTGCTGGCCTGGGGCATAGCAGGGCAGCCCCCAGCCTTGGACCCCATGCTCCCTGCCCCAGCAAAGCATCCTCCGGCGGGCAGGCACCCCACGCTTCCTGTGCCTGCTGCCACCTCCCCGGGGCAGGCAGGCTTCCCCAGGACCAACGAGCCATGGCTGGGAGCAAGGTATGAAGGCGGAAATGCATTCAGAGAGACAAAAAGAGCCGCTGAGGCACAAGTACAGTAGAAAATGCTGCCATCACTCAGCAACAACACAAAATGCCTAAAGTGGATTCTGGATGTTGGCTGCATTATTTTTAGTTTGGTCTTAAAGTGAACAGCGTCTCTGCTCTGCAGTTCGACTGGCAAAATTAAAATGGAGATAGTTATTCTCATGCTATGGCTGTCTTCCCCAATTTATTAACATAAGAACATCTTACAAATAAAAAATAATAATCTTTTTTAAAAAAAAAGTCAAGTCCCACAAAGGGAAGAAACCTTAGTTTTATAGGAAATAGATTCCAAAGTGCATCAATAAATTTAAATGTATTTTCAACTGAAAAATACTTTGGACACAAAAGATAAATAGATCCAAAAAAAAAGACTAATTGTTTTCTCCTTGAAACAAAGCATTCCACTTTAAGTTTCATAATGAATCATTTACACTATCAAAAGAACCATAAAAATTTAGACTCCTCCCTCCCAAACTAGGTGACATTCACCATCAACATTTTGTGATATAGCTACCCAAAAATGCATCACACACACTCATACATGCATACACATGTATAAACACACACCCCTGTTCCCAATTTGTAAAATAAAGCCTAGTTTAATTATTTTTTTTAAATTAAAAATAAGCAGCCCTGACTCAGAAACACTAAATATGCAAAATAAGTTTTGGAGAGAAAGATTTCAGAATCTGTCTCAAAAGTAACTTCACACACACAGTCCCTCAATTTTAACAGGGCTCTCCAGCACTTCATGTTCTCATCATACCCTTCACATTGTGTTAATTTCACTGAAACAACACCACCAAATGTACTCTGTTTTTTATTCTCAGGATTCTCAAATTATATATGTTTTATTACTCTGAAATCTAAACAGTTGATGTAGTCCTGAAATGACTAAATGCCTGAGGGCACCGTTAAACCCAAACCTGCCACTAACAATTGCTTCCATCAATATGATGTCAGGAGGCATTTCCAGCCCTGCATCTCAGTGCAAATCTCCTGTGTATTTAATTCTCTACAGCTGAAGAAAATGAAAGCCAAGTGCAATAAACTGATTACATGATGATTAATGCTGATTAATGGAGAATGACGACATTTTACATGCAGGATTCAGTAAATGCAAAATGTTTTCCAAAGGGATCTTTAAGCAGCAGGCATGATAATTCATTCTTTGTGTCACCATCACCCTACAGCTCTGATAATCGAGTAAGGCATGGAACAAAACACACACTATTTAATCAGAAATTTAAGGTACAGTTACATTAGACACAACGGCAATCATTCATTAAATGCAGCTTACATTTCCCGGGAAGTCCTATCATAGACCCACCTTACATCCAAACATTAAAGATATTGTGTTGTTGGTACATGCTACTTTACAGTGGCATAGCATCGGAGAAAAACAATCCAAGTTTTTGATGCTAGGAGACATTTTTTCAGACCCTGTGCACTTGAATCGATCCGTGACTGAGATTCCAGAAAAATGCCTCTGTAAGCGCTGCTTGCTGCCTGTCTTTGACATTTAACCTAGGTCCATAGTGTTCCAAAACAAGCCTTTATATGAATGGGTTGAATCCTTCAGGGGATTAAAAAAAAAAAAAAAAAAAAAGAAAGAAAGAAAGAAAGAGAGAGAGAGAAAACCCTACTTCATGTTAGAAACTAGGTCTTAAAAAAGGCAAAGAAAAAAATCCTGTGTCCATCTTTAAAATTCCTGAGTCAGCTTGAAAATTAAATATGTTAGCGTCAGGCTTGAAGTGACAACTCTCTCGCAGCCCAAAGTAATACTTGGATCCTCTCAGCCAGAACCCAGGGTTAGATCCACCAAGGCAGCTTCACCTGCTGCAGTGCAAGGTCTGCGATCTCCTCCATGAAAACAGAAGCAACTCCAGCAGAGCCACTATGCTCGGTGTATGCTGGTTGCTTAGGGGAGGGGCAAGATGTTGCAGCAAGGGACTCATTACACGGCCCGACAGAGACAAACCCAACACTTCGTGCAAGGTGCTTTCGCACTGCACCAATGAGCATGTGAAAACCCTTTTTAAAATCAGCTGTGCATAATTATAAAGCAAGGAAGTTGTAAGCTTGACAGCAGGGAATTTGCTGATCTGCAGTTTCCACTAGCTTTTTTCAAGGAAGAGTCAGCAGAGCACAAAATGAGTGGCTATGGGATATTTAATCCTCATTTTCAAACATTAAAAATGCAAGGTTATTTGACACGTTGTTCAAAAATGTTCTTCAACTGCACAGTAAAATCCCTAATGTTCTACCCAAAGAGATAAAGAAACAGTTACAGAAATAGATGAACAGTCTCCCATTTCAACACAATGAAATCAGAAGCTGCTCTTTTTTATCTGCAGTTATCGCTAGGACATTGTTAATAAACTGGACTGTGTCTCCATTTGGTCATGAGGAGCTCTCAGTAAGGCATTTAAAGCAACTGTACATATTAACACTTAAAACATTTGGCAGGAAAAACAATATTTTTTTCTTAGAACTGCAGTAAATATGATCATGGTCTCTGTAAAATTTCTGTTCTTTGTTGTGTGGCAACAAGTCTAAGATAAAATTATTTTTTACTGTATTTGGGGGGGGGAGTGGTGGGTGTTTGAGCTTAACAAGGATTTAAACTTCATTTCCTTTTTTACAGATCTCTCCAAGATTTTAATGTATTTATGTATTTCAGCAAATTGCCTTACAGAATTTGAAATCACATCCTCTGTGATTTCTCAGTTCTTGTACTGTAAGATAACAACTCTGCTACAAGCTTCAGTGAAATAATGTTAGTCACCACTTCTATTTTTAATTGTACTGAATGGTATTGTGAAAAAGCATGTAAGCCTTCCAGAGAAGTCCTGTTAGACCCCCTCTTTAGGATATAATTGTTCACATACGTTCACAGCCTTCTATCACCTACCTTTTGGTTCATTTAGTTTACCTGACAAGCACCCCTTGAGGTAGAAAGTTTCATGTAGTGTAAAACTGGCATCCACCCTTAGCAGCTCGGAAGTGAGTAACTTCATGAATTACACTGAGACAGTCATCTTTATATAAATGTGCAGATCCCTGAAACCAAAACTAAGGCAAGATGTCTGGAGAAAAATGTGTAACTCAGCCCACAGTGAACCTCAAAATAAACTTCATTTGCATGAGGACCTCTTTCTTTGTAGAATATCCAAGGACCACAGATGACAGCATTTCCATACTATGTAAGCATAATTTTCTTTCCACCCTGAGCCGTGACCTACAATTTTCCTACCAAATCGCCTTAGACATCATTTCCCATAGTAGGTCATCTTCTGCATGCAACTACAGCAATACTGTACTTGCAAAAATATCTCCAACACTCTGCTTAATCATCATGGAAAAAAAGATTATAAAAACCACTTCCAACAACAAGAGAATAAATCTCCTGTGTTTGGCTAAGTTAGGTCGTGTACCTTGCACAAACATTCAAATCCAATGGTAGCCCTAAGTGTAACAGAATGGCCCTAAAAATCCCTTTCTTTTCCTCCAGCTGTCTGGGGGATGCAGTACACAGTCCCCTGTGTGAAGAAATAGCAGAGAGCACACCCAAGCAACATATATTAAAAAGGGAATAATGCACAGAGGAAAACAGCCACAGAGAACTGTCTTTTGCCAAGCACAAAAATGTTGCTACTCCACAAAACAACCTTTCCTATGCACCAGATCAACAATTTATCTTACTTCCATACATCTAATCACACAGTATTAGTATAACTTCAAACTAAATTACACAAATGCATGACCATTTCATGACAAGAAAAGTGTAAGAGCCAAAAGCAGTTCTTGAATGTTGCAGAAATAGCTTTTTGCAATGCAGAAAATAAGCTCAAATGTGCCATAGGCATAGAAGAATCAATAAGAGGGAGATACATTCTACACATCTACAAAAGATTCCATCAGGAAGATACAATAAAAACAAGTAACTGCAGGCAATTACATCTACACTGTTGATGAAGACCACATAAAACATCCAAATCCCGCAGCCCTGTATTTGCAGCAGTAAACAAATAGGTTACACTGCAAAATTGTTTTGATATTTATACAAAGATGGAGCCCTTTGTTTTAAACACATTTTACTGCCCATAAGCTTAAAAATACAACACTTGAGCTTTTAAATTTTAAATGCATTCTTACATATTTTACTGACTAAACTTAGGTATTTAATTGAAAGTTTCACTTATTCAAAACAATTACTTATACCAAAGGATTTTTAAGTACACCGTTGGGAAGAAAGGGTTTTCTGAAATATGAATACAGTATGTTATCATGCAGAGAAACAGGCAGACTTTCAAGTATTCTGTATTCCACTTTTGGGCTCTAAAGAGGCTTAACCCCACTTATTTTAACTATTACTCTGATTCAAATTGAAGGTTGGGTTAACATTTCAAAACACAAAAAAGTAACACAAGGACTAAGCTATTGATGAGAACAGAGCATAACTCCTTAAGGATCTATCAATACTCACTCCCAACTTATCAATCTGTAATTTGTGTTATCACATACAAAGCTTGAGCTCCTGCAGTCAGAGCCCACCATTTGCATACTGATTAAACACAGCCACATTTTTTTTAGCTGGGAGACAGACAGTGCCAATGTTTCATCCATTTCTGCCACAGAGTCAACAAGAACACATCAGCATTCACTGAATATTGAAAAAACACTACATTTTCTTCTTGCACAGGAGGTTTCCACCTGACAACACAAATGTTAAAATGCCAACTTTAAATAGAATAATATAAAGAAACCAATTTAAAATGTTTTAAAATTCATGTTTACTCAAAAGTGTTACCATTAACTGCTCTCACTCTTATGAAAACACCACTTAAAATTAATTGAAGCCTTTGCTTCAAGTTTTGTTTGAATGCTTACTTGGCAATAACCTATCTTTATGCATGGCTCCCATGTGCACAATAAAAATATCAACAGCATCAGATCTTTAATTAGTGAGCAAGACTAATTTTGTTAGTATCATAAAATAAGAAAGCTCCTACTTCCAAGTCTCCCCACGCAGTATGAATACTGGATAAACGAGAGTTATGCAGCACCAAAAAACCCACACTACAACACTTGCAGAAACTTAATGCTTCTGTTCAGCACTTGGCAGCCATTCTTGATTGAACACACACACACTCACTACTGGTTTCATCGATCCATGTGTTCCACCCACATCCTCAATACAATACAGGTCAGGAAACAGCAAGACAGAGACTTGGAGCTTTTAATGAAACCACTATGTGAAGATCCATCTTGATAAACGCACCACCTGTTCAGACTGACAAACTGAAGGGGAAAAGACTATACTAACCTTTGTGTTTCTTCAGACAGAACATGTCCAATGAGGAATGCTGCAGGCACCTGTCAAGCTGGGGGAAATTTAGGTCCTTCCTCCCCAGAAGCCTCAACTACTATACTTCCAGAATACTTGGTAAAATCCAATTTACAAAGAAAAAAAAAATGCTTTGCTCAAGGATGTGTTGTAGTAGTGGACCTAAGAAAACCAGATAATGGTTGGAACTCGATGATCCTGAAGGCCTTTTCCAATGATACCAATTCTCTGTGCCTTGCAGAATCAGAATTATTTAAATCTAAAAGTAGTATTTTAACCTCTGCTCTACATAATCTTAGTCTGTATGGTCTTGAAAGAATACAGAGACTCATTTTGGAATTCAGTGTAAAGAGGCTTGGGCATTCAATTAATCTTACCTCAGAAAGCTTTAACATAATGGCTGTTAACAATTCCTTCCTCCAAGAGCAGTAATTCTATAAGCATTTTCTATAGGGGAAATGAAATTTGAACACTACTTTCATAAGTGATGTCTGGTGCAAACTGCATCCATCCGCACCCGGAAAGCTCTCTTTGCAGTTCTTGCTTCTCCTGCAGTATCAGATGACCATCCAAGGCAGTTTTGAGAAAGCAGCCCAAAAAAACCAAAAATGAGCAGCTTGTTCATGCAGGCTCCTCAGCCACCAGGCAGGAAAAACCAATTAAATAAAAAATTTGCATGGTACTTTCAGGCAAACAGGTTTGTTTACTAAAACACTATGAACTATGTACTTTCAGGCAAACAGGTTTGTTTACTAAAACACTATGAACTAAACATTTCCCTTCTAAGGGATGTCCTTAACAGGCATCCACACCTGAGAAGCACCTTTTTGTGAGCCTGGCAAGCAAACACATTTGCGGGAGTTAAACGGCAAGCACTGTTGCACCTGCATCCCAGGACACTGATATGCATCTGCCCTTCTTAAGAAGCTTCATTTGCAGCACCCACTCAATCTCACCCATAAATGCTGAAAACAATCATCAACAAACTCTCAAAAACTTCAGAGAATCCTTTCTGTTTTGACACCAACACTGGGGGGAAAAATATCTGGGACAAGTAATGCATTGTAAATACAGCTGTCTATGGCTTAAAGTTTACACATTATGGAAGAATACCACAGCTCCATTAACTTCAGACAGAAGGTGAAATGTGACTTTGGAAGAATGATTTTGATTAATAGCTGCAATTTTTAAACTTGCCCTGCAATGGCATTTAAGCTCAGAACAGGTCCTATGAATAGAAACTTTTCAGTGGGTGTTTGTGATTTTTCTCCCAGTTTATGCCAAGTCTTAAATTGTTACGTTTAAGACAGATCTGGGACATCACTCCAATGAGGTCCTTCATAACACTTGGTAAGTGAAGCCAAAACACAGACAATAATATTTTCCCTCCCAACTGAGTGGCCATCAGTATGAACAGTTTTATAGATTTGCTATTGGAATTTCCTCTCAGTTCAAAACAGAGAAAAATGCATAATGCCATGTCAGAGAAAGATCCCGGAGGTGTCTGTGTTATGTTGTCTTCTACAAACAAAAATCATCAGGCTTCAAAATATGAGCTGCAAAAATGACAGACAAAAGAGCATTCAGAGGCAAAACTTCACAAAGACCAGACCTCCCTGACAGTTACCACTGGGTAGAGGTCCTACATGTTTGAAATATGATTTCAAGAGTATTTAATTGTATCATTCATCTGTCAGCCCTTGCCTCTTAGTAATTTTAATACTATGGGTTAATTTCAGCCAAAATGACTGGCAGAAGAGAGGTCTCCAAGGTTATCAATCATTTGCAAGTTTTTTGGAAGTAGACAGCAGGCAAGGAAATAAAAATCAAAAAGGGCCCATCAAAGGAAGGTCGAGCAGGAAGGGGTTAAGGCTGCCTAAGCAACAACAGGCACAATTTCACATTTTGGTATTAGAAAGGCCCAGAGCAGAATCTCTTCCTTTCCTTCTGATGTTTTGATCATGCCTTTACATCACTGGTTTCCACACAACAAGTTCCTGAGAATCAGAGAGACTGAAGAATTGGCCACATGACTACTATGACATCCAAAATCCAACATGACTTTTTTTAACTGGAAACCACCAAAATTGGGAGAACATCTTTAAAACCGACTAGGAAAAGAACTGAAAAAAAATGGTTCATTTTTCAAGACTTCAATTTTGATCCAATGAAAGATGATGTAAATTCAGCAGACTGAATCCTACCTGACCTTCTGTGCTAAATTCATTTCATCATATAGGTAAAATATCTATGAGAAAAGCAATGGTGACTGTGTTCTCAATAGTCTGTACTGCAGTTAGACTGCAATACAAATAGGACATCCTCACTATCAGAAAATAGTTCATTATTTCATACATATTTAACATGTCTAGAAAGTCTGTGAGAGGCTGACCCTGCAGGGCAAGTAAGCACCCACACAGTTGCTCATTCACTCCCCCGCAGAGGAATGAGGGAAAGAATCAGAAAGACAAAGGCAAAAGCATAAACCTCATAGGTGGAGATAAATCAGTGGAAAAAAAAAACCAACCAAACAACAAAGACACATATACAAGTGATGCAAGCCAAATCAGTAACCACCTCCCACTGGCAGACCAATGGCCAACCTGAGCAGCAGCTACTTCAGAAAGAATTCCACTCAGTTTTATTGCTGAGCACAATGTTAAAAAAACAAGGAGTATCTTTTCAGTCACTTTGGGTCAGACGGGCCAGCTGTGTCCCTTCATAGCCTCCTGCCCACCCCCAGCCTTCTTGCTAGGGCAGTAGAGTGAGAAGCACTCTGTGAGCTCTACTTAGCAATAGCTAAAACACTGGTGTGTTAATCAACAGTTTGTCATCATCTAAAACACAGCACCATATGGGCTTCTGGGAAGAAAATTAACTCTGTCTCGGCCAAATTCTGTACCAGACTGACTTGAAAAGTCCTTTACAATTAAGAACTGAGAGACCTTTGCATTCAGAAACTGCTGACAGCACTCTTAGAACAAAAAAGTGATTATGCTGAAGCTGCCTTTGATGTGTTGCTCCCATCTGTCCACAGAGAAGAACACTGTATGTTTAGGTCTGGATAGTTCCAGCCAAGCCTTAAAAAGATTTCTGGAAAACATCAGACACTGAATTGCAAATAAAACTGATGAACTATGAAAGCCCAATCAGTAATAGACATTCCCAAAACACCCCAAAAGCTTTACACTTCTGTCTCATCCCTTCCCTACACCCTCAGTGAAGCTTCCAGTCAGTTTGTATTTGAGGAGGATAGACTCTAAGCACAAGAGACAAAGGTTATTAGCCAGGCAAGGTTATACTTTCAAGGCTTTACTCAGGGAGAAAGATGAATCCAGCTGAGGGTGATTATGTAAAGACCGGGCTGGAGCAATGATCTAATTCATCCCTCTTGATTGTCTCCTGTCAGACTGAGAGAGAAAGCTAAGCATATCCTCCAAAACATCATTCGAGTATCTGCTGGGCTGAGACAGAAAGCTAGCAGGATTCAGACTGTCATGCAGGAACTATTAAGCGGAGCAATGGAAGACACAAGAGACAACGTCTTTGAGGTTTATTCCAGGAATGGATAACATATGAAGATCCTTCGACTATCAAAGGACTGCTCAGAATCTGAGCCATGCGATCCTATCTTTTTGAAAGGGTTCCTTTTGAAGGAGCAGTTTTCAGTATTGGAATGCCTTTCAAATGGTCCATGCAATGCAGACAAGAAAAGTAGCAGCTCTGCTGCTGAGTAACTCTCAAAAGTACTAATTAAGCATCTGTCCCCACTGGAAAAATAAAGACACACAGGTGAAGAACAAGTGAAAATGGAGAGAAAAAATATTTTAGTAATATATGTCTTCTATATGGTGAAGTCTCATTCTATTCCAGATTCATTTCAGTAGCAACCCCTGCTTCCTTAACACAACATCAAGACTGCAATTTGACATGCTTCTCTCTACTGCTTTGATGTAGCACCAACAGAGGGGAGGCTAAGTGTCCCACAGTGAGTGGAGATCAAGTGCTTTGCACATTAATAATGGGGTTTCTTTTTTCCTCCAAACAGTGCAAAGGTTGTTCCAAAGGATAAATCCAGTGTCCAGTCTCCCTGCTTAAAAAAAACAAAAACACACCAAAAAACAGTGAAACCAGATGAAATATCAATTAAGAAATAGCATACTGAGAGCAGGACACAATCCAGGCAGCAATCGTGTTCTGCTGATGCTCATGTATCTGCTGCACATTTCTGGGTACCCAGAGAACTGTTGCTAGGTTCTATACAAAACAGTTGTTTTCAAAACAACTGTTTGATGCAAAGTTAGTAGAGTGCTTAAGGAGGAAATTCCCATGGTGGATTTCTTCTGTCATCCTCATCAATTCAAACATTTCAAAAACAAAGACGACTTCTTCCTTTAAAAGGGGAAAGATCCATAATGCTACTATTCAATTCCAACAGATAAAAGAATTTGCTAGGTTACAGTTTCAAACCATTGCAGCTCTATCACTTTCTCCATCTTAAAATGTGATGTCTCTTACATAAAAGAACTAAGATTGTCATCTCAATTCAGATGGGAAGGATACTGGCAATCTACACTTTATTATTAACTGAGATTTATTGCCTGCAGGCCACTGACCGACCTGACATATTCTGGGAAACAAGAAGGTAAAGGTGAGAATTGCAAGAAGGCACAAAACAGACAGGCAGAGCCCACAGCTTTGAAAGGCTTCTGATAGAGCCTCTTGAAGCTTAAAGATTGCCAGGCAAGCCAAACAGGCTGTTACATGGGTTGAAAACTTGGGGGACCACCAGGCTCAATATATGACCAATGGCACCAGGCCAGCAGCTGTAACAAGCAGAGCACCCTGAAAACAGAGACTGGGCCAATGTTGCACAACACCTGCACTAGTTGCTGGCATGATGACACACAACACAGCCCAAGCAAACCCACAGGTGACAGTCTGCTAGCTGAAGTGGCTAATACAAGAAATTGCAAGACTTCAACAGATCTGGAGGACTGTGGCAGAAAGCAGTTCATGAAGCACAAAGTCTGCAGCAAGGGCAGAACCCAGGCACTGATGGGAGGAATAATATCAGTACCAAGAAGCAGCTAACAGTTACAGGAGATAGCAGGCTGTCAGAGACAGTGCCAGCTATAAGCAGTTCAGGGTAGAGCAAATACTACTAGAAATCAAATATTAATTATCTCCAGCTTCCAAAAAGTAATTTTCCAAGTATTTCTGCTATTGTTGGCAGATTCATTCTTGTATGTGGTGCTCATTAACATGGTAGCAGTGCAGTAATACTCTCAGAATTTGCAAGTAAGGAGGAAATTAAGTCATTAAACTTAAAAAAGAATAAAAAATGGGGGGAGAAGAGTTGGGGGTGGGAGCAATGTTACACCTTTTAAAAACTGAGAACTCAAGTTACAACTTAATCACCATGACAGAACAGCTTAAGTGAAAAGTGTGGGGACTGTAACTTGAACTGAACTTGAGCTCCAGAAAGGAATCTCAGGTTAGATCTTTTGCCAAGAATTCAAAGAGCGATGGTTTACATGCTTTATTATTACCAAGTACTATTACCACAAGCTTGCTTCAGTCTATCTTGGTTATATTTCACTTAGTATTGCTTTCAAATCCTGTTTTTCCCCTCCTCCAAAACTTGAGAGGAGGCACAAGAAACACCCCTTGTTATAGAAGAAACAGGAGGACTTTGGCAATGAGGTTTCAGTCTGCTGAAAGCAATCTTCAGAAAATGGTAATAAACATTTGCTTACTAATAAGTCAACAACTATTAAAGCATATGCATATTAAAATCATCATTTTTAAGCTTATCAAAACATTTGCAACCTTAGCAGATTAAATCAAAACTAACTTTGGTTTAGAATTGTATCCAGTTTACGAAGCAAACTTCCAAAATATTTATCCTAAACTCAATGCTGCTATTTTGCCCTAGAGCCTCTGCACATTAACACATGCTCTAAACCACAGCATTTCAGCACGAATCTAGGGCACACACACCAGTCCTTAAGAAACACCACCAGCTGCTGGTAAACTTACTACACGGTTCTTCAAAACTGAGTGGTTATTCTTAGTATGTTTTAGCACAGTGCAATACTGTACTTCAGAAAACAGTGTCCTACTTCAGTGCAAAACTAACTTCAGTTAGGACCCAAATACCTGAGTGAATGTGACAGCATATTGTACCAAATGTAGGTCACTCTCCCCTTCCATCTCCCCTCTCTTGCCTCTAAAACACCCAGAAAATAGTATCTTAACTAAAAACCACCAAGGAGGAAAACTATTAGCTCAGAAGAATGGAGTTCAAATTTTCATAAAAAGAAACTTGAGGAAAACCAGAAAGTATAACTTCTCCGGATGATGATGATGTTGTCTTTACAGATCTTGCCTATTGAAAACGTTTCTGAAAATCTCGTTCGAGAAAAGTAGCAACAAAACCCAGCAAACCAACAACTTAATCCTAGCTTTGCACGCTGCAAGCTAATACTGCTATTTTGTGACCTTCAATACCTTTCAAAAGGACCTCCGGACACATTGCCAGTCTCGAAGGCCTGGGAGCGCCGTGCCCAGTTCTGGAAGGTGCCTTCGTTAACCTGACAGAAGCAGGCCACGACCAGCAGAGGGCAGCGTTCCCCCGCCGCCCGCACCAGCTGCCGGCACCTACCGAGCCCGGCGCAAACGCTCCTCCAGAGCCCGCCCAGTCGCAGTACAGCAGGGAAAGGGACTTCTGAAGATCTGGTCCGACCTCCCTGTTTAAGAATACAGTCGCAGCTTACAAAGGCAACCCAAAACACCTACTAACATCCAGGCATCAGACCTGAAACACCAGCAAAACCAGAGAACAGATGAGCTGATTCCACCAGAAAGTTTCAGCCACAATCTGCTACGGACGTTGTCCCAACATGCTGCTCATGGACTGAAGTCCACCGGTGAACACATGAAGGAACATTTTAATTAACGGGAGAGAGGTTTTTAGATTCCCAGGAAGGTCTTACCAAGCTGAAACAAACCTATTCTGACCTGAATTCTCCTGCTTGGCATTATCAGCTACGTGCTTCTACAGTCCTTTTGACAGGACAGTTACAGTAGCCTATGCTACAAATAGGATATTTTAGATGATTAACAGTTATCATTTTTTGATCCTACTGATGTTCTTCCTTCAAAATTATGTAAAGTGAGACAGATTTTTGTGCTAGGTCCCTCAAATATCCTAAACCCCTAACAAAAACAAACAAAACCTTAGTATGATCTTGAAAATCATAAAGCTATAGCATAGTGGGCTCATGTTATCCACATTAGTGTTATAAAAAGCTTTTACTGAACCAATTACTTTAGAAGCAAGGAACCTTATGATTTCCAGACTTGATTTATTTTGGCTTGACTCTTACTGTTGCCATTTCAACATTATCTCATGCAAAAAGTCATCGCTATCTTTTGGGTTTGAAAACCTCTTTCCTATGTCATCGAAACAAGCTCTTCTGGCTTACTTTTTTCCCCCCTCCTTCACAGACAGCACTTCCCTCACCCCTCTAATAGTACTTCCAGCTGTGTATGTACAAGTTGGCATAGCACTTAGATCACTGTATTCAACAGCATAAACCTTGTCATAATCAAAGTAAGATCAGGAATGGAGTTACAAGGGTCATGCTGGTTTAGACGTCTCTGCAGTCAGCTGAATTCCAGTTACGTGCATAAAACCAGCTGTGCACATCTGATCCTATCAACAGCCTGTTAGGAAATGGAAATACTGAGGCATTTCTCTCTATATGAGAGATGATGCTTATTTCCAGAAAATTTTCCACAAACAGCTTTTAAGATGCCTTTATTAATAATGGGTCACTAAGTTAACCACTCCTCCTCATCTTCACTGGAATTTTTACAGTGTATGAAGAGCCAAAAAAAAAAAAAAAAAACCCAACACAAAACACCACCAAAAACCCCACAAAAATTAAAAAAATTCTCAGTGGCTAAAGCATTCCCAAGCCATTTTCTTAGATTAAAGAGAGATGAATCATAGAATCAGTCAGGGTTACAAGGGACCACAAGGATCATCTAGTTCCAACCCCCCTGCCATGGGCAGGGACACCCCACACTAGACCAGGCTGGCCAGAGCCTTATCCAGCCTGGTCTTAAACACCTCCAGGGATGGGGCCTCAACCATCTCCCTGGACAACCCATTCCAGGGCCTCACCACTCTCACGGTGAAGAACTTCTTCCTCATGTCCAGTCTGAATCTCCCCACCTCCAGCTTCATTCCATTCCCCCTAGTCCTATCACTACCTGATATCCTAAGAAGTCCCTCCCCAGCCTTCCTGTACAGCCCCTTCAGATACTGGAAGGCCACAATTAGGTCACCTCAGAGCCTTTTCTTCTCCAGACTGAACAGCCCCAACTCTTTCAGTCTGTCCTCATAGGAAACAAGCAGGTAAAAAAAGGTTTCATGTAGTAACATACTCCTATTTCTGCTTTCTTGAGTTAATAGAGAAATTATACTTGATCTTTATTAGAAATAGCAGTAGAAAAGTGGCTTGGGTTTGTTGTTTTATTTGTTGGATTTCATCTTTTTTTTTAACCTAAAATGGAACAGCATCAAATAAACTGCAGGATTATAATAGATTTGGGGCTGTCTTGAGGAAAACTGTACTTGATTTAATTACTGCTGCACTTCTCTAAACCAAAGCTAAACTGATCATATTTTCAAACTCAGTCATGTAAGTAGTTGTTGCACCACAAAGTGACCCACTAAGTGGATGCGGAAAGTCTGTGGATGTTGTTGACCTGGACTTTAGTAAGGGATTTGACACTATCTCCCACAGCATCCTCCTGGAGAAACCAGCTGTACGTGGCTTGGATGTGTGGATGCTTCACTTGGTTAAAAAATGTCTGAGTGGTCAGGCCCAAGAATGGTGGTGAATGGAGTTAAATCTAGTTGATGGCCAGGGCTCTGTTTTGGGAGCAGTCTTGTTTAATATCTTTATCAATGATCTGGATGAGGGGATTGAGTCCTACCTCAGTAAGCCTGAAGACCACACCAAAGTGGTGGGAGTGTTGATCTGCTTGAGGGTAGGAAGCCTCTGTGGAAGGGCCTGGACAAGCTGGATCAATGGGCCAAGGTCAATTCCATGAGGTTTAACAAGGCCAAGTACCAGGTCCTGCACTTGGGTCACAAGAACCCCATGCAATACTACAGGACTGGAGCAGAGCGACTGGAAAAGTCCACAGCAGGAAAGGAGCCGAGGGTGCAAGCTGACAGCTGGCTGTACATGAGCCAGCATGTGCCAGGTAGGCATAAAGGACAACAGCATCCTGGCCTGTATCAGGAACAGTGGGGCCAGCAGAAGTAAGGAAGTGATTGCCCCGCTGTTGAGACCACACTGTGAAAATACTGTGTTCAGTTTGGGGCCCCTCACTTCAAGAAGAATATGGAGGTACTGGGGAGTTTCCAGAAAAAGGGAACCTGGGAGAACAAGCCTTATGAGCAGCAGCTGAGGGAATGGAATTGTTTAGTCTCAAGAAGACACTGAGGGGAGACCTCATTGCTCTCTACAGCTACCTGAAAGGCGGTCTGTAATGAGGTGGATGTGGGCATCACTTAGTATCAACTGACAGAACAAGAGCAAATGTCCTAAAACTGTGCCAGGGGAGATTTAGAATGGATAGCAGGAAAAATTTCTTTACCGTAAGGGTGGTCAGGCATTGGAACAGGCTGCCAGGGAAGGTGGAATTACTGTCACTGCAGGTGTTCAAAAACATGCAGACATGGCACTTAGGGACAGTTTAATGGCCATGGTGGTGTTATGTTGATGACTGGACTCAGTGATCTTAGCGGGTTTTTCCCACCGGAACTGTTCCATGAGTCAGTTGTGGGTACAAGTAAACCCACTCTTAGATTTCACACACAGAGTGAAAGAAGGAACTAATTATCATTCTCATGTTTTCAAACAATGGAGGGCAGGAAATCATTCTTCCAGGCAGTATGGGTTTGTCACTAGAACATCCCAAAGACTGTTCATTCTCTGGTGGGCATTTAGATGAGTTCAGAAAATGCCGATGATTCCTGCTCACATTGACCTTTAAGACAGCAGTCCCTCAAGTCACACTTCTAGTATGTATTAGAATTTCATGAAAGCATGTCCTTCCCTCCTCCAGACCCAAGATGTGGCAGCATATGGTCTTCAAAGAATCATCTCTTAAAACACAAAACCACCCCAACAAAAACAAAACTTAACCAGGCTGAATATCACTTGAACAGTGATAGTCTTCACCTGAAGATGTCTTCCGTCTTACTTTTTTTGGGGCTGGTAAATACCAGTCCCAGGAATAAGATTCAAGTAATGTTATTACCACTTCTGAAAGTATGAGTAATACCTGCTGACAATAACTCAAGCTATGATTAAGCCTCGAATAAAGTGTAAAAACACATCTAATTAACAAAGCCCTGGTGGAACTTACTGCATTCACAACGGAGAAGTGATGAAGCACTGTGCTAACTACAAAGACAAAACTGACTAGTGGCATACCAGACAATCAGCCGCTGAGCTCAGCCATCCCAAAATCTCAAGCAAGATAAGAAGCCTTTTGGTTTTTTGCCATCAACAAATCTAAATAGTTCTGCCTACTGAAAGAATCATGTTGGAGACCATATGCCCAACTACGAACAACCCTACATTTATTCACCCACTGTTTTCTCCCACTGTTTTCATTACAACAGGAAACTATGCCAAAGCTGTGCACTCCAAGGGTCCAGTTTCATGAGCAACAGCCAAACAGGGCAAACATGGATTTTACTGAAGAATCGCTGCTCTCCTCCCCTTCTCCCTCCAAAAGTGTTGAGCTGTTATGTCTTTACCATTTTGCCTGCCTTTTCAGAGGCAGCTGAGTCAATTTAACTGCTCAATACTTTTCAACTCTCCTTCCCAGCCTCTACCTTTTCCATGAGCTGCTTTCACTCATGAGACAGCAGAAAAAGACAAATCTTACTAGGTTCCTAGCAGGTAAGCAGTGAAGAAAAGGAAATAGAAGCACTCTCAATAGCAGCAACCTGATAGATTAGTTCACTGTCACATGTGAAGCCACAGGCCAAATACTCCTATAGTAATCAAGGGCAGCAAAGCAAAACTGATCAGGAATGACTGTTTCAATCCTCTGCTTCCATTAATCTTACCTGAAAAATTACTCAGGTTATGACCATCAGCTTCTGAGAAATAAACTCACACAGTTACAGGCAGGGAAATGGGGCTGTGAAAAAAAACTTTCAAAAGGTCTTATATGTAGGAACCATTTCAGAGAGTTATCCTCCTTTTTTTTATTGCTGCATTCCACATCTCCAACCTCAACACATTCCACATCTCCAACCTCAACACATTCCACAGACTGATTCTTAGAATCAGTCCACAAGTTGTATAATTCAGCTGCTGGAAGTGTTGGTATTTTACAGACACTCGGTTTATCTCCTTTTCAACCATTTCCTAAGCAAACATGTCCAGAATTTGTGCAATAACCAAATATTACACATTTGTCACTTATTTGTATTCTTACTTATCAGCTTTTACTTTTAAAACAGAAGGGGAAATAAGTACTAACTTAAAGGCTCAAGTGCTTCATGAAAGACTCATAAGCCTATGAAAGCATCTCAGATACGTGGTATCCAGCTTCTTCAAGCACACAAACTCCAATGAATACAAATTCCACTAGTGTCTCTGCCTGAGAAGGCACACAATTCTAATAACTTCTGGGTTATCAATGAAATGCAGTCATTTAGAAAGATCAGACATGTAAGCAAAGATTACCAGTGGAGATGCCCTGTATATGAACCACAAACACCCCCAGATCAATACCTTTCTTTTGTACTTCATTTGTTTTGGTGAGGCTAGACAACCTATGTAGGAGAGCCAAAGATGAACACAGAGCAATTGCCTCTGGCCCAGAAAGTTTGAGTCCTAAACTGTTGGTGGTTGGGAAAATACCAAATAAATTGTTAAGAGAAAAATGAAGATAATTCGCTTGAACAGTAGTTAAAGGTAGAAAGCTATATCCTAGTTATTGATAGACAGTAAGAACAAACTTTAATGATTTGCCTTCAGTCTTGTCAGTTTTTACATATCAGGACCCTTTATCACCCTCAGTGTTCTCACTCATCACCTTCTAACTTTTCCATCTTCAAGCCCCCTTCAATTCCATCCGTGGAATCCAAGATACAGTATTTATTAAGTTCTTTAGCTACAACCTCTGGATTTAACCAACTTCTTGCTATCCTCTGTTAGAAGTGTGACCCTCAGCTGAAGCCCATCCCACATATTAAAACTTCAGCATTTTAAAGGCTTGTTCACAAGCACAAACACATGCTGTTGGGACATCCTTTCTCTTGGTATGCCCACAGGATCAGTATTCTCTGTTTATATTCCTCATTCCTTTAAATCCAGCTATGGCATACATTACTCACGTGCTTGGTCTCCTATGCCAAATGAAAGCTGGCCAATCCTCTAGTCTTCAACCAACCATCCTTGATTTTGACACTTCGCAACTAGCAAGCAGGCAGATGCTTCTTTGGCATTGCATTGTACTTCAAGATTACATGCAAGAGCAATTTCATACCATCTGCTGGCACTGCCAACATTAGCAATGTCCCCTTTTTTATTTTCACTTCCCTAAGTTTCTGCGATGGTTGATTTTTGTCTGCGTTCCTTCAGCCCTATAACCAGGTGGCAAATCAAAGCCAAGCAGTGCATCATTAGCCCGACTCAAATGGTCCACCAGATAACTATGGGTTATACACAATCCAATCCAATATGTTTGGAAAGCAGTTTGCTTTTTAGTGAGGGCACAGAATGTTGGCAAAATGAAGATCCTTGCCAAACCCCATCATGACACACCATTCACATGTGCCAACTTGGAAGGGCTGTTGTGGACTATTTAGCAGTCAAGCTTTCAGTGTAATAATTTCCCATAACTGTTTCAGTCTCTTCTGCAGTTTTAAATTCACAGAATTCTCTATTTTGTTCCTCCTCTTAAAGAAAGCACCCTCCTTCAGATCTGCGATGCAATTTCTGCATCAAGTTTATACATAAAAGTCTAGCTTTTAATTGTTCCCATTTCCAAATAATTGTCTCTGTCACATTTTATTTGCTACTAACAGAGTCTTCAGGTTTTATGCACACAGTACCTCCAAGGAGGCAAAAAACTTGCATTGTAAACTCTCCTTATATTTTTTTTCAAACACTTGTTCTTATATTTCAGATACAGTTTAACACATATAGTAAAGAGCCACTGAGATGGCCAAGTGGCTGAAGAGGTTCAGGGAACTGCATTTGTTCATCCTGGAGAACAGGCAGCTTTGTAGGAGCTAGCAGAAGCTTTTTATGTCTGAGAAAAGGCTACCAAGCAAAATTAAGTTCAGTCCTTGTTGGGGACAGCAAGAGAAGATAATTTTTAGGCAAAGGGATTTATAGAACCCCAAAGTGCTAAGTAACGTGGTCTAAAGTTGATGCTGACACTGCTGCTTGGAGCAGGTATTTGGGCTAGGTCACTTCCAGTGCAAGAGATTCTGACACTCCTTTTTACACCTCTAACTGCTGGGTGAGGAGGCACAAGTCACTTAGATTGAGGGCAGTTCTTAAAACAGACACAAACAACTATGGAACTTCTTGGACCACTGCACACACAAGTGAGGAAATCTGCAGGTATCACTCCAACTCGATGTCATCTTCCCAACTACTGACTGTAGTTGTGTTGCTGCGTTCAGCCACCGTGCTGTCTCCTACCGTGTGCAGCCACAACACTGTGCTCACCCCGAACAGAGGTGACAGAGAATTTTTGAAGACTCATGACTTTTAAATTTAACAACCGAGAAGAAACCTTCATCCTTCTCTCTTGGTAATACGCTGCTGCACCGTATACGCTTCCACCCTCCCATGGGGTTTGGCTACTGTGAAAAAGACGGTACTGAACCAGACTGATACTGCTCTGGTATCATCCAAGCAACATGCTTCTAAGTATTTTGAAATAAAAATTGTACAAAACAATCTTTTCTTTTCCTTTTTTTTTTTTTTGCAGTAGCTTTAGAAATACTTGAAGAAAGTTTACAGCACTTGAAATTCAAACGTTCACTGGAAGTATACTACCGAAAACAAGAAAACTAAGAATGGATGCTCAGAAATTTCTTTTCTGGAAAAAATAATGATTTCTTCCTATTCTGTATTTTGAAGTGGCATGAACTAATTTAAAACTGTTACTTAAATAAAAACCATTACTGTAAGCTCACCCACGTGCCTGCTCTTAATAGTATCCATGGTTGCAGTGATGCAAATTTGCCTACCTACATCAAATCAAATGTGCCCACATAGGGAGAAAAAAAAACCCACCCAAAAAAAAAAAGGTGCTGTATTAATCAGTACTCCTTGCACCAGACCAACAGACTAGGGAAACTAAACTAGTTAGACCTTAGACAGGACAGAATGTAGTGTAAGGATCTGTTCTCCCATCATGACTAGATCTTAATTCTGAGTTTAGTACAAGAAAATTATCAAAGATCACATTCATTAAAAAATTCATCATGCTGACCAAATTCTTCCCTATTCAAAAATAAACAATGAATTGTTCCAGATTCTACCCTGAGTGGAGGAGTAAATGGGGAAGCATTTAACAGTATTATTAATCATGCCATACATTTCTTTAATGCTGGTTTCAAAATTGCCTTCCGTATATGCATTCTTTTCCCTTGACTTTTGGGAAATAGGTTTATGCACAAAACCAAGGAATGTATTTTTCATTAGACTACAATGTTTCAAGTCATCAGGTGCACACATGCTGCCAGAGAAACAATCCATTCTTGTATAAGCCCTACTTTTGAGCAGATTTAGTCGAAGCTACATGATACTAGGGCAGCACTTGGTTAAATGAGGCCAAAACTTCACATGAAACAGGCAGGAAGGATTAAGTGCCAATAACTCCAGGTGGAAATACATGATCAGACTAAGCCCATCTAAGACTATGCTGTGCAGAGATGATCTCTTCCTGTCGTGTGCTGCCTTTCTGTGAGCAGTCTTACTTGCTTAGCACTCAAAGCTCAGCAAATCATATTTAAAAACATATTTTCCCCAGGATACATCTTCTGTTGGCTTAACTTTTCATGTAAGTTGTTTTTTCTACTCTTAGACAAATAAATAGGGGAAGGTAAACAAATGCACAAAATAAAGTTGAGCAGTTGAACATAAAACTGAGAGCACTCCCCCTCCCTTTTCCAAAATCAAGGCTTTAATACCCGATCCTAATCTCACTGTACAAAAGAGAACGTTCTTAAAGAGATAAAGCAGAAATACCATAAATGCATGCTATTAATCAAATGTGATTTAAAAGGCTATGTTTCACTTCTAAAAACCCCCTGACAGTTCAGACAGCAGAAAGACTCCTTTGCTGGTGAGAGATAAAGTAACTTCACCCATTCCAGTCTATGCCTCATTATGTGAAACAGCCTGATAAGCATCTTGACCTCCTCTCTTTAAAAAAGCTATCACTAAAGCCACATGACATACTCAAAGATGTTCAGTTTTATTATACTTCGAGAAGGATGTTCGTATGAACTCATTTTATGGTTTTAAATTAACCAGAAGAGTGCTAGAAGTCCAAGAAACTTGTTTAAAAAAGCCCCAAAACATTAATCCTGCAACTGCTTGAACAACCAGGGGAAAGGTAGCAACGCAGAACAGTTCCTCCCTTGCAGGAAAACAAAAAGCTTCCAGAAAACTAAACTCACCAATAATGCACTCACACACTATCAACACACTCTGTATATGCATTAGATTTTCTCTTTAGCAAATCTAACTGAACTGTACTAAAATCAGCGACACCTAAAACTTCATCCTAGCACAGAAGTACTGATACTAAACTGTCTCAGCCTCTTCATCCCGAAGCAGTAAGATGTCGAAATAACAAGGCATCTTGAAAGATATCCATCCCTAACAGGATGTCCCAAAATCATCTTCTCTTTGATTATTGCTTTAAACATATCACTCGAAATTCTTTATTCCAGAATAAAAAGCAAACTACCATTTTAGCACATTTGAAGAGAGTCATTTCGTACAGAAGAGAGCCTTACTGCAGAATGACAAAAAATAATTCATCATTCTACTACACTTCAATTTTTCAGTACATGTATAATTAGCTCTCAGAAGAATTTACATCTATGATTGCTCTTAGCAACAGCCACAGAATTTATTCTGGCAATCTGTGCAGTTCAAGTTTTTTAAAAAAATAAATAAAAGAACATCAGAAAACCATTAAGACATTTTCATTAGAGGTAGATAAAAGCTGGAGGAAAGACTGAACAAGAACTGCCAAGATCGTAGGCATTAATCAAAAGCTTTATCACCTTACCTTTGTTGTTACAATGCATAAGCAATCCATTGTTTCAGCATAGCAGGTAGCTTTCCAAACATTTAAAAGGTTTGTTTTCTGTCACAGATAAACACCATCTCAACAGAGTGACAAAAAGCACACCGTTTAATAGTCAAAACAGTAGAATGCGTGCCAGGTTCCCTTGGGATTCATTCAGAGGTAGAAACACCATGGAGAAAAAACAATAATAATAGTTTTAAAAAAAAAAAAAAAAAAAAAAAACAGGCAGGCTAAAATACAAATGCTTTAAGTTTCATGAAAGATTCTCAACCTATTTTGATTACCTATGTCTAAGAAACTTAAATTTCTCCTTGAAAATATCCTACAAAAGATGTCAAATCCTCTTCCATACCAGTTAAGTACCTCCTCGCAGTCTCTTTCATATACTCCTCTTTCAGGATTACCTAACACATGAGCATCACAGGGAATCATTTGATGAAATGCAATACAAAATTATTTTAGAGCAAAAAATTTCAATTCAGCTTTTCTTAGCTGGCTACAGTTTCTAAAATGAAGCATTTGTTCAAAAATAGTTTTGGTTGCAAGCAAGTATTTCTCCTCTAACGTCATTTCAGCATTTGCAGACTGCAAAATAACTGATTTCTTAGGCAGTAATGAATGGAATATTCCATGTAGAACAGGGAGAGAAGAAAGTGGCAAGGAGAGAGTAATGCATATTGCAAGAGAAATGCTATTTTGAGCCTCGAATTAACCTAGAATTTCATTTCCTTTTGTAACACTGTAATGCAGTGACGAGGCAAAGTTTGTGTGCACAGGCATTGTCTTTCAACCTCATTGGCACAGCTGGGACAAGTCAAACACTTGGGCACGCAAAAACCTTCCATGTACCATAACACATGAAACTGACATTTTCATACATTGGTAAGAACTCTATTACAATAATTTCCCACAAGAGGCACTGAAAGCAGCTGGTTAACTCGATTTCTGCTATATTCTCCCACTGACATCTCTGCTACAAAAGCCATGAAGGAGATTGAAAAAATTCAATAAATTATTTCAAGCTATTACATCTCAACTCCAATGTTTTCCTTTTAACCTAAGATGTGCACCAGCCAAAGTGATTATATCTCACAAAAGCAAATAATTCTAGAATATATTAAGTGGATATTTAAAACATTATTCCCCTTGAAGTCTGCTGTGACTTCACTGCACTTCAGTCCCTGGCTCTGCCACATACTGGGGTAGGGGCAGGAAAGAGAAAGGTAAGAAAGAAGGAAACTGTTGTTCTTAAAATTACAAATTTCCTCTTGTGGGCAAACAGTAGAGTCACAGGACAAAGGGAAAAGAGAACATCCTAAAGTCAAACAAAAAGATAACCCTCCAAAAACCCACACCACACCACAAAAACCCAAACCATGGAAGTAAAACTTGATTGCCTGATAGTGAAAGCACCTCTGAACAACTTGAATGGAATTTCAAGGTATATATTCTACTATTCAGCCACCAAGATCAGGATTTTTACCTTGTGAGTCCAAGTCAAGCCAGAGATGCTTTTCATTTTTATATTGTTTACCAAGGCTGTGAAGAATTTCTACTATCAATGCCCAGGTGAAGTTTTCACTGATGCAAAGCATCTTTGAGATTGATAAAGCTCAAGACAGCTGTAAATTCAGGTGATAAAATAACTGATACAGCTCATGGAGCTTTCCTGGTTTTCAGAGGGAAAAAAAGAGAAAAAATAAAACAAAACAATATAGCATACTCTCACAGCTGAATGCACATGAGGTGCTTCACATAATTATCCTTGAATTTCTCAACTCCCTTGGAAAGATCACAGAAATTATCAAAGTGGAAGCATCCAAAAAGTTAGGGAAACCTAGTAAATGCATTTTTAGGTGACTTGGCACATGTCCAGAAACATCTTCCTTGACTACCCTAAAATACGCAGTCAGTCCACATTTGTTTCTTACACAAGCTTCACTTCAGGAGCCCCAACAGCAAACACAGACTGCCTGCCCCTCACACTCTGTCTGTGAAGGGTAAAGATCAATGACACTTCTCCAGCACTCAAATTTCTCTCAGCCACCATGGTTCATGATTAGGAGATTTTGTGCAGACTACCCCTGGCTACAACCAGCCTACATTTAGGGTCACTTTCTTCTATTGTGCCTTTGCTGGGACTCTTTCAAAGCTAAGAGCCATCATGCTGTTTTTTCCCCCTCACACTCATATCATTCTTTTAACAATACCTGAGGCCCATTAGCATGGTCATAGAAAGCAGGTAACTTCTTTCAGGTTACTGAAGCAGACTATAAATGTGGAAGAGAGACCTATCCAGATAGGTAGGGGGCAGGGAAATGTATTTCTTTGCTGAGGATTTGTGGATCAGACTGCTCATTGTGAACAGGCACACCAAAAACTTCAGAGCAGAGGACACAAAGAAAGTTGCCTCCTAACGAGAATACTTGAAAACCAGTAACACAGCCACTGCACAAATCAGAGTAAGTACAACCAAGCTCCATTAGAGCCCTTTATCACGGCACTGCAGGCATCAGTTCTCTACAGGCTCATCTTCCAGTAAACACCGCAGAAAGCCCACGTAGAACACAAAAGCCACCAATCACACATACCATAGTGGTAGGTAAAAAAAACCAAAAAGCAGTAGCAAACACCAATACACATTTTCTTACACTACACAGTTGGACAAGTACTCAAAGAGAGCACTGTACATACAGAAGTGTTTTCTAGCCCAAAAGCCACTTCTGCAGACTTCCCATTGGAAATACTGCACGTGGAAGAAATAAACTTTCAAAAAAAGACTGGCCACAAGTCAAACATTCATGAGGTTCAGCATTGTCATAAGGAAAGGACACACTGCCTCTTAAAATTCTAACACTCCTTCAGCGAGCAAGCATGCATTACATTTTGGAGCTCAGAAGAAACAGTGTTTGCAACTGGTGAACTTTCAGCTGAGCTGTTTCCATACTGAAGATACTCTATCAGCTCCAAGCAATCTCAAGAAAAATCAGCAATAACTGTTCTGTACAGTTTGGGCCAAAGGAAAAAGGTAAATTTCCATCAATTTCCATTCACTGCTATTTGTGGCATTAAGAAAACAATGTAAGAAACAAAGGAGATTTATTTTTTTCTTGGCCTGCATTATCTACCAATTCTTTCAGGTTATGTTTGGGAGTCACTTTTTGTGCCTTTACAGGCTTATTCTTTTCCCAGTGTGAAAGATTCTATCTACAAAGTCACCAGATAACTAAAGGAAAATCCATGCACAGATACACCACCACGCATAAAGTCACACAGATGAAAAGAACGCTTTGGAAAAACACTGATTTTGCAGATAAACAATTTCTTCATCTATCCACAAGTTTAAAAGTGCACATGGTTATTTAAATGCTAATTTGCTCTCAGATTCTATGAGAAAACCTGGATAACACACAGCTGTCACAGGTGTAACCAGAGAAGCAAGCTCAGCTTGGCTTTGCAAAGGTATGTCAACTGCCTAACCTCAGCATATTTGAGGAGACATTTCAAAGACTCAGTAAAGATCAAGCACCATCATCACTGCAAGCATTTTCTCAGCTCCTTCAGTAAAGAAAACATTAAAATTGTAAGATGCAGTAACCTAATTTATCAAGCTACCTTTGAACCTGGCTGCAAGATGCAATTATTACAAGGTTTTAAGAAAACATAAGATACCAAATCCACATAATTTTTCCCCAAGTTCTCAATTTACTTCAGATTCGAGAAAGCTAAGTTTTTAGAAACAGCAGATTTTTACTGCTTGTGCACTCACCCTGAGCTGAGCACAGGGACTTTGTTTGCTTTTGCATTCAATTTGACCAGAAGTCTGCCCCTACTTTAGTTCAAAACTTACATTTTTCTATTTGTACAAACAGTCTGGGTATCAAGAATTGAAGGCAAAATACATAGCCAGCCAAGTAATTCCCCACTGTAAAGTTACCACAAAGAAAGCAACTAGGATCCTGAGTGACCCAAGACTATATACTACTAGGTGCTCAGTAAAATAAGCACACTGTTTCTATAGAAAAGGAGTTGATTTAAATAACAGTCAATAGACATTCAAAAAATAATATCAAAGATACATTAAAGGGCCAATCTAACAGAGTACAAAAATAAGGCATAATATATTAGCAAGCTAGCCAGTACTGAATCTTTATAAATATGAAGGCAAAGAAGCTATTTGAAGGCAGTGCAACACACTTGGGATTTTACCAGGAACAGCCTGTTATTGTGACAGACACAACTGACTGCATTTGTAAAGGCCAGGTAAGGATACTGCAGTTCACAGAATTCAGAAACAGGACAACCAAATTAGACCATCCTGATGTTTTAATAATGCACTCTATACATGGAGGTATCTTTTTCCAAGATTTCACTTAAGACCAAACTAACTGCTTGATGCACCATTCCTTTTTGAATACAAACTGCTACCTATTAAACACAGATTTATTTTTTTTTTCCACTCCACTGGAAACCATACAACCAAAGTTCTTTCCACTAGACTATGGCAGCTCATTTTACTAAGAAGTAAAAAACTGATCGAAATCTTACTGAGGTTAAAAAGACATCACCACTTGCTACTTCCTATACTGTAGGTGTAAAGTAAGTTAGCTTCACACTATCCCATTTCAGAGTATTCAGGCTGAATATTATTTGTCTTTCTACAGATACTGAGCAAACCAAACACGAGCCTGCAGCATGTCTTCATAGAACTGGAGGTTAACAGGACCTGCATTAGCAGAAACAGTCTGGAACATCAAGCAAAACTTGCTTTGCAAGTCTAAGACCACATCTGGAATACTGCATTCAGTTTTGGACTACCCAGTACAGCAAGGATGTTGATAAACTGGAGCAAGTTCTGCAATAACTAGATGGAAGATGTGCCCCTTAAAAAGGATGAGGGCATGGAGCTTGTTTCAGCTTGGAGATAAAACCTCCGTGGAAACTAAAAGCAGCCTTACAGCACCTACAATGAGGTTACCCAGAAGACAGAGCCAAGTTGATGTTACATGACTTAAGAAACCACAAATAAATCGAAACAAATATTTCAATCAAAAAATAAGGAAAAGCTTTTTCATCAAGGCTTAGTGGGTTGCAATCTGATTGACCTCACAAATGATTCTGAGTTATTTTGATTGCAAAATTTATGGAGTTTCATTTCCACACTGCCTCGGTATCAAATTTAGCTGATGCCTATAGTTTTGCCTGTTTTCCTTATTTCCTTTTTCTTTTTTAATAAAAAGAATTTGGCAAAAGGCCACAGAATACAGGGATCCAGACAATCTGTACATGCCAGACTCTGAACACAAGGACCTGATAAATGGGGAAACCACAGATCAGACAAAAGTACTTAAGCCACCATTACTCATTAAATAAAGAGATCTGTTAGCCCAACTGTAAGACACTCTAGATCAAGTGCCACCTTCTAGATGAAACATTTCTTTTGGCACAGTGCGTTCAATGGGTTTTTCCCAACATCTAAAATTAATTTACTCTGGCTACTTCTAATCCAAGCTAAACAGCAAATGCTTCACTTCCCTGATTTATAACAAATGCAGTATTAAAACATGCCTCAGATTAAAAAGAAGAAGCCACCAGACGACTATCTCCTTATCAAAACACGACTCGATTAGGTCTAAGGAGATTTTTCTACCAGGCATTCCAGTTTCAAACACAAACTGTCCCACCTACAGATGGCACCACAGATCACAGCAAACAGATCAAAAGCCTGCTCCCTCCTCTACACGTGCTTCTCTTGCACAGTTACCAGGGTTGAAAGATCTTGCTTTGAATTTGCTCGCTCCTCTGCTAATGCACAGCTAAAACTCAGTATTTACGAAAAATGAATGCACTTTTCATTCTTTTCAAACTGAATTTCTATTCAAGGTTTTTGCTGGTTCCTAGAACTGAAAGGACTCACATTCCTTCCTGCTTATCAGTGTCTTAGGCATTTTCTATTTTTTTCCCCCCTCATCTTTTATTTGTTTGTTTTTTAACTGAAGCCTTAAAAATGAAACTGTCAAATAAGCTTCCAGGAAACATAAAATATGGAAAAGAAAACAGATTGCTGTGAACAGGAAAATTGCAATCAGCAGCTTCAACATTCTCTAATACAATACCTATGGAGATGACCAACTCCAATTCTTTCACGTAGAGGTAGGAAGGGAAAAGAAGAACTAGGCTAGACCCCATCAAAGGTCCTCAGGCAACCTAAGCTTGTACACCACTATTCTATGTATACACACAAGCATGCATTACTAAAAAGTCATTCCCCAAGTCAGCTGTGTAGAAAGTTCTTGTAATACAATCCTTAATCACTTTGGGAGTAGGAATATAATGCTCCCCTAAACAACTCTCACATCAAAGTGTCAGCTGGAAGAATAGTCATTTAGCCCTGAGTAACAACAGCAATAAATAAGTAGATAAATAAAATGTCATTGAGTTGAAAGGTCATAGAATTGTCAGGGTTGGAAGGGGCCTCAAGAATCACCCAGTTCCAAACCCCCTGACATGGGCAGGGACACCTCACACTAGATCAGGTTGCTCAGAGCCACATCCAGCCTGGCCTTAAAAACCTCCAGGGATGAGGCTTCGGGGCAACCTGTTCCAGTGTCTCACCACCCTCATGGGGAAGAACTTCTTCCTAACACCCAATCTGAATCTACCTACTTCTAGTTTTACTCCACTCCTCCTAGTCCTATCACTACCTGACACCCTACAAAGTCCTTCACCACCTTTCCTGTAGGTCCCCTTAAGATACTGGAAGGCCACAATAAGGTCTCCTTGAAGCCTTCTCCTCTCCAGACTGAACAGCCCCAACTCTCTGTCTCCACCAGAGGTACTCCAGCTCTCTAATCATCCTCGTGGCCCTTCTCTGGACACATTCCAGCACATCCTTATCTTTCTCATAATAGGGGCTCCAGGACTGGACACAGTACTCCAGGTGGGGTCTCACCAGAGTGGAGCAGAGGAGGAGAATCACCTCCCTCAACCTGCTGGCCACACTTCTCTTGAATACTGGTTCCAAGGCTACCATCTTGCAAGCAAGAAAAACACTCTCCTGTTCTTATCACACGGAGCCCTATCAGCCTGGCAGGCAACAGAACACAGCTAAAAGAACCTCAAAGTGCATCTGCTATGCTGACCTAGTTGCAACTGGTTAATGAACTAATACTGAACTGGGCAGCAGCCTTACAATTCCCAAAAGTGGCAGTTTCTGTTAAAAATAATAAACTAATAAAATAAAAAAGGTGCCAGCTAAGAACAAAATCAGACACAGCAAACTTGAGTTCCCTCCAATCTCTAGTATATTTAAGCAAGAAAACCAAATCATCAAACACATTTTGTACCAAAATTGTTACACCCTTGGGTTGTTTAAACCCAAATATAAAAAGCCCTAAGTACCTACAAGTGAAGCCTATTCTTGAATAGAAAACACATTAAGTTTTACAGGATAAGCCCGTTCATTTTCATGTACTACACATTGCAAGTATATGGAATACAAACTGTCAATAGATAAAGATTTCTCCCCAATGTTTATTAAATTTCAGAACATTGCAGGAAGGATACTGCCTTACAGGTAATAAGTCACAGAAGAATAAAGAATTGAGGCTGATAAAATGTACCTTATGTTTACTTCAAAAATTTTCCTATGTATTTGAATCCTAAACTAAGGCACATACAGCAGAAAAAGTGAATTAAATCAACACTGAAATACCACTCTTCAAAACTGTCCCTCTTTACAACTGAAATGTGGGAGCAGTATTCTAATAAAGTATGTGGCAACATTCACTGTAGGTGACAACACTGAGAAAAGTTTGGGTTCAATTTCACAGCAACTACAACCAACACATGCCACTACGCATTTAAATACTGGCAGTAAATGTAAAATCTGACCTTCGTACACTGAAGGTCAAGCAACTGACTTTCACATGATACTCAAGACCAAAAGCAAATCTGAAGGAAGACAGGTGATTTTGTCATAAATGTTCACATCTGGGCCACTCAGAAAAATAAAGTGATAGACACTGTATCAGTTTCTGTTAGGTAACACAATGTGCCAGACTGTACTGGAGGAGCAGTTGCATTATCTAGCAAACAGTTCAGCTGAAAAACTTAAGTCTGTGGTGAGACTTCCTAAACCAGACTGCCATGATAAGGTGCCTCTTGTTACTGGTACAGTGTGATGGATAAGCCCTTGCATTACCAGCAGTCTACTAATACATGAGAATAAAAACTAAAGATGCAATCCCATCATTAAAACTTCACATGCATATTTAAGTAAAATTTAGAAGGATATAGGGATGACAGAATCCTTTAGCTGATGAGCTAGACTTTTTTTGTGACCAAGATGTCCACAATAAGACTTTTATAGGATAAGCTTTCCAGCTTTTGAAGGGTACAGGGGAGGGAAATAATCACAGAGCCTTGATTTAACAGTAGGCACTACTCCGCAGGTCAGATTTCAGCAGGTTTCCCCTACAGCAAAAGCACAAAATGTGCTGCAGTTGGAACACTGTAACACAAATCCCATAGCCACAGAGGGTTGTTTCACAACCCTAGCTGGTAGAACTAGGAACAAGTTTAACAACAACAACAGTCATTTGGTAGAAACACAAATCCTCAAGTCCATTACACTTTCCCCCCCCTTAATACACCTCAGAGCAAACCAACCAAAACAAAACCACCACAACAGCAACAAAAACACCCCAACATTTAAGACAGTTATGCTGCTTTGGAAGACCTTCAGTAAGAGAGACTGCTCATGTACAGCTGTTCTGGCACTTAGGAAAATATGTTAAATGCCTTTGATGAGCCTATGACTACACTGTTAAGTCTAATACATCTTGTATAGGCACAATATATGATCTCCCTTTTTTACATTTGCCTACAAACAAAGGAGGACTGTTTCCCAGTTAAGTGCTTCACTCTCTTAAGCAGCATCAAAATCTTCTCAGTTTTCATTTCTCTCCACACTTTAAATCTTGTCAGCCTCTTCTAAGCACTTCCATTCTTCTACAGTTTCTTTGCACTATAGCACCTTAAATTGGCAGTATCTCCAACAAAGCCTTATGAAGACCAAGTAGAGCAAAGAAGTTCTACATCACACTCTTCTGTCAATAGGGTCGTTATTTTCATGTATTGACATAGTTGACTCACCTCGAAATTAAAAAATGACTCAAATCTTTCCTGAGAAACCACTTCTTAGCTTCAGCTGGCCTGTATCAGGAACAGTGTGGCCAGCAGGAGCAGGGAAGTCATTCTGCCCCTGAACTCAGGACTGGTTAGGCCACACCTTGAGTCCTGTGTCCAGTTCTGGGGCCCTCAATTTAGGAAAGTCGTTGAGTTGCTGGAAGGTGACCAGAGAAGGGCAACAAAGCTGGGGAGGGGTTTAGAGCACAGCCCTATAAGGAGAGGCTGAGGGAGCTGGGGTTGCTTAGCCTGGAGAAGAGGAGGCTTACGGGAAACCTTATTGCTGTCTACAACTACCTGAAGGGAGGTTGTAATCAGGTGGGGGTTGGTCTCTTCTCCCAGGCAACCAGCACCAGAACAAGAGGACACAGTCTCAAGCTGCACCAAGGGGGTTTAGGCTGGATGTTAGGAAGAAGTTCTTCACAGGAAGAGTGATTGGCCATTGGAATGGGCTGCCCAGGGAGGTGGTGGAGTCACCGTCACTGGAGGTGTTTAAGAGGAGACTGGATGAGGCACTTGGTGCCATGGTTCAGTTGATAAGATGGTGTTGGGTGATAGGTTGGACTCGATCTCGAAGGTCTTTTCCAACCTGGTTTATTCTATTTTATTCTACCTGAGTGCAGCACACTGCTGAACTGGAACTTGCCTATTAATTCCCTCAGCCACTCAGGGCTTCATTCTTGTCTTAGCTTCTGAAGCAGCAACTCACACAGTTTGATTACACTTTATAATATATCTTTAATTTACAATAAAAATTTCATATATATATATAAAATATGTTCACTGTGGATAATATATTCATAATAAATACACATTTACTTGGGCTATTTTCACTAATAACTCAAACTGTAATGCATTCCTTAGAAACTTTGACTGATATACTCTCTCAAAAGATAACTATTCCCACTGTTTTACAGAACACAGAATTTATCACATTTGTTTCTTCCTACCACAGTAACAACTACCAGGTTAGAAAGAAAATTTGACAAAACTGTTAGCAACAACTATGATACCTACTATTTGGCTCCTTTGCCCCTTCCAAGGAGCTACAAAAAGACTGCAGAATGATTTCCTGTACCTGATAAATGCAGATCCTCCCTTCCTGCCTTGCTCCTACACATAAGCATCCTCCCTGAGTGATGGCCACTGTAATGACTCAAACTGCCTTATTATATTCTTTCCATATACAAACATGACATGCATTAGAACCAGCTTCTTTCAAACCACCTTGGTAGACAACATAAACTTCACTATCCTTGCCTATCCTATGCTCTACAGTCCATTTTGGTCATGCTTCTTAGAGACTCCATTTTCACCATACGTTCAAAAGAGAAGTTCTGCGGCTCAAAGATTTAGATGATTTAGCAAATGGCACAATGGTGCTTGCCATACTATTTCTCACATACTCTAGCATTACTCTATTTTGTCCAAACATGACAATCCTTAGAGAAGATTTTCATTAAGGTGACTATGATGGCTGTGGCCTTCTCTGTGCAGTTCCAGGTAAGATTCCAAAGGGACACAGCACTTCAGTTTTCCACTGTATAATCACAAGTCATAAAAATCAAAAGGAAAATAATTTTTTCCTACCCACACTGTAAGTTCAACTAGACTTTTAATCACTCAGTGTTCTATTACTTACAAAGCTAAAAAATACAGCAGGCAGCTCATTTTTTTTCATATAAAGAGATCTTAATGACTGTTCTTGGCAACATACAACTCTCGTCCCTGGCTAGGCTGATCTTTCATTGACTAGCCACGGTCTGCTCTCTGTGGGAATATAATATCATTCTTTGATTTCCTCTACAGTTTCCTTTAATGCATTTCTAACACATTTCTCAAAAACGCTACAAAAAGAAGAAGCTCTTTTTTTTTCAGTTGCACTAACTCACTAGCACATCACATTCTTGATTACGTTCTGCAGTTAATTGGATCATCTTACAAAGTCCAAACAGCTTCTGATAGAGTTCACTTAGGAAAGCATCCCAACTACTTTATCTTGCTGGGTAGTCCAAGCTTTGGAGTTTCCTTACAGGCTGCAGCACTAGCCCTTTGGCTAGTGTCTGCCAGTGCTCCTCCTGAGCTCCAGTATCCTTCCATGAAAATGCATCAGCACAGCTTACTGCCTGCAGTTATTACTGAAAAGCTCAAACACCTTTTCCAATGCTTCTGGCACTGAGGACTCACTTGAAACAATGCTGACCTCTTTGGGGACAAAGAATATGGCTGAGGAAAAAAATTTCAAGCAACATTTTAACTTCAGTTTGGGCAGGAACACTATTGTTGCAGTTTGGGCTGGGTGCCCCCCTGCTTCCTGTGTCCAGAGGTCCAGCCCAGTGGGTGGACACAGGAAGTTGGGTATTTCTACCATAATTCTCTGCACCACTATAAGATCCAGTGCGAGGTCTAAGCACCTCCTCTTTCTTCCTCGCCGTCGCCCGGTAATGGGGGAGTTGTTGTCTCCCGGCCATGGGCCTGGCTAGGCCCAAGGCCACGGGGGATGGGCAGTCTCAGATCTGGCCAGCTGAGACTAGCCTGGCAGTGGGGAGGGGGGGGAAGAAGGAGCCCTGGGGGTCTTGGATGTACCCCCAGGTGGGGATGGGATTATCTTGGGACTGTTTGGGATTTCTTTTGTCACTCTGCTTTTGGCTTTCTGTAAAGATTCACTGCTTTTCCTTTAAACTTTCCATCACTTTTGCAATCCGTTTTGTTTTGAGTTGTTTTATTCTGCCCGTGATGGGGAGGGTTTGGAGGGGGGCTGCCTTAACCCATCACAACTATTTTCACTTAAAACAGTGAAAATACAAAGTGCATTTCCCTGCTCAGTTTTCTCATCATTCACTACTGACAGCTGGATTCTCATAGTTTTCAAACAAAAGGTCCTTCCAGAACACAGCTGTATAAGGAGCAGCCCCTCCTTGAGCATAAGCCCTACGAGGAGAGGCGAAGGGAGCTGGGATTGTTTAGCCTGGAGAAGAGGAGGCTCAGGGGAGATCTTCTTGCTGTCTACAACTACCTGAAGGGTGATTGTAGCCAGGAGGGGGTTGGTCTCTTCTCCCAGGCAACCAGCACCAGAACAAGAGAACACAATCTCAAGCTATGCCAGGGGAAGTTTAGGCTGGTGGTGAGGAGAAAGTTCTTCCCAGAGAAAGTTGTTAGGCATTGGAATGGGTTGCCCAGGGAGGTGGTGGAGTCACCATCCCTGGAGGTGTTCAAGAGGGGATTAGACATGGCACTTAGTGCCATGGTTTAGTAGTCATGAGGTCTTGGGTGACAGGTTGGACTTAATGATCTTTGAGGTATCTTCCAACCTTATTGATTCTACAATTCTATGAAGCAGCACTGACTGGAAAGTTTACAATCAGGGAGATATGGCTTCAGGTTTCCCAAATTATTAATGAAGTAATGACAAAAGAGTCACCGGTATGAAGGAGTGTGGGCATACTACACCTATCATTGAGATTCCAAACTCAGAGCATAAATCCAATGTAATGGTCACTTAATGGTACATTTGACAAACGTGTTTATAAATTTTTGACTAAGCAAAATGCACACATCTGTTACTAAACATTTCAGTCATTAACCCCCCCATATGACTATTGATCTTAATACTGCATGTTTTCTATGGAAATAAATATTTGATAAATTAAGGAAGTGCACAGAGCAATGGTGAGCTAAGATTCTCAACAAGAGAAATAAACCAGAGATTTCTAGATCATACCTCTACACTTGGGCTAAGGCTGCTCGGCAGTGTTTCTGATGTCACTGTTGTGCTTGGAAGGCTGGAGAAGTCCCAAGTATTCACAGGCTGTATTGGTTCAGATGGCTGAGAGTGATCAATGCATTTTGGATTGTCCAGTAAGGTCACTTCATAAAATTCTTGAATATCTAAAGATGTGAAAAAACTGAGAAGTCAGGCTTTGTCCTTACATTCCAATTTTAACAACATCTTCCTTCTGCAAAACAGATCAGATATTGACTTACTTTATCTATGTATTAGAGATGAAGCTCTATGGCCAAGCCCACATGAACCTCCCCACAAGACACATGACTCACTCTCTACACCTCCTATCTCAAGGCCTATTTCTCCACTCACTTTGGACTTCTGCCACTGACCCTAGAATAGGGTAGAATAGAACAACAGAAGCACAGAGAACAGCAGCAGCAATGTAGTGGAAGTGATGAATGACTATGCTTCAAGTTGTAACTGACAGAAATTTCAGCATCAGTGTAGCCTTTGGATATGCCTTTTTTGTGGTATGTGTTTCACTTAAATGACCACAGAAATATAAGTGCACTGATGACATCAGCAAGAGAGAAGCTGTAAGAAGTTAGAAAAAAGGAGATTGCTTAGATCATCACCTGATTATTCAGTCTAAATAACATAGGATGAGACTTAACAGCATGAGTTAAACAGCTCTTTCTATAACCATGAAGACTCAGGTGGAAACTCCTGGGGAGTAAGAACCTGGCTGCATTACGTTTTCTTTTTTACATCCCATTCACAGCATGAAGCACCAATAAAAACACAATCTAAAGAAGTACTTCAGAAGTGTTTCTATTAAGTATAAGCATAGGAAACTTGCTACTACAAGTCTAATCACATCCATATACACATTAAAAAAAAATAAATCTGAAAAGGTAGAGGCTAATGAAAGGGCAGACAAATGAAGAAGTCATCTTTGTAAAACTTTTAGTTTCCTCTTCAAAGAAAAAAATTTGCTAAACAGGAGTGAAAACTCATGTTTTTAATTACATCAACTTCAAGAAAGACAAACACACAGACAGGGTTAGCCCAAGAAGTAAATGGGACCCAGCCATGATCAAGGACTCATCTGCAGTCTTGTAGCTTTTCAGCAGCTGCCCAGTCAGTTGCAGAGCCACAACAATTAATTCCATTATTGAGCTGCACCACAAAAGACAGACCATGCAAATAAGAAATAAGACAGGTCCTACTGTTGCTGATGTTCCAGTCTTAGGTTTTTTGGTATAGACACTGCACTTCTGCTCTCCACCAGTTCAAAAAATTGGAATTCTCAAATTCCATTTGCATATTTTCTCTGAGCAAGAGTCAAATTCATAGCACTGTTTACATTAATTTTTAAAGTTATACTTGCTCTTAGCACTGCTGATTGGAAAAAATAACAGTGAGGATTGCAGAAGATGTTGAGTGACCTAGATATACAGGAGCAAAGCAGCCTAAGAGATACAAATTGCCTTTAAATCTATCTCCCACGTTAGCTCCCTCAGTTGCAAAGTTGTCTTGTAGGTGCATTAACATTAATACATCAATCAAGCACACCAAGTAGAGATTTCCCCCCCCCCAAATCCTAGCCAGTACTTTGTATATTAAAATAGGCAGTGGTTTAAGTTGATTCTATAGCTGCAATGCACAGCAACCAAGATCACTACATTATTTATGGGAAGGGGTTATCTGTGCAACTGTTTCGCAACAGAAATCTAGGGCACCCATTCTCAATTCTGCTACCGTTCTTTTTAGTCTCTGCTAGCAGAAGTAGCCATTTATTCATATTGCAGAAAGGCTTGTTTCAAAAATGTGTTATTTCTCCCATAAATCTTCTTCACTTCCCTATGAAGGACACAAGAGACTTAGTAGTGAAAGATGTCAGAATTAGATACATCACTTCATATGAAGATCAGTCTCCAATTATCCTGAACTTGCTCTAAGTCAACCAGTTTCCAGAAACTAGGGGTCCATCTATCATAATATCTACTTCACACACACACACTCAAAAAGAAAAGAAAAAAAAATCACATTTGTTTACATTTTCACTATTCAGAATGTAAACATTAAGTGCTTATGGGTACAAGGAAGTAGTCCATGCACCCTGAATGCATTAGGTCCATAAGATTGAGTGCTGGGCACAGACTGTTTTTTAAGCCAGAAGCTCAGGCTATACTAAAGTCAGCCTAAAAAATGTCGTCTTCTAGCCTACTGCTATATATCAGCTCACAAAAATATTTCAGCCCACAAACACACTTAAAAATCTAACAAAGTCACACTAATTACATTAATCAGCGAATGGAAAGTGTTAACATTTAAGAAATTTTTACAAATAGCAGGTAGTAAAACACTCTTTTATTTTTAGTTATAGCTAGAGTCACTCTTCAAACTCGATGTGCTTCTTCCATATCCCTGTCTCTCCCTCCCATAATAATTCTGAGACAGATTATGTCTCTAAGTTACAGAAAAATAATTCAAATCTGATATCACACAACACTAAAAGAAAACACAGATGGGGAACATTTCTAACTAGAGAGGGAATATTAAAAGAACAGCTGACTGACACTTAAAAAATAGGAGCATAAAGTTTCAGGAAAGCCAAAGTGACAAGAAGTGATGAATCGTAGGCAACACAGAAAATCATTCTGGAATTATTTCAGCTTGCAAGTAAAATCACATTAAGTAGCCAAATCAGCAGTATGTTTGATGGCTATGAGAACAAAAATATACACAAAGCCAGTAGCAGACCATCAGTTCTGAAAAGTAGGAATTTTCAACACAAAAATTATTTTCAATTACTAATACATTAATAAAATGCTAAGCAGTGGCAACGCAAGAGTACTTTCTCAGTCTTCAGTACAGGAAATGTCAACCAACTACAAGCAGTCTGCTAGTGTATTATTTTTTTCCCTTCCTGTATTCTCCAGGCACCATAGTTTTGCTCTTTGAACAGGTTCAATCACCAGTAGTGATACACTAGATGCTAAAACTGTTCACTCTTCAAAGAGCCAAGAAAGAGCTATCTGCCAAACACAAACTGAAAACGAAGTCAACTTCACAAGGGAATTTCAGGTTCAGTAAAAACCACAACAGTGATTAAAAGAACAGCAGAAGTGCAGAAACAAACAAAATGTTACATCTCCTAAATTAAGTGTATTTGATGGCACTTCAAGAGCCATCAAATTCTGTCCAGAGGATCTGCCTCTAAGGATTCCAACCAGTAACACGACACCATTCCTTCAGACAGATTTCTTCCCTGCACCTTCAGAATCAAGACGTAAAGCCTCTGCTTGCCACTTCTACTGGCATATGGAGTGTCTGATGCTTTTTGCTCAACAGAGAGCACGCTTGTAATCAGCATAATTGAAGATCAGTGCACGTTCCACAAATCTCACTGTCAAGCCAAGCTCTCTGCATCCTCCTTCCCCACAGAAAGGAACACAATTTTGATATAGCCAAAATAAAGCCAAGTAGAATTACTCTGCACTCACTCAGGCATGAAACTTTTGATAACTAACTTTGCAAGTCAAAGATGGGATACCTATAGCTCCACTTTCTTAAGGGAATGATATAACCCCATAAACAAGGTATTGGCATCGCTTGTAAGAGGCCACAGACCTTACGCAATGCCAGCAATCAGGCCTCTGGACTTGTCTTGCCTGGAGCTTTGTTTTAGCTTGTCCAATTCTAACAGTAATTATCAGTGAGGAGAAAGAAACCATCAACACTCCACAGGAATCATTCCCTGTACCATCCCATCACCCAGTCCCCATTCTTCCCTGCCCACATTTTAGTGCTTTGGCTTCATAACAACTACTAAGCAACTCATTGTGTTTTTTTAACAATGTTCTTCTTTAGGGGTCTCTCTAAAGTTTTTCTTCTAAATTTGGATCTTTCACGTACAGAGGACATCACTAAAATTTCATTAGCATTTACTACTTATATACCTGTAAGGATATTGTAGCAAGGTGGGGGTAACAAAAAGTAGTATGAGGGAACAGCCTCAAGCTGTGCCCAGGGGAGGTTTAGATTGGATATTTGGAAATCTTTCTTCCCTGGAAAGGTTGTCAAATATTCAAAGAGGCTGCCCAGGGAAGCGGCTGAATCATCATCCCTGAAGGTATGTAGAAGACATGTAGATGTGGTGTGCAGTGATGTAGTTTAGTGATAGACTGGAGAGTGCTGGATTAATGGTTGGACTCTTGAAGGTCCTTCTCCATTTAAATTACTGATTCAATGATATTTTGAAATAAAGAAAAAAAGGGGGGGGAATGGCAGTTCTTTGATGATGACTGTAACCAACTGTTTTCAGGCTTGCTTCTGGGTTATAGGTGTTTTTTCTTAAGTAAATGGCAAGAAATTCTATACAAGCTTAACATTTCATGAACTAAAATGCTGACACTTTGTCATGGGTTGAGTTGGATCTGCTGCTGATATTCAATACCATGCTGCCACCATGCCAGCTTCAAAAAGAAAGTCCTAGCTGGAGCAAAGTACCATGGGGCTTGAAGTTCAGATTGTAACACGAGAGGTTTCCTGTTCCAGCTGCTGCTTCTGGGTTCCAGGTTTTGGTGTGTTGGTCTTTCCATTGGGCTGGTTTCTGTGTGCTTGGGCTGGAGAAAACATTTATTGCTGGTTTCTGCTGATGCTTCTGCATTTTGCTGCACTGCTTCTGCAACAGGCTAAGGTAACTGTGCATTGGATGATCTCATTATATTCTTTATCTCAGCCCAGAGAGTTTTTGTGGTACGTACTTTCCCATCTGTGTGGGGGTAGGGGGACTTGCGAGAGCAGGCCCTGTTAACACAGGACTCACTTTCACTACAACAGACTGTGTATCTCAAACAGTCAGCTGTTGCCCTTGCACCATACACTGCTGCCATGATATGCACAAAGATAACAAATTTGTATATGCTGTATTCACTGTAATCACATTTGAAGATTTTCAGTTTCAATGTGTTTAGCAGCTTTGTGCACAAACAAGAGTTGATTGAAGAAGTTTGAGTTTGCTTTCTGCTTGCTCATTTTATCATAACCTCTAAATTCATATGTGGCACTCTAAAATGAAAGAGGAAAGGTCACCTCCTTCAGCCTGCTGGCAATACTTCACCTAATGCATCCCAGGGTATTATTTGCTGCCTTTGCCACAAGGGCACACTGCTTTCTTATGTTCAGCTTGCTGCTGGACTTGATCTTAGAGGTCTATTCCAGCCTCAATTATTCTGTGATTCTGTGACCCCCAGATCCTTTTCTGCAAAGCTGCTTTCCAGCTGGGTGGCACACAGCATACATTGGTACACATCCGAGCTGGACTTTGCACTTCTTGTTGAACTCCATAACATTACTGCCAGCCCATTTCTTCAGCCTGTCAAGGTCCCTTCGTAGGGCAGCACGCCCAGCTTCTACGTGCTCCAGCTATACAGTTAATTCTGCATGGGCATCAGTGAGGTATTCCTTCCTGATATACATTCAGCAGCAGAACAAACCCATTTCAGCAAGTCAGAAATCCACTAGATACATTTCCACCAACACACCCACTTGATCGCACAAAGCATTTTGATGACAGCTTTGTTCACCTTTCAGGGCAACCATGCTCCCTCAGGCTTGCAAGCAGCCAAGGAGCTTATGAATTCTTTCAGAAATTCACTTATTGCAGTGGAGTATTTCACTTGAAGATGCACACATGTAAGCAATTTCTTTGTAATTTCTTATTGATCTGCCTCTTATCAGACATTCACTCATTCACATACAACGCATGCAAATGCCTGTTTCTTACAAATATGGGTATGGTCACAAACAAACATGTCTGTTAAGAATTGAACTGCCTGTTGTTCAGGAAGAGGTGTCATCCTATGACAAAGTAAGTGCTTGTCTAATTTGGCAGGGGGTAGGGAGGAAGGGAGAAGGTATGTTTCTTTCTTAAGGCTTCCTGTCAAAGCACCTGAAGGACCAAAAACTTAAGTCTGAAAACGACTAGAAAGGAAAACAAAGGTCAACATGTTATTTCAGTTCATGTCATCTGCCAGATTCTTAGCAGCCCTACACAATGAATGAATAGACAAAATGCAAGATAGAGTCACAATCGCTGTCAGAACAGGCAAAATTATGCCACTGCTAAAGACTTCCATTTTTCAGTTATAAAGCAACTCTTAATTCCAAGGAAGTCTCAATCCTGCACTTAACCTTCTACACAGAGGTAAGAACGTCCATTAACAACAAGTAAACCAAGAATTGAAAAGTATCAGTGATCAACAGGGAAATACACAAAGAAATGTCTTATGTCCATTTACCAAGACAATGCCAGAGTCAACTAACCATTCTCTTTGTGTATTCAGTGGTTGTGCATCTGGTCAAAAAATAAATGCTCGCATTCATACTCTGGAAAGTGAACATCAGCCTCATCACAAGCCATGTAAAGCCCCTTTCAGGGTTGGCTGGTTTTGTTGTTTGGCTGTGGTTCTTTTTCTTTGAACTCCTTACCTGTGTACTATCAAGACTCCTTAAAAATTAGAGTTGCAGACTGTAGTACAACTTTATCACCACACATTCTGTTCTACAAGATTCCTTGCTAAAAGCTGGAGCATCCAACTACTCAGCCTTTCTGCTTGCTTCAGTATCTGTGTTCTACACACTTTAAACCTTCCTTCTGCACATAACAACACAAATTCCAGGAGATGATGTTTCTCCACTGCTAACACAAATGGTCATTGATTTGCAGCCAGCTGAAACCACCCTCATCTAACCTCAGATCTAGTTGTTTGCTTTTATTCCCACTTTTTACAGTCAGACATGTTCAACTCCTTGCCAGCCTGTCCTCTAACTGTTCATTCATATTTTCCTCTTTGCTTACTTATCACTCCTTCACCATGTCTTCATGATGTCTCAGCAATTTCCTTCAGAAAGCCAATGAGACTCCTCCTTTAAGTTCAGAACTAAAGCAGGAAAACCTTAAAACTAAGTTGTCATCATAGCTAAAAAGTAGTATAATACATCTTCTCCTGTCCAAACTTTTCAGTTTAATACTACTTCTTGCAAACTTGGTCATTAACCCAAGCACAAAAAATCCAAAGGAAACACAAACTAAAAATGAACTCCTGGTTATCCACCCACTCCAAATGCCCCAATCCCAGGACTGAGGAGGCTTCTTTCCAGACAAATGCCTTAAACAAAACAACAAAAAGAAAAATCAAGCTATTTTGGGGGATGAGTTCACTCAACACTCCGAGCTGAGTTTTCATGCAGGTGCGTATTTCTGCTTAGAGGAGACAGCACAAGCATTCATTTCTTCCATCAACAATAAGCTCATAGATTCCAAAACAAGTGTCTGACATGGGTGGCAACACAAGGATGGGTGACACCGTGTACTAGATCTCCACCAGCACTAACACATGTACATTTCCTGCAGCCTAGTTCTAACACAAGTTTCTGAAAACAAGACTTGAATCTGCAATGCTCTTACAATTTGATGACAGCTTTCCTTTACTGAACCTCTGTCTGAGGCTGACAGAGCATTACAAGCCAAAATAACTCAGCTTTTTTGAGGGCACGGCCAGAAAGACATTCACACATGAAAAGATTCCTATAAACCCTTATCAAAAACATCTAAAGCCTCATCTAATTTGGAGAAGGAACATGGAGCTCAGGAGGTTATTCCAGTGTTGGCCCTGCACTTTCTGTGGTCCCTAAACATTCTTGCAAATATGACCTAGTTACATCTCAGGAAGCCATCTGTGCAAGAAGACTCCTAGTCAGCAGCCAGAGTTCAGTTTCTTTGAAGATTCATTCCACCTACACCAAAACAAGTACCATCTACCCAAATACAAGCAGCTGGATGCACAGAAGGCACGTGGCACTCCAGCTGCAGAGCTGAACAAGATGTTCTGCCCTTGCTGCTGGGACCACTACAGAAGCAGGACTAAGATTTAAGACCAAATATCCTCTCTCACACATTCCCCCTTCCTTTACAATGTACCCAAGCACTGAAGCAAATGCTGATGGAGAGTAGGACAAAGCTAGGTACACAGCAGCACTGAGGGAGACAGGCATCAGAGCCAGGAAAAACAAGTCAAAGAATACAGGAAATTAAGTAAAACAAGACCAGGACAGAAGATAAACTTCCCCAGAACCTGGAAACTATACCAATTTTTCCTAACTGCAACTTTCTTTTCAGCCCTTGGATGAACAGATTTACTGATACAGTTTTCTTGTCAATAACCCCTTTTAATGGTAACTCTGTGAGTAGAATATTGTAACTGATGAAAATCAACAGTGCAGCTATTCAACACTGTACACACAAGCAGTATAATGACAACAAGGAAAATCTTTTGCCACAATGCTATTTCCCTGCATACCAGGAGCTACCCAACTTACACTACTCTTACTCACTGTTTTAAGCAACCAAACCCAGCACTTAATACCAAAAAATTCAATACACTGCACTGTCATGCCCATGTAAGACAGCACAAAAAAGCACCCCAAACAGCAAGCACACAACTCCAAAACTTCCTACACTGCCAAACTACACTACATTCATGTAAAGCAATCAGTAGTTCTTTTTAAAAAGGAGGAGCAGTTCGACTCTTCAACTCATTATTGGGTTCCTTGAAGAGGAAGACATGAACTTCTTCCAAACAATGGGACATTCTGAAGAAATTACAAGCTGCATGGCAGAAGCATGCTGTGACTGAGTTAACACCCCAATCACTTGATCACCAACTAAAATGCTTTATCCTCCCTTCGTCTGCATAAAGAAAAATACATTAAATTAATCAATATTTAAACTACCTTGGAGAACACAATGCTAGGTCAAATTGGCCAACTTCTGCATAAGCTACTGGAGACCTTAATAAGCATAAGGAAACTTATCCAAAAAGCAGACAAACACCTCAAAGTTGCAAGCATAACTTTCTATGGATGTTTAAGACTCAAATATGAGCAAAGATGTTCTATTACAGAAGTTGCAATCTGGGGAAAACCAAAAATGCAGCAAGGGTTAAGATTTCAATGTGAAAATTCCTTATGTAGCATCTCCAACAATTTCAGTAATACCTAACATAAGATCCAATTCTCTAAACTTCCCTCCAATGAAAAAAGAAATAAAACCAAAACAAAGCAATATTCACCTACTATCTAACCAGATCCTTGACTTGCTTGGATTCTTAATAGAAGTATTATTCAACTCAATCTGAAAGAACTTCTACTAGGGTCTCAGTAACATCTAGAAGATGGGAAGCAGTTCACAAGCCTTCCTCAAGATTAACTGAAGAGCAGTCTTACACATACCCACAACTAAAATTCTCTACCAGACCTGAGCTTATTTGAAAAGCTGTGTCATCATGCCATATCAAACTAACTGCACCACTGAAATGAAAGTTGATATTGAGTTTCCCCAAGAGCAAGAACTTTTGGTTTCAGTTAAGATTCTGCTTTATCAGTGTTTGATTTCAATTTAGCCAGCAAGTACAGAAAATATTTCCATGCTGACTAATTGAGAGGGAGCTAAAAGAGAAAGAATGCCTACAGAGATGCTGCACAGCTCAGAGAACTAAGGCCACATGCCATCTCAATAGGAACGTGGTCAGACCACTCCAAATGGTACCACCTTTGAGGGGTGCTGACCCAATTCATTCGTCTTCAGTTTAAAACCTAGCATTGCTTTCTTAATTCAGGTCACAAAGCTAGGATGGACAAAGATAAGAAAGCTGCAGAGTATGTTTTCTATTCCTAGAAGTTTCAGCCCCATTCAGACTGCTGATAAATCTGAACAAAGAGCTGACCTTAAATGCAGCCATCAGTTTTACAAACACTCAGATACAAAACAGCACAGCCAACTCCATTGCTAGGGTATGTAGAGACTCTTTAAAAACTTTTCTGGCACCTGTGCAAAAGAGTTAGTCACTGTCAAGAAAAGCAATATATAGTTTTTAAAGTAATAAAACTACCTCATGTTTCTAGCTACAGCTAGTAATATTTTTCATGTTAGAAAACTTCTGATATGGCCAACTGCAACATGCAACAGACTTTAATTAGACAAAAAAGATTCTGTGTATAAACAGGAGCCTAGGTCACATATTTTTCCCCTCAGAAGAGACAGCACATGCAAATGTTTCTTCTCTTGTGCTTTTAAAAAGATGAATATATCCTACACCCATACCTTTTCCAGGAGTGCCTAAATTGGAAGTTGAACTTATTTGCACAATTATTACCTCACTGTTTGAAGATAAATATCTAATTCTTAACTGAAGTCTAACTCACACACCCATATATGAATGTCTTTGGTCTCTTAATAAACTGACTCACATCACCAATTATCAGAGTATCAATAACAAGCTATTTTAACTATAACCAAGAAATCATAGTCTGGAAAAGATAGCACACAATTCTGAGACTCTACAACAGGAAATTCACTTAAAACTGACACTTTTCAAGATGATGTTAATTACAGGCATTGACATACACTTAATTAAAGTACTACACATCATGACACTGGGCTGGTTGAAGCAACAGCGATGGGAAATACCACATCCAGAAGACAGAGAAAATAAGAAGTGGGGGTTTCACAACCTCTTTTAAGGAAGTTCACATTTGGGTACCAATTTTGCACTCCTTTGAAGTTCTTATGGTTATTTCACTTAAAATATCACACTATTGTGACGCCAGTTTTTTAAGACTGGTTCTTCACACTCACTAGTTACTGCTCTCATTCAAACCATTTAAAGTCCTAATTACATATTTAGAACAAGGTCAAGTTTGTAGATTGCTCAACTAAAATTTCACTCAGGGAATTCAAAGGAGAACATTTTTTTAAAGGCTCAAATTAGACAACAATACCACTTATTTTTCAGCATCTAAATGGAAATTCAGGGAGGGGGGGGAAAAAAAAAAGTAATTCCTTCATATTTATCTAGAAATACTGATAAAAATCTGTGTTTTCCAGAAACATTTCATTTCCCCCATTATAACCCTAAAGATACATTTCTGTGCATACAGTAATGTCTATTTATTGCTTGAAAGAACAGCACTTATTGCCAAGTTAAAAATTATACCAAAAAAGACACAAGAAGTTGACAGCAGATCCCGACTGCAGCCTTCACAAACATTCTCACCTACTGTGGACAGGCAGGTCTTGGATATAGTGCAGTAACTTGGCAGAAACAGCAGAAAATCAGTGGATGAAGTTAATTTTCTTTTTTTGGTATTATTATATAAAACCTCAGAAACTAAAAGTAGCACCTTTTCTGGAAGAAGTATCTATAGGAGAAAGAATCTGCGATGGAGCTCGTATCTTTCTGTCAGAACAGGACTGGCTATTTCAGTTGGGAACACATCACAACTTCTCTACAAGCCACACTTAATTGGTCACGAAGGATTGTGAAATGCAGTATTCCAGGTAAGCCTAACCTGCAACACAACTGAATACTTATCCAGCCTGCTCCCAAGTATTCATGGAAAAAGGTCAGGCAGGAGCAGGGTCCAGGTCTTCCTTGAAACTGCAGACAATCTCCAAATTACATCTTTTCTGGGAAATCCCCCACTCCTCACCCCCATCATGCAGCAGTCATATCACAAAAAGATTTTTTCAGGAATACAACAGCCAGAAGCCACCTGTCATGAATAGTAGAAGGAGGCAGGTTAAAGAAAAAGACTCACACTGACAGCACAAGTTGCTTGGAGTACTAGCCTTCTGTGCTATCACCTTTCAGACAGGTTGGGGACATACACATATACCAAGGGATAAACAATCATAGTGAACCAGTTGATGAAAGATACACAAGAAGCATGACACCTATTGTGTATGCACAGATGAACTTAACTTGACAAAAACTAGGATCACATGGTTGCAACCAGAAAACAAGGCATGAAACCTACCCGGGCAACAACACATTCCTGTTTCCTGCTCTTGCAGAATGAAGCCAGACATGAGGCTACCTGCTGTTTCAAGTTTACTACTACTAAGTGTAGTGTTATTAAAACAAAGACAATAGGCATGGGGATGTGAGAAGAAGCTATGTCTTAGAATACCAAAGGCTAATAGGCAAGCATCTTGTTCAATGAAAAGGAGAAAAGAGAGCTGTGTGAATCTTTGTGATAGTTTAGATAACATACACACCCAGAACAAGGAAAAATGCAGTCAACATCGACAACACAAAGCACAACTGTACTGCATTAAGCTTCTGATAAAAAACATCAATATTCTGATCCACCAGTTCATACACATCCCACAAAGATTAAGTTTAGCTTTTCATCATGGAGTTGGTTAGCATCAACTGAGTATTGAAAAGAAATGCATGGAGTTCCATCCTGTAAGTAAAGGATTTCTGTAACTGACCTATTTTCACATGAAATAAATGCTCCAGAAGAAAACATTCCACATGGAGAAACACATGCTTGCATTCTGTCCCTCCCTGCATTTCTAACTCAACTAAGATTCAGAGAAGCTGTGGTACTATGAAGACCTACACCGGTATGACACTAGCCATGCAGTAACCAAATAACAAATTTAGTTACAGTGTTTCTTACCAGGACAATTCAGACATGAGTTACTTTGTTAAAAAACAAGGATGCAGAACTTCAGGAATGGTACTCTTAAGGGTAAGCAAACAAAATCTTTTAATTCATGAGCTGTCACAAAGGTAGCAACAATCAGTCAAGGAGAAACCACATCTCCCCACTTCACTGCAAAAGCTTCTACCTGAAGTTAGGTTTCTGCATGTTGTACTTATGCTCAACTTTTTTCCAAACAGATATGCAGAAAATAACATGTAAGTAGCTCACCAAGACACATGGGGACTTCTGAAGTGAAACATTACAAATACCTGGAAGAATTAGTAGTGTTTTCACTACACTTTATTATGCAAACAAAGGAGACAATAAATCACTGCAATAATCCCTGAAGTATTAAGGGCTTCTTCTCATTAACTCTGCACTTCAGACACACACTTTGAGATGTTCTCAGGGATTCCTCTGCAGAATTATTTGTCTGAATCCTACCCGAGATTAAAAGCATTTCAACTCATTTGTTAACCTGTTCCATACAGACTCAAAAAAAAAAAAAAAGTTACTCCATATACATTGTTTAGGTGAACAAAAGATATATGGGAAAACAGTCTAAACTAATCTACAATAGCATGCCAGAGAAGAAAGAAGTGCAACAGTTTTAAGCAGTCTGGGCCAGTCAAATGCATCAAAGTTAAGTAGAAGAAACAAATGAGCTGTTGATCTGTATGAGCACACGTGTTACTATGGAAAACAAAAACACAACGACAACAAGCACATGGCTTTTAACAAAGACAAAACACCTTTTGTTTTTGACACTTCAACTGACAGCATAAGTAAGACCCGACCTCCTTAACCACCAAAAAAAAGTCAGCCCTTACCTATCAAAGCCTGGAAAAGGTTGCTTTGGAAGATGTTGATGACACGCTCTATGGAGTTTCGCAGCTGCCGGTCCTCCGCCTGGCTCAGCTTGGAGCGGTATTCCTCCAGGAGGCGCAGGGCTCGCTGGGTATCTGCAAGCGGAGACCAGGCACACCGGTGACCCTGGCGCACCGGGTAGGAGCACCGGGGATGCACACGCCGGGCACGCAACAAGCCTCCGCGGCCGGGACCGCCCCAGCCCATCCCGGCAGCTTCTTTGTTCGTATCTGGGAGAGCACGGGCAGAACCGTGCCCCTCGGCGAGCTCGTACTGCCTGCAACCCACGAACCGGCGGGTCCCAGCAGCCGCCCCCGCTCGCCCGTCCCGCCGCAGACCCCCGCAGCAGCTGTCAGACAGCGACTCAGCAGCCGCCGGGGCTCCTCGGCTTGCAGTGCTCACCTTGCTTCCTGACGGGCATAGTGCTCCGGGGTCGCGGTGTTTCGCCTTAGAAACTTTGATTCCGACTCGGGGCGGTGCGGCGGGGGCGGCGGCGCGGCTCCCCCTGCCGGCCAGGCGTGGGGGGACGGCGGCCGCCCCGCCTGACCGACCCACCCGCACCCCACCGGCCGGCCAGCGAGCGAGCGGGCGGCTTCGCTCGGGGCTCCCGCAGCACCTCCGTGAGAGATGGGGCAAGACGAGCCGAGCCGGACAGTGTGGCTCGGTGCGGTGCAGCGCGACAGGCCGGGCCGAGCCGGTGCTGGGGCGGGCGGAGCAGGGACACTCACGCCACCCGCCACCTCCCGCTTACACTGCTCGGAAATTCCAAACTTTCCAGCCAAAATGGCGGCCTGGAGGCTGTGGGGAGCGCGGCCCCCCCCACGTGACCGGGCCCGGCGGCCACCCAATCAGGACTCGGCTCGGCTCGGGGCCGGTACCTAGTCGGCGGGGCGGGGGGAGGAGGCAAGGTGAGCTCTCGCCGCCCGCCTTAAAGGGGCCGGCGCGCAGCTGCCTGGCCCCGCCCAGGCCCGGGTGCGGCGGTCCCGGCAGCCTGCTCGCTTTCCCAGTCCCTCGGGACGCCTGAATGCTGTCGCTGTATGCTAGGGGGCCCGGCCTGGGCCGCTGGAAGGCAAACGTCCTTTCTTTCCTCCTTCTCCACCTCCTCCTTCCTTCCTTCCTTCCTTCCTTCCTTCCTTCCTTCCGCCGGCGGCAGGGCTTCACCGGCGGTAACCGAACCGGGAGCGTTCCTCCAATGCAACTCGCTCGCGAACGGCCCCGGTGCTGATGGCCACCGCCCCGCGGCGGACGTGAGGCTTTTCGCAGTGCGGGGGGCCGCGCTCCCGAGCTGGTGACGGCCGCCTTGTGCTCTGGCAGGGCGGGACAGCTACAGGTGTGCCGCCGAAGTTGCGTGGCAGGGCCGGCGATACTTCTTCAACAATCGTTTACCGAATATGTATGCAGCTGGCAGGAGGTAGTGGGCAAGAATGGACTAAATAAGAGTGTGGGCAGTAACAGATCAACTCCCGTTGTGCTGCCTACTGTGAAAATATGCATACAGCGATGTCCCTTGCTCCAAAAAGTTCGTAATCTCATTGCATGACAAGAGGCCATGGGACAGGCAGGGGCACAGAGACACCTTACAAGGCTTGCCCCTGCTGTACATGGAGCATAGGCATCCACCTGTTGTTTTTTCCCTTCAGTCATCCTGTTGAAGAGCAGCATGAGGGAAGGAAGAGCTGCTCTGCAACTAACAGAGGACATAAGGTTAGTGTAAGGACATCATGGGAGAAAGTGTGAAAAGCCTTGTTTATGTGAAAATTTAAGAAACACAGCATCAGGAAATCATGAAAGCTACTTTCTTGAAACTGGCCTGGAAATGGTAGTGAGCTGCCATCAAAGGCAATACAAACAGCTTGCATTTTTGCATCATAGCAAAAGAAGAGACAGCATTGAAATGGGGACTTCGGGAGAAACATACATGAGGTACATGATCCATGAAGCATCTTCCAGATGCTCATTGAAAGGAAAATGCATATTAAACCTGGTGAATTTGCAGGTAACTCAAATACCTGTGCAGAGGGGAAATGATACTTCTTGATCAGCTTGACAATCAACCAGACACTCGAATCTGAAACACTTCAAACCTCGTATGCATGTGCAGATCAGAGGCAGAAAGAGATTGAAAAGTTCAAAGCAAATCTTGCTGATGTGATTTATTTGATCCAAGTTCACATCTCCATTTACTCTTTTTTTTTTATTTAGACACAATTGCAAATGTACAAGACCTACCCCACATACTAAAAAGAATGTATTCAGCAACTCTTGCAAATCTGAAGTCTGAAAAAAAGAACTAGATGTGACTGTAGCAAAAGCCTAATGTTAGAGAAAACCTACACTGCAACAAATCTAACCCAGATCTGTAAGAGGCCACTCTCTCCCCTCCTCCCCAGTACTCCTATGTTTTGTACTTAGATTTACACCAAGAGTTTCTCCTCCTCCCACAGCCGTGTACTGTGAGATGGTTCACATAGCTCACTGAAAAAAAGCCTGCAGAATATATGTTTAGTGTGAACTGGCACACATCTTGCATTTTTCTACTTTCTAGTTGTGTTTTTACACTTGGAGAGTGTTGGCACTAACCGGTACCAGTTCATATATTTTGGAACGAAGGGACATTGGCAGAAGAGTCTCCATCATCTGGCTGCTTCAGTTTTCACTGTTTACAACAGCAATAAACATACTCTAAGGGGCCCATAGTCCTCTTGATGTCAGAGGAATGTATATACAGAGGAAGAACAGCTTATATTTTGCTGGCAGAAAGGAGACATCTGCAGTAGTTTGGTTTTCCTGACAAATATGTATTACAAAGCAAAATAAAATAAAATACTGTTTCTTTCCCCAATTAAAAGAGACAGCATAAATAAACTACCTTTTCACAAACAGAAGTTGATGTTTTATTTTAAATAAAAGATAATCCCATTACATACGGTCATTGTGCTGGGAATAGGGAAATAATCCCATAGATAACACCCTGGGACAGCGTTTCTCACTTGCTGCTAATGCTCCAGGAAAACAAAACAAAACCACCAAAAAAAAAAAAGAGAGAAAAGCCCAAAAAAACCCACCAAACAACATCAAAGAGGGGGCCAGGATGAGAGATCAGCAAGCCAGGAAGCAATTAGGTGAGCCTTATTGTACCTCAGAGAGTGGTGTTTGTTCCCAGCACTTCTGTTTCGGTTCTAGGAGTACATTTGTGGATTCAAAGTGGCTGAACCAGAAAGCACAGTACTAAAATTCCCTGTATAAAGTGGGTTTTAAATTCCAGCACATATAAGAAAATATCCCATGGATGGAAAATAGCTTTTTCTGCTAGTATGCTGCAGTAAGAGTCAGTGTTGCAAAACTCTCCTGCATAACACATTGGCTTTTCAGGCTGCAGTTTTCAGGAAATTGCTTTGTTCCCTTGGAGGAGGGGAAATCTGGGTATGAACCAGAGCATCATTTGTGCCACAGCTTAAGCAATGTCATTCAAGTCAAACCATTACAGGCAGCATACAGAAAGGCTTGTGCTTAAATTGTGACTGGTGTGGTGAGCATACCAGCCAGCATTATGCTGCACTCCACACATCCTGTCTGTGTTCTAGAATGACCCTTGGCATAGGGACTAAAACATTTCTACAAAGCAGGAGCTTGTAGCCATTGTAGCCCTCTTGGCCCCAAAAGCAGCTGAGGATATGACTGATGGCCTCCTCTCTCTGCCTTCAGATCTCGCTGTTAAAATCCCTTCTTTTGTGGCCATGGCCAGCAACCTGCATGGGACTGTGTCTGGGACCATAGTTCTGGGAGAGGCATAAAGCCTGCTACAATGGGTGTGTTGCTCTACCTGTCCTCTGCCTGCAAGGAGGCCAGCACAGAACAAGCATGTTGCCCAGATGTGGAGGAACTCACTTAACAGTCCCCTAGCCCCTGCTGCTTGTGCACATGAGGACAAGGATGCCCTGTGTGAGAGACTAACAAACCGAGTTTACAAACCCATAGGAAACACAGACAATGCTTTCCCATTTTGAGAAACTGTGGCAGACATCATTGGTGGCTGCCTACTCTGAAGATGAGTAGGTGTAGTGACCACTACCAGGGATTTGTACCTGATCATACACCAGCTCATAACTCTTCAATGCAGGCCAGATATCACTCTGGAAACAGTTTCTTCTGCTCTAGAAACATCACCTGTATTGCTGGCACCCCACTGTGAGGAACAGGAGCACTGTCAGGCTTCTTATGTCTTGCTGCAGTCATGTGTTGGCCACAGGAGGGTATGGCTTCATGTGGCTATCCCACAAGTCCCCCTGAAGCAAGCTGACAATCATAGGGGCTGCTCAAAATGACAACATAAGTAGCCATGTAGCAGCTGGCACCCCACATGCTAACTGGAGGGGTATGACAAACTTAGAACAGGCGACTTCAAGAAACATTCATTAGATCCACACATAACACAACAACAGACCATCAGCAATTTGAAAACCAAGACAAGAAAAACAGAAGAGCAGGCAGCACCACATTGCAAGCACTTACAGTTAGCAATGTGGCCAAGGAAACAAACTCACACTGCATTACAGCAGAAGGTGAGCTAGACTAACCCAATAAATACTGGCACTCTTACTCATAGCATTTCAAGCTGGACACTGGTGTATAAGGTGGCATGTTATTGGAACTGATAATAACAAAAAAGTTGCAGCCTGTTGAAACATAATGAGTAAAATGCAAGACTCATTTATATTTGGCTTACCAATAGAGAAAAAGACAAGAATAAAAACATCCTGGTCCTTTCTATTTTATGTTTGCTTTCTGGTTACATGCCAAAGTCACCACACAGCATACAAAGAAGGTGATTTCCCTTTTACACTCAAAACTGGGAATTGTTACTCATAAAAGCATCTCTGACAGTTGCAGAAAAGCTTTCTCTTCACTTCCCTTGCGAACTCAGTGTAGTACTTCACAGTTAACTGAGGAAGCAATGAAACTAAGGAAGCCTAATTTCCCCCACCTAAGAAAGAATGAAGCCTGAGTGAGGTTAGCTCGTTCATTATGCTTCCACTCATCTGGATTCTCTGATGTCTGATAAGGTTGGATCGTGCACCATAGCCTTACTTTCTAGGAGCTGTCTTTTTGGGAGAGTGCTTTTATAATCTATAATTTTGTGGGTTTTAAGAGACGCAAACTACTTCTTGTAGGAGCAATCTGCTTGAATGAAAGCATGGCATGGTAGCACATGCCTTTTTTTTTTTTTTTTCCCCTGAAAGAGCTACTGCATAGAGCTAATTTTCATAAGGCTACTGAAGATGAAAGCTGCTCTTTTCATCACATTGTGCAGTTACTGTCACAAAACCCAACGAGACATGTGCCTGTCGTGTTCGCTATTAACAGTCAAAATACAAGCTCATTCTTTTATGTCATCTTCATTACTGTGGGTAAAACAAGTTGCCTCCTGTCACACACAGGAGGATTGAGTCTTATTCCAGTTAAAACCAAAATTCTATTAAAAATGGCAGTGTAGCTTATTTATTTAAAGCCTGCTCAGGAGAAATGTTATGGCATCATCTTATGAATCACTGATTGTTTGGTTTTAGTCTTTCTTATATGGAGAAGACAGTTTACCCAGTAATACAAGACCACATTTTTCATTAGCAACCCCTATATTGAGTTTGTCCTCATAATTGAAACTGGTCTTAGGCTAATTTGATCTTGATCAGAATACAAAGATGCCTTTATTCTTAGAGATAGAAAGTCCAGCTAAGTATGACCAGTAGATGAACGTGTTCCTGTTTACAGGGAGATTTGAGACAACTGCTGTGGGGTTTTTTTCAATCTAAACAGGAACCAAAAAAGTTGTTTGTTTTGGTTTTTTTTTCTTCTCCTCCTCCTATCATTGTGCAGTTGGTGTGCTCTGAAACAGTTTGAGCTCTTGTTCAATTACGAATTGCACATCACGTGTACAAAAGTCATCTCATGTTTTTCAGTTCTGGGAATCAGATATACCAATTCAGCTTGGGACAGGTCACATTCCTACAGAAGATCTGTTGTTCCAGCAACCTAAGGAAGTACAGCGTTATGAAAAACAAAACAAAACAACAAAAAGATGTGTGACTTGTGTGACTTCTAGTTCATTATTTATACTGTTTTGTTTAAATGTATTTACCTAATGTAGAAGAGCAGTGCAATTGGAATTTCTCTAAACCATTAAACTTCAGTGCCTGGCTGCTAATGCTCCAACACCTTATGGAAGGCTGCAAAACATCAAAAAACAAAAGCATACAAGACAATATTAATTATAACCATTAACAATTACTGCCAATATGACATACATCAACCTAGATCATCTTCCTCCACACTTTCTATAATCAGGGCTGGGTTATATAATATCAGCTTAACAGCTTCTTAGTTGACTTCCTGATGTAAAGATAAACATCATTATATAACCTGCCTATTTTAACTTTCCCAGTCAAATTAAGTAGCAAGGTTAGTGTGTTGTATGGAAGGAGCTTGTCTGTGTGAAAACCTGACCCAAGAAATGAACCCTGGAAGAGCAGGGTAGATGCTCTTCAGCAGTGTTTTCCTGCGAGTAGTGCAGTAGTTTGGGGGTTTGCCTGATCGAACGCTAAGTGATGTGTTTAGAAAGTTAATTTGGGAATTCTGCTACGTTTAAGTGTTACCCATAGATTTAATTCTTCACATCATAGGAACATATACAAATGCCTCCAAAAGTAGCAAGGTTCTCTGATTCAGATGGAACACAAGAAAATTATGTTAAAGCTCACTGTGAGATTCAGACACAGGCTGTGCAAGGCAGCACCTTCCTCCAGCAAGCACAGAAGGCACTTCTACTCTAGAGCTTTTGCTTTATTTCTGTGCCTCAGTACACAGCATGCCTTAACGTGGAGCTGCTAGCCATGCCTCAGCTTACTCTGTGCTATTTGTCAGACAGCTTTTCCCAAGGAGTTACCTCAGCCAGAGTCTTTGTACCATCCTAGTGTCAACTCAGATATCTGTGTGAGTCTAACCACCCCTGGACTACAGAAAGTGGTATGCCTGAACCACACGATCCAGTAGCACAAAGGAAAGTGACATCACAGCATATTACATCAAGATACCTTTGTTTTCCTAACACAGACAATGTAGGATTTGTAGCAAAGAGCATGGAATTGTGCCCAGCTTTATGCCTCTTACACAAGAGTAAGATCTATGTATGCCTGTTGCCAGCCCATTGTCCATCACATGCACCTGAAGAAAGAAACTGTCTTTGCATTTTGGGATTACAGACACACACAGCTAGATTAGGGGAGCAGAAAAGACAGAAAGGAAGTTTGGCAACAGTTTTTGTAGCAATCAAAATCATACTTGTCAAGAAGTACTTTCTTTGAAAAGTTAAGAATCACTCTCCAAACAAGCAGTTTATTTGCAGCTTATTAAAATATTCTAATTTGCACCAACAGTGCAGGGACACAATGAGTATGTGGAACACCTAGACTAACCTCTCTCTCCCTGGAATGACAGCCAGCTTGTTTAAAATTCTCTCTGCCTATGCTGGCATCTACCTTTTGAGCTCACCAGATAGCTGCAGAAGTACATATTTGACTGCTGTTAGTGAAAGCATAGACAGCAGACTGCTGGTTTGCCATTCATGAAGCACAGCTCCATCTGTAGCATTCCCCTCTCCCACCTCTCCTTGCTGCCTGCTGCTCAAGACTGTAGACGTTTTCTGCAAAGATATCATTTGAGAGGAGGAGTTACTGGGGCCAGCACACTCAGCTGGCCCTCAGGGCTACTGCTAGTGGTAAGCAGGTAATTGAATTATCAGGCACACCTTCCCTTTAATGGGTATTGTTCCTCCCTATTTGTGTGGAAGCTTTGGGAGGATAAAAGTATGTTCCACAGCTATGCAGAGGAAAAAAAGCAGTGCTAAAAAAGAAAAAAAAAAAAAAAAAAAAAAAAAAAGGAATGCAGGTAGAGAATTTAAGAGAAGTTTTGTCTTGTTTGGAATGTTACGAATAATTTACATTTTAGGAGGGAGAGGCTGACAGTAACTGAAGCTGAGGGGTGAGTCCTCCAATGTCCCACTAAGAAGGTAGAGCTGGAGGGGTGAGAAAGCCTGGAAAGCTATATCAAACTATGCAGGGATCTATTTGCCCACAGTTAATGCATCCTGCCCTTCACTCCAGGTGAAGTGAGCATTTGGTACTGCCGAGCTTCTGTTAACAGTGAGCATCCTGCAGCGTGTTTCTGTTATATTTTGATGTGTTCAGGTGCAGAAAGCCCTTGTAAACCTGCTGTATTGTCAAGAAAGGACAGAGCCCTCATTTGGGTTTTGTAAATAACACCCTTTAAATCCTGTGGTATTGTCTACTCTTACTGGACATAAAAGAAGTCGTCAGAGTCCAAAGGAACCTGTTACTGATTCATGTAGATATTCTAGCTTGTCCTTTCAGCAAATCTTCTGTGGTAGACAGCTCATTTAAGTTTAGTAGAGTGCATATCACTTATCTTGCCCCAATCCCCTGATCAAATACTAGTGCATGTTTAAGTTAGTAGAAGTTCTAACAGTTTATGATGGAGATTATATTCAACTCTCAGAATTGAACAGAAGCACAGAATCACCAAGGTTAGAAGAGACCTCAAAGATCATCAAGTCCAACCTGTCACCCAAGACCTCATGACTACTAAACCAAGTGCCATGTCCAATCCCCTTTTGAACATCTCCAGGGGTGGTGACTCCACCACCTCCCTGGGCAGCCCAGTCCAATGACAAACGACTCTCTCAGTGAAGAACTTTCTGAACACACACTGACTTAAGTGTTTTGTTGCTGCCGGCAAAGGCTTGCATGGACAGATGGATCCACAGACCTAGCTATATGCTCCAGAAAGCCACACTCAGAGACAAGTACTCTAAAGCTTGTTACTACTGATATTCCAGTACTTCTACTCCTTCTAGTTGCTTTTTGTCCTCAAAATGCAGGAGTTCTGGATACAATCCATCAACCTTTCTTACTTTTTTTTTTTTTTGGGGGTGGGGGGTGGGGGGAATCTTCAATTAACAACCACTGGTTTTTGCAAGGTAAAAGTGGTATCACCAAAGCAACACTCCTCGTCAGACCTGCGCTATCGCAACAGCAAAGCTCATTGAGTAACTGGTTTGTTCAATACCAAGGCTGACTCATACGGACATAAAAGTTGTAAGACAGGTGCATGTTTGCAGTTCTTGTCCCATTTCCTTGATTATTTAAGAATGTGGCAGAAGAAAACATTAACTTGATGATGTGCACACCTCTCTGCTGGAATGATTTACAATGATATATTTCCTTAATGCTGAAAGCAGCAAAGAAGTTCCTTGAAGTTCTTTTGGGTGTTTTTGTTTGGTTTTGGTTTGTTGTTGTTGGTTGTGTGGGGTTTTTTTAGTTGCAGAGGCCATGTGGACTGGGACTTCAAGGCAAAATATTTTCCCTTCAGAAAACATTTTACACTGCAGAGATGAACTTACATAAGTAGCATGGAGTGACATGAAAAGCTACTGCACACACCAAAAAATGCAGTGAATTTGAATACTGTAGAGATCAAAGTCCTAACAGGCAGGAGACAAGAAATGCAGGTATTCAACACAGGATGCCTGTGAGCCCTTACTGAGATGTGATGGAAAAAGGGGAAGATGACTGATGCAGGCTTCAGGAGAGAGATTTTTAGCAGATAGGGCTATTCTAATGACTCTGTACAAAAGGCTAGTGAGACCTCACCTAGAGTAACGCATAACCACTTCCATCTATGTTTAATGAAGGTAAATTTGCACTACAAGAAGGCAGAAAAAGGCTGGAGCACAGACTTTCAAAGGATATCTTCAGGTCAACAAGGCTATTGAAGAAAAACAACAAGGTTTCCCAGAAAGGAGAAAGCTTTCTGGGACAAGAGCAGCAAGGTTTGGCCTGCTTCCTAACTAGGGGAGTGGAGACAAATCACTGAGCTGGTTACAAGGTGATACGTGATGAAGCCACACATCAGAGTAGACTAAACACAGGTATAATGTTGCTTTCTAAGGGCACAGTGTCCTATCAATTCAGTGTCCTACAGGCTTGGTGCCTTTCACCTTGAATACTCACAGACTGCATGATGTATTGGAAAAGTGAATTTCACAGCCACATTTGGGCTGCATCTGCTTTAAAATTGCTTTATGCTGAGGGGAAACAGTGTGCAAAGATGTCAGTTTTGGGTTTGCCTCATTACAGGAAATTCTCTCTCACAGTTTCTCTTTTGCCTTCATTCTTGACATTTCTGGTGCCCTCTGATAGGTGGTCTGAACAGTGTTAGAGTAGAATAGACCAGACCAGACATGGTTGGGAGAGACCTTCGAGATCATCGAGTCCAACCTATCATCCAACACCATCTAATCAACTAAACCATGGCACCAAGCACCCCATCCAGTCTCTTCCTAAACACCTCCAATGATGGTGACTCCATCACCTCCCCAGGCAGCCCATTCCAATGGGCAATCACTCTATGAAGATTTTCTTCCTAACATCCAACCTAAAAGTGAGGTACTGCAGCTTCAGGATGACAAGCTGCTAAAAGCCAAGAGTTCTGAGGACATCTCTGGCATGATAAAACACTAGATATGCTCCTCTAAAATGAATGGGAGGAGACAGATTAAAAACCTCTACTAGTTGTTTTGTTTGGGTTTTGGGGTGGGTGGGGTTTTACTTGTTTGTATGGGGTTTTTCTTTGTTTGTTTGTTATTATTTCATTATATTTTTGGTTGGCTGGTTGGTTTGTGTGTGTGTGGTTTGGGGTTTCTTGTTTTGTTTGGGTTTTTGTTTTTACTGCTTTATATTTAATCATATCAATGGACAAAAAGCAGCTAGTAAGAAAAAGTGGTATTACTTTTTTTTTTTGTCACTCTTATGCTCTAGGACTACTGTGAACTGCCAGGCCTATGCACTAAAGGTACACTCAAGAGAAGCTCAGTCTGCCATCATTGGTATAGATTCAAGGACTCTAAGTACTTGCCTAGTCAGAAACAGCTCAGTATTCCCCTAGATCTCCTGGCACCATGAAGATGTAGAGCATGTCTCACATTTCAGAAGCTCACTAGGGATTAACTCAATTATTAATTAAAATCTCATATGGTTATAATTCTATCACATGCTAGAGAAAGCACCCAGTTCTGTTGCAGACAGTTACTTCAGACTCTCTGAAGACATTTCATCATTTAGAATAAAACTAGCAGCACAAAGGAAGAAGACTATATAATTGTCTATGGCATTACATTACAATTCAGCTGGGATTAGCTCTGCTTCTGTTCTCTTTAACAATATAATATGATGAAACATGTTGTCTGTGTTATTTTGTTGTTTGTTAATGCTGTTTATGCAGGGTACATCCTCAATATAGTTGCAGTGAATTTCTGATGCATCTTTGCCTCTGCACATACCATTTTTTTCCCTGCGTTGGCTTAATGTAACTAAAAATGATAATTTTATGGGTAGTCCTTGCACAGTGAGCCACATGCTTGTATTTATATCAGCAGCAGCTTGTACCTTCAAGGAATTAGCAGCTGAAGTGTGCTGATTTCTATCTATGGCTGGAATTAGCTTCTTAGGTACCCGCTGTGTCTATTTTTAGTAGAGGCTCACAAAACTCCAAGCATCAAAGGGACACTGCATGAGTATAAAGCAGCCTGTTTCTTTCTCATTTGATTACAGATGTGAACTTCATTTGGGTTTCTGCAGTTAGTCAGGACTAACTCTGCTACTCTGCTCCACGCTGGGCCCCAGACTCTCACTGGTTGCAGTGAGGGCACCAAAGGAGGCTCAGCCTTTACTGACTCCTCATGGTGCTTCAGAAATTTCACTAGCTATGCAGTAGTTTTTATGGAAAACATAAAACTCCCCTAAATACCCTGCAGATTTCAACAGCCCACACATGGTCCAACTCCATTTCACTGCTGGTGCCCACAAGAGAAAGCAGACTGCTGGCCCAAGCATTTGTCACTGTTAAAGCCAAGGAAATAAACCCATAATCACCTCAGGCAGAATGAAACCATTGGCCTCACAGCACAAGAGTTTCAGCATTATGTATGTTGAAAGGAGGACACAAGCTGTCATTTTACAAACTCCTAAAATGTTTTCTGTGTCCTTGCAGACCTGGAAGTCACATCTAGACTCATTAAACAGTAGGCTTCATATTTTGGTTCACATCTGTAACACCCTTGAAATCAGCTCACTGTACAGAAATCCACAGACCTTTTGAGGAAAACCACTCAGCTAGAAGGAAAGATGAGGTGGTGTGTGGGAAGTGCAAAGCAAGAGTCCCTCCTAGTTTCTATTGATGGAGTAGCACAAGCTAACAGGGATCTGGGACACCAAGCCTTGCCATGCATGTTCCACGCTTCCTGCTCCCTAGGGCCTCTTCATTTTTGAAGGCTACAGTTGGGCAGCACCTTTCCCTAGGAGTAATTGTGAGGCTCACCTGGGGACTGAGTTCCCCTGAACACCTGAGATCACTTACATGCTATCAGCATGAACCAGAGGCAGTTTCAGAAATGTCCCTCCGGATAGGGAACATCCCTAGTGCTGGGGAGAGAACTGCCTGGGAAGGGTGATGCACTCTCTTATGAAGAGCAGCCCCAGGGCTGACAGGGCAGCAATGCCCCTCAAGGACCCCCAGAAGGCTTTCTGGGACACAAGCATTCCAACACAGAATTAATTTTGGTGTAAGTGATCACAGACTATGCCAGAAGCAACCTGTAAACTTTCTTCTTCTTACTGAAGAACTGCATTCTATGGGTTCAGATCCGTTCCACTCATTCCAGCAGCACTTTTGGAACAACTCTTCCTGAAAGTAGCCACTCAGATAATTTCTGTTGTTTGTGAAAAGTGTACATTTACATAGAATATTTAATCCCTCTTTACACTTCAGGTTCTTATTTGCTAGCACATTATTGGCAGTACTTCAATAAGCTGTCCATTTGGTGGTATCACCTGCAAGCAGAACAGACTCCCCTGGCAAGGCTGGATCAGGGACTCAGTTCAGCAGGACACCTGTACCCTCTGCATCAAAACAGCTATCAGTGAAGCATTGTCTTGAGGTTGTCCTGTCATCTTGTGCATATATAAGGCTTCAACTCTGCTCTATACTCTCTTGTCCACTGTGTACACAGCATCACTCCTGTGGGCTGCAAGATGTACTGAAAGTGATGTTTTAGTATCAATAAAAGTCTTTAAAGCTCTTGAAGGGCTCTGTCTAGCCATTCCTCAACTCAGTAATTTCCCAGGACATGATTCTGTGCAGGCAGCCAAAGGAAAGCTTCCCTCAAGCTCTCTTAGAAACTACATAAGCATTACCATGGAAGGTTTCAAACATTTCCTCTCTAGTGTCTCAGATAAGACTGCTGATAAGAAGTACCCAAACTGCCTCCATCTTCCAGGCAATGGCCTGAGACAAACTTATTCCAGAGCAGCCATCTGGTCCTTTTCCATTATCAATATTGCTTCATTGCTTACATATAGCAAGTTATCCAGGCTTGCTACTGTGCTTTCAAATTATCTGTGAGTTTGGTTTGCTAGGAGAGTTTTTGGATTTGATTTGTTGTTGTTTTGTCTAAAGTTTTTTACAATCTCACATTTGTTATTCCAGCTATACTGAACACTCACATGTAGCCTCTGACACTTTTTCTGGCTCCGCAAGGCCACAAAATTGTTATTAGGTTGAGGAACTCATATGAAGAGGGCTTAAGACATTTTTAACATGAACAGGTTGCCCAGGGAGGTAGTTGGGGCCCCATCCCTGGACATATTCAAGGTGAGGCTCAACAGGGCTCTGGGCAACCTGATCTCGTTGAGGATGTCCCTGCTGGCTGCAGAGGGGGTTGGATTGGATGACCTTTGGAGGTCCCTTCCAGCCCAGGCTGTCCTATAAGCCAACTCAGATACTCCACAACAGTGTTAACTACACCTTCCTTTCCTTACACTGGCTGTGAGATTTTTCTACTTCACACCTAAGAGTGGTAGCATTTGGGGTACAGCTGCAAAACCAGCTCTGTTCCTGGCAGGTTGGTTACTTCATTGATAGCTGCTGCAGCAAACCTCAGGGCTGCAGTTGTTAGTCTGGTCTATAAAGCACCTTCCACATTGGCCCTTTGTAGAGAAAGGTGGCAGAGAGATCTTTTCTCTGCTTTCACTGGCAAAAAGCAACAGGCTAAGTTTACACAATGCCTGGGCTGTGCTGAGAAGGCAAAATTACTATGCAGTGACAATGACTGACTTGTCTAAAACTGAAGTTCATGCAGCAGAGGAGCTGCTGGCATGAAAGTATACATCTTCCCCTCTGCCCTGAGCCTTGCTCACCCAGGACGTGGGGGACTGATCAAGGGTGCTCCATCTGTACCAAGCCTTAGCACAGTGAAGCAGCAGCAAAAGTTCCAGGTGCCCACATCCTACTGAAGGCTGCACGGAGCTACCTTTAGACCCAGAAAGCCACCAAGCAAGGATCAGCAGTGAGCAGGTGTGGCTCTGCCAGAGCACCAAGAAAGCCAAAGCAGCTGGTGATATCTGTGGATTTGTGTGCTCAACTTTCTGCTCCTACTATCAAAAGGCTCTCACTTCACCAGTTTGATCCCGCAGCCTGAAACAGCTGCAGTCAGTGCTCTGCAACCACCCAGATTTGATTTTCTTCAAAATAAGAACTGCCATTGCAATACTACCCATGAAACTAAAAGCAGAAGAGTAAAACCCATACATATGCAAATGGTTCTACATAAGTGTCTAAAGTTCTGCATGGAAAATAGACATGGAAATGTCACAGATTTTCAGCATGACTCAGGGGGCATCCAAACAGTGAATGTGACTCATGGACTGCGTGGGCATGGACAGGTATGTGGGTAGGCTTCTGGAAGCCATATGGTTTCCTGCAGAAGCTGAGTATCGGCACAAGCGATGGTGGGAAGAAGAAATGTGACGTTTTATCACATAACAAGCTGCTTAACCACTGCCTCTCTCAGAACTGCTAATGGAGCAGAGCCTGGCAAGGGCTGGCTTCCATCAGCACTGCAGAATAGCATGGCTCTTCTAGGGAATGAGATCTCTTTACAGGAAACTCTTTGGAGCACAATGAAATTTAAGAGGGTGAGAGGCAATTATACTCCAAAATAATTTGTTTTCATGGAGAGTGGTCTTTGAAGAACTCTCTGCAGGAGACCACAGTCTGGCAGAAAAGGGACATCATGGGGGACCCTGGCTATGTTTGGCCTTTGTGAAAGCAGCTGTAAGCAATTTCATCTGAACTCTAATAATGTTTAAAAATGAACAGCCAAGCTTGGATCCAGAGCAATATACCTACCTCATGGAGCCAGAGGACTCATACCTGCTTAGCACTATCTAAGCATGCTATGAAATACTGCAATTAAATATTCACTTGAACTTCTCCAGTCAAAGAATGGGCATGCTGCAGCTGTGACTTTCTGGCACTGGACAGTGCAGAGACCCACAGTTTACTGAGGCTGAGGGAAATCTGAAAAGCTGCTGCACCACCAGGGACTTCAACATCTGCCTTCCCACCAACAGCCATGAGAATTTACCAGGATGTTTTCCCTCAGAGGTAGAAAACAGGGAGGTGAAATCCAGACATGGATTTTGTGATTTTATGTGAATAGCCTGAGCCAGGCCATACACATCCATCACAGGGGAACTATATATGATGGGTATATTCTGTCCCTACTTATTTGACAGCTGCACCCTGTCATTTATTGCCTGCAAGACAAAAATACACTGAAGGGAAAGAATGGATGCCTTTCCCCCATTTTTTCTTCCTACCTCAAGTTCTCCCCCCAGCCCAAAGGCTATGTAGAAACTGAAAGGGAAGGGGTAAATAGCAGTTATGGGTTATGGAATTCAGAATTTTCTAGTTAAAAGTCTGTATTAATTGCAGCATAGCATCTGCTGGCTGAGATGCACTTGCTCCTGCAACTTTAGTCTCAGATCTGACATGGACAGGAAAAAAAGTAAGGAAATCTGAATAGAATTGTGTTTATTTTGCCAGCCAATGGTTCCTAAAGACATGAGGCCTGCAGCTTGCTTTGAGTGTGGTTCTTATGGGTGCTGAGTGCCTAGAGATGGGACTGAGACGATTTCACCCAAGCTCACTGCAAACTGATGTGCTGCAGAGATGGGGTAAGAGTTTCTGTGAACAGTGCAGTGTTTGGTGGAAAATTTCCACCAAAACTGGAAACTGTTTTGCCTAAAAGCATCAAAGTCCTGGAGAAAGGCTGTGTAGTGGTGATCTGTACTTAATGAGGGAAGTACTCTGGGACAACTGACCTAGGGCATGGTCTGTGGCTTCCACAGTGGTGGAAAAGCCTGTTCTCACCACAGTGGAGACATCCACAAAGAGTTACTCTGCTTTTGGGGTGAATGAGAATTTTACTGATAAATACTTGTAGATGACTGATACCCTTCTGGCAGCACTACTTTTGTCTCTTTTCCTTCACTGAATCCGCTGTAATGCGGAGAAAACCATCTTGATATAACAATACATGGGGAAAAAAGCTGTAATGGCAGAAATAAAACACTAGTGTCTGAGCTGTCAGAACATCTATACTGATGTGGAAACAGGTAAGAGGACAGCAGAAGGAAAGCAGGTTACAAAAACAACAATCAACCAATAAGTTTACTTCCAAAAGTTGTTTGAAATGTGTGCACACTGAATAATGAGCCCCATGGTTAGAAGCTGATTAGAGTGCTTGGCCATTATCTCCTGTTGGCCTCTGCAGCAGCACCCTTATCTGTCTTTAAACATACTACTGGTATGGTTTTAGCTGGAGTCTTTGAGTGGAGAGCTGCTCCATCTTTGCGTCAGAGGATGTAGAGAATATGGATTAGAAAGTCCCCTTCAGCTCCCTGCACAGCTGTGATACCTCAACACCTTGAAGTCTCTGGATATTTAAGATTAAAAAAGTGTTTTCTCACCTTACAGAGAACTACTAGGTCTGCTTGGACAGGACCTGGTCTTGCAGTGGTGGGCAAGGAGGGATGAGGACAGTACTCATCTGCAGGAGTATTTCTGATGTGGGAGAGAGATGCCAGAGCCACCCGCAATTTCACATTTGCAAGCACCCCTTGCAACCAGTACCAAAGTCAATGCTCTGCCCCAAGAAGGGCTGCCTCCTGGCTGCTCTTCTGAGGCATGTCACAGGTGTCTTCAGTCATCCTCCAGCTGAGCCAGTTTATAGCCAGGACACTTCAGCCACACCAACAAAAATGAAACAGGCAATTACCAGCAATGTGTGAGGTGAGTGCAAACTCCAGTGCAGGTCCTACATGCAGCTCGCTCGGGGCTGATGCACTTCTGTTTCATTCCGGACCTCAGCAAGATCAAGCCTTCACAAAAAAGTTGATCAATATTAAATACACAAGCTCTGTAAGTCTTACGTTGCTTTCAGACACCACTCTTTCCCCAAAATCAGTGATTTGATTAATTAATTTTAATTTAACATGATAAAGATGTCTCTGTAATAGCTTGAACATAACTGATCATGAAATAAACATAATCTAATTACATCTCACTGATATCGCAATTATCTGCACAAGCAGCTGGCTGGACAGCTGAGTCCCTGACTTCATTGGAAGGGCAGAGCACTAATCCCTTCTCCAGGGATGGCACATTCCTTAAGCAACAAGCCTGACAAACTCCTTTGTCCCAGAGGATAGAGACCTCCTCCATCTAATGTGGAGCTATTGGAAGGGTTTCATTACAACAGGGTGGCCCAGGAAGGGGACAAGGGATGTCAAACCTTTTTAAAAAGAAAACTCAAAACCAGTTGAGAAGGTCCCTGGATGGGGGCTCAGGTACAGAGACCTTATTTCTAGGTGCTCATTCTTATCCTGCAAGGTTGGACTATTGACCCTTGAGGTCCCTTCCAACCTGGTATTCTATGAATCATGAGGAAAAGTAAGAGATGTGCCAGGTTCGGGTAGAAAGGCAGCGGGTATGCCAGCATCCTCTCTGTGGAATCTATGGGGACTTGAGGATTGCGAGTACCTCACTGCTACCACAAGCAGCCCCAGTAGCCGCTTGTTCTCTGACCAGTGAGGAGAGGTCAACCTGGCATGGGAGTGGTGAGAGCCAAGTCTGCACACAAAGGTAGCAGGACACAGCAGGTTTTTGTGGGACTCTATTAACTCGGGGTTATTTCGTTCTGCACTCCCCAATGGTGTCTTTGGCTCAGGGGACAAAGCTCTGCAGACACCTCAGGCCCTACTTCTATACAGAAAAAAAAACCCCACCCTCTGTGAGTCTGTGCAAGGCATTGGCAGCTGTGGCTGTGTGCACTTGGAAGAGGTTCAGAAGAGCCTGTGAGGTGGGCTGAAGCTTTCTCTTACAATCTCTGTGGCAAGTTAATTGTTGATTATAAACCCAGTGCAATCTTGTTAATTTGCAACAGAGCACAGCAGCCACTTAAGAGAGCAGCCCTGCAGCCAGCTCCTCAAGCACACAATTCTCACATGACTTCACAGCACGTTCAAGGCTGTTTAGGAAACAAGCAGCATGTAGATCTGGTAAGGGTCAGGAGGGATTGAGAAGCAAATAGCTACCTGGTTAGCAACATCAGGTGTTACACTCCTTCACAAGAGGAGGAAGCTCAAAAGAGGTGATGATCAGGTCTCTGCTGTGCTAGGTAGCGCAGGCAGAAGAGTTGCTGCTCAGCACCTTGATCTTGTAGTCTCATTCCACTCTTGTTGTTACCTGCTGAGGACCCTGCAGCACCAGATGAAGCTTGGGGCTGTCTCATACCTATACTGCAAGAGCAGTCCTGCCCCTGTACTCTGGCAGGGCAAACAGCAAGAAAGATGCAACCTGAGAGGCTAAGTAACTTGGCCAAGGTCACCCAGCAGAGCCACATGCCAGGCTCCACTCAAAGGAGCGATTGTGGTCTGAGCACGGTGCTTTGAGCTGCACATAGGGCAGGGAAAATACATTTGTAGCTGGATCTAGTTGCCAGCCTCTCTGTAAAATATCCCTTCAGGAGACATCCATTGAAATCCTGACAGAACAAGAGAAAGAAAATTCTTCACTTAAAGCCTCCACTGTCCCTGCCAGAAGGAGACCCAAGGGAGGTGGGATGAAGCCAAGCTCCAATGAAGGAAGAGGTAGGAGACATACATTGTGTATGGTACCTTGGACATATGCTCAGGCAAGCTTTATGAGACATTTTTTCACACCATCTCATTAATCAAGTGACTTCCTATTGCTAAAAGAAAAACCCAACACATCTGGACAGGATGCTGGACTTAGTACTCTCTTCTAACACAGGAGCAAATAATTGCTTTCTAGAACACATTCAATAGTAAGACTTGCAACAAATCCACGTTTCCTTAGTTTAATCTCTTTCTGGATATGCAACTCTGCAGGGTGTCTGTCTTCTCACTAAGCTTACACTGCCTCTTCTTCTCAGAGGAACGGGAGGAACAGCAGCTCTGCTGAGCTGCAGATCTCTCTGTGGCTGTCCCTGCTGGCGGTTGGTGACATAAGCCGGCTGGCCTGGGGATTTCACGTAAGCTGAAGCTTGGAAGGCTGAGCCACCCAGAAGCGCCAAAGTATACCCAGGAGCCCAAAATAGGAAAGAGGAGGTGGTGCATGGACTGAAGGGTCTCAGAAGCACCAGATCTGGACAGCAGATTAAATACAAGTTGCTGTGAATGTGAGGTTAACCTAAACCAGCTCCGGCTAGACAGGGAGAAGATGTCCTGCGGCGTATCACAAACACAGAGAAGAGAGTGCTTGTAAGTAAAAACTCTCCCTCCAACCAGAGTGAGAAATCCCAAATCAGGTTGCCCAGAGCCCTGTCAAGCTGCACTTTGAATAGCCCCATCCCTGGAGGTATTCAAAGTGGGGCTTGACAGGGCTCTGGGCACCCTGTCTAGTTGAAGATGCCCCTGCTGACTGCAGAGGGTGTTGGAATAGATGACCTTTGGAGGTCCCTTCCAACTCAGACCATTCTATGATATCAAAACCTAGTTCAACTATAAGATCTCACTACCAAAACTATTTTTTGGGCAAGTGGAAAAGACAAGTTTCAGCAACAGTGATCAGAAAGAGACTCAGTATGGAGGGTCCCAATACAGTCTGAAAGCACTGGTTGCACATTCTATGCTGTTGAAGTGATCTGGTGTGAGATCTGGATCCAAACAAAGCTTGCACAGACAGTTTGGGAATTGAAGTACAGTTTCAGCCTCAGTTACAGTCAGGCTAACATTACTGCAACAGGGAGAAAATGTGTTTGGCTGCAGAGCCACCTTTAGGGAAGGATCCACAGCCTGTGTGGGGAGGGGCAGACGTGCTGTTAGGAAATGTTTTTTCCATGTACACTCCTCAAAACATGTTGGGCCAGTTTCCCCTTTCTTGTGGCCAGTTACCAATGCAAACCACCAACTTACTGACTACACCTTCTAAGTGACATTCAGAAAAGTCACAGAAGGGTAAAAATGAGTGTGTCTGATAAACCAAGCACTGACTTGCTGATACATCCTCATGCAGTGTGAGCCCAGACAACAGCATACTAGTGCTGACACATGTGTGTGAAGAGGACAGGAATGTAACCACTGAAATGCAGTTGTCACCCTCAGGGATGACTGGCAGGTTTCAGGAAGAGGAAGAGTTCATCTTCCCTGACGAGGTGTATGTGATCAGTGATGAGAAAGTCCATCCCTTGGTTGCTAAATCCAAACCAACACATTCACCTTTAATCTACTGCATTTTAAAAAGCATTAGTCAGGCTAGACACATGACGCTGGTTACCCCAGAAGGAATGGTAAGTAAAGCTTAGAGCCTTCTAAGCAGTTTATAGGCTATACATTATGCTTGAGTGCCTCCTCTGAGAAAAAAAACAAAACACAAAATCCTTCATCCCCAGCACCTTCAACAGCAACAGAACTGACAACCAGCAGTGCAAGAAGCTGATGCGTGACACAAGGTTAACACCCAGCACAGAGGTACCACCTTAGAATCATAGAATGGTTTGGGTTGAAAGGGACCTCCAAAGGTCATCTAGTCCAACCCCCTCGCAGTGAGCAGGGATATCCTCCACTAGTTCAGGATGCTTAAAGCCTTGTTGAGCCTGACCTTTAATATCTCTGGGGATGGGGCCCCAACCACCTCCCTGGGCAATCTGCTCCAGTGGTTCACCACCCTCATGGTAAAGAACTTGTTCCTAACATCCAATCTAAAACTGCTCTTCTCCAGTTTGAAACCAATCCTCCTCATCACATCACTACAGCCCGTGGTAAACCATCCCTCTCCAGCCTTCTCGACCCCTCAAAGCAGAATAAGGATCTCTGCAGGATAGTCTCACCACCAGCACAGGCAACGAGCACTTGAACATCTTCCTTACTGTTTCTCCATCAGCAGGTGATATCTTCCAGACCTTCTGGACTATACATCTGTGCTTATTCCATGTGCCACAGTGACTCTACGGTTCGATGTCCCTGAGATCAAGCAACATGATATCTGGATGAAATCCTGTGTAACTAGGTAGAAATACATGGTCATGGAAGCATGGTAGAGAGCATTATCCCAGCAGGAACTGAGAAGAATCCCAGCAAGGAACTAGTTCCTTCCTGGTGCCTCAGCTGGGGATGGCTGGACACAATTCCCTTTGCAGATCAACGTTATTCATATGTAAATGAAAGCTGGTTCAAAGGCTTCTGTTGAATTCTTGATTCCCCCTGACTCTGCCTTTCAGTTTTCCCCACTTATGCCAACAGCTTAGTCAGAAGCCTTTTAAACCACTGGAAACATCTCAATTATGTATTTAACCAGAAAGTGACTATCTGCAAACTGCAAAGAGGGAAGGCTTTGGCTGCCCAAATTTGAGGGTATGGAGGAAGCTTGTATGCTACTGATTTTTAGCTAAAGCTGGTGAAGAGGAAGCTGAAAACAGCTGTGATGCTCTCTGCCAGATTCTCCAAGGGCACAGCAGCCATGAAGGTTGTTCAGTGGCTACATAATCACATGCACCCCACGGCTATGTGAGGCAGTTTGACTCCCCTCTGTCAAGGGAAGGAATTGCACAGGAGATGTTTTTTGCAGCCTTAGAGGCAACTTGGCAAGCCCCAAAAATGCTTTGTTCTCCGGGGCAGGCTTTACAAGAGTGCCCCATCACCTGATCTGCGTGAATGAGCCTTTTCCTATTTAAGCTGCACTCTCAGCTGATGGACCATGAACTGCTGAGCCCTAAAAGAAAGGCCAGGGCCAACAGAGGCAGGAGAGTAAAGGAGTTAAGCAGTCATCAACCACGGGCAGTGAACAGGAGAGCAGGGATTTATCTGCCTGAGAAGAAGAGACAAAGATGAAGGCAGCATGAAAGGAATGCAGAAAAGCTCAGGGTCAGGAGTCTGCAGTGCCACAAGATCCGTGTAACCCCTGAGAGCTGGCACGTGGTGAGCCTTCCTGCAGTATGCAGTGTCAGCTTGGGAAAAAGAGAACTGGTAAAAAGAAATTATGACCAGCTAAGCACATACATTTAGACCAAACCTTTGGGAAACATAGGTCTGATTCCAAATTCCCAATTCCAAAAGGCAAACTGATCAGCTCCAGGAAACAAGACATCACCTGAGCTAAACCAAAACTGGAAGAAAAGCTCTTAAACTGCTCTGGAACTTGTTGTATGTCATGCCAAAGGGATAAAGTCTGGAGCAGCATTACAAGCCCAAGCTCTCACTTCTCCACCTTAGAAGAGTAGTTGAAGCATGCAGAGACTCCTAGTGGAATGGAATGGGGAATAACAGCAAAAATACCAACACATGGTGGGACAGAAACACAGGTTATCTACCTCTGCCAATCCTCAGGGCAAACATCACCTCACACGATCTATTAAACAACCAAGAAAAGTTTAATCAGCTGTAGGAGAAAAAGGAAATCAAATAAAAGAGAAGGGAGAGTCATTTTAAAGAGAAAATGGGGTACAGGCTAATCTCAGGATGGCCCCAAGCCAGCTTAAATGTTGGCCTTATTTCTCAATAGGAAACCAGAATTGTTGGATGAGGCAAGAGGCATGATGGATAATGTGGTAAATAAATACTGTAATTAGCCATTTTTTTTTCAGGTTAGAAATGAGGGGGGAAAGCAGTTTCACATACTCAGGTGGAGTAGACCAACACAGAGACAGCAATATTTAAGCATATCTGGGACATAACCATATGGCAATATCTATAATTAAGAAGGAAGAATTGTTAAGGTAAGGGCAAGACCCAGCAGTTTAACTACAGTAGAAAGTTAAATCCTGAAATAGATTTTAAAATATCACAAGCTGATGAAAATGCAACCACATTTATCACTGGCTTTGTAAAGAGACTTTGTTAGACTTCACTCCTCCTTCTTTTCAATGCCAAAGGAATTCCCTTGGAGATCCTCCCTTTGGACTTGAAAGAAGCAGCTAACATGGCATCAAAGAGATTAGCAAATTGAAGATGCTTTTGCTAAAGGACAAGATACAAAGTCGAAAGGATCTGGCTACAAGGGAGGCAATGAAAAACACTGTTGATAGAGGCAGGATGAGCCTGAAGAGGAATTAGTACCACAGGTCCTTGAGGGTCTGCCATTGAGTTTGGTATTTTCTTTGTGTCTCTGGCAGAAGAAATGAAGTTTTCTCCTGCCAGCTGTATCAAAGAAAGCTAAATTAATTTCCACAGACATGAAAGATGGTACCACCAGGAAACAAGCCAGCTTCAGCAAGGACAATGATGGCTGGATAGTTTAGGTCACAAAAGAACAGTGGAGACCTCCTTTCCCTCAGAAAACAGTCATAAGACAGGAAGCAGTTACTTCAGCACCCAGCAGCAGCGTTGCAGGCTGGCTGAGGTATGCCCCACGTTCAGCAGCAGCAATGGGGCAACGGGGGCAAGAAGCCAAACACATTTCCACATCAAAAGAGATTCACTTGTGAAGAGGAGAAGGCAGGGCAGGGAGGTGGGTGCAGCCAGGCAGACACCCACATCAGCAAAGCCACCCTATTCTCTAGAAACACACCGATACTCTCTGGGTGCTTGCTTCTTTCCACTCACATTTGGGCAGCGTTTCACTTCACACTGTGCCAAGGTGCTGTACAAATTGGGCAGGGAGCATTTGCACAGCCCATGTACCTGGAGCACTGGCAGGGAGAGGTTGGGAGCTGGCAGAGGTGCTCTGCTGACTGGAGCTGCCAGGACAGAGTCCTCGGTCACAGCGGGTGCCCTGGGAGCAGCTGCTCCCAAGTAATTCGGGAGCATTTCTAGCAGTATTAGTCACCACCCTTGTCCTGACACATTCTGGCCCGTCTAGCCAAGTTAATGACACAGACGTTGCTTCACAGTGGTCAAATCTCTTGGCTCACAAAATAGTAGCTTGAGTTTCCTGCCTTTCATAGAAGCCAGGAGCCCCTTAGTATCCAGCTCATTCACAGCAGATAAAATCGCTTGGCACAGGCTCTTTCCTCACTTGTAGGTTAATTTCATTGTTCAGGCTCTGCCGAGCACTTAATACATCTCTTCCCTCTTAACCGCCAGTAAAGTTTTTGCTTGATGGGGCTGAATATCAGCCAGGCACTGCCAGTTAGGGTGAGGAGGTGTTCTCTACTGGTGTGTTCACTTTCTCTGCCGACTCCACAACCAGCAACACACAAACCCAGCTTGTCAATCTGCCCCTTGCATCTCTAATCTGGCATGTGTGCCACTAAGACTTACCCAGAACCTTGCAGCACCAAGGAAGTCAGCGACTTGTTCACCAAGGGTGGGAACCCCCAGTCAGACCCAAAGAGGTAGTGGCCAAGTGCAGACGGTGGCAACAGCTCTTCAAAATGACTGGGCCTTCTGGCTTTCCTTAGGGACTGTGCCCAGTAATGGTTAGAGCCAGCCAGCATCAAGTGTGTCCTCCTGTTCCGTGATATAATGGCACCAACCCAGTAAAGGCAATAGAGTTCAAAGAAGTTTTGATTAAAATGATAAACTAATGAACCAGGTTCCCAAGGGACATGGTAAAATATCCATTACTGAGCTTTCACAGCAAGGCTAATTGCATAGCCAGAAAGCGAACAGTTCTTGGTGTGGAAAAGACACGGGAACTCTGCATTACCGTCAGAGACTGAACTTGCAGTACTTCTGCCTACCTAGGCCTTCCTCATGACTTGCTTGCAAATTTACCATTTGCTTCCCATCACAGTTTTAATCAATGTAATCATACAGACTGTGTGGTCCCCATCCTAAAGCTGTATCCCCCTTTGTAGTCATCATTTTATCTCTGCAAGTCTGCAGAGCTCATTTAAACCTTCTACTGCCTGCTAGTGGTATAGTGCTTTGTGTCAGGCTACTAACTGAAAAGCCTTTTACTGTAATTTACCTTACATAGAAGTGTGGTTAGTCATAGGCAAGCTTTTACAATTCATAGTTACGGAACTGAGTTTAAAAAGTGCAGCTGTACAAAGAATATTAATAAGTAGAAAGGGAGCTGACTTAAATGGGGCCATTTTCCATGCTGCTACCTGGTCCTGCATCTGTCCCTGCAGTGCCACAGCGATGGGGAGAGCAGGACCATTCCCTCTGGGTTTTGCTTCACCAACACTTGCACTCTTAGAAGATGAGCAACAGTTTTAAAAGCAGCATCTCTGTTCTATTAGGCAGTTACAAGGACACCTAGCACTCATCAACCAGTTTGGTTTTTGTCGAGGTAGCACAGAGGTCTCGAACTGCTCCTGCAGCTGTGAGCTAACAGTGTCTAGAGCTCAGCAGCCTCTCCGCAAAGCCTTGTTAGTGGCACCCACACCTCTGCCACACTCAGGAAGAAGATTCCAGCTTTCCTCAGCCTTTCCTGGTGTTGCCCACATCAGGTCCCTCCAGGTCTTGATTGCAAAGGGCAGAAATGGAGAGGCTGTATTATTCAGTTTAAAAAGCTGATGAGAGAGAAACAAAACACAAGGAAAATAACCGCAGAAAACTCGGCAGGTATCATCTCTCTACACTTCTGTAATGTATTTGCAGCAGCCTGTCACAGGACAAGAGATGGAGGGTTCCATCTGCTCTGGCTAGGCTCCCTGAGGGTCAGGACAGGGTGGGGGGAGATGTGGATTACTGCAGCAACAGCAAATGCCAGAAACCGGCGCTCTGCCCCCCTCCTCCTAAACAGGCTGAGCCTTTCCCTCAGAAGGCTGGGACCGGGGGAAAACGGGAATTGCAGCTCTGTTTCTAAACCAATGAGAAGCTCTCTTGCACTTAGCACGGTAGTTACATAAACGTTTCTTGAAAGAGAAACATTTGCGTCTTTTTCAGGAGCCTGTAGGCAGACGCATGTGCAGCACTTAGGGCAAAGCAAGGAGCTGTGTTCCCCTACAAGCACCACAGCAACGTCCTGTTCTGATGCCTATTAACTCCTCACGTCTCTTACCCTCAGCTTCACAAACTGCCGTGGTAGAAGCCTCTGGAAACATCTGGTTGACAATCTGACACGTTTGTCCTATTTTGCCAACAATAAACCCCCACTTGATAGAGAAGCTTGGCTTTGCCCTTACATCTCCTCTAGGTTGTATTCACAGAATTGCATAATTCCTCAAGGCATCTTTGTTCTTTTATGTCCCTCCTTGTGCACTTACTCCAGTAATGTTCCTAACTCACTGCAGTGTCAGCTGAATTCGTATCAAAATATTTGTACAACATCAAACTACTAAGTCTCCCAGAGAACCAAATTTTGTCAAGTTCCATGTTTCTCCAGTGAGAAACACATGTGTTTTTAATAGTTTTCATATGCAAATTGACATCAATAACTTCTTTTTTTTTTCTCTTTTTTTTTTTTTTGCCTGAAGAAGCAATTCCTTGACCAAATCAGTGTGACTTGACTGTGGTCTGAAGTACACAGGAGCAGGTAACAGGTAGAGAAACATCTTGGAGTTGAATCATCAAGAGCTTCCTGGTTTACTTCCTACTAGAAACACAAACAAAAAAATGAGGGCCTCAGGAGTGTATGCAATAGTTTTTCTCTCAGCTGGTTTTAAAAACCAGAGCAGGATCATACTGGTTCACAGTGGGATAGGTATTGAAGTATGACCTTGCAGGACCACCAAGTCCATGGTAATAATGCCTGAAACGTGAGGCTCGGTGTCCCAGACATGAAAAAGAGCCCAGAGCGCCATTAAAACCAAACAGGAGCTTGAGGGGCTCATCACCTCTGTCGAGGGATGCCTTTACAGACCACTAAGAGATGGCACCCTGCTCAGGAGAGCATGCACTTGAAGCACAGCCTCCAAATGGACAAGTTTGAGTGAAGACCTGGTTTCACTCCACAGTCCAGTCTAACCTGGTCATCTTTTCCACACAAAAGCATCATCTGCCCCATCCAAACATGGCTCTGTGGAGCCGACAGCAGCAGGACTGATGGTACACCTGAATTCCTACAGCTGTAGCATCTGTTGCCTACCTGCTTCCCACCTCACCCATGAGCAAGAATGTCTTTTAGTGTATATCCAGAAGCATCACACCTCTTCTCTGGAAGAAGAGGTAGATGCATGTGCCCAGCGCTGGGCTCCTCAACTTAAGGACATTGAGACATTTGAATGTACCCAGTGAAGGGCAATGAAGCTGGTGAGAGATCTCAAGCACAAACCCTATGAGGAGAGGCTGAGGGAGCTGAGGTTGTTTAGCCTGGAGAAGAGGAAGCTCAGGGGAGACCTTATTGCTCTCTACAACTACCTGAAGGGAGGTTGTAGCCAGGTGAGGGTTGATCTCTTCTCCCAGGCTACCTGTGACAGAACAAGAGAACACAGTCTCAAGCTGCGCCAGGGGAGGTTTCAGCTGGATGTCAGGAAGAAATTCTTTCCCAGAAAGAGTGATTTGCCATTGGAACGGGCTACCCAAGGAGGTGGTGGAGTCACCATCACTGGAGGTGTTTAAAAAGAGACTTGATCAGGCACTTGGTGCCACAGTTTAGTTGATCAGATGGTGTTGGGTGATAGGTTGGACTTGATCTCAAAGGTCTTTTCCAGCCTGGTTAATACTGTACCCATGTACCCAGTAAAAAGAACAGCTGAGTAAGCTTCTCTTGAGCACAGAAAGTAGCTGCAGGATGATCTGCTAGAAAGTTCTTCTTTGGTATGGCTTTTTCATGAAAAATGCTTCTATGTAATCTACAGTAAGGGCTTTTCCTATTTGGCCCATGCCATAGCCTATAGTATACCCCTCTGGCTGAAAAAGAACATCAGCACAAATTCACATACACAAAAGTATTTGAATCTTATTCATATTGAAATTTGTTTTCTGCTGTATCTGTGCATATTTGGGGAGATGCTAACATACTCCTTCAGGTAATATACAGAGGAGCAATCCACTGGAGGGATTTAAGGAATTTCCACCAAAAAAATAAGCTTTCATTGGAAGCTGGGAGGGATCCCTGGAATTAAGCTTGAGCAGAATCCACAAAACAAGGCTGCTAGTCAATTATGTTTTGCTAGTTTTGCCTGTCGAAGGCAGCAGAGCTGTGCTGCCTGCAGAAGGCACTCAGCAGTGATTGCCGTGTTGATGGATGGAGAGACCTTGCTGATTGTCAATTCCTGCCGTCATGCAGCAGGTCAGAACAGCTGCTGGGTTATGGGACTGCTCTCCTCAGGTGCCCAGCATGATAGGTCTGCTTCCATTAGCTGTGGCAGGAGGTGGATGTCAGGGTGTTTTGAGCCTAGCACCATGAAGGAGGTAATAACTAGTATCATCATGCAGGAGCTAGACGGAGGTAGAAAGAGAAGCTTTGTGTGGGTGGTGAGAGAGGAAAAAAGGCAGATTAAAGAGACAAGGATCAGAATCTGCAAATCATGCAAAACCAGTTCTGTGTCAGGCAGGGAATAATTAGCTTGCTCTTTATTTTTTTCTAGACAAGCAGCACCAGGGTTGACTTTGAATCTCCCTTCATGACACCAGGTGAAACTTGAAGATATTGTGCTTCAGATTTTCAGTAATTTTGGTGCAATTTCACCATTCACTGTATAGCAGTATGGAACTACAGATGGATGGTAGATACTGTTCTTGACTACGAGGGTGGTGGAACACTGGAACAGGTTGCCCAGGGAGGTAGTCGAGGCTCCATCCCTGGAGATATTCAAAGTCCAGCTCAACAAGGCTCTGGGTAACCTGATGTAGTTGAAGATGTCCTTGCTGACTGCAAGTGGGCTGGACTAGATGACCTTGGGAGGTCACTTCCAACCCAAACCATGCTATGATTCTATGCTATCTCCATTACATATCCAATCCTTCTGGCAGAGACACAGGGCCTTGGTGAGGGCAGTGCCCAGGGAGATGTTCTTCAAGATAGTTCTACTGATACACATCAGTCCCAGTGACAGCCAGAGGACTTGGGTGAGTATAAGCAAAAGAGGGAGTTATTCCCAAGAAAATGTTTAGCATAAAGATTTAGTGGTATTCCTCCTACTGTATTCATCCCTTTTCTTCCACACAAGGCTTTTGCACTATTACATCTGTGCAACTTTGAGGATGGGATCCAGGAACCAGACGTGAAGGAACAAATGACTGGCCATAACAAAACATGAGCCAAACTAGTTTGCTGGCAGGTGAACTTTGCTTTCATGGACCAATACTGGCTTGTCTTTTCTGTGTTACTGCCTATGGGACTTTCTCCTTTTGGAAGGTGACATTATATGAAGCTGCAGCTATGTCCCACATGAGAAAATTTCCAGTCCAGGCTCCAGCTTTGTGCAACAATACCTGTTCTTCATGGGCTTGCCCATCATCAGGCAGTGCTGCATCCCTCTCTCTTCTGCTGGATACAGCACTAAGATGAGTTAATTCTGTTTATCAGGCTGTAAAAGAAAGCTCAGTATTGAGGACCAGAAATCCCTGACCTATACCTTACAAGCGTGATACAATACAATACACCAGGTTGGAAGAGACCTTCAAGATCATCGCGTCCAACCCATCAAACAATCCAACCCACCCAACAACTAGACCATACAGCCAAGCACCCCATCAAGTCTTCTCCTGAAGACCTCCAGTGAAGGTGACTCCACCACCTCCACGGGTAGCTGATTCCAATGGCCAATCACTCTCTCCGTGTAGAACTTCTTCCTAACATCCAGCCTAAACCTGCCCTGGCGCAGCCTGAGACTGTGTCCTCTTGTTCTGGTGCTGGCTGCCTGGGAGAAGAGGCCAACCTCTGCCTGGCTACAACCTCCCTTCAGGTAGTTGTAGAGAGCAATAAGGTCACCCCTCAGTCTCCTCTTCTCCAGGCTAAGCAACCCCAGCTCCCTCAGCCTTTCCTCATACCCATGGCCAGCATCAGAAGGGAACACATACTGCTGCTACCATGTACAAACCCATCCTTCCTGAGCCTGTTCCCAGACCAGCACTGCAAGGCAGCAGCTGTCTGCACTTGGACACACAAAAAAAAAATCCCCATTTCTGTAAAGTTTATTTCCAGGATACACATGAGAAGCAGGTAAGTGCCCCAGGTATAAACAGAGGGACAAAGCTGAGTGGAGCACTTGACTACCTGGATCTCTGCGGAACTGAAAACAAAACCCAGGAGCCTTTACACTTAGCCCTGTGTGCTAAGAGCAGAGGTTGAAAGACTCATTGCATATTATCACACAGAGGACAGAATCATCCAACACTTAAAAAAAACCAAAGACATGCAAAGCCTCCTTTTTCTTGAGAAAGACATCGCTTCAACTGAGGAAAAAATAACAATATAGGCAGTTATTATTCTGTCTGCACAGGACTTAAACCGTGTCTGCAAACCATAATGTGAAATTTTTCCCTGTCATACAACATGCCAGACCACAATAAATAGAGAAGAATCTGTTATAAGTGACCAGAGCCACTGGAAAACCATGGAAACCAGGCTGCAAGACCCTTTCCTGTGGAAAGAATATTTTGCAATTATCTGTTAATACTGTTGCTTGCTGAAAACTGGCACTCCTATGTTCTAGATCTCACCAAAAAGAGAACACAGGCTCAGTTTGCCTCTCACACCAGCATCAGCCTTCTCTGCCCACCGGAGAGTTAGCAGCCTTCTGTGGGTTCAAGTCCCCACAAAAAAAATTCTTTACTGAGCCAAAACCATGCTAAATTTTCCTCCCCAAAATGAGTTTGGCAGTAGCCTTCTCACTGGGGGTCATCAGAAGTGATACTCTCAAAGAAATATAAGCCAGAAAGGGAACCAAAAACCCACTCCCAGACTGAAAGTCCTCAAATGGCAGCAGATAATAACAGACCAATGCATATACTTGCAAGACCTTTGACACCCCACAAACACAGGACAGCCACCACCCTGTTTTCTGGTTGCAAAGCTGCCAGCTAAGCATGCTGAGGAACTCATGGGCATAGACCATCACCTTAGGGTACATCTGCATCTTGACTGCAGCTGAAATAATGTTGTTTTCCCACTGTGTTCCTACGTTACACAGCATGGAGGATACAGGCAACAATGGTTTTAAAGAGAAGGCTGCTCACAGCAGTCAATACAGGGAAGACTATAGTCTCACAATTGGACTAAAATGAGCAGATGTTTTGGGGCATGGCTAAAGAGAGGAGAATTACTGAACACTTAAAAGAGAAGCATTATTTTCAGAGCACATCCTAGCCACTAGTTCAAAGCACTTGGCTTAGAATCTCAGAGGAGGATTGAAGCAGCAGAGTGGGAAACAGAAGCAGGGGTCAGAAACTAATGAGGGTCTGATGCACTGAGCTGGGAGGTGTTGGACAATCTGGACATAAGAAGGGCATTTGGAGGGGTTAGAGCTGTAGCAAATCCAAAACTGCAGTAGGAAATACAGGAGTCCTCACCAGAGCAGCAAAAAGAGCATTACCAAAAGCCATGCAAAAGGTAACACTCATGTTGTCTCATGGTGCTTGCACAATAGGCCACCTACTACAATATACCTCCCAGACAGCTCACATTGTCATCAGGTACAGGTTCTCTTGCCTGCAGAACAGCAATCCAGAAGTATGGAAGCAAAGGTGAAAATGGTTTTTACAGCAATATAATTTGCATAAAGGTTCTGTTCCCACAAGCCTATTGCAAAAATATAGGCTATAGATTTGCAGATGTCTTCAGTTTGTCATTAGCCTGAATACCAGTCCTGTCCTTCAGCATGTTTGCCGTCAGCCTAGCACGCTCCACACCATCTCTTGTGAGCCAGACTTCAGACCAGTCATCACAAACTGAAGCACAAGTCTACCCAGTAAGGAGAAGTCAAAAGGTGATGTGGTAAGGTGAAGATTTCCACCACACCATCCCCCCCAATCAAATTTGCCAGACCAGCTCAGTTAGAAGCAAATGAAGCTGTATTTACAAGCAACACTACAATCTACAATAAAATCCAATTAATATGTACAAAATACACAATATTTACAGGTATTTGCAATTTATAAACAGCACAAGAATCCCCTGGCCAAAGACCAGGGCAGCTGTAACAGCTTCTCCCTCCCTGCGTCCTCCTTACCCCCTTGTACACAGAGGGACGAGAGAAAAGAGCAGAGAAGTCACAACAAAGCAGTGCAGCCAAGGTCAGTAGAAGCAAGTTAGTCTCTCCCAGAGCCAAGAAGCACAAAGAGAGAGAAACTATTTGTACAAAACAATCTAAGTCCATTCCCTCTCCAAGGGAATTGTTTACAGTTATTTTCCATTTTACACCTCATAGTGATTTATTTACATTTTAGTATCACAGTATCACCAAGGTTGGAAGAGACCTCAAAGATCATCCAGTCCAACCTGTCACCACAGACCCCATGACTAGACCATAGCACCAAGTCCAGTCCCCTCTTGAGGAGGGAGGACATTGCTGCGCAGAGAGAACTCTCCTGCCCACTGCAGGCTTGAACTCACGACCTTCCCAGTAAGAGTCTTACGTGCTACCAACTTTCTGTTCAAGATCTGTGGAAAAAAAAACATTTAAAGGTACAGCCTAAAACTGCCACAGGTGACCTGGAGATCTTGATGAAGAGGGTTAAAAAATGGAACACTAACTAGTGTGGGCTGTCAAAGGGGTGAGATCTTGCCCCAGTTCAGGGGCTGCCAGACCCAGCCTGGCTGCTACCCAACAATAAACTCTATCACAGCCCAGACACCTTTCAGCAAACCTACCCGTTTTCAGCTAGTTCACAGGGAACTCATGCCCCAAGCCACTTCCAGCACACAGCAGAAGCACCAATATCCCACCATGCCCTACTCCCCAGGACAAGCAAAAGCTTTCTCAGGCAGGGCAGGCTGCTGCCAAAGCAACCAGAGCAGGGAGAAGTTAGAGTAACACACAACTGCTGGCAGCTCCAGACCACAGGGGTCATTTGCAGCACCAACAGCAGCCAAGAAGCTCAGAGCTCCACAGCCCAATGAAAACTGAACCATCAATACAGAGGAAAACACACTTACTGATACCACCAGAAAAATCCACACAGCCACTTCCAGCTTGTGGGTGAAGGAGCCCTGAGCCAGTAGTGAAAAAGTGGAGCATCAAGCAGCACTGGGCTTGAAGCAACAGTTACTAACACCAGAAGAACTGGAGGTCCCCCAGGCCCAAAAGGAGAAAGCAAATTTACTTTCCTGTAGAATAACAAGGGCTGCCATAGGAAAAGGGACAGACTGCTGGAATGAACAGTTAAGTGAAGAAATCACTACACTGCAGGCAAGAGGAAATCTCTGAAGTTCAGCATCCTAGACCAGGCAACAGCCATCTCAGAGAGCTAGAAAGCAAGCACATTGAATCACCAGTCTAACAGCAAGGATTTCCAGCCTCCACTGGAAATGAACTCACATAGAATAGAATTAACCAGGTTGGAAAAGACCTTCGAGATCATCACATCCAATCTATCACCCAACACCATCTGATCAACTGAACCATGGCACCAAGCACCCCATCCAATGCCTTCCTAAACACCTCCAGGGATGGTGACTCCACCACCTCCCTGGGCAGCCCATTCCAATGGCCAATCACTCTTCCTGTGAAGAATTTCTTCCTGACATCCAGCCTACACTTCCCCTGGCACAGCTTGAGACTGTGTCCTCTTGTTCTGGTGCTGGTTGCCTGGGAGAAGAGACCAACCCCCACCTGGCTACAACCTCCTTCAGGCAGTTGCAGACAGCAAGAAGGTCCCCCCTGATCCTCCTCTTCTCCAGGCTAAGCAACCCCAACTGTCTCAGCCTCTCCTCATAGGGCTTGTGCTCCAAACCTCTCACCGTGTTCAGGTGGCTAGGAGAATGGTTTTCCAGACTAAACACAGGCAGATTCAGTTTTAAAGGCAAGGCTGTGGTAGAAGAATGGCTTCCAACAACAGGTCTGTGTTATCCTGAAGTTTCAGGATTTGAGTCTAGATGGCCTGGGATGAGAGTCTTGTTTTCTACCTCTTTAACTCCTCTGCTCCCCAGCAGGGAGAGAGCAGAGCAGTAACATCGCCAGCACCCAGTGGAGGAGGACCAGGGGAAGCATAGGGGCACTGCAGGGGTGAGCAGAGTAGAACAGGACCCAGTTGGTTCAGCTTGGCATGGAAGAGGCTTGGGCAAGGGGGATCCCTGGCACTGCACCTTTGCCCACAAACTCCATGTCTGCTTACTACAGAGACATGCACTTAATGCAGCTGCTGCTCACTGGTGAAGGAGATGTGCAGCCCAAGCTTTGACCTCCGGGAGACTGGGGCTTTGCCAGCTATAGCTGCACTGCAGCTCCCCTGGAGTCCTTTCCAGAGAGGAGCAACCCTTTCATGGCAATGAGCTGGTTCTGTCAGGCTCAGAAAGTTTCAGGGATACAACATGGTGAAGGTAGAGAGTCAGAGGTGTACTGAGCATCTCCAGGCTCATGGCACAATTTGGGAGACCCCGAGGAAGGCTCCTCATTACAGAGACATTGGGGTGCTGGAGCATGTCCAAACAAGGGCAAAAAGCTAGTGAAGGGTCCAGAGAACAAGTCTTATAGGAGTGGCTGAAGGAAAAGACGGCTCAGGAAAGATCTTCTGATTCCCTACACATACCTGAAAAGAGCTTGTAGTAGGGTAGAAGTCTGTCTTTTCTTGCAGGTAACAAGCAATAGGAGAAGAGGAAATGGCCTCAAATTGTGCCAGGGGAGGTTTAGGTTAGCTATTAGGAAAAAATTTCTCCACTGAAAAGGTTTTCCAGTACTGTAACAGGCTGCACAGGTATGTGGTGAAATTGCCATCCCTGAAGGTACAGATGTGCTTAGGGACATGCTTTAGTGGAGATGTAGCAATGTGGGCTTAATGGTTGGACTTGATGATTTTAAAGGCCTCTCCAAACCAAAATAATTTTATGAAGCTGAGAACACCCACATCACAGCACAGAGCCAAATCCAGCCCCAGAGATGGAGCAGGAAAGAGGCTTCCTAGAGACCTTCCTTTCAGAATTTCTCACAGCATCTCAGGACATAATGAAACCTGCTGAAGTAGAAAGCAAAACTCAAGTGCTCTCTATCAACCCCCAGGAGAAAACAAGAGGCAATAAATCAAATGACAAGGTCTAGAACTATTTCAGTCACACAGATCTGTACTTACACTGTTCAAAGGGCACCCTTGCTTTGATTACAGCAAAGCACTGTTTCATGAGTCAGAAACCTCTAGCCACATTTCCACTAAACACAGATGGGGTAGTTCCACCTCCAGCTATTGCAGAGCGCTCCTTCCCACCATATTCACCTCACTGCATGATGCTGCTGTGATCCCATCATTTACTCACCCAAAGAACAAACCGTTGATCCAGGGAAGAGGTCCCACCATCCTCACATTCTCACTTGTGGAAGTGAAGTTGAGAGCAGAAGTGTTTGTATACTAATAGGTACCTGAGCAGCTGGAAGTGAGAGGAGCACTCTGAGCTGGTGTTGCCACAGGAACAAACTGAGATCACCTGGCCACAATTAAAACTCAGGCTGTCATACTTCTTTGTTGGTGGTGGGGTTTTTTTCCCCTAAGAAAGATTTCTGACCATCAAAACTGGGGTGTCTGCAGTAGCTTCCATATAGGGATGGTGCAGACCAAGCCCTGCTGCTTATGAAAGAGATTACATCATCTAATTGCTTGAGATAATAAGTGATCAGATTTGAGGATCTATGAATCTCCTCATGACCTATTTTCTGTGATCCAAGCAGAGGGTGGTTTTGCCTTCATATTCAGAGCTGGCTAATTCAGGGAGCACCTGCAAAGAGACCAAAGCAGTCTCCCCATCCACAAAGGCACTCTGCTAGGCTGCCAGACCATAACAAGGATGTTGTGCAAATACAGTGAAGAAAGTCCTGAGCAACACCTGCCAGGTGCTGGGTATGTAGGAAGGGAGAGCTGAGTCCTTCCTATGGCTTCTGCATGTGGAAAGCATAAAACCCCCATGCTCAGCATGAGTCATTTATTGCTGGTACTGCAAAGCCCTAGACAAAGCAGATTAAATCAGCTGGCAGTGGGCAACCTGGCAAAACATCTGCTTGTACCCATGTGGTGTGCAAAAAGAGGGCTGCCACGTTCTAACTTCTTAGTGGTATGGAATTAGTGCAAAACCACAGGGTGAACAGTTTAATGGGGTTTTTCTCTTATGGACAAATTAGAATGTAGCTATGGCTCCTGTTATGTGCAGGAGGAATCTCTCTGCAAGTCCCTAACAATTAAGGGAAGCACACTTGAATTAAAGAGTCATGTTGCTTTTAATTTGGAGGGTTTATTATTAGAATGCAGGTTTAATTGAGAGATAAGTGGTGGCCTTCTGTGCCCTCTGTATCTCACTGTGCATGTTGGATCTGAGGATGAGCCTCGTGCTTTATTTGATGCTTACACAAAGCCACAGCCAAGCCAAACCCCAGTTAGATTTTAGGGTGCTGCTGTCGATGGGTTCAACCTGATGACCTAGAGGAGAGTGAGCAAAGCAGCTCACGGCCCAAAGCAGCTCACCTCCCCTCTCTGCCCTGGCAGATGCAGGGACTGCCTTTCCTGATGTTGTTTTGGTATGATCAGGCAACCAAATTTTTATTCTTCCAAAATGAAACCTGCTCCTCAAAGCTATTGCAAGGGCAGCTGCTGTGGAAGGTGACTGGGAATGCTGGCAGTCGGTAGTTTGCATAACCCAGGGATGGTAGATTAAGGAGAAGATGAAGGAGGTCCTGTAGCACCTCCTGTGGTCTATTGTTCAGGACTTCAAAAGCCCAGGGATCTGTAACCACTGCTAATAGCTGTTATCTTCTGCAACTAATTATGAACTGAGACTCAGAGGCCATGACTGTAAGGGCCAGTAAAGCTACACCTTTCCTGCTTCATTTACTTGATTGCCCTTGTTGTCATTATATCCACTCCTCTAGGATATGTCTTTTAATCCCCCAAGCTGATCTATCCCTATGAATATTCACTGTCAATAATACACTTATTACTGCTGCCCGAATATCCTGAAGCTGCTATCAGTCATGCACTAGGCTCACACACAGCTCCTAGGACTTCATCTAAAATGCAAATGCAAAACATGTAAAATGTAAAGAACCAGCAGAAGAAAATGCTCAAGTCAGGAAATGCTGATTTAAGATTTCCCAATTCAGCTCCATATTCATTTTGCCATTTTGGAGTAGTAACTGAACAGGCAGCATTTGTTGAAAGTCTGCATATATAACTTATGCAAGAACCTGTAAACTTAGAATCACAGAATCAACAAGGTTGGAAAAGACCTCAAGGATCATCAAGTCCAACCTGTCACCCAACACCTCATGACTACTAAACCATGGCACCATGTGCCATGTCCAATCCCCTCTTGAACACCTCCAGGGATGGTGACTCCACCATCGCCCTGGGCAGCACATTCCAATGGCGAACGACTCTGTGAAGAACTTTCTCCTCACTTCCAGCCTAAACTTCCCCTGGTGCAGCTTGAGACTGTGTCCTCTTGTTCTGCTGCTGGTTGCCTGGGAGAAGAGACCAACCCCCACCTGGCTACAACCCCCTTCAGGTAGTTGTAGACAGCAATGAGGTCTCCCTGAGTCTCTTCTTCTCCAGGCTAAGCAACCCCAGCTCCCCCAGCCTCTCCTCATAGGGCTGTGTTCGAGGCCTCTCCCCAGCCTCATTGGCCTTCTCTGGACACATTCAAGAGTCTCAATGTCCTTCTTAAATTGAGGGGCCCAGAAGTGGACACAGTAGTCAAAGCATGGCCTAACCAGTGCTGAGTACAGGGCAGAATGACCTCTCTTCTCCTGCTGGCCACACCATTTCTGATGCAGGCCAGGATGTCATTGGCCTTCTTGGCCACCTGGGCACACTGCTGGCTCATGTTCAGTCAGCTGTCAATCAGTACCCCCAGATCCCTCTCTGCCTGGATGCTCTCCAGCCACTCTGACCCCAGCCTGTAGCTCTGCATGAGATTGTTGTGGCCAAAGTGCAGCACCTGGCACTTGGACTTGTTGAATGTCATCATGTTGGACTCTGCCCTTCTGTCCAGCTGGTCAAGATCCTTCTGCAGAGCCCTTCAACCCTCTAACTAACCAACACCTGCTCCCAACTTGGTGTCACCTGCAAATTTGTGTTGTGTTGAGCAAAGGGACATGGAAACAGTCACAGTGAGCTGGGCCAGTGATGCATTGCCCCAGTGCATGCCAAGGGAAAAGTAAGTGTCCAGCGGAGCTTGCAAAAATGGCTTCTGAATGTCCTCCCCTCGTCTGCTGGCACTTCACAGGGGGATTGTTTCTGGACTGGTCACCACCATGTGTTTTCTTCCATGAATTCAATGAATCATTTTGTGAAACCTTGGGAAATGTTAGTGGCTTCTGTGTCACACAGCAAAGAGTTTCAAAGCTTAGCCACAGATTTTGTACAAGAGTATCTTCTCGTCTGTTGCTGTGAACAGGCTTCTAGCAGTTTCATCTGATATCTTCAAACCCCATGGGAGAAGAGGCAAAGAATAACCCAATCCCTCTTTGCCACAGCACTCGGTATTGAACAGATTTCTGTAGTATTCTCCCTAGGCCATTCATTTTTGCAGTTTGTAGAACTGTCCTAACCTACAGGTGGCATGGAGAGATGCTCCTCTCTGCAGACTGCTTTAAACAGATTTAAATGGGTTGTAGGTCCCCACGAGGAGAAATTATTGCTGTCCCGGTCTCTAACACAGCTCTCATAGCTCATTCTGGAGGTTGGTTGTACATGCCAGTGAGCCTCTGACTGCAGGCTGAAGGCTTTGCTGAAGGCTTTGCTGAAGAGGTGCAAGCCCTGTTTGTACCTCTGGGCTGTGCTGGACCCCAGGCTCAGCCTCACAGGTCATCTCTGGGGCACATCCACCTTGCTGGGAAGACATTCAAACCCCTTATCATCTTCCCAGTTCACGGCTGTGCCATGTTCCTCACAGACCACTTCACCGAGGTGGTGCTGGGTGACACAAAGGAGCAGGAATTTGCTGGTGCAATCTGCATGAGTGGCTGGCGTGGCTCTCCTAGGCTGTTCCTTCTTGGTCTGCATGCACCGAGCTACCTCCCCTCCCTCGTGTGCACAGAGCTGCTCCTGGCACTGGCAGCACAGGAACAGCATCCCTGGGAATCAGAGGGGCTGGCTGTGGCACAGCACGCTGCCCTGGCATCCAGGGGAGACTGAGCGCCAGAGGCTGTTGCCTGAAGCAGAGACTTCGCTCAAGGCTCTTTTGCACATCGCTTTGTTCGTATTTCGTCTTCTACAATGAAGTGTCACAAGCAGGGCAGGAACGCTTTTGTCATCAGCTGGTCGGGAGAAACAATAGCTCTGCTGTCACCACCCAGCCGAGGCTGAATCACCATCACAAGACGAATTATCCTTTTGCCTGTTGCCCATCTCCTTCATCCCGGTGACTCATTCGGAACAAGGATGGTCTCAGGGCAGGGGCCAGTGAGCAGAGATGGCAAGGGGAGCCTGGGAGGCAGCAGTGGGGCGCCGAGGCTGGGCAGGCTGCATGGCCCGGGGCAGAGCTGGTGCAGGGCATGGGGAGCAGAGGCAAGCTCTGCCCAGCAGCTCAGGGCATGCAGCAGTTTTGCTGGTTCTGCATGCAGCCTCTCCCCAGGGTTGGCTTTCCTGTTGAGCTTCACCAGCCTGACAGAATGCAAAAAAACTTGTCTGTCCTTGCTCAGCAAGGGTTCCCCATACGCAAGAAAAGTTTCTGCTGCCTTCCTTCTGTACATGGGGCCAGCATGTACAGCCTGCTTTACACGTGGCATGGGGAGATGCTCCTCTCTGCAGACTGCTTTAAACAGATTTAAATGGGCTGTAGGTGCCCACAAGGAGAAACAACTCCTGTCCTAGTCTAACACAGCTCTCACAGCTCGTTCTGGAGGTTGTACATGCCAGTGAGCCTCTGACTGCAGGCTGAAGGTTTTGCTGAAGGGGTGCAAGCCCTGTCTGTACCTCTGGGCTGAACCCCAGGTTCAGCCTTACAGGTGGTCTGTGGGGCATATCCACCAAGCTACAGAGCCAGAGGGGCAGCATCTCCCCCGGTGTGCGATGCATTGCAAAACAGATGTTGGTGATTTTAGGTGATTTTAGGTTTCCCCCTGATGGGGGAAAACATGTTTCCACAAGAAGGCCACCATATGTGGCTGCCAAGCAGGGCTGCTCTCATTACTCACCATCAGTGAAATGTGCTGCCAGGCTGGTGGCAAAGAGAGATTGAGTTACCAAAATTAGACACAAAATGTATTATATGGGGCTAAAACTGGTCTGAGGCTAATGAACTTTACAGCATTCTGCCTTCTGGAGAGTGCCAGAGGGCAATTCCTCCTTCCTGTAGCTTCAATGATACCAAGGGAACCCCAAGATTCAGTTGTTTCAGGGGCCATGTGAGCACCCAGCCACCCCAGGAACTCAGGCCAGCAACAGGGTGAGGAGGGTGCACACACAGCCCTCAGCTGACCATGTGCCCAGGGGCAGCAGCACCTCTGCTGCCTACCCACCCCAATGGCACTCTGCGAGGGAAACCCTGAAAAACAGCCCATGGGCACGTTTCCACTTGCTGGATGGATTGCTGCAGCAGATGGTTTCATGCTGGCTTAGCTCTTCATATTTGTGTCTCTCCTGTGTCACCACCAGCCTTCCCGGGCCCCACAACCACTCCTCTCCCTGGTTTCCTCACCTCCATCACCACCCACACCCCAGCTCAGCTGTGTGTGCCTTGCCTCCTGGAGCCTGGCAGGAGTGTGGCACAGCCAGCTCGTGGCCTTTCCCGAGCACACCAAGCTCAAGGAGGAGGCAGCAGGCACCACATGCTGCTCTGGGATAAATTGGCTGTTGAGGCAAGAAGAAGGTCATTGCATTATCTCATTGCTAACAAAAGAGTTCAGACAATTAATGCTTAAGACATTTTGGAGGTAGTAGCAGTGACTACAACTGTCAGACAAATACTTTGTGGCAATAAATAACAAATGAACACAGATTTTTGCCAGACAGTTTAAACTTGGGGGGAAGAAGGTTGTCATTTTTCCTTATAAAGTCAGTCAGCAAATCAAATGTGCAAGCCTTTGCTGAGAAGGAGAATCTCAGCAGCTTGCAGGCCTCCTGTAAACTCCTCTGTGCATCATCATACCTTTAGTTGTGCCTGTTGTCACCAGAAGTCACCTAGAATGTTACACAAGCCATAGAAAGTAAGTTCTGGAGTTCTCAGAGTGCTGCTGAGGGGCAGAGGGAGCTCTGCAGACAGTGTTTCCATTACAAACTGATTGCTCCACAGTCCATCCCAGCTTGTACTGTGTGTGTTGGACCAGCTGGTGCAGCACCTGGCTGCCCCACAGCCTCAAGAATAGAAGGAAGCATCCCCAACTCATCCATCTGTTGCCCCCAGCAAAGCCCAGCAGCCAGCACAAGGGCTGTAATGCAGCCAGTATTGCCATTAGGGAAGGGCTTGAGGTGCTTTGTCCATGGAGGCCAGCTGTGATCCCTTCTGTGGGGAACCTCAGAGAACCTAGGAGATTCCTGAACACCTACAGGTGAGTGAATGTGCTAAGCTTCTCACCAATCACAGAATCACAGAAACATTCAGGTTGGAAAAGACCCTCAGGATCACCAAGTCCAACCAAGAACCCTACTGTACAAGGTTCACCCCTAAACCATATCCCCAAGAACCACATGCAAACAACCTTTAATCACATCCAAGGTTGTGACTCAACCACCCCTCTGGGCAGCCTGTTCCAATCCCTGACCACTCTTGCTGATAAAAATATTTACCTAATGTCCAGTCTAAACCTACCCAGTGGCAGCTTGAGGCCATTCCCTCTTATTCTATCACTAATTACCTGTGAGAAAAGACCAGCAGCAGCCTCTCTACAACATCCTTTCAAGTAGCTGCAGAGAGCAACGAGGCATTCCTTCAGCCTCCTCTTTTTCAAACTAACCATCTCCAGCTCCTTCAGCCACTCTTCCCCAGCTTCCTTGCACTCCTCTGCACTGGCTCCAGCACCTCTACATTTCTCAAACCTGAACACAATACTCGAGGTGTGGCCACCTAATTCTGCATGGGACAGCTGTGGCTGCAGGGGAGAAGCTCACAGCAAATGCCCTGGCAGACAAGCAAGGATTCCCATTGCAGTGTGGCAGGCATCAGTGGAAAAGCCCAAAGCATGATTCAGCTCCGGTGTTAGCTCACCACGAGCAGAGCAGCTCTGTTTCTCCTGGAGTGTTTTCCAAGACACCCAGAGCAGAGGAGAAACCCTCTGTGGCTTTGCCAGTCTTGCTGCCAGGCTCGAGCAAGGAACAGCTTTTTTCAGGAGGCCACCTGCCTCCAGTCCCTTGGGGAGTAATGACACTGGCATGTGCTGGTGAAGCATTAAGCCCAGGAGAAATGGTTCTCCTGCAGGAATTGCCTTCCCATCACACTGTAATGGCTGCTACCACGACTGGCAGGCATTGCCTTTGGGAGACTCACAGTGTCAGCCTTAGAAAAATGGGCAATCACGTTCCTCCTGACCCCAAGCAGACTTCAGCCTTTCTGGAGAGCCAATTTTATCCCGATAAATAACAGCCTTGCTTAGAGATACTATAAATAGACTGATAAGTAAGAATAAATGTCAGGGCTGCTGTTAGACCAGGGTTATGTTGACATTACAAACTGTTATGGAAGCTGGAGAAGTGGTGCTGGGGTCACCAAGCTTCCAGGCAGGACAACGTGGTGCCCATTGTAAAGGTTCACCCTGAGACATTTCGTATTGCTTCGTGATGTGTCTCCACAGCTATTCACTGACAGCCTCCTAAGCTATTTTTAGTGCAAGCAAAATAAAATAATAGAGTTTTCCACAAAAGACAGCTTCCAGAGCACACAGCTGCTGAAAGGCTCTTGAAGTACTAAGGGATACTATCAACATTTTTGAAGGCTGGCACCAGTCTTGGAGGGTGGAGAAACTTTGGTGAAGGTGGCACAAATCTGGAGCATGGAGCTCGGGAGAGCCAGCTGAGACTGAGATGCCCATTCCCTGCTAGGCTCCAGGCCTGGGGAGGATGCTTGCAGCAGGGGGAAGGGCAAGACAGGGAGGGAGATACCAAGTCACTGGGAGGGAGATACCATGCACAGTCACTGCCCTCTATGTGAGCTGGAGGACACTGCAAACACTGTGGCCCAGACACAGTTGTGCCTGGGCAAACTATGCAGAAGAGCACCAGGACCCACTTCAGCCCTGTGGACACTCAGCACTCAGATTCATGGCTGGCTGGGCACTTGGTGTAGGAGACCAGGCAGCGGAGGACACATCTGATGGCAGTGCCTGTGCATGGGGGCACCGAGCTGCAGGTCTCTGCCCTGGCACAGCACTGTGTTCAAACACAGCACCCCAAAGAAAAGGCTGTGGCACATCCTTTTTGCAGTGCTTTATGACTGTAACTCAGACAGGCTTCCCCCTCCTGAGCAACACTGCATGCCAGAACGACTGCTTCTGCCAGCAGTGTGAGGTGATGCTTGCAGGGAGAGCTGAGGTCATGTGCTGGCTTTACAGTCATAAGGAAGGGTTCACCTGCCTGAGCAATTGCCTGTGTCCCCCAGCTGTTAACAGTCCACTTTGTTAAAACCCCAGCTCTGCCAGCAAACCCAAGCATGGCTCCCCTCCTGCCAGTGGAGGGGAGCAAGCCTGGCAGGTCTCTGTGCTCCCTGGGAAAGATGAGTAGGGTTGCCCACCTTGGGGCGAGGAGAGGAAGCATGGCAGGCACCAAGCCCACACCCCTAGGAGCAAATCCTCTCATAGCAGCAGTCCCACAAAGCCCAGCCGCTCCACCACCGACCTCATGGGTCTCTTCCCCCAAACCCAGGAAAAGCCTCCAAAAATAACGCTTAGGACTCTTACTTGCCCCCCCCCCAAGCCTGCTCAAGACACTTCACAAGTACAAGGGCTACAGATCTCCTTCCTTGAGGTGAGAAGGCTGGCACTGCCAGCTACCCACTGCAGCCCAGAGAGCCTGGTGCTTCAAGGAGAGAAAGCCACCAGAGTTTCTGTGACTCACATTGAAACCACAAAGCGTCTGCGTTTGCAGCCAGACCTGTAATCAGGCTGGAAGAGGGCTGAGCCCAAAAGGGTGGGAGGGTGACAAGAATCTGTCAGAGGGGTCACAGCCCGAGCTAGGTAGCCACAGCTTGTCCTCGAGGGCACAGACCCCAGCCTCGGGGAGCACCTCTAAGCAGCCATGCCTGCATTAGCCATGCCTGTGTTTCCCTCTGCCTGCTCAGGGGCTGCTGCTGCAGAAGCTTTAGCAGGTTCTACCACCGACAGCGCTCACAGGACCTCCAAAATGTGGTCTTTTAAGGAACCTGACGTCTGAAAAACTTTGCCGTGGGGGTGTGCCGCACACTGGTGCAGTCACAGCTTAAGGCACATCCACCGCCTCTTTACCAGCTGGCTAAAAACCCAGCCCTGCCCATTTGCTGCCTTCACTTGGAGAAGTCCTCTTAAACAGTTGTGATGGCTTTGGGAGCACTGTTATTGGCTCAAGACCTCCTGTTTGGCCGCTGCTGGCCACTGCAGCAGTGCAGGAGCTGCTGCAAACCCTCCCACCATGCTCGGGATCAGAGCTGCCAGCACAGCTCAAAGCACTGCTGAGAGTGGATCCTCGAGAGTGTTTCAGCTGAGCCCTATAAAAAGCCGATCTGCTTTCATCCTCGCCGCGGGCTGACAGACATCTACCGGCCCCTGGGTAAATCCTTGCCGATTCCCTGTCTCTGTGCCGTATCAGACTGGAATGAATCCTGTTATGAAGCATATGTCAAAGATCTTGGCAGTCCCATCTCTGCTGGCTGGGAGCTGGGTGGCCAGGAGTTAGGCAGCTCCAGAATGTCCTTTTCCAGGAGCAGGGTCTCAGTGTGGTGGGCATGCCAGAGAGATGCCCAATATAGGGTCTGTGTCCTGTGCCCTGCCTCCTTGGAGGCCTGGCTAGCAGCTGGGCTGGGAATTTGGGTGTATTTTTTGCATCTCTGGGACAGAGCTCACATGCCTGGAGTTTTCTCTGAAGAACTGTAGAAGAGTGGAAGCAGCAGGCAGCAAATACTGTCCTCTAGATCACCAATGTTCTCCTGGAATGGGAAAGTGCCTGGTGATGTTCTCGGACATCTGCCCTGCTTTTGCTTTCCTCATGTGATTCCCTGCACACACCAGGCACACAACACCACTAAGCCCAGCCCAGGGCCACCTAAGGCCCACGCACAGGTAACAGCAGCAAATGCTCCATCCCATGGAAGGCCAAACAGAGCAGCAGAGGAAAGAACCAGTGCTGCTGGGCAAAGCTGTGTGCAGGTGTGCACCCAGGCCAGATGATCTCCTGGACACAGACCTCAAGGCAATGAGAGGTCTTTGTTAGGGAATGAAGCTGGTGACCCTCAGTGCCATGTGGGACATGTGGTGTTTGGGTAAGAAGCACATCCTGGGAGATCATCACCCCCAGACACCAGCACAAGAGGCCTTCTGCTCAAGATTGGCCACATCTAGAGCAAACTCAGAAAACCACGTAGCTGGTGGTCTCCTCTTCACTCTGAGGGATTTCTGGGGGACTTGGGCATGAGTTTCACTTATGCTGCAAACCAGAGCATGGCTGCAGTGGGCCAGAAAGTCACAAAAGCATCTGTGAACAGGATTCTGCTGCAAGTGGGGGACTAGGAGAGGAGATGGGTGGCACAGGGTTGAGCCACAGCAGCCAGGGCCACAAAGAGCCCTTCAGGGTGGCAGGCAGTGGCTGGGGCTCATCCCAGTGGTGTGGTACCAGCCTGTGCACGGCCAGCAGCACCAGCGTGTGGCTCTGGCTGTGTTTTGTGCTGGCAGCTGAATTGTCTCTGGCCGATGCATCACCCCTTGTTCTCATCTGGCAGGGCTGAAAGGGAATTTTTCCAGAGTCTGGGGATTGTTGCCCACCTACATGCACTGCTCAGGACACCCAGTGCTTGTGGCACCCATCTGGGCCACAGCTCCAACACCAGTTGCATCTTTGCAGGGACTGCAGCGACTGCACAGCTGTGAGGTAGCATGTACTGGGGCTCCAGGGGTGCCTGGGATGGCAAACAAGCTGGGAATCCCCTTGGGCTGCAGAGGGGAGAGCAATGGCTTCATGCTTAGAGCCAAAGAGCCCAGGTATCTGCCTACCTCATTCCTACATCCTCCTCCACCCAGGAGCACCAAGCTGGTGCACAAGATGGACTTTACTACATGCTTGTCCCACCAACCAGGGATGCCCTGCTAGATCCCCTCTCTTTGCAGGCAGCAGGTGACTAGAAGGGCTCTGGGAATTTCAGTTCAGGGCCAGTATGCTTGGGGACAGCCTGTCCTCCTGCCCACCACCCCACAGCCCTCCTGAGGCAGCCAGGGCAGGAGCTGACTGGAGGCCATCTGGCAAATCTTCTCAGGTCACAGTGCTGCATGGTTTATGGCAGCAGTTTAGAGCTAACAGACTTCTGGCAGTGCCAGGGTGCGAGGCTCTGGTGTCAGTGTGGCATGGGCCCAGAGCTTCCCTGGGCTGCTGCAGCCAAGGGGAGATGCTGCACATGGGCAAGCTGTTCTCAGGGTGAAGCCTGTCCCCTGCCGGGCTGGGGAGGGCTGCTTCAGGTTCCCACATCCCTACAGAGCAAACAAAGACTCACTGTTCAGCCACACACAGCCACATCCATCCTGTGTCAGGCTCCCCAAGATGTCACACTGTGCCCTGTGCCTGTCTCACCCTGCAGCATCCCTGTGCCATGCTGCTCTCCCACTGATGCCTTCCATCAGCTCTGTGAGCCCTGGGCCAGCCAAGGCCATGAGGGAAATCTGCTTTAAGGAACAAAAGGGGAATAAAAAGTCTACCAAACTCTTGAGGTGCTCTTGACATCCCTGCCAGCAGCTCACCTTCCTCAACACAGGAGCCCTGAGCTCCAGCTTGCAGGGTGTCCCTGGGTTTTGGTGCAGAGTGTGCTGAGAGGTCAGCCAGGGATGGTCACTGTCCCCTAAGGCATGGAAACTATTTTGGATGGCAAACTACAGCTGAGCGAAATCTTCCCAAAGGCCCGGTGCACCTCTCTCTGCATTTCTGTCTCCTCTTCAGACTGGACAGCCCCAGAGCCACAGGATGCTGCACAACGCAGGGGCATCCCTGTGCCTGCAGTCACCCCCGGGGCACTGAACCCCTAGCTCTGAACGTGTCACCCCACACAGGGGAGCTGGCCTCTCCCCTGTGCTCATCAGGGCTTCCCACACACTTCCGGTGCTGACAAGACCCTTGAGGTAAGGGGACACCAGCCTGGCATGGCACAAAGCCATGTCTGCTGTGACAAATACACAACCACTGCCAACAGTAGCCCAGGAGCCACTTGCTGCCCTGCTGGGACGTTCGCCCCTCACAGATTAGTGTCAGAGTGCAGCTGGAAGTTCATCGATCTAGTGCAGCAATTAACCTGAGGAGCAATTCTTCCTCAGCTGAGAAACAACGGAAGGCTCAAAAGGCATCGAGGGAGGAGGAGGAAGGGTTGCATCCCTGAGGGAAGCTGCCCGGGCAGACCCAGTAGGAGCAGGGCTGGGCTGTGCCGGGCTGTGGAGTGCCAAGGGTTTGGCTCCTCTCTCCTGCTTTCCACGGGGGCTGCTGATGTTGCTCAGGAGATGGAAGCAAAGTACTTTGCCCCTTGCTGAGGGATTCAGGGCTACAGAAACCCTGTAAGTAACAGGGAAAGACAGAGCTGGGCGCAGCATCAGCAGAGGGAATGCAAATCCCTGTCCCTGTGCGGCAGAGAGACTCCCTCACCTGGAAAGGTCTCTGCTAAGCATGGCTAATCCCCACAGAACAGAGGCAGGGAGCAGGGTGGCATCCAGAGGAGCTTCAGGAAAAGCACTGGCAGGCCAGATGAAAGCCGCACCCTCCACTTCTGCCGATCCAGCACCCTCTGCTGCATGCCAGCGCCCAGCCAGGGACACACACATCCACCGACCACAGGAGCCAGCAGGGACCTCTCAGTAAGGAGTAGCAACAGCAGGGGCAAGAAGCAGAAGAAATACAGGGTGGGAGGGAGTGACCTCTTGGTGCCACCAGGACCATTCCCACGGGCAGCAGATTTAGCAAGACCAGGGGCATGGCTGCCAGGAGCAACTCCATCAGAGCAGATGCATCCTTTGCCCCTGAGTGTTGCTCTTGCCTGGATCAGGATCATGTGCTCTGCCCGCTGGAGAGAAAGATTATATGGGTCAGTCCAGCCCAGTGGGGGTGCTCCATCCCCACCCCAGTGGAAATGAACAGGCACAGGGGGACTGAAATGGGGTCATGGGCAGGGTGGGGTATCCTGGCTGGGACTGACCAGGTCCTGATGATTCATCAGAGAGTAAGATCTTTTGCAGTGGTTGTAAACTCATAGCAGATGCAGAGGTGATTAATCAGCAAGAGCCCAAAGCTTCTGTTGAATCTATCTCTAATTTTTCCTGGTCTCTCCTTCAGGTCAGTTACACTTTCAGTCTGGTGACAACAAATACCCTCATTGCACCATGTTGTGACTTAGATCCTGGCAAGATTTCCCACAGTATCTTCAAGATCTGGTACTAGGGAAGCTACAGATACTCATCCTGTGTTCATGGGTATAACAGAAACCTGCTGCTGTCCGTGCCGGCAATGCCCAGCCCTGGGTGGGCTGGTTCTGACATCGTGGCAGCATTTAGATTTCTGAGGCTTGAAAAACTGGCTGGAAGTCTCTGTGGCAACATGTTATCTCACAAGATGCATGCTCCATCCTATCCTGCTCCAGCTGAAGTCAGAAATACCACGGCAGTGACTGCTGTGGATATTACTGCATCTTTTATGCTACTGCTCTGACATTCACAGTTGAGGGAGAAATGAGGGTGGAAGCATCCACAGTTTCAGCCCCAGCAAGGAGCTTTCTGGAGGCTTGATGTGTGGATATTCAGGGAGGGGAGAGCAGGCTCCTGTTGCTTCCCAACTTGAGATTTTGGATGGAAGATAAAGCAAGTTTGGGCCTAGGGATGAATACCTGCACGAGCCTAGGTAGGGGTTTTAGCCTTTTATCTCCTCTTTTCCCTTGGGAAAGGCATAAACTCTCTTCAGTACCTGGCCCCATATACTAATGGAGAGGTAAGCAGTGAGAGGAGTAAATACTCCAGGGAGCAGCATGTTGAAGCTTGTCAGAAATGTAAACGGAGGACAGGCTAAGGTCCCTGCCAAGAGCTGCAGATGGCTGCAGTGGCTGCAGCGAGGCTGTGGCTGTGGTCTCCAGGGCACAGCTCCTCGGCACTACAGTCAGATCCCAGCTGGCTCGTGGGTGGGATGACCTGCTTGCCGCATAGCTGTGAAACTGGAGCACCCCCACTTTGGGAGAGCTCTCCTTCCCCAGGACTCATGTGGGAGGTGAGGATAGGTCTCCCAAGCTTTTGTGCTAAAGATGGTCCACATCACACAAATAATTACACAACCTTATGCGAGGAAAGGGAGGGGACATGACTAGAGGAGCCTGCAGCCAGGTCCAGTACTTTTTCCATTTCATTATACAGATAGAGCCCCACCAGGAAGAGCAAGACACTGACAGGGCAGACACTGACAAAAAGGCAGCTTCAAACGACCACACTCAGAAGCAAACAAAACACTGTGTTACCAAAAGCTACTTTAAGACAGCAACCTACGTCTTAGCCAAGGCTCCTCACCCCCACACTTTCCACAGAGCACAGTGAGCTGCCTTCTGCCTCTGGTGGATAAGCAGCCTGATCTGTGGTTTTCCAGGCAGTCCTGGTGCCCTTTGGAAGGTAGAAGAGCCCTCTACCTCTGCCTGTTGCTGATCAGTGGCAGGGGAGCTGCAGAATGGCATCTGTGCCACTGTGTGCCCTTCTCTGCATGGCTGTGAGTAGAAGGTCCCAGTAACACTGGGCAAGCTGGGAGCTCTGTGCTGGCCATCACCACCCTCACCTCTCTGCTGGCAGGGGGTGGTGGTGAGCCTGCTCCAGGCAGTTGATCTGTGGGCTGACAGAGTATGCACTATCCCAGCTGACTGCCAAAATTCTGCACATTCACACATCCCTTTCACCTACCACCCAGCACAGGCTGGGACAGGTGGCAAGCGGTGAACAAACAGGGGGAGACACTGGGAGCACCACCTGACATCATGGGATGGATGCATGCTCCTGGCATCTCCTGCTTCTTGTACTTTTGTGTGATGAGGAAGAACTTGCTGCTTGATGCATTGGTGGTACCAGGCCAGCACTTCCTCTCACATGGGGAAACACCAGCTTAAGTCTGCAGCACTCCAAGGCTGCACAGCCTTGTTGGGAAAGAGGGAAAAGAAACCTGTGCTGTGCTCCTGAGGGGCATCACTCCAGGGAGGTCTCATCAGGTCTTCTGTGAGTGATGCTCACGATTCTTCTCTTGCTGGCTGGAAAGAAACTCTCTTTTCAAAGCTGCAGAGGTCACAAAGTGCCACCAACTGCACATACACTTTGCAGCAAGACTCCTTGGCTTCTGTACAGAGACCTGACATTGCAGCTCGGTAAGTGAGCCACTCAAATATGTAGTTATCTGTTTGTTATATTTAATTCAGTTGGAGAAAACACTCTGTGCTCAGCTGTGCTTGAACAGGAGTGGTCCTTTCTTCTCTGTTTCCAGAGCAGTTCCATTTCTGAACTGCCAGCCCAGGACCAAGAGTCTCAGCCAGACTCACAGGGATGAAACCTGGGAGGGAGCCTGGGCCAGACCTCTGCTGGGACACAGGAGCTGAGGTACAGGTTTGGGACCAGCTCTCCCAAAGCTGTGCAACTTCCTGGCTGTGGAATGATTTTGTGATTAATTGCAAAATCCCTGCACTTCATCCAGACAATGTGGCAGTAAGGAGTCACCAAATGCTGGTCTCAGAGGCAGCATCTACCACCCTCATCACTAGGAGCAAAAAGTTCTAAGTATGTAGGACTTCCTAATTTCCTCATTAAGGCTCAAAACAAGATGTAACAGCTGTAGTTAAAATTACCCCATCTCTGCTGCCTTCTACTACCCAAGGGAGTCATTTTTAACTCCAGGTTGCCCAAGGGATGCTGCAGAGTGAGACCTGTTGCATCATCACCAATGATTGTTGCTGACAAGAAATTTGGGAAGAGGAGACCCCCTCCAGCTAGCTGGGACCAGACTAGAGGCCACGGGTGGGCACTCTTGCCGACTGACCCTGCTGGTTCCTCAGCTCCTGGTGACGGGGCAGGATCTCCCACCAAGGCAGCTCTGAGAGTGCAGAGGACCAGGTGCCTAGCCAAGTCCTCTTATGCTATGCTTTTGCTCATTTTAGTTTTCAAACAAACTTGGTGTGCTGAAGGTATCCCAGGAGCTGTGGTGGCCCCATGCAGGCAGGACCTAGCACACAGAGGCACAAAGATAGTGTCAGGCAAAATCAGAGGGATCAGCTTTTAATGCGCTTCTCAGGGCAAGCCTGAAACTGCGGGTTGCCAAGATCCCAGCGGGAAAACTGCCCAGCTTGCTGCCCTCCTGACTACCAGTCAGCCACCAAACTCTTCCAGTGTCAGGAAAACTCTCACAGATATTTAGGAATAACCATGACGCATATGAAAACTCATCACCTCCCCAGTGTACGTGTCCACAGGCTCCTGTGAGTCACTGCAGGACAGCAGTACCATTGTGTCTCCTCCAGCCTCAGAGCAGTGGCACAGCTTCAGAGCTCCCTGTAGGAGCCCTGAGCCAAACTGGGAGAACTCAGCTGCACACTCAGTCTTTTCCACATCTATCTCCATATATGTCTGTATCAACACCCAGCCCTACATGCAAAACAGGGAGCTAGCACCCCAAGCAGAAGTCCATGGCTTTTTGTATTACTCAGCATCTTGGGGCTAAATGTTTAGACTCCAAGAGCTATTCTAGTAAAGGCTTTTCCCTTTCTACTGTGTCATCTGCAGCAAGCATTGTTACCCAGGTGTTTTACTCTGCCTTGCAACTGAGTCCCAATTCCTGCTGGGTCTCTTGTGGTGAACATTCTTATGTTTGTCCCAGTGAGAAGTCCACACACTGGAAAATAAGGCAGCATGCCCAGCACCACAAGATGCAGCTACCACTGTTAGAGCTCTGGAGAAGATCAGGAAACCAGCAAGTTTCTCCAAGGGTTTTATTTTGAGTCTGTCAGTGACCTGCTGCATGCCTGCCCTGCTAAACTACTGCTGCCCTCCTGTCCTCTTCAGAGCTCAGTTTCTCTTCCTGCTCCCTGGGAATAATCCATAATAATCCTCTGTAATCTGTGGGAGTCTGATACAGATGCAGGTTTAAAAGCTGTGAACACAGAGACCAGAGCTTAGGCCTATTTGTCACGAGATGCAGGGCACACCTGGCACTCCTACAGAACTCTCGCGCTCTCCAACACAGACATGCAAGCCTCAAGACTGCAGGTCAGCCCGAGTGCAGTGTTTGTGGGACTGACATGAACCTCACCAAATCAAAAAACAGCACTAATGAATGTGAGCCTTCCACCCTGAATATTTTAACAGTAAAGAGAAGGAGCCTCTGACTTCTGTTACCATTCCTGTATACATTTATTAAGCCAAATGGGTTTGATCACGTCACAGTACGTTACCAGAGCACGTGAAATCCCTCCTCTTTCACTTTGCCAACAAAGGTATTTTAATCACTTGGTTAGTTTTGCTTTTGAGCTCTAAAATAAAAACCAATTAACCCTTTCCACATTTTCTCATGGAAAGAACTTCTGGGTTTGTCAGTTCTTTTTTTCTTATGGTACAAAACAAACATTTCTCAGACATGTAAACAAACATCATGGAAATGAAACTGCTGTTGAAGTTACTGTTATGGACGTTCTGTTCAGTTTATAGCACGTTAGATGTATTTCAGCTCAGTGACTTCTTTAATGAAGTTATGATTGTTACCCTCACCTGCGCCCTAAGAGTGCCCAGAGGCCCTGGTCAGGTTTCAGGCCCCTCTGTGCAAGGTGCTGTACAAATACTTCAGTGTACCTCTGAGGTTCCTGATGAGAATGGCATTCACATGTGCCTGTAACCCTCTCTGCTTCCCTCTGCTCAGTGGTGATCCTCACCCATCCCAGGCGGTGGAGGTGTCCAGATTAAGTCTTGAGTTGATGTTCAATTACTGTTGAAGAGAAATGTTGCTGCAGGCCAATCATGATTCCTGTAGTCCTGCGTGTAAAGCTGCTCATACTCATGGGAATGCTCATATGAGTAAGAAACTCCTGTGGGAAAAGTCTGTAGGATTGAGTCCCTGGATTGTTGAACTGCTTTGCAAGAAAGCATGCAAGAAAAGCAGATTGGTTCCTTTTTTCTAGGGTTTCATCAGTATCATTCAAAGAGAAAAACAGACAGGGGTCAGGTGCTCAGCTTCAGCACCTTCAGCACTTGGAGTTTTGATCCCCAAATGAAAGAAGTCTCTGCTCTGTCTTGGGCTACTGTGACCAGGCCTGGAAAAGTCTGTTGGACTCACTCTGTCATCAGGATGCAGTGGTTTGCCATTACAGCATGGAGGGCCTCTGTTCTGTGGTGTGAAGGCTGCCTCCTAGGCAGGAACTGTGAAGACTGCGTTTGGCCATCAGCAAAAATGATTCTGAAAACACTTTAGAGCAACTGCAGTTCAAATAACAATTATAACTTGGTGTTTGAGGTGAAAAAGAAAGGATTACATGAAATAAATAGCAAAGAATTAATGTCCCTGCACACATATTCCTGCCTATGAAGCATCCCTTGGAAATGACTGCCCTTTAGGTTATGTCAGACATTGAAATGAACCCTTTAGAGCTAAAATACAGTACTCTGAGATGAGGTTAGAAAAGCTTTTGAATGACTGAGGGGAAGTGTGTACAATGCTCTCTATAAAACCAGTTTCCCACCTGGGTAGCCTAGGAGTGTGAGGCCTCAATAGACATAGAGCCGGTCTGAGATCGCGGCGGGCATGTGGGTCATGATCTGCATGCGCAGCCACCAGTAGTAATCCATGGGGTGGTAGCGGGTGTAGGGCGTGGTGGAGACGAGGGCGTGGGTGACGCTCTCGATGACAGGCGAGGTGTCCCTGGAGCCGCTGTTGCAGTACGTCTCCATCTTGCTCACCTGCTCGTCGAAGTACTTCCTGCCGTAGTCCTTGCGCACGATCTCGGGCAGCTCGTCCCACATTTTGTCAGCGATGGCCTTGATGCGCTCGGGGCTGTACAGGTTGGTGGCGGCTATGAAGTTGCCGGGCTCCACGATGCTGACCATCACCCCCTGGGGCTGCATCTCGTACCGCAGGCAGTCGGAGAAGGCTTCCACGCCGAACTTGGTGATGCAGTAGGGCGAGCGGGCAGGACTGCCCATCCGCCCCATCATGCTGCTGATGTTCACCACACGGCCTAGCAAGGGGCGAGAGCAGATACCTGACTCACACCACCCAACGGACTCCTCGGTGTGAATCCACCCATCCGCTGCACACCCACAAGGGCTCCCTGGCAGACCTGCTCATGGCTCTGCCTGAGTGCCACGGTCCTATGCGATGGCCTTAGGGCAGAAGCCTTTTAATTGTGCCCCCGGGCTCCTCATACCTGAGGGAGTGGGCACATTCTGACATGCAAAGCTCAATGCAAAGGGGAATACAGAAGAGGCTGGACAGAGCCTGCACGGTGGGAAACAATTGCTCAATAGCATTCAGGGCTCAGCCCAGAGAAGACAGAGCAGCAGCAAAGAAAGCCTCTGGCACCCAGGCTGAGCTTGTTTATTTGCAAGTCAAAGGCACGCAGTCCAGGAGCCCAATGGTGTCTTAGACTATCTGCTACTTAAAAGGGAATGGAATGCTCCTCCACCACAAATGGGCAGAGCAGTCTAAATCCACTGCACCCTTTTCAATGTGACAGCTGGTTGATGCCTCCAGGCATAGGGCTGAGGCCTTTCTCCTCGCCAGAAGTCATCTGTTTTGGCTAGGGAGAATGTTGGAAGGAGCCTGTGGCTGCTGCAGTCTAATTAGAAGTTGCAGCTCTCTGCACTTTCTAACACTGCTCATGGCTGAGTTGTGCTAGAATGAGAAACTTTGACCACAGAAGTGGATACCCTTCCACGATGGAAGAAATGCTGCCTGGGCCACATACAGCCCAGGCCTACAGCACAGAACAACATTGTTAATGTCTGTGGATCCCTCAAGATTAAGAAATACTTTCATTTAGTCAGGGAGCTGGACCCAGCACAGGAAAGCTTTTGCCCTTTTATGCTGAGACTCACACAAGCTCCATGTCTGCGCTCTTTGCTGCACAAACCTCACCTCTCATACCTTACAGGCTCCCAAGGTAACACAGCACACAACTTCCCTGCAAGAGGCACATCACAGAACACTGCTGCTGCCCACCATTGCCCACCAAGCCATCATTGCCACAGCTGGCTTTTGTATAGAGGGTAGAATTGCTCCTGGCACTGTAATTTGTGGTGGAGCTGCAGCTCCAGAACAGGTATGACAGATTAGATCTTGCGTGGGATGTTGCAGGAGAAGGCAGCATGGATGGGAAAAAGAAATAATAACTGGTTTTCAGGACTGCTGTCTTGCTGTGTAATTCAGAGTGGTTAGGAAATCTGTCACTTGTGTGTGTGCTGTGGGTCACAATCTGTCTGTAAAGGTATGAAGGTGGCCAGTGGTGCAGACAGAAGCATAATAGACCTTTAGGCCTCTGACACAGCAAGACAGGGGGCAGGATGAGGGACCTGCTCCAGGGAGTGTTAGCCAGGAAGGGATCACTCACCCTTTGACCTCCTGATGAGCGGGAGAAAAGCCTTAGTGGTTCTCACAGTCCCCCACAGGTTCACTTCAGCTACCTCCATGTAGGTGTCCATGCTGGTGAACTCAACTTCCCCAAATGTGGAGATCCCAGCATTGTTGACCAGCCCCCAGAGCCCTAAAAGACAAAATTGAGTGGAAAGCATTCCCTCTGTGAGACTAATGACAGCAGCTTGAAAAAGGCCTTGCTAATAAGATTATTGAACCACACAGCAGAGCTTTTCTTTACAACTTGTAATGATGGAAGCAAGACAGAAGAGAGACGAGAGCAAACTTCAGCCTCCTGAGCAAATATAACCACAACCTAGATCTGTCTGTATTGCCCAACACTGCAGCCACAGGGTAGAATGAATAAGGCTTCCCAGGAAGTCTTGAGCCAGCAGAGAACTTCAGCCTTGTCTAAGCTGTTCTTCTTGCCATTTTCTTTACATTCATCATGATATTTTAAAATGAGGAAAACAGAGTCTCTATATGCAAACAGTAAGAATAGGAAAGGCCTTGTAAGAACCAGAAAAGGAATTCTTCCAGAGTAAAATCCCTAGAGTTTCATCAGTATCATTCAAAGAGAGAAAGAGACAGGGGTCAGGTGCTCAGCTTCAGCACCTGGAGTTTTGATCCCCAAATGAAAGAAGTCTCTGCTCTGTCTTGGGCTACTGTGACCAGGCCTGGAAAAGTCTGTTGGACTCACTCTGTCATCAGGATGCAGTGGTTTGCCATTACAGCATGGAGGGCCTCTGTTCTGTGGTGTGAAGGCTGCCTCCTAGGCAGGAACTGTGAAGACTGCGTTTGGCCATCAGCAAAAATGATTCTGAAAACACTTTAGAGCAACTGCAGTTCAAATAACAATTATAACTTGGTGTTTGAGGTGAAAAAGAAAGGATTACATGAAATAAGTAGCAAAGAATTAATGTCCCTGCACACATATTCCTGCCTATGAAGCATCCCTTGGGTCCCCAGAAAAACTGCTATGTCTGCAGTGTGGGGAAGGGGGATGGAGGCAAGAGTGAACACTTGTGGGCACGCATGCCACTGCCTCTCCCTTCTATTCTGCTGCAACAACTGAAGCTACCAACTCATTTAGCAGTGAAAAGAAAGATTAAAAAGGAATCTGGAATAGTATTAGTTTACATCACATATTAAACAGCTTGAGAAAGATCTGGGAATGCTTCTTGTGCCACACTTCTCAAAACCTCACTGTTCTGTGTTGACTGACTGTGCCCAGACCTGTGTTCTCAGAAACAGCTCAGAAAAGGCAGCTGCATCCTGGCCTACGCTTGAGAACACAGGGTTAAAGAAAATTAATTTATAGAGAAGATGTAGACAGAAAAATGTAATAAGAAGTAAAAGAAATAGGTTAAGTAAAAGAAATAGGTTCATGCAAAATCCGAAATAAAACATCACTGGTTGCTCTGCTTTAAAACAGCCTTCATGCTGAAGTGTGGATGAAGAAGGAGAGCTAAAAAAAAAGTAATTTACCAAAGGTGGAAAGGTTTCAGGGATGCAGGAGCAACTGGGGTTTCACAATACTGCAGCAGAATATGCTGTCATCAACTCAGCAGAATGAGGCAATGCAGACTAAGAATGTCAGCTACAGCTGGGGGATAGGGGGAAGGCAATGGAAATGTGCCAATCTGAGTCCTAATAAACTTCAGGTCACAGAAATAAGGCACTAATCCCAGGGCCTTCAACACCTTCCCAAGTTCTGCTTATGTCCCTATAGGACCTAGTGGAGAAAAAACCCCAAGCATCAGTTTTCTTTGTAGGTGATGTCTTAAGTGAGCAGCTGTTTTCCAATATGGTACAACATTTAAATAGCCCAGTGCTCTGCACTGCTGCACTTTGAAGCCTTGTGCCCTTCAATCACATGCTCAGCTTTTGAGGTGCGCCCTGGAAGTACTCTCAGAGCCCAGCTGAGGGAGCTCCTGCCACCTATGAGACCTTAGAGCCCACTGCATGCCACCTACCTTTCTCTGGGTCCTCGAGGCTGTTATTCACATGCTCCACTGCTCGGTCCACTTCTTTGCTGTCACAGACATTGAGCTGTACAGTTCTCATTCGATCACTCTTCATGTCATCCAATTCTTTGGAGCCACCTTCTCCCTTGTCCTAGAGAGGAAGAAAGCACTGTTTTGAATCTGGTCAAAGAGCTTGTGTAGAAGACCAAATGCAGAGCAACCATCAAAGCAAGCAAACCAGAGTACTCAGAGCAGTCACAGAATATTCAGAACAGTCCTGCAGCTCTAAGAGGAAGTGGAACAGGTAGGGCTGCTCCTGCAGAACACCATTCCTCAAACATCACCATGTGACTATGACCCCTGCCACAAACTCAGCTGGTACAAACTGCTTTGACCACCAAGAAAACAGCCAGAGCTGTATCTCCCCCAGCAGGGCAACTCCAGCCCAGTAAAAACTTCTGAGATCAAGCTATGCCCCAGTGCTGCAGTGGTGGCAATGTGGTGCTGTCCTCACTTTGGCTTGCACACAGGGTACACCAAACATCTTAGTGTGGGTACAGCATGGAATAGCCCACAAGTGGCTGCACATGGACATTGCACAGGCTTCTCAGTCACGTTGTCAGCTCTGGGAATGACAATGCTATAGGAGGGGCTGCCTGCCCACCGTGCTTCAGCTGATCTCTGCACACAGCTCTCACTGCCTGGAAACCCACCTACTGCCATGAACGGACTCCTACAGAGTCCAATCATCAAGTCCCTGGCCAGCTTGTCTGCTAGCAATTCCCCCCAGTATCCTTTTTCAGCATTCTTTGCCTCCCTCTGTGAGCTTTTTCCCACTCCCATTTCCCATCTCCACTGTTTTTTTCTCATCTGAGAACAGATTCCCTTAGTGTACACCTATCCAGTCACAGCCCAGCCATGTAACCAGCCAGTCCCTGAGATACCTCTCACATGGGCCACTACTTCTAGCAGCAAGGTTGCCACACCTAGAGCTAGTCCCTTCATAGCAGTGAAGCTTGACTGTGGTGCTTACAGAACATATTCACAGGATATTAATGAGTTTGGGACTGTGCCTGTATCCCTTTCATGGTTGTGAGCTACTGACTGTGTTGGCCACTCCAGGGTACTTTAGTAGAGATGAAGTCTAGCCCTGAAAATATCACTTTTGGGGAACAATCCTGTTTTACTGTAAGAACTCCCTCTGTCCCCTCAATATCATCCCTCACTAGAAGTCTTTTACTCCCCATTAAGATGCTAGACACTGAGTGTGTCCCACAGGATCACCTGCAGCTGTTCAGTTGTTCTTCCCCCACCACCCAACCATCAGATAGCCCCACTTCCTGTGCCAGCATCCGTAGGCAAACGTCAGTGCTGTTCGCTTCTGGCAGATGAAGCCTTTTTTTGACAGGTAGCTTTTTTCCTCTGACCTGGAACAGGGCAGTTCTTCATAGCAGGGCTGTTTCCCAACTGCTCAATGACGTTAGATTGCTCTGAACACCTCAAGCCACAGACATGCCCTGCCAGAGATTGACAGCAGTCAGCTGTCAACAAGACAGTGCTCATCTCTGCAGTTTGAATCCAGAATGCCCATTTGCCCTCCGAGCAGGAGCTCCCTTCAGACTCCATGCTTTACCACACGAGGGTGGCCATACATCCCCCTGTTTATGCACCACCTGTCTTCCAGAAAACTTTCTCCTGCCTCATTTCTGGGCTTATCCACTGGATGCACAGACAGTTCCCTCAGTACCTGACATCTCTTCTGTCTTCTCCACCCTTCCTTAATCCACCGCAGACTGTTAATAGCAGTTAGTGTTTGTCCTTAAGAGAAGGCACCTACTGAACTCTCTTCACACAGCAGCATACTGCACACAAAAGGGAGCAGTTCAAAGTCTCATGCACAGCTTAGTGGTGTTTGTTTTTATGGTCACTGAAAATAGAGTTTCGTGCTGAGTTTGCTGCTCACTCAAACCCATCGTGGTACTGAAGCCAGGGTGTATGGCAAAGCATGGAAACGCATACAGGTGGCACATGAGGGAATGCCACTAAAGAATCAGCAAATGCAAGCATGCAAGTCCCTTGGAAAGAGAAGATATGGCTAAAGGGAAGACCATTAAGGCTAAGATGGGTCTTTCCCCAGTCCCAGGTCTGCAAGGTGCTACAAAATCTCGGGGTCACAGCAACAAACCAGCTTCAGAAGGTCCCTCTGGGATCTTCGCAGCATCGTCTCCTGCCCTCCCATCTGCAAGCAGCTGGGCACTTAGGGCTGGGATCCTGGCCAAGAGTTGGACTCTGAGCATTAACCCAGACTCACAGGGCTGTTCCCTTGGCTTTTCAGAAAGGGCAGATGGGTGGCATTTAAGTCAGGCATCCTGTGACTATGTCATACTTCCCTGTCATAGGATGCAGCCTGTCCAATTCCTGGGCCCATATGCAGCAGCGGAAAGATCTTCTGGTGCTCCATCAACAGACCAGTACTTCCCTGCTGTCAGCCCCAGGGCACAGTCCCCATGGCAAGAGGACCCAACTCTTGCATACTGAAAAAGCACACCACTGCCTTATCTTCCTCTTTCCATGGTTACCTTCTGTATCTTTATTAGTGTGTTCCTGAAGTGCTATGTAACACTCCATGGCTCCGAGCACTCTTGGTGAGCCATACAGTAACTGGCCTGCATGCTGGCTTGCTCAGATGACCTCTGCGTTCTCATCCCCCTGCAAGCCCCAAGAGGACTGAGCACACAAAGCAAAGCGAAGAGGGCTTCCATCACACTCCTGACAGCCATGACAAACATCACATATGTCCACTGGTAACAGATACTGATGAAAAAATACCTTCTTCATCTTGTGTCAGCTGGTTCCTCCAGCTACTAACCAAGGAGGAAAAAATAAGACAGCTGCAGCGTGATCTTTCATTGGCTCCAGCCTGTCACTGTCTTTTGGTAATGAAGCAATAACCCAGCTCTCACCAATGTACTTGCCAGTGAAAATGTTAGGAAGAAGAACTGTGTGTGAAATAGCACACTGTTAGCACAGATCCACCCTTGGGCTCCCCTCAGTCATGACTCTAAACAGCTCTCTCAGGTATCCTTCAGTAAAAACACAGTCAGGTGCTCAGGATCTGGCCACTTTACAAAACCTCTTCTGATGAGGAGTCAGCACTGCCCACATTTTTAATCTAACATTCCTAAGAATAGCACATAAGCTGAGGACATGATGCCTCCCAAAACTGGAGTATGCTTCTGATGTACAGGTGTGCTGTGAAAAACAGTCCCATGAAAATAACACTGAAGTTTCATAGTCATTTCCTCTCTGCCAGGGTTAGGTTAAATATATCCAAGCAATAGATGATGGTTCTTACTGCTACCTCCACTTTCATCTAGCATCTAAAAGCACACCAGGCTTTTTCTGCCCCTAAAATCAGCACCAGCAACAACTGCACTCTGATCAGAATCCTGATTACAGATCTGCTAGCGAAACCTGTGGCGCAATGGGAAATCAGTTCAGCCTCCTGGAAGTGTTTTAGTTCTACAGAGCAGTTCTATATACAGCCTATGGCTGAAGACAAATAGGAGACCAAGCTGCAAACTGAGCAGCTTTGGCATTTTACAGTGTTCTTCTGATGACAACAGCTGTTACCAGGCTTGAGGGAGTCACACAGATTTGGGAACATGGGATGCAAGTCCAGCTAAAGAAGCAATATTTAATTACACAGTGATACACCAAAGCTGTCTAGTGATTTTTGGCAAGGAAATAAAGCCTAAAAGAGTTCTGGCATGCTGCTGCATGTCAGCTTATGCTAAAATTGTCAGAGGCCAAGATTTCCCACTAAAATGCATTCACTAGAATAAGTACTGAAGACATCAAAATGGAAGGGAGGTTTCAGCAACAGAGGCACGCTTGCTGAAGATTTGGTCATTCTGGCAGCTCAGAGAGAGGAAGCGAAACCCAAAGTGAAACTTTGCAGCTGTAAAGTTTTTGTCTCCTGTCAACATAGAGGCAGGCTATTACTCTAAAGCGTGGATTTTAAGTCTGTGACGTTCTTATATTCTCTAATGTTGCTCTTCAGTTACAAAAGCTGAATAAAAATGTCTGCCAAACATCTACCCTCTCCCCACACCTTTTGAAAAGCACCGGTATCTACGTCTCTTACTTTGTGAAGCCTGTAGAGGGCGCCTTGGTTAACAAATAAATCTTTGACCCAAGGCTGAGACACCTCAAGGGACAGAGCTAGAGAAACACTTTTGAAACAAATGCAGTGGAAGGAAACCAGTCATTTAAGCAAAACGTGGTAAAAATGGAAAAATCAACAGCTGAAAGAGTATTGAGCCGTTTAAAAACAGCTGGCAAATTCTCTTTAAATAATATAACTATTCAAGATACATTTAAAAGTGATGAGTGTGCTAAAAGATTAGGATCAAAATAACTGACCCACCCCAGGATATCCTGAGGAGCAGGTTTGTTTCTGTTGGGTAACAGCCATTCAGTTGAAAACCTGCCAGTGCTTCATATGGAGAGAGAGGCTAAAGCTCTCTCCTGTTCTCCATGACCAGGCATCTCTGATTGCCATACAGAGGGCTCCTGGAGAACATACCAAAACTGCGTCACTAAGCTATTTGTGGCCTCATTCTGCTCTCATTTGCACTTGTGGAACTCTATCGCCTCACAGCGATTTCAAGAGGCCTTCAGTGCACACTGAGGCATGGCTGTAGTCATGAATACAGAAAAACGTGCTCCTACTCTGTCATAAAACCATTGGTGGCTCAGTGGATGCCACAACTAATCAAAATAAACCTTGTATAATGTCCAGACTCAACCTGACACGAAAACTTACTTACAGATTAGCCTATACAATTAGTTTAGGGGTTCTGGTCCATCAGATAAGGAACAGACCACAGTTCTATGATTCAGCTAAGAACCTCCTTAGATACCAATCAGTCCCGATACTGGTCTAGACCAGGTTATGCTCTAGAAAATTCAAGCCTCATGTCTTTCTGTTTGGGCTACCAATCACCCCCCCTTCTGCACAGGGTGTGTGTGTGCACGTGTCACAGGTGAAGAATACAGCTTTTGTTTTCCCTACCTTTTGCAGGCATCCAGCATAAACAATTAAACCTTTGGTATGTAGGTGCTTGGCCAATTCAAATCCAAACCCTGAGTCACAGCCTGTTATAAGCACAGCTCTGGTGTTAATCTGCAAAACAAACAGGAACAAAATGCACTGGAATTGAGTATGCGAAGTCGGTGATTGGCACAGAACACAACCATGCCCTTGGCCACCAGCAGCCTGTTCCAGGGAATGTTCTCTACATTCATTGCCGGCTACTGCCACCCAGTGCCTCCTGAAGACAAGGAACAAAGGTCTTGCACCGAGTGAATGAGGCAGGATTGCTGGCCCTCCAAAAGTAAGAGAAGTTCAGCACCTTTGACAATAGACTCCCAAGGCAAAGGGACCAAGCCAACCACCATTCTCTGGCAGTTCACATCTGGAAATACACCAGTCCCCAGGACAGGTTCTCCCTTCAGTAGGAACTGCTCCTGTAATGTTCAAAGAGTCAGGAGTATGCTCTTCTGTGCCATGCAGCTCACAGGGTATGGGGAAGGTAGCCTGACTAAGAAAGTGAGCTTGACTGCTTGCTCCTCTTTCTCTCTCCAGCATGTGAACTCTCTGTTGCTGGGGTTTTATAGCTAAGCAGAACCAAGTACACCTAACACTTGAAATTAAGACCAGTCTTTTTGCTTTTTTGGAGATCTTAATTTTCCAACTTAAAATTTAAATAATCAAATTTCTTTCTCCAAACCCCTTCTTCTAACTCAGAGAGGCAGTAGTTAAGTGACATGTTGAAAAATGCATGGTGTGCCAGACATTCCAGCAGCACAAGTACACAAATAGCTAGGTGCTGCTGCAGGTGGGAATAGGAAATCATTACTTGTACTTACTTCCAACTAATTTCTTCTAACAAACTAGCAATTTGGCTTTCCCCAGCATAAACAGGGACTGATCAGGAGCAGGGAAGTCATTGTGCCCCTGTACTCAGCACTGGTTAAGCCACACCTCGAGTCCTGTGTCCAGTTCTGGACCCCTCAATTTAAGAAGGACACTGAGACTCTTGAACATGTCCAGAGAAGGGCATCGAGGCTGGGGAGAGGCCTTGAGCACAAGCCCTACAAGCCCACAAGAGGCTGAGGGAGCTGGGATTGTTTAGCCTGGAGAAGAGGAGGCTCAGGGGAGACCTCATTGCTGTCTACAACTACCTGAAGGGTGATTGTAGCCAGGAGGGGGTTGGTCTCTTCTCCCAGGCAACCAGCAGCAGAACAAGAGGACACAGTCTCAAGCTGTGCCAGGAGAAGTTTAGGCTGGAGGTGAGGAGAAAGTTCTTCCCAGAGAAAGTTGTTAGGCATTGGAATGTGCTGCCCAGGGAGGTGGTGGAGTCGCCGTCCCTGGAGGTGTTCAAGAGGGGATTGGACATGGCACTTGGTGCCATGGTCTAGTAGTCCTGAGGTCTTGGGTGACAGGTTGGACTTGATCTTTGAGGTCCTTTCCAACCTTATTGATTCTACGATTCTATGATCAGGGTCACACTGGAGGCCCAGCAGCCATGCAAGGGCCATATCTGAATTTTGCTGAGACTGTGTCAAGATGTGCACGCTCTGGCACTGCTACACTGCCACAAGGCAGGCAAGAGGGCAAAACACTCCCCTACCTTTTGCCTGGTACTGGTCCTGGAAAACTAGAACCTTCAAGGTTAAAGAAGAGGTCGTCTCTCCAGATCAAGAGGTGAGGGCACACCCATTTATTTACCTCTCTTGAAATGACCATGCTCCAGAAACATATTATTTGTTGTGCAAATTCCTTCCACTCTATGGTGGAAGATTTTGTCTGCTGACTGAGTTCCAAAAATAGAAAAATCACACTGGTCTGATTGCTTATTTCCATCCTCAGCAGCATGCACTGTGCTACGTCAATGGAAGCCTGTGATAGGAAAGAATGTGCAGTATGTTGGAGAGGTCCAGCTCAGAGTCTTTCTGGCAAATTGTAAAAGTGAATCAAGTCACCAGGCTTCAGGGATTTTAAAACCTCATCTCAGCAGAACTAACTCCTGGAAACCACAATCACACTCACCTGATCAACTTCACTTGCATAACTGCGGCTGCCACATGGGGATAAGAGAGGGACACGAAATCTTTGCAGTGGCCTGTTAGAAAAATCCAACAAACAATAGAACAATCAGGCATCAAATACCTTGTCTGTACCCCAGAACTGCAGCACACACATGAAAAGGAAAGCAGTGTGCCTGTAGGTATGATGCAGACTGTCATTTGAGAAAACAGAATTCAGTCTACAGTTCTCCATATTCTGAGCCTGTGTACTTCCTACAGTATGAAACACTTGTTTCTCAAAAGCCCTTGATGCGATTTCTAGCAGCAGAGCCTGTCTGGATATTATGAAGAATTCTAAAATAGCTCCCAATCTGGAGGTACAGAGCAGCTCCCACTCACAAAATGGAAACTACAGCATTTTCAGTTCCACAAAGCTCAGGCAGGCAAAGCCGTTGGTTTGTCTCATTATTCTTCTGTGGCCTTGTCTCTGACACCCAGCCTAAGGTCACGTTGGTCCAATTTCTCTCTCACTGCTTTTACACACAGCTGCATGTTTCTATCATCTTGTATGACATTTCTTCCTCTGCAGTGTCTACCCAGTAGATACTCTTAGATCTTACATACTCTTTCTGCAGCTGAAGAAGACACTGTCTTTGAGCAATACCTGCCATGCTGATCTGAAGCTCCCCCTTGCAGTGTGTCCAATTCCCAGGAAGATAAATCAGAATGAAGCAACAATGCCTTCCATTAAGTACCTATTTAGAAAAGCTGTGCTCCCAGTAGCATAGTACTTTCTTAGGACTTGCCTAAGATTGAGCAATTGGGCTTAGACAACACACCAGAGTGACCCTGGCCTCTGTCCTTGCCAGCCACTTCTCTTGACTGTACCATCATTTTCATTTTTGCTTTGAGCACTGACACTGCCCTCACAGAGTCCTCTGGCATTCCCCTAGACTTGCTGTACTTCTTCCACCCTCTTCCATCCTCTGACTCCTCTCACAACACCTATCCTTCAGCACAGTTCATCATCTAGGCTGCTCCTCTGAGTGAATTTGCGTAATCATTCACAACTATCTCCTGCCATCACATGCAATTCAAGGGTGACCTGTGCTACACTAAAGAGCAATCTGGAGACACTCTGACTTTTGAGCTGCATCCTGGGAAAGCAAGGCTAGAAAAAGGGTCTGCTCGAGCAGGAGCTTCGCACCAGACGCAAAGGGTCTGCTCGAGCAGGAGCTTCGCACCAGACTGCTCACCTTCCTGCAACAGCTCTTTTCCTAACTTTGAGTGTCACAAGCCAAATCATCTCTTGAAATAGCAACAGCCAATTTAATTGTTGCAAGGTCAGACCCCAGGCAAAGTCTGTGTAAACATTACGGACTTCCAAACCTGGCTTGGAACTTCATCTCAACAATAAAGAGCCCAGAAATGTTCATTTGTTTTAGTTGCATGAACTAAATTTTTATTTTTCAGGGTCATGCCTGGGCCCATTATTTCACTGCTGAGCACTGATTTGCTGCTGTTAGTGACAATAACCTGCAAAGAACAGCTGCATGGCACTCTGCCTACCTTGACCAGAAGGCAAGAGCATAAAATAGATGCTGGCTGCTGATCTGCAGGCATATCATCAAAGGAACAGCTACCATGCCTATGCAGGGAGCCCACACACAGAGCAATAATGTACCATCAGCCATTTCTGTCCTTCTGCATGACTGAACTCTAGAAACTCTTAAAATGCATATACGGTCCTTGAATTGAACCTGTGCTCGTGACTATGCCTTTGCTTCTGTTCAGTTACACTAAAAACGGCAGTGCTTATCTTCAACTAAATAAATGCTACCTCAATGCATTAAGATACCAGTAGAGTGACAAGATTGTCTTTCAAACAACTGGATTTCCACTTCAGGTTTAGCAGCGTACAGGTACTTCAAAAAAGCACAATATATTTTTGCCCTTAGTACAAGATGCACAAAGCACAAATACACAGTAAGTGAAACAAAAGAAGGTGGGGGGAGGGACAGTGAAGGCGGGAGGATGATGAAAATTCTTTTCTCAAGTTAATGAAGGACTAATTTGAATTTTTAAGGCCACAACAGACTCCTGTTGGTGCAGCTTTGGCATGTGTGAAGTAAATAGGAGATAAATGGCCTATGTCCATTTGCACAGGAAATCTCTATCAGCTTAGTTCTCTTTGGTCTCTACAGCTCCCTGTTACAAGAGCTGTCCTTGACAGCGATAGCACTATCAACAGCAGTAAAACAGCACTGGAGGTGGCAGTTCTTGCTTGGTAAGCCATGAGCCACTTTCAAACAGCTTGTGTAAAGCCCATGGTACACACGCCACTGTTTGGAAACCCTGCTCTAAAGCAAAGTCAGTGAAAGTGCTCAACCTGCTCTGAATTTGGACTAACAGAGTTCCCACATGGATCAATACAAAAGGGTACAGTGGTTGGTTGGTTTGTTGTTTGGGTTTGGTTGTTTTTTTTTTCAGAGCTAGGAATTAGATAGGCAATTGTCTGTTCAGAAAAACATAAAACAGAAATGGCTCACCTCCATTTCTCACTAAAACTCTGCCTCTAAGCTTTCTCATTTCATGTGACTCATTGCCTCATTAATAAACAGATAAATGACAGTTCCTTGCACTGCAGCAAGGCCTACTTTCAGACATTCAGGAATAAATCCTTGCTTGAAACTGAATTACCACTGTATTCAACCTCCTTTTGACTACAGACCACTGTCCAAGTGTAAGAAACCATGTTATCAACCACTCCTTGCATACAGAGTACCTCTGTGCTCAGCAAAACAATTGAGCACTGACACAGGTTGCCCAGGCAGACTGGGGAGTCTCCATCCTTGGAGATTTTCACAAGCCACTTGCACAGTCATAAGCAATCAGCTCTACGAGGCCCTGCTTGATCCAGTGGGTTGGACCACATGACCTCCAGAGGTACCTTGCAACCTCAACCACCTTGTGATTCTGTAAATAAACTGTCCTACTGAAATCATCTGAGCCCTCCAACTATGCTTCACTCAAGATCTCACAGCTTGTTCTCCACCAACTTCCTTACCTGATGCCCTTCCCTGGGTCCTTGAAATTCAGGGTTTTCACAGCAAAGTTCTGGAGAGGCCGAGACAGCTTGGTAGCCAACATCCTTCCAACTAATACTCTACCAACAGCAAGACTGCTCTCCCTTAGTTCTGCAATACAAGATAGCACCTCAGTTTTAGTTGCTCAGTTCTCTTGTATGTCATGCTGACTTCAAGTATTTCAACAAGAAAATAAAGTCCAAAGGGGTTCCTCTTTCCCCCTTGCAGTCTCCCACCCTGAGAGAAACAGCTCAGCCTTCAAACACCTCAAGATACTTTTAAATAAGGAATAAGATTTTAAGTAAACTGACAAGCAGGAAGGCATTAAAGAAAATGCCAGCTTCTCTGTCTTCGATGTATCTTGTCTGAAACAGCTTTAAAACAAGACAGTCACACATAATATACTACTTCAACTGAGCTATATAAAATAATTTTAAACTAAGATATAACTTCAGGCCACAGGTGATGTTATTATGTGGTCCCAAAGCAATCCTTGGGCTCTACAGCTTGCACAGCCAGCAGGTTAAAATTACATTTAGTTGTAATTAAGCAGCTGGTGATGCTGGACTATACACAGGCATCACCATTAAATTCACTTAGCAGGGGGGAAACATCTGAAGAACAAGAGGTGGGTACAGAAGTTTAGTTTCAATCATATTTATCATGAATGAAACTGATCCAGCACACAAAAGAAGCCATCCCAGATGAATGTACATCCTCCTGTGGAAGAGCAGAATAAACGGTATCTCACTGTTAGGGCTTATTTACATCTCTGCCAAAGGCTGGGCTGCTGCCGCGGCAGCTCCGGGGCCTGCTGGGAAAGAGGCTTCGACTGAAAACCCAGGAAATTACCACAGAAGAGAAGCTGGTGAGGTAGTAGGCTCCGAAGGGATAGGTCTAGGCTCAAGAGCCGGCTCCGGTAATCCTCACAGGCTGAGGGGGTTTGATCAAATTCAAACGCTCGGTTGCTGCCCACGGGATTTTTCGTGAGGGATTCTGCAGGGAGGGGGCGAGGGGACGGGCCTGCCCCACGCAGAGGCGCGGCTCCCGCGGCCGGGAGCAGGCAAACGGCGCTCGGCAAGGGCAGGCAGTGCGCAGCAGCCGGGCGGGAGCAGCAGGGCTCGACGCGCTGCAGCGGAGGCGCCCGGTGGGAGGCGCGGGGCGGGCTGTGGCCGGGGGCCGTGCAGGGGAGAGCCCAGCGCCCCCAGCCTCAGGCCGCGGCCTGCCCCGCCTAGATCGCCCCCTCCCACAAGCGGGCAAGGTCATCGATTGGCCCAGTGACCAGGGGAACCAGGGGGACCGGCGGGGCCGGCCTGCCATTACCGTCGCCGCCCCCTCCCTAACTCCGGGCCCGCCTGCCCCTCTCCCTTCCGCGGAGGCCCGAGGCTGCGGCAGGGGGTTACCCGCGCCTTACCTGAAGCCGGCGGGCCTGCCGGGCGCTGCTGCCGTTTGAATGAGGCTGGGCCCGGCTGCAGGGGCGCGGCGGGGGGCGGACCGGGGGAAGGGCTGGGGCGGGTGCGGGAGGCGGCGGCGATAGGCTGTGGCCGGTGGTGTGGGGCGCCGTGATGCTGCTGCTGGCGTTGGGCGCCGCGCTGCTGCTGGCGGGCGGCGGGCGGTGCCTGGCCCGCAGCCTCCTCCTTCTAATGTTGCGGCATGCCCGCCGCGCCCTGCCTGTGAGTACAGTGGCGAGAGGCCGGGGGTCTTCGGCCTCTTCTCGGATGAAGTCTCCCGGGGCGACCCCGGGGAACAAAATGGCGCCGCGCCTTCAGGCTCTTCTCCGTCTGCCGTTTAAGCGCATCGGCACCGGTGACGCAGTCTGAGCGAGCGCCTGGGCCGATGGAGGGCTAGCGCCGGCGCTGCGCGGGCAGGTGCAGTGCCTGGCTCTGAAGAGCCGCGGGCAGGCTGCCGCCCTTCGCTGGGGGCTCGGCTGGGGCCGCGGTGCGGCCAAGCGCTGCCGCCCTGTGCCCGCGGTGCTGCCGATCCCGCGTTACTGCGCTGGGGTCCTGAGGCAGCGGGTGTGTGGAGTTTGTTCCAGTCCTCTAAATTTGGAAACGAGCATAAGGGAGGAAAAAACAGCCGTGTGAACGGAACAGGCTTGCATAACCAGTCTCTCTTACATAGTCTAGAGAAATGCCACAGAATATCTGAGAGTTCTTTTGCTGTATCGGAGTTAACTTTACTCTCGTTGATGCTCCAGACAACTTTTCAGCAGGCACCAGAACCTGCAAGTGAACGTGGGTTTGCTTAAAGGCTGACAACTCAGTCCTGCCCCCAGGAATGGACAGATAACAGCTTTAGCCCGTTTGCAGTCTTCTACTCTTCCATCTGTTCAGCTTTTCTGGTGTTTCCCCTCCCTGCCCCACTGGAGAAAACACCTTGCATTTATTGATTATTTTCAGTTCCCTTTCCTGGGATTGAAAGCCTCAACCTCCCTACTCGGCTTGATCCCTCTCCCCGAAGTTTACTGTGTTAATCTGATAACAAGGAAGAGGTCAGGGAAGGGCATTAAAGAGAAGAGGATCCAGAAAACAGGTTGCATAGTAAAAGATAAAGTCTAGGCAAGCGCGGTGGGTTCCCACATTTTGCAGAGAGACCGAGGCTGATAAAGTAGCTTTGCTTTCCTTAGCCTCTTTTGCATTATATCATTTTGTATAGATTCCTTCCCTTACCTGCATGAGGAAAAACAGTTTTACTGTTTAACATAGCAAGCATATCGCAGTGAGGTGTGTGCATGTGAGCTGGCTGCAGGGTAAAATCTTGCTGTTTTGACCTGTGGAACATCTGTTAGAGTGTTGTGGGTCACACTGCAAGGATACAGATACTTACTCTGCCCAGAAGCCACAGCAACACCTCCAGTACAAGAACTTAGCATGCACTCTTGGCAGGTCTCCGGTGTCCTGGCACTACACAGGGGTGCTGCCTGCTGTATGGTACTGCTTGAGAGCTCTGTGTGACCATTAGTGAGGCACCTGATGTTCCTCAAAATGCTGATGAAGGTCACTGCGATGCCTGCTAGAGAGATGATAGCTGGGTGTCTCTGCCAGTCTCAGCACTGTGTCAAACTGTAAGCTGCAGACTGACCTTATCAAAACTCCAGGAATGAGGCCCATTAAACCTTATCTTGTGACTTCCAAAAGATAAGGGTAACCAGGCTTCTTTGGGGGCCAACTGATTTTTTGGGATAGGATCTTTCTGGCTGGGAATGGGGTTGCTCCTTGCTCTCATCCCTGGGAGCTCTTCATGGCACAAAGGCAATGGCATCTACAGATGTGAGGTTTAGTACCTCCCTTGGGTTTTTGCATCCTTTTAGTGCTGCTGGAGCCTCAGGCTGTTATGAGGCATGCTGCTTTAGTCACATGTTTCATTAGCTGCAATTAGGGTAATTGCAAATAATTAACAAACAATTACAGGAAATTCTCATGCTTCTCATACTGTAAGTTAAAGTTTTTCCTTGCTTTGTGCCCCATTGTAGACAGCTGAAAGGATTTTTAAGCCTCTCTTTTATTGACATTGTGGTCGTTTGGGGTTTTGTAACTAGTGAAAGCAAAGCAGTTACTGAAAGCTAAAGCCCAGGAGCACAGCCATTTGCTCTTACTTTCTGCCCCTGAGCTCTGTCCTTATCAGACTGGCTGGTAGGCATTTCTCTCTTTTACCTGGCCTGGCTTCAGGAAGTAATCACAATCCCTTATCACCTGCATAATTCCTGGTGTTTTGGGAAGTCCTGTGTCTTCAGGATTCAGAGGCAAAAGGGTCTAGGGAGGTGAGGCAGAGTCAAATGCTTCCTTTTCCATGGGCCAGCTTGCTGAATTACTGCAGGAGGGAACCTCGGCAAATTGTGTGATCTGGTTTCATACTTAATCCTTATCTTTCTTGGGGTTGTGTCACTGATAATTAAATTAAGACTGAGCACTGTATATTTACTTGCTTATCTGTTGTCCTTTAGCTGTAGCTGTTTCAGAGCTTTAGTGGAGCTCCTAGGAGCTTACTTTGTAGGAATAGGTGTTAGTGTTCTTATGATAAATGCAGGATAGACTTTTGATCAGTTCTCATTTCAGCTTAACATTGTGATTCACACTTGAAAGCCACAACTTGAGCTATAGGACATGACAAAGTGTAGCTGATTTGCATATTGCTCTCTGCTTGGGCTCTTCCTGAGTCTGTGCAGTAATGCTGCGATCACTATCATATTATTCTTTATTGCCATTTCACTGCCGTGCACGTCAGCAAAACAAGATCAGGAGGTACTGGTGATTGCCTGAGTTCTGTCTGAAAAAGTGGCCGAAGAGGTCATACATAAATAGTATAAAATAGAACTGTTCACATTCCAGCTGCTGTTAGCAGAGTACTAAGAGGCAATATTAGTTGCAGGTCTCCACAGAATGGAAGTGACCTCACTTCCTTATTGCATTCTCAAAGACTTTATCACTATATCACTTTATTGCCTCACAGATAGGGTTTCAGTTTGGAGCGGTGTGCAGCACTGCAGCTGGGGCCTGCTAGCTGGCTTGAGCATTAGGATCATAGCTGTGGTGAAAGGAGCAGGAAAGAGATGGGTTTCAGGCAAAGGAGGAGGGTGAGCGGGCAGTGTTTCCCTACAAGCTTCTCTTCAGGGATCCTGTTTTCAGATCTATCAGAAGCCTGTTGTGTCATGCCAGGTGGAGTATCAAATCTTCTCAATTTATTTGTGAGTGAAAAGATAATAATGTAGGAGAGAACCATAGGATTTGATGAGTTGTTCCTGCTAAGACTGCAGTGTTTCAGAAGGAAACCCTAACATCTAGTCACCTTCCTGCACACTAAAATACAGTGTGGAAAATACTGCATAGAGTGGGAGTAGGTAGGGAGCAGTCAGTAGAGAGTCACCCTGCAGTCACAAAAGCTGCTGTATAGTTCAAGCAGGTGACATGCTATCATTTGGATGTTTTTTGTGCCACTGAGCTGGTAGATCACTCATTTCTTTTGAAATGTTTCTGTCCTGCTTTGGCCACTGATACTTGAAAGAGAATTAGTGTTCTAGCTGGTGTGTTAAGGCAGCACAAGTTATTACAGGCCAGCAGATGAATAGATTTAGAGTGTCATGGTAGTTTGAAGCTGGTTGTGGTTTTACATGGGAATCTTATCACCCCATTTACACTAGGTGATCCAGCAGAAGCCCCACTGAAATTGCTGGGTTTACACTATGCTCAGGTCGGTGTGCAGATGGGTGGATGGCCACTGTGACTTGTAGCTGGAATTGTACCTCCTGAACACTGGCTAGGGCTGCAAGCTGCTCCTGTGCTGTGTCTCTGGGTACTGGTGGTGCCTGTAAGCATTGCAATGTCTGATGATAGCGTGCTATTGTTTTTCCCCACACAGGCTGAAGGGAAGGCAGTGCTAATAACAGGCTGTGACAAAGGTTTTGGACATGCCTTGGCAAAACGGCTTCACGCAGAGGGATTTACTGTTTATGCTGGATGTTTGCTTATGGTAAGTAATATTGATCAAAATCTTTGATTGGAGAAAAATGCCTCTCAAGTGAAAGCATCTTCACCTGCAGCCTCCATTTAGCCTCATCCAAGATCACAAGGAAGTGCAGTACTCGGGGATTGTTACATGTTCCATTGCTTCATCACATGTTGCATCTTATTACAGCTGTAATTCTGAGCTCTTTAGGGCAGGGACTGTCAGCCGTTTGTATGGTAGCCTGCACAGTAGGGTGGTGTTCAGTGTCTAAGCCTCTCAGCAATATTGTAACACATACAGTAGTCCAAGATTACAACGTACAGTGGCTTTCTGTCTTCCCTGACTTCTCTGTTGCTCTTATTCTGTCATTTTCCTTTGGGGACACTCCTCAAACACATTTCCAAACTGCCTCTCCTGCCTTGTTCAGGTTCTGTTTCCAAAGTGTCTTCTAACTGTAATTCCACAGCTTCTGTAGAAGCCATTCAGTTTCTGGATAGCTGGATACATTTTCTGTACCCTTCTGATATTTGTCACCCTCTGTCACCTTTGTTTGGTAGATGGCATCACTTGTAAGAGTTCAGTGTAGGCACAGAGAGTCAGAAGGGCTTTGCAGACCCACGTTCTAGCCCATGCACTTGCAGGTAACCACAGTGTGTAATCCTCTTTGTAAACTGAGCCAGCAGCACATTCATCTCAGCTGGAGTTTTGCCCTTACTGTGTTCTTTTGCTGTTTTGACAGTCAAAACTCATGTAACTTCCAACCTGAATTGTTTCAAATCCACACCCACTTGCTTCTCTGTTTGAAGATGGCTATTTCTGCACAAGTACTCAGAGAATGATGACCACAGATTCTTGAGGAGTGTGGAGGGTGAGAACAAAGGCAAAAAGGTGGCACTCATTGCCTGTGAGGGCGGCAGAGGTTATGTTCTTCCACCACAACAGGAGGAAAAGTTATCAGTTGATGTGTTATGTAACTTGAGAGCAAAAGAGTCCTGTTGGAAAATTGCCACTATTTGGAAATTTCCATCTGGAGCCTTTATGAATCCTTCAGTAATTGTGTCATGGACTGCTTTGGGATGCCTGTCTCTAGTGGGTAGCAAGTCAGACTCTAACTTTGCAGAACAGCAGGTGTAGGGAACAGAAAGGAGAGGGGAGATAGGGTCGTCTGAGAGGGCTCAGGAGGCAGCGTGCTTGTGGGATCAAAGAGGGCCAGACTCCATTTGAAGCCATATAAAGAAACTAAATGCTCCCCAAGCAAGCCCTGCCTGCCTTGATCACAGATTGTGAGCTGTCCCAGAATCGTTGAGCCGCTCTCAGCATCCCCTCTGATCTGGCTTGGAAACTTCTTACTTGGTGCCAACGTTTTTGTGATTTTTGTACTTGTAGCCTGTGTGGAAGTGGAAAATGCATCAGCCATCATAGCTGATCTGCAGGTGGCTCTCAGGAGGCTAACTGAGCTCTTGGCCTTGAAGGTGTAGTGAGTAGGAGAATGGGATTTTTCTTGTTCTCTGTTTTCATGAAACCTGGACTTAGAGGCCCAGGATTTCACTTGTGTTCCATCCCCTCTCTTGGGTTGTTAATGTCTTATCTGTTAGGTGCATCTGAAGGACAGGGTGTGGTGGTAACACAGCTATCTGGATAGCTTTTGCAAAACTAGGACAGCTGAATGCTTCCTACAGTTCTCAAGACAGCCAGCATCCTCGTGGAACAGCCTTGTGGTTTGGGTGGCTCAGGGAGAGACTAGCTTAGGAATTTAAAATTTGGCAAAGAGGAGCTTACTGAAAACCTAATGGTAAAATGTGCATGGGATAAAAATGGTGATAAATCTAGAGCTGACTACTCCAAGAAAAGGAAGCATATAATGACTACAGAAAAGGATCCAAAAGAAGCAGGAAACACCAATGAAGGCAAGGAGCTGTTGGGTGAGAGAACTTGTGAAGACCAAGGTGTGAGCATGTGAGTGATTACTGCTGCCAAGTAAAGGAGTGAGTGCACATGAAGCATGGCTAAGGATGCAGCTATCCCCTGGGAACTGACAGTGTGTGTGTAACTGCTGGTAACAAATGCAGGGAAACCTGCCCTGTCAGGAGAGACGTGTCTGAGCTGTAGGATCAGAGCAGATATGGGGCAGTTGGTGTACAGCCCATGCCAGGCTATTAGTTAACACGTAGTTACTCCATCATCACTAACTTGCATGCTTTTATCTGGAGAATGAAAGGATCCCTGATTACTAACCACCACAGAAGGCTCTTGCATTAAATACAAGCTGGTACACTGTCAACTGTGTTAGGAGCTGTTTAATCATTAGCAGTCAAAAGTAAAGTTGCAGGACTAAGAATAATACTGCAAGAAGGCTGGGATAGAGCTGGAGAAGATCAAGTGCTGAAGGGATTTAATTTAGCAAGGACAGTTAAGTTCACAGATCAAGTTTCTGTTAATGTATCAGGATTAAGAGACAAAGCCATACAGAAAACAATTACAAAATAACTTGAAAAGCAGGAAGTACAGAAAAAGGTTAAACAATTACTGTTTTATTTTCCTTGACTTTACTGGGGGGGGGGGAAAGGATGCATTGTTTTCAGATGCCTACTGCCAGCAGTTTTTAAGAGGACTTCTAGCAAGGAAAAGGAAAGAACAGGGAATGTTTACATAAATGGATGTGTTCAAATGTACTGAAGGGCATTTAAAGGATGAGCCATTGTGACTTCTGCCCCATGGGGGATATTTGAGGAGCACCTGAAGGCCAGGGAATTTCCAGCAGGCTGTTAAGAAGGCAGATACTGTACTTCTTTTTCCAAAAGAAACAGACTTTGGGAATTGTCAACCAGGCAGCTCACCTTCAGGGTGCCTGGTGAAATTGCACCAGACTGATCTGTCAGTTTTACAGATGCCTGGCTCATAATGTAATTCACAGTGTCTGTCTAAATTTACTGGGAACAGTCTGTGACATGGCCATCTAATCTCATCCTGGCTAAGCAGCAGAGTGGTTAAAGAGGACAAATAAATGTACCTTGCATTAATTTTGACACAGGTTCTCCTGACAGTCTCATGAGCAAACCTATGCTCTAGGCCTGTGACTGCTCTTCAGTCCCCAGGAAATTGGGGTTCCTGGAAGTGCCACCTGGAACAGAGCTGGAAAGAACGCTTGGAAAGAAATGTGACTGGTGCCAAGCAGGGAAGATTGCAGGCCCTTTGGGGAATAGGATTCAAAATGCTCTTAACAGGTCAGACAGAGTCTGAAATCAGTTAGGTGGAACCCAGTAATGACAAGTGCAAGGTGTTCTGTCCAGGAAAGACAGGAAGGGAGTGAGTGGATAGGCAGCAGCAGCCTCGTAGAGAGGGAGTGGTGCAGATGGAGCAAGCCAGCTGGATCTGTGACTGTCCAGCACTGTGTTCATGGCTTCCTGATTCGCACTGACACCTCACTGTGGGTGCCCAGATAGTTGCCAGGATCCAATCCTGAATCCCACATGCTTCCCTGGGAAAAAGCCATGGCTCAGTGCATTTCAGGAGGGCTCTCTGCTAACAAGCCCTATGTGATCTGCCTGTCCTTCAGCACCAGCTGCGCCAGTTTGGATCCTCCAAACTGAAGGAGAGAGGCCTGAGCAAAAGGAAAGGGAGGCAGCCAAAAGCTGGAGCAAGGCTTCTCTGCCTGATGTGTCAGGCTTCTCACCCAGGAGCATATCCCAGTAGGTGGAAGGTGGGGTGTGCAGGCAGAGCCATGCAGGGCTACAAGGGCAGGATAACTGGGGGAAATGAAGTAGGTGGGAGGAAACTGCTAAGTCCCACTGAAAGCCTCTGGAGACTGCTTGGGAAGCAGGCTGGTCTGGAGCAGCACAGCTTTCAACTCTGATGGAATTAGGAAGGGAAAGCTGCGAGGTTCTCTGAAAGGACAAAAGCTGGACCAAAAACTGTGACAGCAAAGGAAGGGGGAGAGGGGTTTTGCAGGAGCAGTTAGGACTTTGCTGCCAGGACCCAGCTCAACTTGAGCTGTCGCGTGGCTCTTGCTTCTGAGTCCCAAGGCCGTGAAGGTCACCTCAGGGAGGACAGTGTGACTGCTTCCATGGGATTGGCTCCAGGTATTTTCCCAGGCAGTAAACATACTGTTAAAAAAAAAAAAGGAGGAAGTACCATGTGAGTGTCTGAAGAGGGAATGGGCTTGGAGTCCTTGACGAACACAGAGCATGAGATGATGTTCACTCCTTGCCATAAAAAATTCCAGGGTGCTTCCTTTGAGGATTTCTGCACGTGAGAGTTAAGCAATTTGTTGTATAGTTGAGTAGTGGCTGAGGTGGTGTGAAAAGTGGTTCCAGTTGATACTGCATGTCCAAAATCAATAAGCTTTGTCAACAGTGAATAAATTGTAGCTGGGAAGGTAACTTGGCCGATTGCTAAGGGAAAATTCATTTCAGCAGGGATAATACAAGCCATTTATGCTGGATTTTTAAGTTGCTGGCTTATGTTTCTCAAAAACAGTGGAAATACTTCTTGCTCAGTGTACAGGAATCATGAAAGATTGAACAAACATAAGGAAAGGTGTTTTCTGAAATGGCAGCTGGTACTTGAGTACAGATACAGTGTTGGGGTTTTTTGTTGTTTCTTTACAGATACAGTAAATCTCTGTCTTTTTTTATGAGCTGCATTAGCTCCACTTTGTTCACTGGAAGTTGCTTTGTGTGACTCAGTGAGATGCATAACTCGGTGAGAAGTTGCTTCAAGCTTTATTTTCTGGTTTTGTGATACCAGCAGAGAAGTCAGTTGTGAAATGAGGTGCAGCCATGGGGCCAGCAGCTCCTTCCCACTTTTGTCATAATGCCAGATTGATTTTCAAGAGAGCTACCCTGTTTTGCTAAAGTCTGTGCCAGATACTTCAGCTTTTTTCCTTCATTGCATGTCCTTGTTCCCTGCATTGAGGGCGGAGGTGAGATGTTGTATGCGATACTCATTAAACAGCCTGAGATATGTATAGAAAACCGAAGTAGTTACAAGTGGTTTACATCAGCCTGGCTGCAGAGGCAGTTGAGCAAGTGGCAGTGGGAGGGCTGCTCACCTTGTTTGCTCTTGTGCTGTGGGAGTTGGTATCAAGTGCTAAAGCAAGAGTGGCAGCCAGGCGTGGTGACTCACCAATTCATAACTTCGTCCTCCTTAATGAGGCAGAGCTTGTGATTCATGGAGCAGTTCAGTAAATTTAATCTGGATCATGCTGTGGAACTGCATGGCTAATCTCTGCTCCTTTTGCTTTTATTTGTTATGTATCATCTGAGCTAGGCTGCAAGGCAGCAATCCTATCTGGAAGTGACCAGGTAAAATTTGGAGTTTGAGCTGTGTTTCCCTTTGACTCAACAAAAACCCCAATCACAATGGTGACAGAACCACTGCTGACAGCACCAGGAGTTTAAAAGAAGAGAGGAAAGAACGTAAAAGGATAGAACAGAGATCAGATCCATCCCTTTCTTGTTACCTGCAGTGTATGTGTGGGGAAGGAAGTTTTGTCTGTGTTCCTCAGCCAGAATCTCCTCATTTCATGCCTCATGTCTGTTATCTTGTCATTGTGTGGCAGATCTCCATGGTGCATGTATTCCTGCACATCTGTGTTGCTGTGTGGCAAGAGCACAATGTTATTATTAATTAGGTTCAGCTGTAAATGTTTGCTGCTGGATCCTGTAGCATCAGGCTAGTTGCTGTTAGACATGCCAAAGGTGTCCGTGCTGTCTTTTTTTCCAAGTGGTCTGACAATGCTATTTCCTTGGAGGCCAGGCAATATTTTGTTGTGACACAAGTACAGTGCCTAAGCAGCCTTTTGCTTTTAAGCCTAGAAAATCTGACTGCTGTGCAAGTGTTTGCTGTGTTACCATGTTACATGCAGAGCATGAAGAATGAGGCAGTGGAGAGTCACCCAGGCTGGCACAGTATTTCATGGTGTTACAGATGTGAAACCCTTCATGTGAGGAGCTAACAGCAGGGGCATTGTGGCCCTTCGAAGCAGTGGACTAGTGATGCAGGTAGAGGAGCTGTGCTGAAAGGAGCAGGAAAGTGACTGTGGGTTGCATGCTGGTTCATGTGCTTACTTGTGCACCAGGTTTACAACTCTGTGCAGTTTCAGTAGCTTCTGTTCCATGTCCATTTGAACATGCCTGTCCCCAAGGTGCACTGCTGTTCCTTGCCTGTTTTAGTGGCACATCTGTCTTTCCTGCTGAACAGGATGAGAATGGAGATGGAGCCATGGAGCTGAAGAATATGAATTCAGATCGCATGAAGGTGATGCAGATGGATGTGTGCAGTGACCAGGAAGTTGCTCAGGCCGTGGATTTTGTGAAGAGGACCCTGAAGGAGCCAGAGGAAGGTATTTGTATTTCCAGCACAGCTGGCTCTTTGCTACGCTCACAGAATCCTTCCTAACAGAGCGGGTCACGTACTGGCCAGGTCATTCCCTCTCTGCACCACCAAAAGAGGCTTAACAGGCCTGAAGGCCTGTGACAGTCTGTGGCTGGCAGTCAGGCAGTGCTGCACCCAGGTCAGTGAGGAGAATTGTCTTGCTGCTGATGTGCCAGCCATGTGGAAAGAGACCCATACTGGCTAGGGGATTAGGATCTAACTCTGCATCCTGCAGTAAGTCATGAGTGACAGTAAACCTACAAGAACTTGTGTCTTTCTTCTAGAGCATTTGTGAAGACACAGGATGGCCAGAGCCTCATCCCTTCCTGGTGCTGCTGCTGCAGCCTGGCTCACACAGACCTTCCTGCAGCACCCCTGCTAGTGAAGAGGTGGCAGGCCCTGGCTGCTCACTGCTTTCCCCTCTGCTGTGTCAGTACAGCCTGGTTGTGTCATTGAGTACTGAGCTGGAACACAAAACTGACCTGCCCCAATCCCGGTCAATCTGTGCTTTCGGTTTGCCGTGCAACATCCCAGTGTGAGGCAGGATCCAGGGTGGGCTTGGCATAGATCACTTTAATCCACATGCCACCTAGGAGCATGTGAAAGAAGATAAAAGAAAATAGAGGTCCCTTCTGCGTGCTTCTTTCCTTCTTGGAAGCAGTTTGGCAGTGGGATGTGAGCTTACAGCTGGAGTCTGGTGTGGCACCACCTAACTTCTTCCCATATAGTGAGGTTGTGAGGCTTCTTGCCCTGCATAGGTTTCTCTGCAGCCTCAGTGCAAGTCACAAGCTGGACAGCAGCTGTATACTCAAGATGAGGATAGTCTGAAGTTTCACATATGCAGCTTCCAGGACTCAGGGGTTTTATGACTGGAGGGTGGTCACTCCTCTCGAAGCTCAGATGAGACTGCCATGGGCCTGTCTTTGTTCCTGGCAAGTATAAAGTTAGTGAATTACAGTAGCTCTGATCTTCATGCAGATGACGTGAGCACACCCTCTGGAGACAGGCACATGAAATGTAACTTGAGTTACGTACAAGCTCTAATCCCACACATGTTCTCTCTGCATGGTCTTTCTTCCTACACAGTCACCCAGCCCTCCTCACACGTTTCACAGCTTCTCAAACTTTTCTTGAACAGCCCAGCAGCAGCATTAGTGGCACAGAGCCATTTCCCACTGAATGAAAGCTTGTAAGGGAGCAGCTCTGTTACTTCCATAAATGCAGCAGTGTACAGCAGGGACAGAGAAGTCTTGCATCCTTGATCAGCAAGTTGGACTGGTTTCTCCTGCTCTTGAGGCCCTTGTCCTGCAGTTGTTTGCTTCAGCACAGTGTGCAAAGCACCGAAGATTCATTCATGTTTATAAAGATGCGAAGGGCAGTGTTAGGGGTACAGAGCCAGGCTCTGCTCAGTGATGTCCAAAGACAAGGGGCAGTGGATGCAGGCTGGAGCAGAGCAGGTTCCACATAAACGTAAGGGAAACCTTTTTCACTGTGAGAGTGGCAAAAAACTGGAACAGGCTGTCCAGAGAAGTTGTGGAGTCTCCTTCTCTGGAGACATTCAAAACCCTCCTGGATGTGTTCCTATGTAAACTGCTCTAGGTGACCCTGCTCTGGCAGGGTGGTTGGACTGGATGATCTTTTGAGGTCACTTCCAAACCCCTAATGTTCTGTGATTCTGAGTGATTTCTCTGTAGGCCCATCAGTGTGGCTGAGGTTTGGGGCTTGCCAGTAAGTAGTGCAGGAACACAGAGACTAGTGAGACTGAGGAGCCTTGCACAGAGGTGCTTGTTGCACACCAAGTGTGGCCCCAGAGCATGCTTGTGCCTCTTCTCCCTGTGCTGTGTACATAAGGCTCAACTCATTTCAATAGGAGTGCTCTGTTTGTTTTCAGTTTTAGGCAGTTCCCACTGTATAGTTGACACTAAAGAACTCGTAGTGATAAGGCTGTGCTCAGTACACACACTGCTGTCCAGCAAACAGCCCTGTGACTAGGTGCCTGTCAGCATTTTGTTCTGTACATAACGTGACATGATTGGTAAGCAATGAAATTCCAGGAATGAACTGTCTTCAGTGTTTCCATGAACATCCCTGGATCTGACCTCATAAGCCTCAAATGGGAGATGCTTGTAGAGAACTGTAGAATCAGGAGTACTCTGCAGAGCTCACTTTGGGACTGACAGTTGAAGTCTTTTGTGGTCCTTGGTAAATTCCTGCAGTCTTGCTCTGTGTAGCTTCTGGTGGAGTTAACACCATCAGATACCCTGTTTCCATGGTCCTCCACCTACTGATCAGAGCCTGCTTTGAAGCAGCTGGGAGCACACTACTCAGGCTGAGATGCCATGCTGGCTACTGAATCAGTGTGAATTTCAGACTTATCTTGACCACTAAAGCTGGCAGCTTCAGTAAGTGTAGCAAGGGAAGCAGAACTACCTGACCACAGCGTTTAGAAACTTGAATTAGTAAATCCAGAAGGAAGGATAGGTGAGCGAGATGTTTTCTTGGCTTTTTGCTGCAGGCTGTAACTTAGCTGTTACCCCAAACAGCCCTTGGGTGGGGACTGGGAAAGGGTCCAGTTGTTTTCTTGGCTTTTTGCTGCAGGCCATGACTTAGCTGTGACCCCAAACAGCTCCTGAATGGGGCTGGGAAAGGGTTGTTCTGGAGGACATTAGAGCTGCAGGTGAGTGAACTGGAACAATATTCACCACTGTCTGTAAGACAGGTGTGCAGGGCAAAAGAGGTGCTGGGATCACCCTGTGAGAGCTGGGAGATGTAGGAATGGTGGCAGCTGTGATGGGCAGATCCATTCTGGGACAGGCCATGAGGTTAATGCACTGTTATCACTAGGTAGGATGTGACCTCTGCTACACAAGGCTGGTCAACAGCCTTTAGGGAAAACAAATTCAGCTGGGAGGGAGGCAGGGTTAGTAGAGCTGTTATGAGAGTAGAGAGCCAGTCTAGCAAGGGCATGGCAGAGTCTTGCACCAGGAGAATAAATTCCAGTGGTATTTATTGGGCACTAGTAGAATATGGGCATTTGCTTAGAGGGCTGTATTCAGTATAATGCATGGTAACTATCTGACCATGAATAAATACAGGCTGGAAGTTGCTGAAAGACTTTTCAGGCATCTGTGGAGCAGAGGCAGGGCAAACAGCCCAAAAAATTTGGAGAGAGGGCTTGATAAGTTTTATCAACAGGGTGGCATGACGTGGGTGCTTTTGATAGCAATGTCACAGCAACCTGTACATGAAGACTCCGTAGCCCTGTAATTCATTCTTGGTTGTAAGAGGAAAGTCAGGGAGTGGCAAGTGGCCCTGGCTCCAAGTAAATACTTACACAGTGAAAAGCAACCATGGTGTGTGGCAGGACATCTAACGAGGAGCAACTCTGTTACCTTGTTCCAGCTTTGTTCCTCCTGCAGTTTATGGCTGCACAGTCCTGTGCTTCAACAAATTCAAAAGGTATAAACTCAGTCTCACAAATGTTTGCCACTGGGACTCCTGCAGTAATTGCTTTAAAGAGTCAAGTCCTCGGTGACCTGCTAAGTCCTGGACATGTAAGTGGCTCAGTGCAGAAGCCTGTGGTAAATGCAGTCGATTTAATTTTGACAGTACTGCATGCACAGCAGATGTTTGTTTTTAAATAGCAGCAGTTTTAAAGTTTGCTTGCAAGTGGGTCACCTTCTGCTATAGTTAAGTTTGAAGAAAACCAAATACCTGAACTGAAATACAGCAGCTGTTGACCAGGCTGTGAACCTGCAGGTTAATTCCATTCACTCTCCAAAACAGTGAGTCTGAACTGTTAGGGGGATTTAAAGGTCCAAGATATTTCTCTCTCCTTTTCTTCCTTCTCTCCTTTTCTTCCTTCTCTCCTTTTCTTCCTTCTCTCCTTTTCTTCCTTCTCTCCTTTTCTTCCTTCTTTTTCTTCCTTCTCTCCTTTTCTTCCTTCTCTCCTTTTCTTCCTTCTCTCCTTTTCTTCCTTCTCTCCTTTTCTTCCTTCTCTCCTTTTCTTCCTTCTCTCCTTTTCTTCCTTCTCTCCTTTTCTTCTCTTTTCTTTCTTCCTTTCTTCCTTTTCTTCCTTCTCTCCTTTTCTTCCTTCTCTCCTTTTCTTCCTTCTCTCCTTTTCTTCCTTCTCTCCTTTTCTTCCTTCTCTCCTTTTCTTCCTTCTTCCTTTTCTTCCTTCTCTCCTTTTCTTCCTTCTCTCCTTTTCTTCCTTCTCTCCTTTTTCTTCCTTTTCTTCCTTCTTTTCTTCCTTCTCTCCTTTTCTTCCTTCTCTCCTTTCTTCCTTCTCTCCTTTTCTTCCTTCTCTTTCTTTTCTTCCTTTTCTCTCCTTTTCTTCCTTCTCTCCTTTTCTTCCTTCTCTCCTTTTCTTCCTTCTCTCCTTTTCTTCCTTCTCTCCTTTTCTTCCTTCTCTCCTTTTCTTCCTTCTCTCCTTTTCTTCCTTCTCTCCTTTTCTTCCTTCTCTCCTTTTTCTTCCTTCTCTCCTTTTCTTCCTTCTCTCCTTTTCTTCCTTCTCTCCTTTTCTTCCTTCTCTCCTTTTCTTCCTTCTCTCCTTTTTCTTCCTTCTCTCCTTTTCTTCCTTCTCTCCTTTTCTTCCTTCTCTCTTCTCTTATTGAGGGGAAGTCCACCCCTCTCCAAACTGCAAAAGCCATGATAATGTCACTGAGTGAATACAAACCTGGGACCAACAGAAAGAAATAAAGAGGGTCAGCGTGATCCAGCCTCACAAAGCATTAGGACAGTGTTTGACCTTAGAGGAGACATTCAGGGAGGCAATGCCTGTGTGGCCCCACCACTCTGCCTGGCACTCCAGACAGGCCCCACTGGCATCACTTCTGCTACACCAAGACTGTATGTCATCTGGTAGCTGAGGGTTTGTCTACAACCTTTTTCCTACAAATGTATCCAGCTCTTTGTCAAGGGCTTGGGTTACTGTGAACAAAGCAAGCTGCTTGTCTGTGACATTCTTCCTTCTTCCATTCTTCACCCCCATGTTTGTTGACAGGTCTGTGGGGGCTGGTGAACAATGCTGGCATCTCCACCTTCGGAGAGGTGGAATTTGCAAGTTTGGACAACTACAAGAAGGTGGCAGAGATCAACCTGTGGGGCACCGTGAGGGTGACGAAGGCTTTCCTGCCCCTCATTCGCAGAGCTAAAGGTACACACTCTGCAGCCTGGCAGGACTCAGAGCTTTTACAGCATAGCAGAGAGGTGCAGCTCAACATCATGACTCAGGCTGTGCTTTGAAGAGTGCCTGTGCAGTGCAGGGAGGGTGCTGGAGGTGTGCAGGTAAACTAGACAGCAGGGTTCAACAGGCTGTGTAAGCATTTGGTAGTGCAGGCCACTCTTGGGGCAGTCCAGGCACATACACAGCAGGTGTTATCTTAAACAGGCCAGGATATCAGAGACTTTTGTTCAGTGTTGGCAGAACTGACAAGCACTCCACACCACCTTTAGAAACAGTGACTGGAGTCAGACAAGGTAATTTTGGCCTCCAGGGTCCACACAGTGCTTATGTTTGAATAACTGAATGTTTTCCCTTCTTGTTACTCAATTCAGGGATGATTGCAGAGTGGTAGTGGTGGAATAAATGGCAATAACAGCTGTTTCAGATACCTTTGAGGACAACAGTATTGTTAAAAATCTCTGGTTTATATTTGTGGTAGTTATAGGCTATGCCTTTAAAACAATATTAAAAAGGAAAAAAGGGTCTGTGTGAGCAGAACTCTGAAGAGCTTCTTTATTTAGCATGTGTGGGAGCATGCTGGCACAGCTGTGTGTTCTGTAAGGACAGAAGAGAGTCATGTTGAGACATCTGCTCACATACCATTTCCAGAAGGCCAAGTACCCACTAAACATTCCCCACCTTGCTACAAAAGGTGGCTTACCCATCAGGCCAGCAGGTGGTTCTCACAGTCCCTCCAAGCTGTGCTTAGGTCTGGAATGAGAGAGCAGAGCCACCCACTTGTTCTGCAGCTAGAATTTCAAGCTGTAGAAGGGTGTCATGCTCCATGGCTGTGAAAATCCTCTCTGTAAAAATAGCTGGTGAGATTTCAAGGGCCTGTTTGTAAGTGTATCTGAAATGATAATTGGACCCATCTTGTCTTGGGGAAGGACAGAGACACCCACTGAGTGGCCACTGCTGTTTGCCTCTAGACAGTGCTTTCCATTTGTCCCAGGCATGTAGCAGTCTAGGCACTCCTGACTGGCCAGCTGGGTGAGCAGGCTGTGCTGTTCTTACTACAGGTTCAGAGAAACTAGTTCTGTGCTGTCCAGCTCAGTCTAGAAGCATTGTGTTAGACAGTGGCTACAGATAAGCTGTTGTGCTCAGAGAAGGAACCAGAACACTGGCATGGCATCAGGCTGTATTGTGTGCCTTCCAGCTGTAACACAGCTAGCTGGGAGGCTGCAGCACACAGGGCATACTGATGGGAGAGCACACCACCAGCAGCCCCAGATCTGAGTACTTCCTTGCACAGCAGTTAGGAGGGGGTGGCTTGTATGCTTTGTAAATCCTTGTAATAGAGAAGCAGGCATATATGTACCATCCATGGAGGAGGTCAGAGCAGGGGCTAGCCTTGCCTGAGTCAGGAGAGAGAGGCTGCTTGACAGGATTTGGATGCTTCTTCGAGATTCAGATTTCACTACTCAGCATCATCCAGCAAGCACCTTTTGACGGGGCTGCTCTTGCTGTGGCTTCTGCAGCCCACCGTGTCTCCCTGGCTCTTTTTCCTTCCAGGCCGCGTGGTGAACATCACAAGCATGTTGGGACGGATGGTGAGTCCATCTCGTTCCTGCTATTGCATTTCCAAGTTCGGGGTGGCAGCCTTCTCCGACTGCCTGCGGCAGGAGATGTACCGCTGGGGTGTCAGAGTCATCCTCATCGAGCCCAGCAACTTCGTGGCTGCCACCGGCATCCTGACCGCCGAGGGCATCGACCGGCAGGCGGCGGCGCTGTGGAGCGGCGCCAGCGACGCCGTGCGGCAGGACTACGGCAGGGACTATTTCGCTCGCCACGTGGCTCAGATGAAGTCCTTCGTCAGCAGTGGCCTGAAGGACATGTCCCTGGTCTTAGATGACATCACCCACGCGCTGACCTCCCCGTGCCCCAGCAACCGTTACAATCCCATGGAGACCTACTGGTGGGTGAGGCTGCAAGCCATGACTCACCTGCCCACTGCCATTGCTGACTGGCTTTACATCCCCGGAGCCACCCTCTGAGTGGCTGTCCTTCAGGCATCCTTCCAGTGCTTGCACACAGGGCAGAGCTCCGCACCTGCTGCTGAGGCCTCTCCCCTGCAGATGCAGCTTCTTTCACTTTGTCCTGGTTTAGGGCCAGACAGATCCTCTGTTGCCCTGAGAGAGACAAAAGAATGACACTCACACAAGTGGATTGAAAAGTTGAAATGGAAAAGCAATTAGTGTTTTACAAAAGCCTACAAAGCACAGTGGCAAGAATATCCCAAAGCAAATAGTCCCTTACACCATACCCAAAGGCCTCTCAGCACTTCCCTTCTCCCCACCTGAGGGTATACCCAACCCCTGCAGGGCTCTTTCTTCCCCTGCACTGCTAGGTTAGTCTCAGGCTGGCCAGGTCTGAGACTGCCCCTCCTTTCCCCCTGCTTCCCTTTTCTCCTCTTGGCATAAAAGCCCTTGAGATACTCCCCCACTGTTACCCAATAGGCAGCATCTCCCACGGGAGCAGAGAGGCAAGAAAGAGGGAAAGAATGACTTTGCAGATGAATTTGTAGGGGACAGGATTTATGGGTAGAAATAGGCTGTTTCCTGTGTCCGCCTTACTGGGTTGGACACTCGGGACAACGGAGGTGTAACTTTTGTGGCAGTAACTGGAGGCACCCAGCCTAAACTGCCACACACTTTCATAGAGTAATAGAGTCAGAGAATGATCTGGGCTGGAAGGAACCTCCAAAGGTCATCTAGTTCCACCACACACCCTCCACCTTGCAGTAAGCAGGGACATCCTCAACTAGATCAGGTTGCCCAGAGCCTGGTGAGCCTCACCTTGAATATCTCCAGGGATGGGGATGTTGAAGGTGAGGCTGGGCAGGGCTTCCAGTCTTGTATTGTGAGATGCTGAAAAGAGCATGGCTTTTGTGGTTTTCTTCCTGGTTCTTGCTCTTTGTGTTCCCTCCTGTCCCCATTAAAGTTGGAAGGTGTTTTCCTTTTAACTGTGGAGGAGGCAAAGGAAGGTTAACATAATTGGTCAGATATATGGCTAGTGTAACTAGGTCATCACAATTCCCACAGTGACAAGTCTAGCTCATTAACAGGCTCTTGCTTTCCCTTACAAGGACAGGCTGCTAATAGCAGAGCAAAGCTGTTGCTGTGAGCTATCTCAAAGGGGGAAACTAAAATGGGAAACAAAGAGTTTTTCATTTCATTGAAAATGGGTCAGTCACAACCAGCTGTTGTTTCTGTGATGCTGCTGGGAAGCTCTGCTGTGCTGTGACTGTCTGTTCTTTCCAGGAAAGCAGCAACTCTGCCTCTAAACAGCCTCATTACCTAGCTCCAGGGGGTCAGATCTCTACAAAGAGGGGTTCTTCCCTCCCAGTGCTGCTGCCAGGAGATGCCAGGGCCAAGCGACTGCGGACAGGCTGTGCAGGGAAAAGCCCTTCTATAATGAGTGAAGTCTGAGCCATCCCCCACTCAGTCCCTGTGGATGCTTGGACTTGCACATTCTCTCCACCCACTGCTGATCTCCTCTGACTGCTGCCTTAGGGACTGGTGCCTGAACTACTCATCTGTGGTACAGACACCATCCAGTTGTCACCCTGCTTCCCTCATGTCACTGCCCCATGCTAGACTCCAACTTGCTGGTGAGGGAGCTGCCCTTGCTTTCCCAAATGATTTTTTTTTGTTGCATCCTCTCTGTCCTTCAACAGTGACAGGCAGTATGCAGCCAGTGTGGCCTGACTATGAGCTCTGGAAGGATGCTTTAAGGCACACATTTCTGTTTTTAAACATTGCACAATGAAATTTCCATGTCACAGGTGATTGTTTCCTCAGAGGACCTCCTGATAACTGGTATGAGATACTTCTGCACAGTATCCCCAAGGCTCTTTTCTGGTGGCCGTTTCCTGGGATTTCAATCATTTTTTCCAAGTGCCAATGCTGCCTGGTTTCATTCCCTCCTCCCTCTGTCCCAGTGGTGAGCACTAGCAGAGCAGCCAGCAGGCCATAGGCACTGCTGGCCAGGCTGGAACCCTACCCTCTTGTGTAGGGACTGGCTTTGCCTTCCACTGCTAAACTTTGTTCTCTTCTGTCCTGTGTAGTATGAAGCAGATACAAAAAGAGCTTCTCAGTGGCTCTTTCCTCATCCATCTCTGTTAGCCCTGACTTGGAAACTATGCCATAAACTTTTTATATGCTGCTGGCTGTAAATTCTTGGAGTCTGCATGCAGGCATGAAAGCTGTGATGCCCAAGGGGAAAGCAGGCACCCCTTGGAGATACTGTGAAGGTAGCTTGTATTACAAGTGACAAGTACTGGCAGTGCTGGCTGTGCAGTCCTTCTGTGTTCCAGATCGTCTGCACATGGAGATTGCCTGGGATTTAAGACCCAGAATGATGGCCTTGGACTGCAGCAGTGTTGTAATCACTTGTGCCCCCTGCACTGTGAAATGTGAGTAATGTTAAGTAGCACTGATTTGCACAGAGAGAAAATAAACTGTGAGATTTATAAAGCACACACCCGTGGCCAGTGCTCGTTTCTGCATTGCTTTTCCCACCCCCTTGGAATCTGAGGCTAAGGTTTCACTGAGTTCAGTAATTAAGCAGGTGGTGGTTCAGCAGGTAGCAGAACAGTGGAGGGTCAATGAGAACTGCCTGGAGCAAAACAGGCAGCAGGACCCAGTTCATCAGCAGAAGGCAGCTAAAGAGACCCCTGTGCAAAGACACATCAGAGCTTGTGTTTTGTGTGGCTTCCCTCAAGCAACAGCACTGGGTGCTGTGCTGCACCTTATTCACCACCCCAGTGCCCTGCCTGCAGCCAACCCCAGTGCTACAGCTGCCTGCTGATAAGGATGATCTCTTCTCACAGACAGAATGGAGACTTGCAAGCCTTGAGGCCATGCAAGGACCTCTTGGCCGAGTCAAGGTTAGGTTTTCACAGCATGTGAGCCCCAGTCCCTTCCTCTGCCCCTAGAAGTGCACAGGTGAGCTGTCAGCTCCTGGTCTGGCTTCTGGCAGACATCTGGGTGGATGTCTAGGGGTGAGAGGAGCAAAGCACTAGTGCAGAAAGAGCAGGTATCAAGTTCCTATGTGGTGCAGATGATTACATGAACTCTGAGCCAGCAGAGCAAACCCAAGATGACATCAGATCCCTTCCCATCTTGAGCTTCCAGCAGCCATGCAATGTCCAGTGAGAACCTGATTCTGGAATCTGTTCCCTGAGGCAGCCAGACCCTGGTTTTGCTTTGTAGAGTTGCATTAATGTAGGCATTGAAGCCAGTTCTTTGTCTTGATGCTGTGCAACAGAGGGAAGAAATCTCAATTCCATGTCACAGTCACCTCCAAAGCTCCATGTTCATTGCTGCTGTGGATTTTGTTCCCCAAGGGGCAGTGGCTGTTTCTCACAGTGCTTTGGAAGACAGCAATGGTCCAGCTCTTTGGTGTGCCCTTTAGCCTTTGTAAAGTGATTCTGTTTTCCCTTTCAGATGAGTACAGGTCTCTTTGATGACACTGGTGGTTCTCACAGGAGGTGGTTTTCTGCATGTCATGCTTGCTGTGGTTCAGCTTAACACAGCAAGAGGCCTCCTAGGATCTCTGAAGTAACTACTATGAGTCTGGATGCTCCATTTCAGGTTCTTTCAGTCTTAACAAAAAACGAAGTCCCAAACCAGTGTCAAGTCCAAGTGTGTGTCCCAGACCTCATGCCACTTCCAATTCCTGATGCAGTTCCAATATGAAACCTGCACTAGCAGCAAAGGGAGAGTTTATTGTGAGTGAACAAAGATCATCTCTAAAAGCCAAGAAAAACCAGAAGCCTCTCCTGGGTGGCAAGAGCTGCAGGGGAAGCAGTTCACTTCAGGCAGAGGTGAGAAGCAGCGGGTTGCTATGGAGATCCATCACTGCTAGTCCTGTTTGTGTTCATCTCTATACTGAGCTACACAGCTCATGGTGCATTGGAAATGTGCTTCCTCTGGGTTTCAGAAGTCTTCACAAGTGGCTGATGTCCTGGGTTTGCTGTTCTAAGGTGGGTGAAGACCTCAGAAGTGTGGCAAGGCTGGCTAGGAGGTGTGCTGTACTGAATGTGAGCTGTGGCTGGGAGTTGTGCTCAGCACTGCTGGACTGCTGGGCAAGAGCCAGCATTTGGAGGAATGTCTGTAGGGCTGCAAGTTCTTTTAGTGAATGATGACCATGAGAATATTTCCATATGCCACTTTCCTCCCATGCAGTAGCCATGTAGATGCTGGCTGGTTGCTAAGCACTGGCAAAAACAAACAAAACCACCAACCACACAAGGGATGCTGGAGCACACTGCCTGGTGTGTCAAAGCCAGTGGCTACTCCTGCTTCTGGCCAAATGATGCATGTGACTGATTGCTTTGATACCTGGGATGGAGTCAATAGGTGTCAGGGGAAAGTGTAGGACTTGGGAAGCACTTCTTGCATGTCTGGCTTTGAACTGCAGCTAAGGAACTGTCCACTGCCAGAAATGTGGTTAGGAAAAGGAGGCCAGTGGTGCCAGTGCATTTACACACACCCTGAGAACAAGACAGGAGATTGCCCAGGGGAGCTTTTCTCTGCCACAGGTCAGGGTCTTACCTGTGCTCCCCTGATGATGCTTTCACTGCTCCCAAAGGTCTCCATGTGGGGACACAGTCCCCTTTTGGATCTTCTTGAGAGAGATCCTCTTGGATATACTCTAGAGAGTCTAATGGAGGGCTACAAGGATGATGAAGGGACTGGAGCACTGCCCTAGGAGGAGAGGCTGAGAGACCTGGGGCTGTTCAGTCTGGAGAGGAGAAGACTGTGAGAGGATTTAATAAATGCTTATAAATATCTGAGGGCTGGGTGTCAAGAGGGAGGGGACAGGCTCTGCTCACTTGCACCCTGTGATAGGACAAGGGGCAATGTATGTAAACTACAGCACAGGAGGTTCTGCCTCGACATAAGGAGGAGCTTCTTTACTGTGAGGGTCATGGAGCACTGGAACAGGCTGCCCAGAGAGGTTGTGGAGTCTCCTTCTCTGGAAACTTTCAAGACCCAGCTGGAGGTGTTCCTGTGCAAGCTGTGCTAGATTCTATGCTGTGGCAGGGCAGGGTGGCCTTGATGATCTCTGGAGGTCCGTTCCAACCCCTAACATCTCGTGATCCTCGGGTGGGCTGCTTCCCCTGGGGCTCCTTGTCTTCCTTGAGGAGAAAAAAAAAAAAAACCAAAAAAACACAACGTAAAATCAAGAAGAAAAATAAAAAGGAAAACATCAATTCTATCAGCTGGGAAAAAATAAGTGTCAAACATGTCAAATGAAGAGGAAGAGGCTGCACTAAAGATCTCGACCCCAGACACAACAGGTCAGGGAGGTTGCTGAGGTCCTGCCTTGCCCAGACAGGTGCTGGCTCAGGCACTGGCGGCAGCCAGGGCAGTGCTGAGAGCAGAACATCGCAGGCTTGCGGCGGCTGCAGGGAGCTCTGCTCTTCAGCACCCGGCTCTGCAACAGCGCCCCCCAGTGCCCCCGCGAACAGGAGCCTCGCTCAGCGTTGGAGATCGGGGAAACCCCTGGATGGGTTTATCTTCTGGCTTGCAGCCCCCTCACATCCCAGATGTGATGGTGCTGTATAAATAGCAACGGCAGCACCTGCCCTTCTGACTGGGGGTTTGAAACGTGAGTTTTCAGCTTCTTGTGCAACCGCAATGCTGAGAGAGATCTTAGAAACAAACCAAACCCGATACCAGCAGGTTTCCCAGCCAGAGCCCTGGAGATTGGAGAGAAGCTACAAACAGCACAAGAATTAAGTGAGCCAGCTCCACCTCCGGGGTCTGGCCTGGAGCCAGATGCAGTTCATTCATTCTCAGCAGTGCTGGAAGGGCCACAGGGATGCTACTGACACAGCCACATCATCCTCTCCCCTGGCACTCTTTGAGGAAGAGGGCAGAGACATGAATTAATGCTTTTGCCCTGGCACAAAGCAGCTGTGTGCACAAGTCTGCAGCACACGGTGCCTGCTCTTGAGGTGTCTTGGTAGTGAAACAGCACTTCAAGGCACTCAGCAGGAGTCAGGGAGGGATGAGCTGTCTTGCAAGCACATCTCCTGCTTGAAATCTGCAGGCAGCAGGGTTGACTGGTGGCAAAAGCTCACTGGTGCACAAGACAACTCTGGGCACAGCACTTGGCCAAGTCAGTGTTCAGGTGCAGCAAGCATGCAGTAATTCACTTCCCTCAGGGTGCTTTCATTTGGTGCCCTGAGGCTGGTTTACCTTACAGCACATTTTGCCCACAGAGCAGTAGCAGAGTGGGTCTCTGCCTGTGTATGTGCAGTATGACTTTACTCTGCCCCTAACAGAGAAGATGGTTTCCTTTTGGTTCCATAGGTATGGCCAGAGAGGCGTTTTTCTGATAAAGCACATTATTATTATGAAGGATCCACCACTGCCACGCAGCTTTGAGCCCCAATGAATAACGCCTGAAAGTCTAGCAGAAATTCCTTCACTGTTTGCCAGGGCATCAGTAAAAGTAGAAACAGGTAAAATGAAAGAAAGAACTTCTGCTCTGGTTGTAGAGAGGACATTCAGCAGAGTATAACCAGATAAGAGCTGGTCTGATTTAATGGTATAATGGAAAGACTGGGACTGAGATACATCCCCCTCTGGCCCTGGCACTGCCATTGGATCACTAAGGGTCCTGAACCAAGCCCTTATAGCATCTCTTCCTACACCAAGCTCTTATACCATCTCAGCCATCTTTGCTACCACCCTATCCATGCTGGAAAGTGGCAAACCAAGGAGTATAGAGATGACAAATGCTATGCAGTGCTGTCTGGCTTGGTTTGTTGTTACAGCTGATGCCAGAACAGGTACTCATAGGCTGAACTACTTTCTGTGGCAAGAATAAAAACTGCTGGGTGAGAGCTGCTGCAAGTGGCTTATAAAGGCCTCTGATCTTGTATAGCTTTGAGCAGGAAGGTGCCAGGGTTGAGGGCAGACATTAACACTGTCGTGCTGCTTTTAAACAGGCAGCGGGGTTAACCATCTCCCCAGAGGCACCTTGCCCAGGGACCTTGAACTGCAGCTTGTGGAAAGCTCTGCACCATCTTTTAGTGTGTAACTCCAGCGCCTCCCTGCCAGAGCAGTTGTGCCCCCAGGAGTGCTGGCAGCACCCATCACCTTGTGGGGTCAAGTGCTGTAGAAGCTGTTCCCCTGGTGGGACATTAACCAGGGTTACTATGACAATCAGCCAGCAGGCTGCCAGCACTGTGTGTCCTTGCCTCTGCTGCCTGCACTCTGCCTGCTCAGGGGTGTTGAAGCATTCAGAGCAGCTTTGCTTTCCAACTCTAATGAGGTGCAACTGTTGCTCCAGGAAGTATGACTAAGTGCACCCTGATAAGGCCCCACAGTTCCATCACCTGTTGCAGGGATGGACATGGCAATCCCTATGTCCCACTGGAGACATCCAGTGGGTGTCTGGAGTATGGCTATACGGCTTCTCTTCCTGTGGGAGGCAGTGCTTGAATGCTTGTGCGGGTACTTACCCTGGCAGCCCTCCAGAGAAAAAGATGGAGCTAGAACCCCCCAGTACAGACAAGGTGAGTTTGCTAATGGGTAAGTGCCTCCAGAAACTCTGTCTGGGGATTTGGCAACAGCCATCTTTAAAGAGGGCGAGATAGTGCAGTGGCTTGGCTCCTGTGCATGAGGTGCATGATGGAGTCATTCAGTGAGTGCAGTGATCTGTCCACCCCAACAAGGGACTCATCACTGAGTTTTCTCAGGGCCAGCAATGGTGAGGGAATGGTGCTGGTGCTTTTACCAGGAACTGCTGGTAACACCATGTGCAAATGCATGAAGCACCTCTCTTCCTCATATATTTTCAGCCCCCATGGTAAGTCCCTTCTCCTTCACATACTCTTTTCCTGCACACCTTTATCAACAAGTGACTCCCTAAGATTCTGTATCCCCAAGAGCACATCTGGACCTTCTTTTTGCACCACTTTTACACCCATGGGCCACACACAAGCTGTCTGGTTTCCTCAAGCTTTAGGGACACTTGTACCAGATAGTACCTGCTATCTGCAGCACCACCAGGAGCAGCAATCCCCCAGCTCACTGGGGCAGGCATGACACTTGGCACAGCTGGGTCCAGATCCCAGTTTAGGCAGCTCTCCTTGCCTGTAGGCATTGGTTGAGGAGCTGGCTTCCAGCCGTGTCTGCACGTGGATGCTTAGAGAATCAAAACCGGTCTCTGTTTGACCTGTCGCATCCCAAGGAAGTTCCAATATTCCTGTACATCTGTCCTGCTGTGCAAATTTTTGCTCTATTCCACAGGTAACAACGATCTTCCAAGAGTATTTATGTCTGGGAATGCAGGAATGGCATCTAAGAATTGAGGGTAAGTGGATAACAACACATTAGCTGTCTCACCCCAGGCCTCTTTGCATTGATATTCATGCTGGCCATAGCCTCCCTGGGGTGCAGCACAGATAAAAGCATTTTTAGTACCATCTCAGCTAACTGTTTGAATGAAACTGCCCATGAATGGCACCTCTGTGCCATTTCAGACTGTAACCACATATGGAATTGAAATCAGAGCACTGAGCACCGAGTTGGGGGGTATGCATTTTCTGTGCCATGTAAATGCCAGCTGAGCAAACACTTCAGCCTATGTCTCCAGGCCAGGCACGTGTGCTCAGGCCTCAGTGCAGTTATGGCACACATATGGCAGTGACCTTGTGCTCTGCAGCCTGTGTGGAGAGATGTGACTTGCTCTTTCAGAAAGGGGATTCTTAAAATTCATCTCCAACCTGTGGTGTGAGTTAGGGGAGATGAGAGATGAACGAGATTGGAAAAGACCTTCAAGATCATCAAGTCCAACCTATCACCCAATACCATGGAATGGAATGGAATGGAATGGAATGGAATGGAATGGAATGGAATGGAATGGAATGGAATGGAATGGAATAGAATAGAATAGAATAGAATAGAATAGAATAGAATAGAATAGAATAGAATAGAATTAAATAGAATAGAATAGAATTAACCAGGTTGGAAGAGACCTTTGAGATCAACTAAACCATGGCACCAAGTGCCTCATCCAGTCTTATTTTAAGCACTTCCAGGAATGGTGACTCCACTACCTCCCTGGGCAGCCCATCCCAATGGCAAATTACTCTTTCTGTGAAGAATTTCTTCCTAACATCAGCCTAAAGCTCCCCTGGTGCAGCTTGAGACTGTGTCCTCTTCTTCTGATGCTGGTTGCCTGGGAGAAAAGATCAGCCCCCACCTGGCTACAACCCCCCTTCAGGTAGTTGTAGATGGCAATAATGTCTCCCCTGAGCCTCCTCTTCTCCAGGCTAAAGTCCATCAGGGCCAAAAGTGCAGTGCTCAGATATTCCTGGTGTGTATATAAAACATATAAAACCCAGACTTGAGATGTAGGAAGAGGGGATATTTGAGGGTCTGAGGCCACCCCAAACTCTGTGTGTGATTGCTGTGCTCCTGGTAGCTGATGCAAGATGCTGACTTGCAGCCAGCTCTGAGGTTGCTCTTGCAGCAGGGGAGCCTGCACCCTGGCTGAAGGATTCTGCACTCAGCTAGCAGGCCCACATGGTCTACAGGAGGGTTCTTAACTGCACTTCTTAATGAAATAGAGTCTGTTCTCTCTTTCCATGAGTGGAGCTGTGGTTAACCACACATATATCTATGTTGTGAGGAAGGTGTGGGTTGTATATAGGTCATACAAAAATAAAATTGTATAGCTGCACTAATGAATTCTTGAGCCAAGGTGCTGAAATATGGTTCAGCTGCAGAAAATAGGACTGTGGACTTTAAATACACTTACTTGGGCATCTTCAGGACAGACCTGGTGATGACGTGAGCAGATCACTGTGCCTCCTTCAGGAGAACAGCCAGTCCCTTGCAGAAGGTGCTCGCTCTATGTTTAATGACATTTTTAAAAGCCTCTAAAATATTTTCAGTATGCTGGGGACTTCTTAAGGAGTCCGGTAAAAAGCATCACGAATCCATGGAGGAGTGTGGGTGTTCTCCTCCCAGAAGCAGGATGCAGAGGACAGCAGCAAGTCCTGCAGTGCCTGTCGGGACTGGGCTTGGTGGGTGCGAGCCCAGTCATGTGAGGGGGAACAGCACTCTGAGCCAGAGACCCTGTGGCAGTCCCTCTGAGCAGGCAGTCATAGCCAGGGACCTGGGAATTAGGGGCCAGCCCATGGGATCTGCCCCCACATCCACTGGAGAATTCAGTCCTGCTCTGCTCACTTCTGCCACATGGGTCCTCACTCCTCCGTGGGAAGGAACGGGCTGAACGCCTGCCCTGCCCCGTACCCAACATGAGCCGTGATAACCCAGCAGCAAAATCCAAAAACAGAAAGTGGTTTACCTTATTTAGCATCATAAGGCTGACTCTGGTGCAGGGAATTCCTGAAACACACAGGATTAAGTGCAGTGCTCCAGCTCCGGTTTTCATGGTGAGCACAATCCGGGGGTGTGATGCTGCTGGGCCACAGCTGTATCACAGGTCCAGGTCTGCACTGTAGTTCTATCTGCAAAGAGCTGTCCTGCTGTCTCTTGTACCTCTTTGTTCTTGTTTTTAGTTTGCTCTGTTCTGGCTTTTTGCTTTCAGAAAAGTAAGGACCTTTCTGGCTCCTCTCCCCACGGACTTGGACCTCAGCAGCAGTGCTGAATGGGCCTGGGAGTTCTCCTGCTGGTCCTGCATGACAGGGTTTGCTCCTTAAATAGGAATTCTCTTTCTTTCTTTTATTTTCTTTCTTCCTTTCTTCCTTTCTTTCTTTTCTTTTCTTTCTTTCTTTCTTTCTTTCTTTCTTTCTTTCTTTCTTTCTTTCTTTCTTTCTTTCTTTCTTTCTTGCTTTCTTGCTTTCTTGCTTTCTTGCTTTCTTTCTTGCTTTCTTGCTTTCTTGCTTTCTTGCTTTCTTTCTTGCTTTTTGCTTTCTTTCTTTCTTGTTTTCTTGTTTTCTTTCTTGCTTTCCTTCTTGCTTGCTTTCTTCCTTTCCTTTCTTGCTTTCTTCCTTTCCTTTCTTGCTTTCCTTCTTGCTTTCCTTCTTTCTTCCTTTCTTCCTTTCCTTTCTTGCTTTCTTCCTTTCCTTTCTTGCTTTCTTCCTTTCCTTTCTTGCTTACCTTCTTGCTTTCCTTCTGTCTTCCTTTCCTTTCTTTCTTCCTTCCTTTCCTTTCTTTCTTTCTTCCTTTCCTTTCTTTAAATTTTCCAGGCTTCTTAAATCTCTCTCTTTGGTTTCTTGTGTTTTGAATATATAATTGGATAAGTCCCAGGGTGGAGTGCTACTCACTAATTGCATGTACATGAATCACAACATCATTTGTGCCCTTGCCTTGGACAGAATTTCCATACCCCAGAGGCCAATCCATGCTTCCAGAGCCTGTTTACTTCCTTTGGTGTCAGAACTGTAATTTGAAATGTCACACCATTTTGCATGAACAGATTTCAAAGCACTTTCTTGCCACTCCTAGAAACAGAGAAAAATTCCCACCTCCCTTCCTTTTCTCTCTCTTGTCTCCTGCAAGTTCATTTTTGTTCCTGTACACATGTGGCAACTTGTCTGGCCAGCCCAAAGTCCCTTTAAAAGAGGGAGAAAACCACAAAAGTAAACTTGCCAGAGAAAAAGACAGAGAAAAGATGAAAGGCAGCTCCTGAGGTGGGAAGATCTGACCATGCAAACAATGGCATCTCCGTGGTGGCAATGTTAGGGTTCCTAGGATGTCCTAGATCCTGGGATATACTGCCCTGACACCACAGATTCTGAAGACAGGTTCCAATATAGGGCTTCAAAGGCATGAGGCTTGAAAAAGTTTGTTCCTAGAAAATGGTGAAAAATAGCTATGTCCGTGGCAGCTCTGCCACCCACATGGATTTGAGAGCTCAGACATCATCTGGATTTGAAACCTTCCTCACAGGGACAAGTATGGAGCCTTGGGCTACTGAATCCTAGGGCTGGAGCTGGTGGTGTTGCATAAATGAAGGGGATGCCCAGAGTTCCTGGTCCTTGCAGTGCCTCCATTGGAAACTTTTTCTGCTGGTAAGAGCTTGGGCAGCTTCTTGCTGTCAAGAGGCTTGGGCAGCTTCTTGATGTCAAGGTTCTCATCACAGGGTTGAGAGTGCAGTGTTAATCCAGCTGCCTTTCCATCCCATGGCAGGTAGAAAGATGCTAGGAGAACACAGCATGACAAGACAGTCTTTCCCCGGGGAGCCAGGTCCCTGCCCATGCTGGCTGGCTAAAGCTTGTACATTCCATAACTGCCAGGATCTGATTTCAGGGTGGCTTGGGGTGTGTGATGAGACAATCTCATTTCTGCACTAAGACAGGTTGGCTGCAGGTAGAGCTTCAAGGGTGGTGTGACACTGCCCTGCCACAGCCCTCAGCTGGCTGGATTTCACCTGCAGCTCCAGCTTATTCCCACAATGGGGTTCTTCTTCCTGGCAGCACTCAGTCCCGTTGCCTCCCCTCCCTAGGCCAACTGAGCCTTGGGTCCACGATGGACAACGAGTCACAAGAGAAAATCCAAGCTGATATAACCCCCCCCCATGGGTGCCCTGAGTGCATTGCTGCCTGGCACTATGCACAGCCTGCACTGAGGGCTGCCTCTGCCTATCCAGCTCTGGACATGCTGTGCAGCTTGTGCTACCTCTCCCCATCTGCCCCTGCCTCCCGGGCTGTGCATGCTGCTCATTTGCCCTGGCCACACACCCCTCATGGGCAGTACTTCAGCTCCATGTGCTCTGTGCTCACCCTACATCTGCCTTGCAGCTGCCTCATCACCCAGAAATGTGGGGGAGGCTTCATTCTTGCATGAAGCGTTCAGAGCGTGTCTGGTGCCCCCCTCCCCCTTTGCCCTGGTTTCTCCTCAGGTCTCCTTCCTGTCCTCCCACCCTTGCTCTAGCTTCCTGCCCTTTGATGAGCCTCCCCTCCTCTGCTCCAGGGTATGAAGTGCTTACCAGGTGGAGATGACTTCTCCCCACCCCATGATTAGGTGCAATTATAAGGTTATGCTTTCCCCTGAACTCTTCTTGCTCTGGTGTGCATTGAAGCTGGATGGGCTCATTAGCTGGGTCCTGCTAACAGGACAGGCATGGAGTGGGGCCCTGGTCTGTGAGAGCAAGGGGTGCTGGTGGGTTCTGGTGGGTGCTGGAGGTGGGAGGACAGGAGCATCCCCTGAGTTTCTCATCCCTGGCCATCAACCCTGCATCTGCATTGGATGAGCCATACTAAGCTGTGATGGTCATCAATGTCCTGGAAGCACATTGGCTGTGGCCATGTTTCAGGGCACTCCTCAGCAGCAAGGCCCCTGTAAGGGAGAGGACTGAGCTACTTGTGGTTCTTGGGGCAGCATCTGGGCACCCAGGGGTCTGAGAGCATGTGTGTGCATGTGTAAGACACGTGGCACAGCATGTAGAAACACACCTGGAGAGAAAGTCTCAACAGAGATTAGGTTAAAAGAAAATGTAATTAAACACAGAGAGCATCCTGTCTGTTACTCAACTCTCCTTACATAACTCCGTGGCTGCCATCACAGATGGCTGCTCTGCTGTCAAAGTCATTTGCTGGGCACCTGTTGGAAAAACTGCCAGGTCAGCATGGAGCTAATTGCTCCAGCATCTTCCCTTCTAGTGAGATTTAGAAGTCTAGAGGAAAAATTGCTGAGAGGTCTTGCAGCTCCCCAGACAAGCTTACAATGCCTCCTACTACTTAATCCTTCCCATGTATGTGACTGTCATGGGGACAAGGACCTTGCAGTGCTCTGAAGGGTCTCTAGGCTTCAAGTGGCCCCTGGCAAAGGAGGTTGCACATCTCCCCTGGCAGGACAGCAGTGGCTGCTGCTGGGGCAGAGAGAGCAGGATGGGAGACACTGGTGTCCCCAGCCCCCACAAAGGCCACAGCACTTCTCCCCTTCCCCTGCCATTTGCACCCAGTTCTGAGGCTCCCATGAGCAGCTGAATGGCAGAGAGCTCTGCAGCTGCAGGGTGATAACCCTGCCCTGTGAGGAGCTTTGTTTGCCTGGGTGAGCAGCCAAGTTGCAGTCCGTCTCCAGCTTCGTACCAGCTGCAGATCTAAGGCAGCTGACTGGCCTGCCAAAAACCAAAACACGTCCAGGACCAGGGAGTGGCTTGTGGTGGTGCTGGATAATGATGATCCCAGCATGCTTATAAAACGACGAGGCAGAGAGCGCCCTGCAGAGCAGTTCCGCGCAGCCCTGGTTCTCTGCAGAGCATCACTCCACGTTGGCAGCCAAGGTATGTTTCTGAACTAAGAGATTCAAAATGGGAACTCTCTGTGTCTGCAGTGGGGCCCATGTCTGCAGACTGGGATTTTCTTTTAAACCTGTGGACAATGCTACTGCTTTTCCTGCAGAGCAGCCCTGTGCTGCTGGGTCTCTGGCACCAATCTGCCCCAAGCAGAGCCCAAAGCATGTGGGCAGCGTCCTGGCTTCAGGGGCTGCTTGTGGGGGGAGTAACAGCTCCTGCCTCAGCTCTGCAGGAAAGAGTGTCCTTCCCCTCCTTGTACCACACTTCTGGGGGCTCAGTTCATGATTTATTTGGTGCTCATTGTGTCTCAGCCAACTTCCCCACCCTGCAGTGCTGTGTGCATCCTGGCACAGAAAGACCTAAAGACCCCCTCTGGAGGCAGCTGCACTGTCCCTCCCATCACCTTACTGGGGTAGGTGGGGATGTCCCTCTGATTCAGATCTGCCCCAGCTCTGGAGCATGTTCCTTTGTGCTCCAGCATTTTATAGCAAACACCCCTGCATTTCCCCTTGCCTCAGCTTTGGACAGATGACAATACTCCTTCATGTCTGTGGGCATTTGCCACTCCCACAAGTTAGAATAGAATAGAATAGAATAGAATAGAATAGAATAGAATAGAATAGAATAGAATAGAATAGAATAGAATAGAATAGAATAGAATAGAATAGAAGTAACCAGGTTGGAAGAGACCTTTGAGATCATTGAGTTGCTAGGTGTCAGGTGGAGGTGATGGGTCCATGTGCTCTCACCAGGCATTGCCTTGCTTCTCTCAGAGCTGATGAGCACAGGCTGAGCACAGGCAGGGCTTGGACTCTTTTGGGCTGAGGACTTATTTTGCACAGTGTCTTTGTGCTCTTCCCTTGATCCTTTTCCACTTGCTGTGCTCCCAAGCTGTCTTGATGCAGATGTCTTGTCCTTCATGATGTATTTCACACAAAGTTCTGCTGCAGGAAGGCCCCAACTCAGCTATTTTCCTCCTCCCCAGGTCTGTTTCTCAACTGCATTCCGACACAGCCATGCTGGGCACAGCAGTGCGGGTCTCAGTCCTGCTTGGCCTCCTTGGCATTGGGAAAGGCCAAATGTTTCACATGGGACCATGCCCAGATCCATCTGTTCAAGAAGACTTTGACATCAACAAGGTGTGAAAAGCTTTCTAAAAATCTCACAGTGTGTAGGGATTTAGGCTAAAGGTACAGGGGATTGACAGCAAATTGGTGTATGGGCTAGGGCACAAGGAATGGGAGGAAGGGTCTTGATGCCTTGTGACAGAGCTGCCAGTGTGGGTCTGTAGCCCCACTGCCCTCTCCAGCCATAGAGATGGATGCTAGAATAAACCAAACAGGCAAAACCATGCCAGCAAAGAAGCTGGGCTGCTCTGCCTCAGCCCTTCCATGCTAAAAGCTTCTCTCTGGGCTTTCTTCCCTCAGTATCTGGGGAAATGGTATGAGATAGAGAAGCTGCCCTCAGGTTTTGAGAAAGGAAGATGCGTCCAGGCACATTACTCGCTCAAGGAGAATGGCAAGTTCAAGGTGATCAACAAGGAGATGCTGTAAGTGTTTGTGTTCTGGACATGTCCTGTCTGCAGCCCTGACATTCCCCTCACCTCTCTTGCCATCCTAGGTGGTCATTTTTCTCTAAAGTGCCTGTTTCTGGGTCTGCTGGTGCTGGGGGAGGCACCCTGTGGTTGCAGTAGCTCTGTTGGGATAATGGGCTTTGCTGCGGGTAAGGCAGAGATGTGGGGCTCTGGTTTTGGTCAGTGCTTCCCAGGGGTTCACCAGGTCTCTGTCTTGCTGTTTAAGGTGAGTAGTGAGAAAGGAGCTCAAATGCATATGGTGACTCCATTGTGAAATAGGCTGGATCTCCCCCTTGCTTTCATCAGGTCCCTCGTTGCAGCAGAAAGGAGTGCAGGGCACAGGCACCTCTCAGTGTGCAGGAGCACAAGGTGGTGGATTCTGTCCCATAAGCAGCCCTCAGGGCATCCGGCTTCTTAGCCATGACTGAGGAATCACAAAGTAGTCAATGGGTTATTTTCACTCAAGCAAGTATTTGTCAGCCTTCTTCTGGAGCATTTACACAGCACCGGTAGCGACTGCTCTGCGAGGGTTCAGCAGTCACTGCCAGTTTAATCAGTCAGCAAAGTGGCAGCACTGATTGTTCCCTTTATTGTACTTGATACTTCACAATTCTCCCAACCCCTTTTGACTTTTCTCAGGACAGATGCATTCATCTGTTGGTGGCTGCTGCAAGGGGTTGAATGAAAGAGAGGGAGCGAGTGGCAAGCGCAGCCCTGTCCCCTGCACTCCTGGCATGGCATGGGGACTTTGTTCTGCCTCACAATAACAACAAGGCAGCAACACATCCCTCGTGTCTGCCAGAGAGCAGCCTCCATGCTGCTCAGTGACTGTGCAGCACTGTCTCTGCAGCTCCAGCGCCAGGGCAGTGCCTGGCAAACAGCTGCCCGCTTATTTGTACCTTCACTGATCTGTGGGAGATTAATCTGCCCACTGGTGTCACTGCTGCAGCTGGTCGGGAATGTCAGGAATATTTTGGGTCAGGTGTGCATTGTGCATGGCTCCAGCACCAGCCCCTTGACCTTTGCTTTTGGCAGCATTAGCTTCTGCATCCTTCAGTGTTCCTGTTTCATGGGGAAGCATGGAATCTTCCTTCCCCACAGGGAGCCTCCAGGTCTTGAGGCATCTGAGTTAATAATGCAGTTATAAGATGGGCAGCCCAAGTTATAAGGCTTGCTGCCAGCAGGGCAGTGGTCTAAACAAGTAGTGAAACAAACCCTGGCTCACCAAGCAGAGACAGGTAATTTGTGGAGGAATGTGTGGAAGAAACACAGGTGATTAGAGAGACATGAATGTATGCCTTCCACAACTAGCAGGAGCTGAACTGCTCCCTGGCACATCCGAGATCCGTGCTGGGATGCTCCTGTCCTGTGTGGAGGGGTCTTGATCTCTCTCTTCTTTCTCACTCTCCCCTGGCACTGAAGTACACCCCACTGTCAGGGGCACTGAGAGAGAGGCATCCTGGGGCACTGGGGTGGTTTTGTTTGAGAGAGCATTTGACCCAGTGCACCTGGCCCAGGACCTGGTGTGTCCTGGCTGCTGCCAAAGCTACCCTCTGTGCTGAGCTGTCCGCCTCCTGGGAGGTGGATGCATAAGGAGTGATGATTTAGTGGAAGAGGGGGAAGAAAGTGATTTCAAGCCCACTTGATTTTATTTCTTACCTTGTTCTTCCCTTAGCTCCAATGGCAAAATCAATGAAGTTGAAGGGGAAATCATGCACATGGATGTCAAGCAGCCAGCCAAGCTGGGTGTCCGCTTTAACTGGTGTAAGTACATGGCTCCCTGCTGCCCACTGGCCTCAGCAGCACAGGAGGGCAGAGCCTGCACAAAGCAGGCATCACTGCCGTGTCATCAGGGGTGCAAAACGAGCAAAGCAATAGGAAAAGCTGCCCTGGTGACTTCAGTGCAGTGTGACAGAGGAATGGCAAAGGGTTAGGACAGATGTTGTGATCAGCAGGCAGTGGTTTGGTGACATTTACACATCATTTACAACAACAGCCCCTGCAGTGGTAGAGTACTCTTCACCAGGTGATCTCAGAACAAGAAAGATCTGCAGCATAACTATCCCTCCAGGTTGTTTCACAGATGGGGAGGGCAGGGGGAGGCAGCCCCGCAGCCACTACAAGAACCAGGACTAGGACCAGGCTTGCTTTTCTGAATATAGTCATACAGATACCAGTCCACCCTGCCTTTGCTTGCAAGTGCCCTTTAATAACCATTATTAATATGATTTTGTCTGCTTTTCCTCCCCTTGTCACGGCTGAGGTGCAGTGCATGTGGTTCATGGTGCTGAGCACGGTCCTCTGTCCACACGATACATGGAAAGAGAGCAGCAGTCTCCTCTTGACTCCCTTTTAGTTCTTCTCTCTCACACCTTTTCCTTGGCTGTTCCACAACACACAGATGAGTTATCTGGATGGGTGGAGCAGGGGTATGTGGAAAGAACAATTAAAGATCATGGGCACAGCCAGACTTAATTATGCACTGCTACAGGCTAAGCCATACTGATTCCCACCATCCAGGCTCCAGTGGGCTGCAAGGAGCAGTGGGTGGTGGGGAGGGCAGTAGTGGTGGTTTGTGCTCCTCAGATCACCACAGTCAGCTCCCAGCCCTAGAGCTCCTTCCTGCCAGAAAGCAGACTCCCACGGCTGGTTGTCTCTGCCCAGGCTGTTCAGGTCATAGCATTAACTTTCCAGGAAGACTTTCCTAGTCAGGGCTTTGTGGCTTTCTTGAGTCTCTTTGGGCAGAGCAAGGAGTCTTGACAGGCTTTTACAAATTATTGCTCCCTGTACTGGTCACAGTTATGTGGCTCAGGAACAGCAACAATGTGGACGGCACCAGAGGCCAGGGCTATAGTGCTGCAGTGCAGTCCAGAGTTGGTTGCCCATGGTGTTCACAGTGGCTTTCTTTCTCCTAGTCATGCCTTCTGCCCCATACTGGGTCATCTCCACTGACTATGAAAACTACTCACTGGTCTACTCCTGCACCAACATCCTCTGGCTCTTCCACATGGATTATGCCTGGATTCTATCAAGAGCTCCTGAGATGCACCCTGACACTGTGGAGCAACTGAAGGGCGTTCTCCAGTCCTACAAGATTGACATTGATAAAATGACACCCACGGAGCATGCTAACTGCCCTCCTGAGATGTAACTCCCAGAACACAGTGACACAGAGCAGGACCAGTGATAAACTTTGTGGCTTGCTTTATTATCCATTAGAATGTCTCTGTGTAACAGAGAAATGTAATAATCCCTTTGCTAATGGTAGTTTGCCAGCCCTGAGTTACTCCTTGCTGTTCTCTCTATCGCTTTCCCCACTCCTTCATCTCACTCTGACTTTTGCAGAGTAATTCACTGATTTAAAGTCATGGGTGAAGAAAAGAAACCCTGAAGTGCAGACGTGAAGCTCTGCTATTGCTGTTAGTCCTCCAGTACGTGGATGGGAAAAGGTTTGAGATGTGATGTTCAAGCATTAGTCCTGCGGGGAAACATTCTGTCGTGTGCCCCCAGGTTTCTTTCATGTTTTGTCTTGATGCTCCTGGGCCTGGCATAAGTCTGTGGTGGTCAAGACTCCCCACAGGCACTGCCTTCCCAGCAGCCTTCCCAGGCACGGCGGGCAGTCCTTCAGCCTGGGAACTGAGACTGGAGGTCTTGCATGTTTTCACTTGTAGGCCTGTAGATGTGTGTTACTGACAAGACAGCAGAGCCCCTCACTTGAAGTCAGATCTGGCCCTTTGCATTCAAAGTCTGAGAAAGCTAAAAAAATGTCCAGAAATCCAGCATTGCTCCATCCACAGTATCTGCACTGACTTGCCTCAAATACAACCGGTCCTGCACTCCCAAGGGGTCAGCTCTGAGATCACCCATAAGGAGACAGAGAGACAAGTTTGCTCCCTTACCATGTCCCATGGCTTTTCCTGAACAGAGAGAGACAGTAGGCTCTGCCTAACATCCTGCTCATTGCTTTTACACATGCTGAGTACCTGCTGGCACCACATCTGCCCTGGCAGGCACTCACCAGGCACTGTGACAACTCTGCTTGAATAGCATTGATGCAACTCATTAAAAATGAAATAAAAATATCTGCTTCGGGGATTTTGTACCTTCCCAGCTGCACGATCTTTCAGAGCAGAGCGAGGGGGGCTTGGCACGCAGGGTCTGCCTCTCTAAGGCCACAGCACTGTGAGAACAGGAATAGAATGCAAGAGGAGCAACCATGTCTGAAGTGAAATGGTTTGCTCCAGGAGCTTGGAGGTCTAATACAGCCCTCGAGGATGGGCTGTGTGAGCTTCCCCATCATCTGAGCCGTGTCAGCAAGCCTTCATGGTGACTTTGGCTGTCAGGGAACCCCATCGCCTGTCACTTTTATGGCTAAATAACGCTGTGGACAGGTAATACTGTAGCTCTGCAGGAAATGTTCTCTGCTCACTTCGGTGGGGCCCTGGCTGGTGGGGGTTGCGCAGCAAAGCGTTTTCTCGCTCCACAAGAGGGAGAGTTCCAGGAGCTGTGCAGGACCAGCACTGCTAACAGACTCCACCAGCCCAGGCAGCGCAGCCGGACGCCGAGCCGCGGTGGCCACTGCCCCGCCGTCGTTAAATCGTCATCCACAGCGCCCCACAGCGGCCGCGCTGGAAGAGAACAGCCAGAGACTTGACGGTCCGCCGGCCGCCAGGGGGCGCGACTGCCAGAGCCTCCCCTCCTCCTTCCCCGCGCCGGCGGCTGTGACGCGAGTGGGGTGGGGCCGGGCGAGGCGGCGGCGGGCGGAAGCGAGCGGCGCGGCGATGGAGCCGGCCTCGGTGGCGGGGCGCGGACCCATCAAGGGCATCCTCAAGAAGAGCGGCGGTAGGCTTTCGCCGGGAGGGGTGACCCCAGGGGCGCCGCCACGGGCAAGCCCGGCCCGCGATGAGGATGAGCCCGAGCACGGGTAAGGAACGGCGCCCAGCTCAACCGGGGCCCCGTTGATGGTGAGGCGGAGGCGGGTCCCAGCAGGGCTTCCCCTCCGGCTGCGCTGCCCTCATCCGTCCCGCTCGTCCGGGGTCTCCCCGGCGGCATCTCCAGCGAGGGGGTTTCGGGGATGATATGAAGTGGGCAGGCGGGTCGGTGCCTCCTGTGCTGCGGCGGTCCTGGAGCGCCGTTCCCCGCGTCGGGGGCGGTTGGGCAGTGGAAGCATCCGGCTAGGGCTGCGGTGCCGGCAGGGGCGGTTAAGAAAGGGGCTGCCGGGGCTGTGCACCTGAGCGGAGCGTGTGGGGGCTGCCCGAGCGGCTCCTGGTGTAGGTGTGGGTGGCTCTGAGCCTTCAGCGCAGCGTGGCCACTGAAAGAGCCGCTGTGATTCTTCGCTGTTTACGAAGTACTTGCAGACGCAGTGTTACTTTCAAATGCTCGTACAAAAAGACAGAAAGGTTTTTCGGTTGCTGGGAGGATAGTTTACAGTTCGGGAAATACGCTTTGCCACAGGAGACTTACTCTTAGCCTGAGTCGAGTCTTACTCAAAGATAACTTCTTTGCAACCAGAAGCGTGTCCCTGGGGAGAGGACCTCTCCTGGGTCGAAACATAAGTAAGATGTAGTCTCAGTTGTGCAAGATTGAGCTGTAAAGATCTCGCACTCGAGCGTGTGAAGTGGGTGTGTGCTTTGTGTTTAGAATGACCAGAAAATCTTGGTCAATGTTTAATTGAAACATGCTCATTTAGTGCAAATATGCGAGAAGTGGTCTTTAGCCAGCTAGCAGCTGTCCTTGACCAGTAGGAATTCTTGCATTTTTCCTGCTATTAGCACCCAATACGCACTGCTTAACATTACTCTGACACTCCGTTGCATCATAAGGATCAGGGTTTGACCAGAACTCTGTGTTTATGGAATTGCTGTGGTGGTTTTCCTCATTTGGGACCTCACTCAGTATTGCAAGGAGAGAAATAATGATAAAGTAAAATGTCCATGCAATTTGTTGTTTGGTGGTGAATTTTTACTCTTCCCCGCCCCATTATGGTAATGTTCCTTTCCTCTTTGCCTACTTAAGTCATGAGCATAGTCTAAAGTCAGAAAGGTGAGAAAGCAACCCCGGAATTTCTTATGTTGCGTGTGTTAGCTGCTCCTGCTTTCCAGGGAGAATGATTGCAGCTGAAGGAATGAGATAATGTTTTTCAAGAAGGCGAGTGTAAGTAGCAGTATGCTACGTTACAATTTGTTTCCCCTGTTCTTTAGTTTAAACATAATGTAGCACAAGGTGTTTACTGCCACACCAGAGATAAAGTAGAACCTACCCTTTGCTAGCCTCTTTCGTACCCACAATCTTTTGTAGCATCAGAAGTTGAGTATAAAACGATGAGTGCAAGGTGTATTGGTTACAGCACGCAGCAAGTTGCTGCGTGAAGCAGTGAAGTGGGCAGCGATCCAGCCTCTGTTTCCTGTCTAGCAATGTGAGTCAATAAAGGCTATTAAATTAATGCTGAAATTGCCTTTGCAAGTTAAAGGATATTGGCTGAACATGCTGGCTGCATTAGAAGATTTCCTGGAAAGATCAATATAGAGTATTTAAAGCTGGTCTCTCTGTGTGTGTTGTTTTTGACTGGTGACACTTCATTGTCAGTGCTGTCTCATACTTCAGCGAAATAATTTTGTACTTAAAAGTGATAAGTAGTACAGCTCTAATTTTCCTTGAAGTTTAAACATAAGTTTGTACATTCAGACATCTCTTTTCTTTGTGTGACTCTATCAGTAGCTTCTCTGCTGATGTCTGATGTTGAAATGCAAGTCTGAATACCTTTAAAAATAGCTGCAGATGAAAGAGCTCATTGTGTCAGCTGTCATCTTTTAAAGCAACATGCTCAGTAGAGCTCTTATGTATTTGCATCATTGCTGGCCTTGCACATAGTTACTGATGGTAAAATTCTTTGGGAAACTTCCCTAATGAAAATGTGATGCAAGAAGGAAGCATATGAAATTGGGATGCTACTGGAACTGCGTCCTGAGAGCTGACCTGATGGTATAATGGCAGATACGTTCCTGGTGGTGTGTGTTTGCTTGTTTTTCCTTTAAGGCTCCTGTAGGAGCCTGTGAGTGACCTGATCTAATGTTATACCAAGTATCTAAGTAAGCCTCTGTCTGTGTGTGCACAAGAACCAGCATTGGAACGAGCAAGAGAAGGACCTGCCATGGTAGGAGCAACTGAGGTGTGAGAGGTTCTTTGACTCATACTGCGACAGAAATGCCTTGTCTGTCAAGGTGTGGTGTCAAAATAAATGATTATATGTACTTGAAGATGTGAGAGAATACAAATGAGAACTTCTGAGAGATTTTTTTTTCCCAAATCTCATTTTCCTGATGAAGATTAGATTGCCTGTTTCTTTATCTGAGGGCAAGTCAGAAAGCATTTTCTTGTGATGGTCCTAAGATCTATTATTATTGTTATGCTCCTCAGGCATGCCTGAACATGCTACTTTGCAGACAATCAAAGAAGGTGTAGGGTTTTATTGCACTTAGTCACTCTCCTGTGATGGGATTTTGCATGGAAGGGTGAAATAAAAATGTTTGTCTGCTTACCTAATTATTTTTTTTTTCCTAGCTGAATTTAAATGGTGCTTTGGGAGATGTTCCACTTCCAAGGCTTTTATTGTTGGCATCTGAGTTTTAAAAAAAACGAATGGAAAAACCTAAAGCACTGAAAGCCTCCTCAGTCTTGTCTTGCAAGTTAGTGAATTGCTAGCTGTTGGCTAATTATGAGAGCAGTGCATGTCAAGAATATATGTATGTCCAGAGAAGGGCAACAAAGCTGGTGAGGGGTTTGGAGCACAAGTCCTATGAGGAGAGGCTGAGGGAGCTGGGGTTGCTTAGCCTGGAGAAGAGGAGACTCAGGGCAGACCTTATTGCTGTCTACAACTGCCTGAAGGGAGGTTGTAGCCAGGTGGGGGCTGGTCTCTTCTCCCAGTCAAGAAGCACCAGAACAAGAAGACACAGTCTCAAGCTGCACCAGGAAAAGTTTAGGCTGGATGTTAGGAAGAAGTTCTTTACAGAGTGGCCATTGGAATGGGCTGCCCAGGGAGGTGGTGGAGTTGCCATGACTGGAGATGTTGAGGAAGAGACTGGATGGGGTGCTTGGTGCCATGGTTTAGTTGATTAGGTGCTGTTGGATGATAGGTTGGACTCGATGATCTCAAAGGTCTCTTCCAACCTGGATTATTCTATTCTATGAGATTTTTCTAAGGTTGCCAGTATTATTATTATTAGGTATTGAGTTGTGAGCTCATGCACTAAACCTTGATGTGGTGAACACAAAGCATGTGATGGGAGTTTGTCCCGTTTGTCATATTTCCTCTTCAGCTAAGCTTTGTCTCTGTACAGGGGCTGCATACCGTGGTCCAACTGCTATCGCTGCTGAAAATTCTCATGCTTTCAGTATGTAACCATATGATCATCTTATGTTAGTCACAGATGAACTATAAGCAGGTGTTTGGCTGGTGGTTTTTCAGCTCCTAAATAGATAGGTTTGAATAACTGGTATTCCTAGACTAGAGCTCTTGCTTTGTCATCATGAAGCTCATGACTCTCCACCCTGCCGGAGCAGGCAGTGTGACTCACGTGCTGCCCGCTTAGATTGCAGTCCTTGTGTTGCAGTTTGGACAAAACGATTGAAGAGCTCCGAAGCCTCAAAGAGGAAAGTTTGACATTGGTTACTGTATGCTAAGAGGATTAAGTTCGCCTGATTTGTATTAGTTTCTGGCATGTAAGGCTGTGATGCCTGGGATTCAGCATCGACTCCCACATCTGGGTTTTTTTAGTGCCTTAGTTTTTTTCCCATCATAGTACTCGGTGCTCTCTGTAAAAGTCCGGTCTGTGCTTGGTGTTTTGCTTTATCAGTTTTGTTTTACAGATAGCATTCTGCTCAAGAGCAGCTGTGTTACTGAGATCGACTGTGATGGTTCAAATTCATTGGAATGATCTGTGTGGAAATAAGTGTCTTCTAGCTGCCTGTCCCTCCCCCTCCCCCTTAAAAAAAACAACAGGAAAAAAACCCAACAAAGCCCTGTAGCATTTGCTTCCTTAAGCAATTTGCAACAGGAATATGTTAACATATAAGGTAATATTAAGTAGTGGAATTAGTTTACCAAAGATACATTTCGTGGTTCGGTCTAAGGGGAAGATCACCTCGTATGAAGCGGAACAAATAAAAGTTGGTAGCTCCTGTTGATTAAACATTTGCATGGCTGTTAGATCTGTGGAGAGGTAACTTCCTCTGGCTCCGGGGCAATTGCTTTCCTTGTGTCTTACTTATTTAGTCAAGCTGTGTGGGCTTTTGTTGCTGCGAATGTACGTAGAATGGAATATTTGCTGATTAACCGAGGAGGTTCCAAGCAATGTAATTGGTGCTGGCTGTAAAATGTGAAACTCTTGGCTTGATTACAGCAGCAAATCAGTTCTGGTTTATCATTTAGCATGACAAAAGCAGTATTAACAACCAGCTTGTTCAGTGTTAATTGTTTGACTGCAGGAAGTTCCTTGTTGTGTAACAGTTTGACCAGCAATCACAGCAGCTCGCTGAGCAGAGGTGAGGTGGAAGCTATTTGGTCTTGCTGTATTGTTGTGGGGTTTAATAAGAGGAAGAATGATTTTACAGGAACTTGTGAAAGAACAGACAACTAGTGGGTCTGGGATTCAACAAGTATCTTAAATATGATGCATGTATATCAAAATAGAGAGGTGTTGTGACTTGTTAGGGAAATCAAGCTGCACTGATAATTTGTCATGACTTAAATGAAGTATGTGTAGGTTAGTATTTAACGGCCATACTTTGAACATACCTGTGTGTCATAACATGCTGAAAGTGTAGTAAAGGTCCAGAGACACTCTAAATGTGCCTCCTGAGCAGAACAAATTGGTTTTAGACTACAAGAAAACTTCACTTTGTTTTTCTTATTTCAGTAAAAAATCCCAGAAGTGGGATGAAATGAACATCTTGGCTACCTACCACCCGGCAGACAAAGATTATGGCAAGATGAAAATAGATGAGCCAAGTACTCCTTATCACAGGTAAGCTTGACAAACTGCTGTCCTAGAAATGAAACAGTAGTTTTTTACAGCAAAAATTACTTGGGTTATTGATTATTTACAGTAGCTGGTTGCCCTACAGACTGTGCAGGCTTCCTGGATATGTGCAGTGTATTCAGATTGAGCAAGCTTCTAAATAAAAGCTTATAGCTGTTGAGGAGAACTGTCAAAAAGGACAGAGTGAAGTTTTAGAAGGCTTATGTCTAATAGGCTTTTGGATTTTAATGGAGTAAATAAATGAAGTGTACACTGCACTGGTTAGGCCACACCTTGAGTACTGTGTCCAGTTCTGGGCCCCTCAGTTTAGGAAAGATGTTGACTTGCTGGAATGTGTCCAGAGAAGAGCAACAAAGTTGGTGGGGAGTTTGGAACACAAGCCCTGTGAACAGAGGCTGAGGGAGCTGGGGTTGCTTAGCCTGGAGAAGAGGCTTAGGGGAGATCTTCTTGCTCTCTACAACTACCTGAAGGGAAGTCATAGCCAGGTGGGGGCTGGTCTCTTCTCCCAGGCAACCAGCACCAGAACAAGAGGACACAGTCTCAAGCTGTGCCAGGGGAGGTTTAGGCTGGATGTTAGGAAGAAATTCTTCACAGAAAGAGTGATTGGCCATTGGAATGGGCTGCCCGGGGAGATGGTGGAGTCACCATCACTGGAGGTGTTTAGGAGGGGACTTGATAGGGTGCTTGGTTTAGTTGATTAGGTGGTGTTGGATGATGGGTTGGACATGATGATCTTGAAGGCCTCTTCCAACCTGGTCTATTCTATTCTATGTATTTTTTTCCAGTAAATGCATGCTGGAATATAAAGTTGTCATAGCAATATTTACATTAGATTTGGAGTTTTGAAAGTATTTAAGGAGTCTTAATTCGGTGTTGTAAGGTTTTGACTGTTGTTTTATCAAGCAAATTTCAAGCAGCAAATTATTGATGGAAGTTACTTTTTTGTTTGCCCTCCAAGCATGGTAGGAGAAGATGATGAGGATGCAGTGAGTGATTCAGAATCAAATGAGCCCTTAAAAGCAGACGTGTTGAGTAAAAAGTAAGTATTGTCATGGAAAATCGACTACGTGTTCAAGTAACTCTCTCCTTTTCTCTCAGGTGTTGCTGATTTCTCTGGAAGCCAAATTTTTGCTGTTGTCAAATCCAGTAGTTTTGGGTGTTTGATAGTGCCACTGGTAATTGACACCTCTTGCATGTCATTATTGCACATAAATATGGCAAAAGTAAAGAACCAAGCATGAGCGTTCTGAAATCTCGTGTCTTCAAAAATCTTGCTGTTACCATATCTTGTATTGCGTGATTCACACAGACTGGCAGCAGCAGCTGAAGGTGAAGGACCCAAGATTATAGCAAGGCAAGAGCAAAGCAGTGAGGAGGAGGAAGAGGATGAAGAATTAACACCTGAAGAACGAGGTAGGCATAAGCTGCTTTGCTTTGGTTTTGAGTTTGGGTTTTGTTGGTTGGTTTTTGTTTTCCTCCAAATGTTTAAAAGCTTTCAATAAGTAAGAAAAATGTTTGAAAATGGAGATAAATAGTCTTTGAAGGGTAAGTAGATGATTGAACAAATATGGTGTTTGTTTCTATTTAGGACTATTTAGTATGGGATCTACATATAAACAGGAACTTGCTGTTCCTGGTTCCCCCTCCTCCATACAAACTTAAGATGTTGGAATTATTCTTCTTAAGCCTAGAAGTCTCAGATCAGAAGCTGTTCTGGTTTGGGGTGAGGGAGTAGTTCTGTCTCAACACATTTCAGGTAGACTTACCAAACATTCAGTGAATACTGCTGTGATTAAGATGCTACTAATTGCTTGCTAACAACCAATGATATTTCTGTTGTGTTCAAAGCCACTGGTAGATGGATCAAGCAGGTAATCTGCATTTGTTTCAAAGCAAATTGCATCTGCAGTGAAGATGTTGCTTTGTGTTAGCTTGGGCTAGAACACTTTGAGAAAACAGTCAAACAGCAATGCTTCTAAGGTTTTGGGCTTGGTTTATCTAGCTGCTGCTTCTCGTCTTTCCTGGCAACAACTTTGAGCACATAACTTTCCTGTTCTTTGGAGAATATTGCTGTTTCCTTTGAGGGGGGAAATGTTGGGGCTGCCAATAAGCAAAGTTTCATTAGACCATATAGATGAAACTTTAGGCTTCAGGCTGTGGGGAAAGTGGAAAATATTTTCTTCTCCATGTGGTAAATATCTCTCATAGCTGGCTCTTTGGTAGCTAGCCAGGAGTCAAGTCAGACATCTGCAAAAGTTCATCTTTATCCCACCAGTAAGTTTCAATTTGTCCTTAAGTTTACTTGGAAACAAGACTTGAGAAACTTTGGAATGTAGTGTGCTCTTAAATTGCAGACAGGTTCTTTTAAAAGTGCTCCAGCCATTCTAATCCACTAATTACTCTCCTTTTTGTAAGTCAAGCTCATTTAAAAGAGCACTCCACTGCTTGAAGAAAATAATTTTAATTCGGTGATTGGTTGGTCATATAACCAATAGACTTTGGAGGTAGCAATACATTTGACTTAGGAAGCAGTTAGTGCCTCTCTGAAGAGGGAATAAGTAGATATTTTTTATAAATATTGTTTTTAAAGGGAAGAAATAAATACTTGCATTTGTTTGGCCACAGAGAAAAAGAAACAGTTTGAAATGAAGAGGAAAATGCACTACAATGAAGGACGGAACATCAAACTGGCAAGACAGCTCATCGCAAAAGAGCTGCATGGTGAAGAGGAGGAGGATGAAGATGAAGAGATGCATGATGCTGCAGATACAGAAACAATGAATACAGAAGCTACTGAACATGGTGAGCTACTGATTAAACAAAGCATGTCTCTGTACTGGTGGTCCTTTCATCTGATGGGAAATGAAGACACTGAAGTGTGGGAGTGACTGGAAGGGGCTGTGTGTGTGTGTGGCTCTGTGTGCTATACTGCATGTCGTCCCGGTAGGTAGATTTCTAGCATAGTACCAAAACCACCGGTGTGGCTAGAAGCCTGTGGGGTTTTGTTTCTTGTGACATACTTTATACTGTTTCCCCAGCATAAGCCACTCCTGCTGGTGAAGTTGCCAGCATTTTTCAAGGAGGAGTTGTCTTACACAGAGCACTTGAGGTTGTGGCCACATGAGAGAGCCTGGTCTTACGGTTTAGTTCCCATTCTGCTCCCAAGTCACGCTGTAGCGAGAAACTGGCATGAATGCTTCCTGTGTCTTGAGAGAAGTGTATCTAACTACCCCAGTAAGAATTTCTGCCTGTCTTGCTGTAATGTAAAACTGCTGTTAGGACTTCAGAATGCACTTGGTCCTGAAGCAGTAATGTTCACTTCTATAGTATGGGATAAAACCATCAGCTTGGCTTTTACTGCAGGTACCGGAAGAAAATCTGAGACTTCTGACTGGGAGTTGTTTCTGGAACTTGCTTCAGGGCTGTCTCTTGATGGGAAACTCACAAAACTACAGGAGCTGACACCTTCTGTTTATCTTTAAGCTTCTCTCTGGGTGAAAAGGGTAGATAACTGTCCCTAATTTTTGTGGTGGCCTGGTGAATAATTACAGCTGTTCGCCACCCAGCTCTGTTTAACAGCACTTGAAACAAGATTTTGGCATTAAAAAGGTAGACATCTGTTGCTCATGAGACTAGTGGCAATGAAGTCTGTAAGCCTCACTCATCTATTGCTTGGCAAAGCTAAGAGATATTAGCACAGCCTTCAGATTTGGGAAGATGCTGCATGGGTTTAACTTGGTTCACATTTGCTTTTCAGAATCATGTGAACTGGGAAGACTTCTAAAATTAGTTGAAATTCCACATAATAAAGATGTCTTGCCTGGTTACCTGGTTTTAAACTCTTGCACATTTCAGTCCTATTATTTATTATGGGTGGGCTAATGCCTTCATAATTGCTCCAAAAGGGTCTTTTGCTCTATGTTTGAGACCCATTAATGGACTGCCTTTATCCAATAACTTAACATACGCCTTATAATGGCTGTTTACTAGAACTTCACTCTCCAGAGGAAAGGAGGGCTCCAATAGGCAACCTTATGACCTTTCTCCATGGCTTGAAGCTGCCATCTCTCTGCACTCTGCTGTAAAACAGAGGCAACTCCGCTCCCCAGCTGCATTCACCAGTGGAAGGAAGGCACACCTTTGCAGCATTTTTCCATCTCTATTGTTGAAGTCCATTCCACCTTGCCTCATAACCTGCTTCAGAGCCACAACTGGTAATTATCAATTTTAGACTGCTCATGGCCAATAGATTCTAGCAATGTAACTCCAGTAACTAACTGGTTCACCTTCACACCGTGGCATATAGAAATACTTTCCATTAACTGGATGCCGCTCTTAAATCTTCACTTCTTGTTTTGTATGATTCTGCTTAACAAACCCTGGTGCTTCGTTATCCCCTAATCTCTGCCTCAACTATGATAGCTTTCAGTCTGTACCGATCAGCTTGCCTGAGGTTAAGTACTGGTCTCACTTTTGTAGCAGGTGGTGAACTGGACAGCCTCAAACTGATCATGTTTGATTCTTCGTGCAGGGCTGGTCAAAGGATGATGTAATATGGACAAAATTGTTAATCCTCTGTCTTCTGCCACTGCCCATGTTTTATGAAATTCCTGCATTGAGACGATAAATGTTCACCAACATAGATGTGTTAACATCAACACAAAGAAGTTAATACAGCAAAACTTGGACATTTCTTTATCACTTACCTCTATTCTTAGGGCACAGAAGAATCCCCTTATAAATGTTAATTAAACAGGTATTACAGCTAGAGGATATTTCTCAAATAGCTGGTTTTAACAGCTGCTAGTTGGGTTTTTTGCTAGTCTATGCTTTGGTCACATAAGCAATTGGTTATTTAAAACAGTATTTCAATTTGATTGTTTTCTTCATGAAACTGGATCAAAATGCTGTTAATGTTCTTGTTCCTGAGTTTCCCCTATTAGGACTGGAAGCATGTGGAAAGATTATTTACCTGGATAGCTTTCAAGGAGCTCTTCAAAGTGCTTTCTTCTAGAGTAAAACCCAGAGTTTTCTTAACTCAGTGTATGGGGTGATGCAGGAGCTGCTTTTTGTCATGGCTTTTATCAGTATCCCTGTTAAACTCATTAACAGCTCAGACACTGGCTTTAACCACCAAGGAAATGTCTTTTTCTGCATGTTGCAGTGTAGCTAAAGTTTGATTATTTCTTCCCTTCAGCTTCAGTTCTTCTGAAGTTAAGGAGATCCTCTGGCTACCACTCACTTATTATGTCTGAGACTATCAATCTTTGTCAGCCTTTTTATTCCAGTGGAATAATGTGATTTCTGTATTAGTGATGATCATACCAGGTAAATATGTGACAGAAGAGCCAATTTTTAGTGGTCTGCTGTGACTGTAGGGCTCCAGTGGATATTGGGTTGTTTTTCAGGCAATTTGAGACACTCTTCTCGCTTGGAATTTTTATTTTTGTTATTCATAAAGGTGCCTTAAAGGTTCTGTGCTTCTCTTGTCCAGTGCTCCTATCCACCCTCTAATCCTGTCTATATGTATTTGAGTAAAACTAACAGTGCTCTTCTAATCTCTGCAATCTCCTTTTGAAGCAGGGGCTAAAGACTTAGGTTTTTAAGAAGGCTTCTGTTTGGTATCACCAGGTCTGCTAATCTGAGTTGCCTTTCTTGGTTACAGACTGAGATTTCTTGCTGATTGAAATGAAGATGGCCAGTCCAGTCAGTGATGGTGAGAACTGTTTGCATATTTTTGCCCCTGTTTTTGTTGTGGGCTACTAAGTGTTTTAAGTGGAAGGGTCCTTCCTTTCTTGCCTCAAGTAGCTGTACCTTATTGGGTATGGATTCTAGCAGCCAAGGTTTTTGGTGGAAGATCAAGTTGTAATAGACTGCACTAGGATTGCTTCCTTCAGCATTTCAGTTTCTCTGAAACTTCTCTAGCTCCTCCCCATTTATGACTCCATGAATGATGTAAATAAACTTTGCCAGCAAAGTAGTGACCTTTGGCCTCCACACTTTTCCTTTAAAAATTCTCTTTGAAATCAAGGGATTTTTTTCCTGGTATGGGTAGATCTAAGCCTGATGATTTGAATGCAGACTTGTCTTTACTTCTGCTACCCAAAAGTATCACACACAAGGGTAGTTCAATTGACAAGCAATAAAGCTATTGTTCTTTCTTTATGGTTCATTTAGCCTTCATTGCTTTGATAACTCTGGTCTGATACTGCTCATCAGTTGAGCTGTCAGCTGACTGGGTGTGTCCTTTTGGCCTTTGGTAGGTACAGAATCCATTGTGTTTTCTTATCCTCGATGAGTATCGCCTTAAAGATGACTTAATGAGAATTCTGGGAGCATACACAAATGGGTTCTGCTTGCTAGCCCTCTTATTTGCCTGTTACCAACTGTAACATGTGCTGAAGCCTAACTGGCATTTTTTTAAAGGAGATTGTCATCAGGATATGTTTTTCTCTGATCTTGCTCTTATGCTGCTGGATTTCCAGGTGGTCATATGTATATTTTATACACACCTTTTTACATAGATATATAGTGGACTTTTTAATTTAAAAAGTACTGATGAGAAGGACTTTTGGTTTACTGTTGTTCTTTGGCTCAAAGCCATGAGTTTAATGACTTCCTGAAAAACAAAAGACTGTGGTCCTTCACTTCTAGGCCTGCTTTGTTTTTAAAAGTGCCTCATCTGGAGTTCACGTTTGGCGTGACAAGTGCTGCGCTTGCTTGTGTTTCAGGAATGTCCTATGTTAGTTCTACCAATTGGCCTTTCTTAGTTCGTAGGTTTAATCCCCCAGTCCCAGGGGTAGTGAGCATTCAGTGCTTGGTACATTAAGCAATGCTGTTAGCCATTTCTTCAGAAGATGGGGGTGAAATAACTGTTTTGGAACATTCTGCACTCTCGCATTAAGACTATGTTGGTTGCTCAGATGGTTTGGCAAGCATTACCTTTGGAGAAGCAAAGATGATTTCAAGATGATTTGTGTGTGTGTGTGTGTGTACTTGGAAAATTACTCAGTGAGTGTGAAGACTTACCTATCTTTTATGTTTTTTGTGATCTTTCTTATGCAGCACATGCTACTCGTGACCAGCTGGAAAGTAGAGCACACAGCATAGAAGAAATCTGTCCAGAACTGTAACTGCTTGTCACACACACAAATGTAAACATTGCTGCTTCATTTTTTGCAATTAAGGCTCTTAAATATTGAGAAGCATATCAGTTACAATGTTGTATTGCCAAGAATGTTATTTTTAGACTTTTCCATTAGGCAGAAAAAAAAAAAAAAACCAACCACAACACCAACCTGTCTAATTGAGTTATTCTTGTGCCTAGTATTTCATGGAGGATACTGCTTCATAATCTGTTCAAGCAGAATGGCATTCCCTGTATGTGTAACGCTGATTATTTTGTGTAACGCTTCAGAACAGCATCTTTTGGTTTCCCACTATTTATTTGACAGTGTTCTGTGTGTGGTATCTCTTATGGGAAGGTTTGGGATTCAAGAGCCAAATGGTACAGCATATAGCAGATTAACATGCAAGCTATTTATGAGCGGTGTTAAGCTGTTTAAAAAGGGATTATTTAAGTCTTGCAGCCTTTTTTTTTTTCCCCCTTCCTCTTTGTAAAGTGTTGACCTGTTAATCTAGATTTCAGTATGTTATTACCTGTACTTTCCCAGTCTTTAGAAGAAGAATGGTGGTGTTTGGAGTCAGTTGTTGGTTTCTGACTAAGGCAGTACTGACGTGGAGGGAAATGCTCTTATACTGGAAATGTGCAAACTTGAACTTTGCATTTGACTGTCACTTCTCTCTTCCATCGGGACTGGATGTTTTGTGGAGTTATCTCTGGGTTATCGAGAGAAGATGAAAGTTCCCTCCAACTCTTCTCTTAAAAGCACACCCACTGTCGCTCTTCTGGCTTGTTTCAAACTTTTGGTCCTTTACAGTTGCATGAAGAGTGCTTGTGCTGCTGGCCCCTGAGGAAAAACACCCAACCACGAGCAAATCCACATCGGGACTGTAAAGATGAGCTAAGTTTAGTCTCTGGCTGTTCTTTATATAAAAGTTAACTGCTGATGATCTCCTGCTAATTTGGGGTGGGCAACATGCATACTGAAACCTAGTGGTCTAAATTGTCCTGTGTCTATACAGCTTCCAGCAGCTGCTTTTGTAAAATGAAAGTTGTGTGGAAGAATAGAAGGGAAACTGCCTAATTCAGATGCTTGTTTACAGTGTGGTTGCATAGCCCTGTGAAGATTGGGATTCTGGACCTCCCAAATAACTGTAAACAACTCCCCACTCTGTGGAATTTGACTGGTTAATGTTTCAGCATTCAGAGTAGTTCCTGGGTTTTACTACACAAATGAAGTATACACTTAAGCTTTAGCTTGGTTATGGAATCCAGTGTATATCTTAACTTTGATCTGAATTTGATATGTTGCAAAAATCCATATATAATTATATGGATCTATTTTAAACTGTCTTTTTGTTCACTGTACATGTGAAGTTTGAATAAAGGAATGAAAGTTATTTTACAGTTACCTGCATTCTCAAGTGTGAGCTTTCATGAAATCTCAGATTGAGAGTGAGTAAGGCAATAGGATGCTTTTCTTTGATAGATTTATACAGGAATAAGTCATTAGAATGGATGCATTGCCAAAGATACTGATGAGTTGTGCTAACTGGATGATATAGAGTGCCTTTCCCAGCTGTCTCCTCTCCTTAGCAAGTAACAGGGTTGTCAGTTGTCTGATACTTAGTTTTCTAAGGACCTGAACTGGGATCAATAGCATTTTTTCACAAGAAGGAGTCCAACTCTTGATTCAGTCCAGTGTGGTGATGCTAATTTTTCTATGTGGAGAATGCTGTTCCTCTTTGTGCAAGACACAGTGACTTTCATAGAATAAACAAGGGCAAGGAGTGAAGTCACTTGGTATAAAGTTTGGGCCCTAAAACAGGGATTCAAAACTTGAAGTCTGCAGTATTGAAATGTCTGCACCAATCTCTATTTCAGCAGAACCAGCTGTTGGCCTGGTCTGCCCCAGCCAGGGCAGTGAAGTCTAGGGCTGAGTGTGGCAGGACTCAGCAAAGCTGGAATATGAATGGGTCAGGCTTTGACAGGTGGATGTGGGTAGTGCAGATGTCTTCCGCAATGCTGCGGAACCAATCACTTGTACTTTTTGCTGAGTCCAAGTGGGTACTTAGTACCTGCAATCAAGGCAGAATCCATCAGAAGCAGCTCTCATATGAGCTGATGCTCTGCTTTCTTTCATCCTAGGCTGTATCCAAGAACTCGTTTTCATTTTGGAGCTCAGCACCAGGCACTTTGCACCCTACAATACCTGCAAAACGTTTTACCATTAGAAACCAGACTTTGCTAACTTCCAGTAAAGACCTGGCCTGTAATGGCTTTCCCAAGTTCTGGATGAAATGGGTATGAAGCTTTGAGGGAGGTACAGTGTACATAAATGCATGAAGATGTTTTTTAGATGAACCTCAGGATACATAGCAGGGCCTTTCATCAGTCAGATACTTTTCAGTTGTCTGGATGATCTCCCTTTTTCTGCACCACCAAGCCCCCAAGTTTTAGTTAGATGCTATTTTGGAACTTGTACTGGTTTCAATTATGGGTTTTATTAAAGGCTTTGTTCTTCATTCTCTTCAGTGCCAGCAAAAATTCTGCTTGTGTTTCTTCACATCACTTACCTGGAGGGCTTCCAACCAAAAGGCTGATGTTTATCCAGGCTTACACCCTCTTGCGTTTTGAAAGCTCAAGTAGGCAAATTTACTTTGCAGTAACTACAGATACTCTCCCTATAGCTTTTCTTCTGCAAAGGGATGCCCAATTACCTTCTAGTCTGGAAATACCAGTTACAGTTTCTTGCTGGCTGAAGACAAGAGAAGAAATGCCTTTTTTTACATATAATGGGGGCTTATCTTGTATCACATGTAAATTTGGGGGTGCATATGGTAAAGGCTTATGCAAACAGTAGAGTGGTGTAAAGAGGAAACAAGATGCACACCTTTACTAATGTGGACATGGAACTCCACAGCATCATCATGGTGAAGCTTCTTGCACAGGTTAAGTCTTCAAGCTCCATCTGGTTTAGAGACATTATTTTCAATAGGCTTCCAGTAGGAAGAGCACTTGCAAGTAAGAGCCTTAAACTTCATCTTTAAAGGTTTGGGGGTTTTCTGTCCTTAAAGTTTCTTTCACACCAAGTTGTACACAGTTAATGGAAAGTGCAAATATTTTTCTGAAAGCTCCCTCTCTTGTGTTAAACTTGTGTATCTTACCAGAACTCTTTGTTTCTGTAACATGCTTATTGTGGTGTTTATGATGATACCATCTCACAAATGTAATCATTGTTTGAAACCAGTGTTAAGTGTCACAACATAAATAAAACCATTGTTTTCGTTACTGCCTTGTGGCACTCATACTAGATGTATTGGTTTGACTTTTTGGATCGTTTTAGAAGAAACTAGCAGCTGCTGTGAAGTTTGCAGGTGTGTTCATGAGCTCTTAAATAAACGTTGCAATTTCTTCCTCCCTGTAAATGAGGAAGCACTCTTCAGGGTAACTTTGATATACATCAGCTTGTATGTGCTTTCAGATTTTGTGGTTGCTGGGCTACCTAGATGGGAGAGTAGATTTAGTGATTTGGATCGTGAATTTAAAACAGCAGCACCACAGAAAAGGTTGAATTTTTCAAGTTTGAGATGCCTACCTGCTCCTAGTGAGCTTGCTCACCCCCTGCAGTCTTCACACCATCCATCTCTCAAGTGTCACATCACCTCCACCTAGCTTCATCTCCTTTGTTGTTTGTTTTTTGTTTTTGTTTTTGTTTTTATCCATTTCCTTTATTTTCTCCCTAACTTCTTTTTTGGTCTCACAAGGAAGAACAAGTCAACACAGAAAGATGGAGAACATAAGATTTCTTTCCTTAACAAGAAGTTGAATGCCTGCTCTACCCTTACTTTCCCTCTCTCAAGATGTCTTTTCACAGAAGCCAAGGGAAGCTTTTTGTTGCAGGAAGTTCAGGATTTGAGGCCAATTTTTGTATTTCTTTGAAGTGTCAGTTCCAAATATGTATTACACGGATATGACTGTATTTCTGTGTCCTGTCCCTCACCAAAACTAACCAAACTACTGCTAGTCGGGCTAGGGCGTCCACAGTGCCACACTTGCACTGAAAAGGCAGCGTTAGAAGCTTCTTTTATCATTTAGGCAGCATTTCTGTTGTGAAATCCACGTGCAAGTCCAGCTCTTATGTTTTTGTTTGGGATTTTTTGTAGAATAGTTTTACTTCCTCAGGAGTAGTTGGTGTTAGTAATTTTTCCATTACTCAGTGCTTTCGAGTGATTACTCAGTGCTGACCACAAAGAGTCTTGTTTAATCCTACCACCCATAAAGACTGGGGTGTGTGTGAACAGGCTCAGTGGGAGCAGATAGGGTGGTTCCTCAAACTCTCAGAAGAGCAGAGTGAAGATCATCAACTCCAGTTTCCCAGCTGGGTGTCCCTGTAACTGCAGGTCAGAGACTGACTGCAAGTGACACTGCTCTGTCTTTGCCAAGTGTAACTTGGATATTGTACTTCTCTGTCACTGACTTTGAGGATAAGCAGAGATGTCTGATGCTTTTTTGCCTTTGTCATATTTACATCTGGGAACACTGAGCAGTGTTTCCTCTTAAAGGATCAGAAATCTACACTGTCCTGCAGTCCTTTGCTACAAGGTGGGAGAGGACCAACAACCCAACCAGCAGTTTATCTGTCTTGAAAAGCCCTCCAAGAGTATTCCCAAGTCAACCATTCTGTACAAAACCCAAACGTACACACTGGACCTTCGCAGTACAAGAGAAGAATGTGCTGTTCGTGTTTCATCTCCAGAAAGAACTCTCAATCTCCCCAGGCAGGGCAAACCTACAGTTATTTCCGAGACTTAGAACTGAAACACGCTGGAGGCCCTCCGGAGCTCTGACTTCTCGGAGGCTCGGAAGCTGCCGCTACACTATCAGCAGGCGCCATGGGCTCCCCTGGGGCGCAGATCTGCCCGTAAACCGCAGCGACTGCCCCGCCTTCTGCCACACTACACGGTCCCGAGCCAAGCGCTCCGCGGGGTCGGCCGTCCCCTCTCTTCGGGTCCCGCGGCTCTTCCATACGGGCAACGGCGGGGAGCCGAGCCGGGCCTTTCTGCGCGTGTCCAGAGGCTGGGGTTCCGCGGAACCGTCGTGTGCCTGCACGGAATCCTCGTCAGAGCAGCACCGACCGCGAGCCCCGCCTTCGGCCTACGTCATCCACCACGAGCGGCGGGCGGACCAGCCTATTGGAGCCCTGAAGTGGCTCCCCTCCAGGGCCTATGGGCGCTGGGATTGGTCTGACATTCGTGGCATTGGATCTTGCCAATTGGTGGGAGGCCGAAGGCCGCTTCTCCGTTGGCTTGCCATACCGTCACTCTTTAGGGCGCCCGATGTGGAAGTAGCCCGGCCGTTGGCTGTCTCCTCCTCGTGGCCCGCTTACTGGGCTGTCTTCCTGTTATGCCCTCCTCTCTCGCCTTGTGATTCGCCATGGCGCCCCCTACTCCTGTGACTGGCTGTCCTTCCTCCGCCCTACGCCGATTTGGGAGAGGCTCTGCCTATAGCGGCGTTTTGTTGGCAATTTCTACGGTTGGTTGCCGTCCATTGGTTGTCGGGGCCGTCAGTCGTGGTTGGGCGCGGGAGGCGGGCATGGGTGTTTCGCGGCACGGCGTTTCCGCAGCAGACGCTCCGCCGCCCGGCCCCACCGTCTCTGTGTGAGCACCGCCCTCGTCTAGCTCCGCCCGACGGCCGGCCTCTGGCCTCAGCTCGCCTCGCCTCGGGCTCGCCCCGCCGCCACCAGCAGCAGCAGTAGCAGCGGCGGCAGCGGCGCGCCCCGCGGCAGGGGAGGATGAAGGTGACCGTGGACTTCGAGGAGTGCCTGAAGGACTCTCCGCGTTTCAGGTGCCGTCGGGAAGGGGTTAGGCGGAGGTCTTACGGGGGTCAGGCCGCGGTGTAGCGGTGAGGGGTATTGGGGATCACGCAGCACGGTGATGGAAACGAATATGACAGCAGGGTGGGGAAGGGGCTGCTGGGGTAGGCCGGGCTGAGGGAATGGAAGCTGTGGGGTTTCTGGAGAGCGATGCCGAGCTGTGGGCAGTCGGCTCTGAGGAGAGTGGCTGGCTGGGTCCGGGGCTGTTGTGGGGAGGTGGTTATGTGAGAAGGGGTATGGAGGGCAGTGTTTAGGCAGCGCGGGGGGAGGGGGAGGGCAGGGGCAGTATGTGTGCAGGGGATAACCATGAGGGGTTTTGTAGAAGGTCAAGCGACTGTGTGTGGGGAAGGAGCTGTTGTGGGGCTCTGCTGGGATGTAAATGGATTCCGAGTTTGTTGGGATGTGAATGGATTCCGAGGAGGAGGGAAATGTAGGTGGTGGAGAGTACGAGGAAAGGGGGCAGCATGTCTGGGACTGGATGGGTAATGCTTGAGGTCTGGGGCTCCCGCGGAAGTAGCACAGCCCGCAGTGAACGCTGCTGGGGTCACTAGCATTTGAGTAAATGTTGTCGAGAGAAGGGTGGTAGGCAGCTGGTGCAGGAAATGCTCAGCAGCTGAAGCAATGCCTGCTCAAGCTCCAGAGTGTGAACTCCCCAGTGGTCCGTCTCTGTGCTTATCGGAGTTGTGCTTACACTTCAGCTTCCAGTGTCTCCTGCTTGCGTCTGCTGCATGCATCCGTATTCAATCTGCCCTCTGTTGGGGTGCCAGTGCTAAACAAGCTCGGCATAATCTTGCTTCCCATTGTCAGAGTAGGGCACTTACTCTTTTGTTTTTCTTCGCTCGAGTGACCACTTGTCTGTCATTGCCGTAGGCTTACCTCTAAGTTGGGCAACTTTCCCCCTTTTCTTTCCGTGTGCTTATATCTGTTCTGTGTAAATGTTTTCCGTCGCTGTGTCTACTCAATGTAATTCTGCCTGTGTTGGATGTGTGGCTGGTCTGTGCACTTAGGCCCATTTCCTGTGCCTGATATCACCCTGCCAGCTGATGGAGAGGGAGGCAGCTCTGTGACTTGATGTGATGTGTCACTACTCTGCTTCTTCTGGCCCGTGCTGAGCTCGTGTTTGGAGTGCCTGTGACTCTATGGTTGATACAAACTGGGTGGGCTCTGTCTGTTGAAGGAAACAGTCCTGCTTTTCAACTGGTCTCTGGCTTTATGTTCTCACCTCCTCTTGTGTTAGCTTTAGCAATCATGTGGTTGTGGGATTTGGAGGAAGTTGGAGAAGAAGGCTTGAATGGCTTACTCCTGGCAGAATTTGTGACTTCCCAGTCTTGTCCTTTGCTTCTGTCTTTGCAGCCAGCTTGTCCTTGGCTGCTTCTCCGTGGATTTTTCTGATGGCTGTAACTTGTATTGTTGGATCCTTCAATGAGTAGCTGCCCTGGCAGGAGACACTGGATGGTTTTCTAGGTTAGTGAGTGTAGGAGACATTGCAAGGGGTGTGTAACCTATTAAAGCTGATGGGGAGAAGGAAGAGGAAACTTCACTGTTAGAAGTAAGGCCAGAGTAAGGAACTGGGGAGTGAGACCTGTCCTGATGTAGCTGGGACCTTGTGCATTGGCTTAGCCGCTCATGAAACATCACCTTCACATGTTTGCTAGTATAAGAACATTCTTGCACAACTATTTAGTGTGAGTCTATGCTGTTTGGTGACAGTGCAGTCATAGTTCGGCTTTATTTAACCCTAGAATCATACCGTTAAGTATATATGTATTTTAACTGCTGATACTTGCTGAAGTGTAGAATACACTTGAGAGAGCAAGAAATTGAGTAAAATTAGTGAGAAGTGTGCTGCTGCCTCCTCAAGTTAAGAGCTGCTAGTTGATTTGATCTCGCTTTGTATCATTCTCCTTTTGCCCCCTCTTGATTCCTTCAAGGAGAAGAACTGAAACCCCCTTTGTCAGGGTCTTCTAGTACATTATGTTCATTCCGACAGTTGTCGATATTAGCTATGTTTGAAGAAATTGCAGAACACCTTCTGGTGTAATCACTTGCTGCCACCACTGCATCCTTCCAACCTTTAACTGATAGGAAGTGGTTTAAAGAACAAAGCAAAAATCCTGTGGTGTTTCTGAAAAAAGTTAGTGTCTTTCATTATTAGTCATTAGTATTTTCTGTTACAGCTGTCATTCTTGGTGCTCTTAGGAGGTACCTAAACCAAATTCCAGAAACTTTCTAAGTGAAGTTTGCTGCAGTGGTTTTATTCAGGGATGATAGCGACACTAATATAGAGCCAAGGTTCTTACAAAGTCCTAGTGTTCTTGCAGGGAGTAGTGTGGATGTAAGGCACCTTCTTGTGCTGTGTGCCTTGTCTTAAAGCAGAGCCGCGGCTCTCTCCTGACCTTGCTGAGCAGGTGGGTGTAGTCTCTATCCTTCCCATTGGTATACCTGTTGGAGCAGTTACATAAACCTGTTGGGAGGTACATACAGTGTGCAGAAATGTCATATAGTTTGCTTTCTTCTAGTCATGGAGAGAACTGGGAGGACATGGGTGAATCAGAGTTTCTGAGTCACCAAATCCCTCTTTTCACAGGGAGCTATTTAAATCTTTTAACACACGCTACTACATCCAGCCTCAGATGCATGGCTTTCTGGCTTATCTGTTTGTCATGAAGTTCACATGGATTTTTTGAGCTCTAATTTGGGACTATGATAGTTACCCAAATCAAAGAAATCAAGGTTTGTTTGCTTGCGTAATATGCATATGAAGGGAGCATGGGTTGTCAGTGTTGAGCTGCCGATAGGTAATTAGCTGATAATGGCTATAGAGCTTCACCTCAGAAGTACAGTGGCTTATTTCATACTGACTAATGTGTTTGATTCCCCTCCACCCACCTCAGTAGATAAAGGTTTCAATTTAAAAACCTGAAGCAGTGGTGGATTCTTGCATCACTGGGCTTGTAAACTTACGACATACCAGATCAGTCTGGGGTTGGAAACTTGAGGTTTAGAACTGATTTGGAAAAGTCTGATGGAAAGGCTGTGAATTCAGGCATGCTTTTGCAGATTTGGAATATTTTTTTTAAGCTTGCTTTGAAAATAGTTGTGCTGCAGTCATGTGCTTTTCCTTCATGGCTCCTCCTTTTAAAGTATGGACAGACCAAAAGATCTAGCACGGAAATGTGCTTGCAGTTCTTTAACAGCCTGCCGATGACTCCCCATCGAATGAAGAAGTTGCTTGGGGAGGGGCCTTGGAGAAATCCTTGAGTAGTAGGAGCTGAGCTCTGCTGGCAAGTTCTGTGTATATAGTCAGGAATTCCAGGAGTGGCTTTTTGACATGCAAATAATACTGTGGAATAATACTTTAAACAATGAGAAATTTGATGTCAGAGTTTAATGGAATAGGCTTTCACATTGGTGTTTCATGTGCTGTTTTGTTTTGGTAACTAAAGAACTTTGATGAGTGAGGTTGGGTGCTGTAGGAACCACTTGAATCACTCCAAACCCCACATTTTTAGAAAGGAGAAGCAAGTTTTAGTGATGTGGATATAGATCTGCTGCAAGTAACAGTTAACAATCTTGATTAACAGCAAATAAAAGAAAAAGCAACATTCTGTTGCTTGTGATATATGCAAGTGTAAGAACTCTGTAGCAAAACCTTCAGTCTGTTCCAATCTGTAAAAATGCATCAGTAAAAAGTTCTTTTCTTTTCTTTTTTTTGAGATCCTTTTTTTCCTTTACCTGTCACTGTTGATGAAGTTCAAAACTTTTTTGTGTTTAGATTTGTATTTGCTTCCTGAGACCCCAGCTGCAGAACAGATATTGGATGAGTGAGGTAGAGGAAAGACTATAAATGAAACTGTTGTCAGTTACCATTCTTAGTACAAGTATATCCTGGGTACTTTCTGGACAGAACTGGTTCTTACACCATTTCCTCTTCAAAGGTGCTAGTCTGAGGAGTCATTGATATAGACTGAACTAGAGCATTGCTTTGTGTAGGCAGGCCTGTGATGTGAGACTGACTTGCCACCCCTGTTCTCTGCTTTTCTATGGCTTGGGTGTTGCTTTTCTGTGGCTTTTGATTGTCTCCCATGTACATGGGCTCAGCTGAGATGCACCTCATGCTTATGTAGGGGACTCAGCCTGAATAGGTCACTTGTGCTACCTGATGGCTTTCAAGATTTTTTTTATTTCATTTACATATTCCCCACACTGTGGTTCAGTTACTGTCTAACCAGAGTTCAGTCACTAAGCATCAGTTTCCCAGGGAACAGTATTTGGGCACTTTACAATATGAGTAGTGTAAGAAAGTGACTTATTAAACCTATTTGGGATGGGTCTTGTTCAGCAGTCAGGGACATTACTTCATGCACCTAACCTAAACACTTAAGTCTCTCTGTTACCTGCTGAAGAAAGCACAGAAATCAGAACATCAGTCAACTTGTCCCTTCTCTGACTTGCTTGCAGTGGATACAGTGCTGCAGGGCAGGGGTGACCTGCTGTGTGACAGCACTGCCAGCAGCAAGCAAACCTCTCTGATCCAGCCTGGTTTTACAGCACAGGCAATCTGAATGTCGTTGTGGTACTGCTGAAATCACTGAGGCTTCTCACGTGGCTGAACTCAGCCACATTCAAGGTGTTAAAAGGTTTATGACCAAGAACTCTTCTACTCAGGTTTACCTAGCTGTTTTAGGAGGAATTTCCAAAGAAATTTTTGCTCAGGACTCTGTGCCCTCAGTGTTTGGGGCTGAAAAGCAAGTCTGTAACTTACTTGGCAAGGCAAGGTGGAAAGTATTGCTGAAGAACAGTGAGGGGGAAAAAAATGCCAAACAAAAAGCAAGCAAGCAAGCAACCAAAAAACAGCAAATGGGAAGAGAAAGCTGCTAAGCATTTGCTTGTAAGCTTGTAGTTACAGTTTTTCATGCTTGTGTGGCTGTGTTCAGAATTTCCAGTAAGTGACTGCAGAACAGCACTGTTCATAGCTCAAGTGTTGTGATGTGCGGGACTGTCTTAGCAGGATCCTGTTGGGTTGCACATCATCTCTGTCCATACTGCTAGGAGTCTGATGGAGTTTGCTGAAGTGCTTCTAGATTTCTGCTCCTTTTTTTTGTGTGATGACAGTGACTGTGCTGTTCTACTCAGACTCTAGACAATTACTTATTTTTAAATCTGCGACTATATCTTTCAGATGTACATTAAGAAAGTAATTGATCTAAGGAGAAGGGACTGTATTGGAAGCTTCAACTAAGAGCCCTCTCAAACACATTCATCAAAATCTCTTACACTGAAATATTTGGAAGCCTTTTTCAAATTTGGTTGTAAGCTTTTACAGTCCTTCCCAGTAGAGATTAATGCGTCATGAAATCTGGTTGTCTTGATTTGGTTAGTGCACCTAAGTTGTCTGAATTGAGAAGTTCTGTCTCATGAATGACAAAGGTTAGGGGGCTTTAATGGTGATTCTGTTTCTCTGTTGTCTGATTGTGATTTATCCTAAGTAAAAACAAACTGGAAAATCTGAACTCTCTCTTAAATTTGTAATAGAAGCTTAAAGTGTTAATTTATTTGCTTTTGGTCTCTGAAGTTTTTATCTGGGAATGTTTTAAAGACCCACACACTGAGAAATGTAGTAACAGTAGTAGTACTGAAGTAGCACTGTAGTAGTAACAGAATCTGCTAGTTAGCATGTTGCTGTAGCACAGCAGCAGGAGCAGTTGCTGAAGAACTGATCTTAATTAAGCCTGATCTTTTGTGAGTGCTTGCAGAATTGGGACAGCTTATTTATGTGTATGTGCCCTGCTGCTGTAATTATACAAGCTCTTACAGTTGTTCAGGTTTTAAATATAGATTTGAATAGTTTTTGTTCTTTAGCCTGGAGTGCCTCATTTGTGTTGGCTAAGCACATCTCATGTAATTACATTAAGAACTGAGGTAATGGAGATAGTAGTTTTGTATTTGTGTGTGGGAGAGGAATATCAGTGTTAAATCTCTGGAAAGCAGGGTTAGAGTATTCATTAGGTAATGGGCAACTGTAAACTAGAAATCAGTCTGTCGTGGGGTTTGGGTAGCTTTGTGTTTCCCTGTGATGCATCTGTGAAATCATTTGTCACCAGATAGCAAATGTGCTGATTTAGCTGTCTTAGCAGTGTCCCCTTCTTGACAACCTTGTGCTCAGAACTGTAGTATTTAGAGTTAGCACCTTTCCTATTCTTGCTTTGTGCAGTAAACATTGTGACTGAAACTTGGGCTGTTGGTAAAGTTTTACTATAGTAAATAATTCTAAGAAGTCCCCAGAGCAAACTCCATCCTGATAGCCTGCTCTGGGAGGAAAAGGAAAGGAAAGTAATATTCATTGACTGCAGAAACATTCCTGCTGAAACTATAGTTTTCCTGGGTTTTGATGGAGGCCTTTTGGTCTAAATCAATTAGCTTGAGATCTCAAGGAGATGGAAAGGGAGAAGTGTCATGAGGGAGTGCCAAATACCCCACCAATAAACACCCTGTGGTTACTTAATGTGATGTCTTTCAGTGCCTTACATTTACATGGGCAGGAAAGAGAAGAATAAATTCTGGCTAATTTAGTTACCTTTTGTTTTTTGCCTCACTTGTACAGGCAGTTCAAAAATGTGTAGAACTTTAAACCTTATAAATGCATTTGTGATTTTTTTAGCAGATACCCTGCTGTTTCTTTGAGATTCAGATACCCCTGTGAGTTTAGGCAATACTTGAGATGGTTTGCTTTTTGCTGACGGTGGAGTTGTAACTAAAAGAACAGTTCAAGTAGCTGCCTGCAATGGAGGTTGTTCTGAGGAGATGCAGGTTAGCATGTGGACTGTGGCATTACTTTAATACATGCAGGAGCTTTCCATGCTTCTGTTTCCTGGTTTTGTTGCTACTCTCTCATATGGGTAAGAGATTAGATCAGGAGCACAAGAAATAGTAGATATTATCATTATGATCTTAAACTAAACAATTTCGAGCAGTCCAGTAAACTAAAACCTTAATCTCCCTAGGAAACTGGCAGATTCCTCAACATTGCACACTTTTAAGATTCAGCTGGACAGTGTACTGGGCTGTCCTGTCTATAAACAATGGTTTTCCAAATGGGGATTAGACCAGATAATCCTGGAGGCCCCTTCCAACTGGGTACTTGATCATTCCATGATTGTGTTGCTTTCCTGATGCTCTCTTGGAGAGAAACCCTTGCATATGCATCAGAATAATGACTTGAGAGTTAACATACATCTTATGAATATTAAGAGTAGCTAGAGCTCAGACCTAGGGTAAATCAGTTCGTAGAATCATAGAATCAATAAGGTTGGAAAAGACCTCAAAGATCATCAAGTCCAACCTGTCACCCAAGACCTCATGACTACTAAACCATGGCACTAAGTGCCACGTCCAATCCCCTCTTGAACACCTCCAGGGACAGTGACTCCCCCACCTTCCTGGGCAGCCCATTCCAATGGCTAACAACTCTCTCTGTGAAGAACTTTCTCCTCACCTCAAGCCTAAACTTCCCCTGGTGCAGTTTGAGACTGTGTCCTCTTGTTCTGGTTCTGGTTGCCTGGGAGAAGAGACCAACCCCCTCCTGGTTACAACCTCCCTTCAGGTAGTTGTAGACAGCAATAAGGTCTCCCTGAGCCTCCTCTTCTCCAGGCTTTGATGCACTGTGAATAATGTATGCCTGTGTAGAGAAGAAGTTTCATTTATGTTCTGTATACCTTTTCAAGCTGAGAAGACAGAGGGATAGGCTAAGAAAATAATTTGCTGCCAAGGAGTCCCTTCAAGTGTTTTATGAATGAGAGGAGGTTTTGAGCAGAGAATCCCTGTCAGACCCGTGCATAAATCTTTCTGAAATTCAGGCTTTCTGCTTGATTTCTAAGTTTTCTCTTTGAAGTTCTAAGACTTTACAGTATACAAGCATGGTGGGGTAGAATAATTTATGGAGTTCATGTGTCAACAGTAATGGGAATTTAAATAGCTGTATTGTGGTTTTGCACCAGAGAGTCTAACAATAGCCAGCACATACAAACTACCTTTTTTTTTTCCCCTTTCATGGATTTATGAACCATTTTGTATGTATAAACATAAATCAGAACTAGTGATCAGCTTGCATGGTGTGACTTGGAAATTTCCAAAGTGTAATATTGTGGTTTAAGTTGGGTATAATGCAAAGAGAAATTGGAGAAGCCAAATGTAGTGAAACATGTTCCATTTAACAGAACTGAAATAACCCAACAAGGCCTATGCAAAAGAATTCCAGATTGCCATCCCTCTGGACTCCAGATACTCATTTAAATAGGAACACGTGGATGTAAAACATGCTCCATGTTTCTGTGCATTTGAAATGTACTCTTCAATTACTAGTGACCTTGCAATTATGTTTTAAAAGGATGTCTAACTTATGTGATGCTGTAGGTCATGTAACGACATTTTATGTGCTGATGTTGAGGATTACTGATGTTGTGGATTGCAGTTTGAATCGAATTCACTCCTTTGGCACAAAGGAAAGATGTGTAGGATCCGGTCTAACTTCTGGCTGTGAACATTATCCCTTCTGCCTTCTTTAGAGCACTTCATGAAAGTAGTCAGACTCTTCATTTGACTTTAGTGTAAGGAAGATACAGTGTTATTGCCATATTTGTTTTCATGTAGCATGCTGCTGCTAATACACTTGAGGTTTAAGACGACCAAAGGAAGATCAGGGTGGGTACAGAAGAAAAATTAAGTGGAACTGTGTTAAGCCTTGTGATCTTAACTGGGACTAGCAAAAGTCTTTAAAATGACTAGGTGCTCAGCTGAAAATGGCAGTTACATTTTGTCTTCCCTAGATGTGTAGCATTTATGAAAGCTGGTTGGGGTTCCTGTCTGTATGAAGAGTTGAGTAATTAGTGAAAAAGGCCCCTCCTTTCTTAACTTCCTCAAACAAAAAAGAGAGTTCATCTCACCTACCATGTAGCTGTCTCTTCTTAAAGCAGTTCTTAGTCTTAAGCTCCTTTAAATCTTAATGAAGATAAACAGTTGTATCCTAAGTGCCTCTTGATTTGTTTTAGCCATATTGGTTAGATTGAGGTGAACTGCCCCCTGGAAATGGCTTGTTCTGTCTCTTCCAAAGGTGATTGAGGTGACTAACTCAGGTATTTGTGCATAGGTATCAGTATTTGATCAGGTAAGTCACACTGCAAGAACAGAACAAATGTATTAGCTTTGCTAGGGAGGGTTGTTATTGAGGGAAAAAAACTGCTTAAGATGACTGAAGGATTTCTGATATTTCATTGGGGATACAACTGCTACCTGAAATTGCTGCTAAATTGAACTCTGTTTAAAAAAGTGTGTATATGTGCACACCCTCTCCATAGGATTCTTCTCCAGAAGAGTCCTCCAGTTGTAGAAATGATCCCCCCCCCCAAGGTACTCATTTAACTTCCTGGAGTGCTTGCTTCCTTTTGTCAGGTGTCTGAGTTTTGGAGGTTATATTCTCTTTATTCTGTCTTGCTTAAGTTGTCCCCAAATGAATTGTGAAAAGGACAAGGTGAAGTGTTAAATGTGCCTACTGTAGCAAAACATCCTCTGTTGTAGGTTTCTGTCTGGCAAGATTTATTTTGGCAAAGATTTACAGTTGATTTAAGATGGAAAAACTCTTCAGTACCTAATTAATAAATTATATATGAGCTTCTGTTTGATTGAGAAACAGCTTACCTGCAACTAGCACTGATAGATCACTGAAAGCTCAGGGTCTTTAACATCTCCTGATGACTAAAAGTAGTGGGAGAAAAGATACTGTTTGTACCCAAGGAATATTTAAACTCTTCCCAGGGCTGTGGGTGTACCATATGCATTTTGTAGTTTTTGTTTATAATATTCCACATGCTGATTAATACTTTTTTTAATAGATCACCCATTATCATTTGAGGGGGTGAATAGGAGAGGAGACCAGCTTTCACAACTGTGGCAGTACTAAATGCATGTAGCGCTGTATTCTCCTGCCCCTAATGCTTGTGTGCTCTGTTATCTTGAGATTGGATCATTTGACTGGCTGCTTCAGTGTGAAATAGACTATGTGGTATAAAGGGAATGGTAAAACTACAAAATAAAACTATTCATTTTCATGTAAAATATGCTTAGGTGGATACACGCACCTCTCAAGTCCAGAGTTTCTCTATTGCAACAAAGCTGCGACCTCTTTTCTGACTGTCAAATAGAGCGTTCTGATTTTTATCCAAGTGTATTGCCAAAATAGTCTGCTTCTGAAATGGACAAAAAGGTCAACACTTGTGTAGGGGGCTCAATCTTCATAGCCCATCTGGAACTCTTCTCTGGTTTCAATAGACAGGATCCACCTGATATAACTGGAATTAACTGAAATTGTAGAGAGCTAATGGTGGTTAGCTGTGTGAACCATGGTGAGCTCTTGTTGTAAATAGAATAGAATAGAATAGAATTACCAAGGTTGGAAGAGACCTTGAAGATCATCGAGTCCAACCTGTAACCACAACCTCACAACTAGACCATGGCACCAAGCGCCACATCCAGTCCCCTCTTGAACACCTCCAGGGACGGAGACTCAACCACCTCCCTGGGCAGCCCATTCCAATGACGAATCACTCTCTCGGTGAAGAACTTTCTCCTCACCTCGAGCCTAAACTTCCCCTGGTGCAGCTTGAGACTGTGTCCCCTTGTTCTGGTGCTGGTTGCTAGGGAGAAGAGGCCAACCCCCCTCCTGGCTACAACCACCCTTCAGGTAGTTGTAGGGAGCAATGAGGTCGCCCCTGAGCCTCCTCTTTTCCAGGCTAAACAGCCCCAGCTCCCTCAGCCTCTCCTCATAGGGCTTGTGCTCAAGGCCTCTCACCAGCCTTGTTGCCCTTCTCTGGACACGTTCAAGTGTCTCAATGTCCTTCTTAAACTGAGGGGCCCAGAACTGGACACAGGACTCAAGGTGCGGCCTAACCAAAGCAGAGTACAGGGGCACAATGACCTCCCTGCTCCTGCTGGCCATACTATTCCTAATGCAGCCCAGGATGCGGTTGGCCCTCTTGGCTGCCTGGGCACACTGCTGGCTCATGTTCAGCTTCCCATCAACCAGCACCCCCAGGTCCCTCTCTGCCTGGCCACTCTCCAGCCACTCTGACCCCAGCCTGTAGCGCTGCCTGGGGTTGTTGTGGCCAATGTGCAGAATCCGGCACTTGGATGTGTTAAATCTCATGCCATTGGACTCTGCCCATCTGTCCAGCCTGTCCAGGTCCCTCTGCAAAGCCTCTCTGCCCTCCAGCAGATCAACTCCTGCCCCCAGCTTGGTGTCATCTGCAAATTTACTGATGATGGACTCAATGCCCTCATCCAGATCATCAATAAAGATGTTGAAGAGCATGGGGCCCAGCACTGATCCCTGGGGCACACCACTAGTGACAGGCCGCCAGCTGGATGTGGTGCCATTCACCACCACTCTCTGGGCTCGGCCCTCCAGCCAGTTCCTAACCCAACGCAGTGTGCTCCTGTCCCAGCCATGGGCTGCCAGCTTGGCCAGGAGTTTGCTGTGGGGGACTGTGTCAAAGGCCTTGCTGAGGTCCAGGTAGACTATATCCACAGGCCTCCCCACATCCACCAGGAGGGTCACCTGATCATAGAAGGAGATCAGGTTGGTCAGGCAGGACCTGCCCCTCCTAAATCCATGCTGGCTAGGCCTGAGCCCCTGGCCATCCTGTAAGTGCTGTGTGATCGCACTCGAGATGAGCCGTTCCATAATCTTGCCTGGCACTGAGGTCAGGCTGACAGGCCTGTAATTCCCCGGCTCTTCCAACTGGCCCTTTTTATGGATGGGCACCACGTTGGCCAGCTTCCAGTCTTCTGGGACCTCTCCAGTGAGCCAGGACTGCTGAAAAATGATGGAGAGCGGCCTGGACAGCTCATCCGCCAGCTCCCTCAGCACCCTGGGATGGATCCCATCCGGTCCCATGGACTTGTGGGGGTCCAAGCAGCTGAGAAGATCTCTAACTCTCCCATCCTGGAACAGGGGAAAACTATGCTGCTCCCTGGCTCCTTCTGCCAGCTCTGCAGGCCAGCTGTCTGGAAGCCGTTCTGCCCTGCTAGTGAAGACTGAGGCAAAGAAGGTGTTAAGTACCTCTGCCTTTTCCTCATCCCTTGTTACAATATTCCCCTCCATGCCCACCAAGGAGTGGATGTTTTGCCATCTTATGCATTGCACTCGACAGAACTTTGCTGACTGTTGCAGGCTTAACTTATCAGCTAAGGAGATTACAAAGAGCTAGATAGTGCCTTCCTTTTCCAAAATCAAAGCAAGCACAAGACTTAGATTGAGGAGATGTGTTACCTGTAAAGAATACTCTTTGATTGATTAGAGAATACTCATATTCCCAGTTGTCCCTGATTTATAGGAGGTTTTCTCTACAGTTCTGATAGTGACTCTGAGGGCGATATCCTGGGGGAATGGAGTGACAGTTACTGTTTGTTTTTCAGGGACACCTACCCTGTTATTTATATTGGCTGCATTTGACATACATAAGGAGTATCTTTCCAAATCAGGGATGAATTTCTTCAGTCTTGCTCAGTTGATTATTTCTTTTAGAAGAAAAAGTTGATATGGCTCCTTAGCATCTGGCTAGGAACTCTAGATAATGAGGCTAACAGTGTGCAGTTTTTAGGTGGAGGGATGTCCTACCTTACATTCTTTGCAATTGGTTGCTTCATGGTTAAACTTCCAGTTCCCTTTCCTGACCTCACTATGTGTTTGAGTTCCCAGATGTTCAAATCCTTCACTTCCACTGCCGATGCTGTGTTCAAGCTCCTGGGTAGTTGCTGAGATGTAAAAGATTAAAGCAGCCCTGGGATGCTTGTAAATTTTCACCAACAAAAAGTTGCTGCACAGCACCCTCAGTTTCTTGAGCTCGTTTCTGCTGCCCTTGTTTCTGTTGCAACATCTTGATACTGTAGTTCTATTTCCTTACCTGATAGTAAGGCCTCCTAAAAACCTTTTGCCTCATTCCTGAGATGTGCAGGGCACGTATTGTGTGGTATGTTGCAGCTTTATCAGTTCACATTTAGCAATGGAATCAACTTCTCTGTGAAGCTTTCATGGTCACCATCGTGTTCCCATCTTCTTAACTGCCTCATAATGGTCATAACACTGAAGTTGAAAGGAGAAGAAAATCTTGCTTACCAAAACCTTTGTGGAAAAGGAGTTGCTCATTTCCTACTTAAGCTTACTAACTATCAGCCTCTCTTCAGATAAAAAAGCTTAGGGGAGAGGGAAAACTATTGGGAAAAGAGCACTGGTGGGAATTTCTGGCCATTTAGTGCAAATGAATAATTGAAAGAAAAAGATCAAGAATGTGGGGCCTGCAGGTAGCATAAATGCCCTTGCAGGCTGTGTGAGATACATTAAATGCTGCTGCAAGTTTAGTATTAATCAGTTTGTCTTTCAGCATGACTGAGGAGGTTTCTTTTGGAATGTCAGGGAGTATTCATCATCTGTTCCTCAGCATGGAGGGGCTCTGTGCCAGTGGGGAAAAACTTCTGTGGTGCCAAACCAAGACTTACCAAGACTTCAATAGGCTCTGTAACAGGCTACAACAGCATTCTTTCTTTAGACCATAGTACTGGTTATGACACATCTCATAAGTTACACAACTCTTCTTGTATGTATCCAAGGTTATTAGGCTTTATTGTTCAGTTTCTGACTTATTTGTCCCTTAACATGTCAAGTTTCATGTTTAATCTGTAGTTGTCTGATGCTGTACTCCTTATTAGCATCTTGGTTAAGAAGCCTCTAGATACCTTTTTATATCTAAACTATAGATGAAGGAAATCATATGAAGTATACAATGATTGGGGGAAACAGCTGTTCACATACTGGAGGGTAGGTCTGCCAGACTGCATTAGCAAGAGCATAGCTGGCAAGTGGAGAGAAGAGATAATTGCCCTTTATTTAGCTGTCAGCAGGGTAAGTCTGAAATGTTAAGACAAATTTGGGGCTATGCTTGTAAAAGAAAGATATTACCAAAATGAAAGACCTGCAGCTAACTGGAATGGAGTACATGAAATTCTAGGAGAGGGTGAGGACCTAGCAGACTGTAGAGTTCAGGTGATTGGTGTGGGTGTGGGGTTTGGGATTTAGGTACACAGTAGAAAGAGATGGTTGGAGGATGCAGCAGTGCATGTCATTTACATGCCCTGAGAGTTGAGCATGGTAACAGTTGCCTGAGAAGGTTGTGTTACTTCCACCCTCCGTTCTCATTCCATGTGGAGAGGGACAGAAGTGTTAAAGTTGATAGAAGTTACTTTGGGTGGAGCAGAGGGAAATTATTTCCTCTTTAGTGTTTTTGCCACAGCGGTGTGATGTTACAGGCTCTTGGTGAAGTATGTGTTGATCTGTAGTTTTTTTAGCAGAGGGGGAGATGGGTTACAGAGGCATGTAGTTTGTGCCCGGTAGAGCTGACTATTGTGTGTTATGGCATTGCTAGTTTCTTTCCTGTGGCATTCACAGTGTTTTCTGGAGGACTTTGCTGTCAGCACTGCATTTCTCTGCACAGAGGTATGAGTCCTGGTCCTGTATGTGTGTTCCTCAGCCTTGTTTTACCCTCAGCAGTAAGTCTGTGGTTGTTTCTAAAGTAAGCTGTATAAGCTATTGCTTGGTGTCTGAAGTGTGATTCCTAGGTGCAACTCCTATGGGTGGAGTGAGAGAGGGAGAGCATATAGACCAATTAGGTGAGCAAGTGTAGTATCTTGTGTGGCTCACCTGCATTTTAATTTACCTTCACATAGTATTTACAGCTTGTAGTCCATCTTCTGATTAATGTCTAGTGGCCTTTTTTGCTATCTGTTACTTGATGGACTCTGGAACAGAGGAGGAGACATTCCTGTAAATCATTGGGTGGATTTTGCACTTTGGTGTCTTATCATTTCCAGTTTTTCAAATTCAAATTTTCAAATTATGGTTTGGGCTGTTGTGTTTTTTTTTTTTTTCCAAGTTCTCTTCAAGGTGTTTTGAAATTACCTTGCTTTAAACTCTCTTGTGTCATTGTAAGAAACTTAATGGCTTACTCCTATTTCCTTCTGTTAGTGAGGGTGCTGAATGCAGACACCGTCAGGAGTGGTCCATGAGCAACTCCAGTGTTGATTTTGCCTCAGTCTGATAAATGAGATCAAAATGATAAGAAATCATTGTCCTGTTGATCTTTTCATCAGAATCTGTGCAGCACAGGTTGCAAGCTATGTCTGGTATCACAATGCTATAGCACAAGTGCTTGGTAATTTTGATGTAGTTTGATTTGAGGAGAGGCTGAGGGAGCTGGGACTGTTTAGCCTGGAGAAGAGGAGGCTCAGGGCAGACCTTATTGCTCTCTACAACTACCTGAAGAGAGGTTGTAGCCAGGTGGGGGCTGGTCTCTTCTCCCAGGCAACCAGCACCAGAACAAGAGGACACAGTCTCAAACTGCGCCAGGGGAAGTTTAGGCTTGAGGTGAGGAGAAAGTTCTTCACTGAGAGAATCATTAGCCATTGGAATGTGCTGCCCAGGGAGGTGGTGGAGTCACTGTCCCTGGAGGTGTTCAAGAGGGGATTGGATGTAGCAATTGGTGCCATGGTTTAGTCATGAGGTCTTGGATGACAGGTTGGACTTGATGATCTTTGAGGTCTCTTCCAACCTTGGTGATTCTGTGATTTTTACACTTATCTAGGGCTGTGATACCATTGTGGGATGCAAAGATAGCTTGCATCCCATCTCTACTAGTTTGTGTTGGGTTTGTACTTAACATGAGAGTTAGCCTGATCAGTTGCTTTTATTTCAGCCAGTTAGGAACCAGCTGTATCCAGCTTTAGCCCTTGCTGCTACTGAGCTGTGTGCTTGGTATTACGGCCAGCAGCATGTAGTGCTTTAGTCCAGTCTTACTTCCTTATTGTTTTGTGTTTGCAGTTTGTGGCATAAGTGACCCATTATCCTTCTGGAGGAGAGTTTAGCTGTCATGTTTCTGTTTAGTTACTGGGATTCTTGGAGTCCCATGGTACCTTAACCTGGAAAAACAAGTCCTTTACCGCTCACTGAAGGGGAGCACCTGTGATGGATACCAGAGAGTTCATCTTTCCTTTGGTTTATCCTGGGCTATGTAGCTGGTGACACTGTCCTCATTTAAAAAGGATGCTAAGTTAGGTCTTGAGTTTTCTTCTGTCATCTCTTATACTCCTTCTGCATTGCTGCTGCAACCATGCAGGAAGCTGTATCTAGCAGACAGAACCGTGTTGTAGGAAGGGAAGTGGAGAAAAGGAGGAACAGCAGAGGAGACAAATACATTCCTGAGAGTCCTTGTTACAGAGCATGGAGAGAATGGGAGATGGCTCACTTAAAAAAGCTGTCCTCCACCCTTCTGCAGCTGTTCTGGTTTTATGCATTGCCACGCAGTGTTTTAACAGATGTTTGACTTGTACTGGGGCAGATCTGATGCTTATTCATCATGTCAGAGCCTTCTGGCTAAGATTAACGTGACGCAAACCCTGCTCCCACTTCACTAAGGAGCAATATTTTTGGTACATGTCAGATCTGGCACTTGGTCCTCAGCTGTTCTGTGACCACTTCCTATGTTTATAGCTGGGAATTGGGTTTTGGCTGCAGACATGAAATTTACTCAGAATTGTGATGATTTTCTGTGAATTTTAAGTAATTCTTGACGCAGGTGTTCTAGACAGAGAAATGCACCCTTGAATTCTGTGGCCTTGAGAAGTAATAAGAAAAATAAGGTTATCATTAACATAGCACAGCTCAGATCAGCTCCTCTTAATGAGTTCCCTAGCCCAGTATGAAAACAAATTTTGGAATTAGATTATGTTAGTACATAATTAGGTGTACGTAGCTGTGGCCTGATACTTTCCATTGCAATTGTGTTTGTGATCTAGCATTGGCCTATTACTGTGAATATGGTTGCATGGGTTTAGCTCTTCTACTAGTTGTTATATGATGGAAACAGTGAAAGTAGCCAGCTCTATCCTGAGAAACAAAGAATTGAAATGGGATTTTACGGGAACCTACCAGCTGTTTGATCCATATTCAGCTGTAAGGCACAGCTGTACCTTCTCTCCATCTGGCAGCGGTAGCCCGGAGAACCAGCCCGGTGCTTCAGGGGTCTGTGATCAGTCAGAGATGACCTGAAATGAATCAAGTGGTGGAGGGGCTGTATGTCTTCCTTCTCCCATATCTCTTCCTGTGTTGCTTTTAACTTCTGTCTTGACCTGCCTTTTATCTTTTTAATGTTCTGTTGTTACTTCCAGTTGAGTTTGTTCTGTCAATGCCTTCTCTTTGGAACAGAGCTTTTAATTAGTGAGCAGATGTGTTGTCTTCCTTCTACCTGCTCTAACTGGCTTTATCTCACTTCTTCATCTTGAATCTTAGGCTTTTTAGCTCATTAAGTCCTGTGGAGCTAGAACTGTTTGCTGTTTGAAGACACTAAAAAAATAATTCTTATCAGAGCTTGCTGCAGTTGTGTAAACAAGCTGCTTCATCATACTTTTATGTTAATGCCAAAGAAACAAATAAAAGTTGGTTGCACTGTGATTATAAACAAGCAAGCACACAACTGCAATATAAATACTGAGATACATTTCCTTACTTGTGTGGGGTTTTGCTTTGTTTGTTTTCCCTGTAATGCTCTCTGAAACAAGATTTAACTCTGGAGACTTAAGTGAAAGTTAATAATTTATGGAATAAAATAAAGTAAAAGAGAAGTTGTTGCCTGAAATCCTTCATGGTCAGATGCTAGAGAAGAGGCAGAAGCCCAAATGTAACTGACCAATCATGTGTTTAGGCATAAACCCTCCAAATCTAACTGTGGGAATGCAACTATGTGTTAGTGAAATCTGCAAGAAGCTGGGAATGTCATGCTGGATGTTTGAGAACTGCAGGCAATTGGCAGTGTTTTTCAGAGCTGTTCTTGAAAAACAAAAACAAACCCAAAAACCTGCCTTTCCTGAGTTTGGGGCCTGATCCAATTCCTTTTTTGTTCTTGGCTTGAACTCATGTGAACTAGAACGGAATTAGCAAGAGACAGTAAAGCTGTGGTTCTGTGTCCTCTCTCCTCGGTGGTAAAGCTGGCTTGCATTCTTGCTCCAAATCATACTTCCCTGACTTGTCTCACTTTTTCCAGGAAGAATTTTTTCATGGGGATGAAAATGTAGCTCATCCAGTTTTCCAGAAAGCATTACAGAAAACTTCCTATTACCAGGTCGTCGTTTTTTTTTTTTTTTTTTTTTTCCCCTTGTGGCAGACTGCTGCTGGTGAACAGTTCTGCTGGGATGACTGAGAGAATGAGGCATTCTGTTACAGGGCAGGGGATGGGAACAGAGCTCTTCCTACCAAACTGTGTCATGTGAAATCCCAGCCCTGTTGAATAGATTTCTGTAGTCTAGCATCCATTGCCAAGAGTCAGTACATTCAAGCTCTCAAGGCAATAGCCTGATGAAACAGCAGTGCTCATAAACTGAACAAAGTGTCATCCTTCCTCTTCTATTTTTTTCATTTAATTTTTTTTTTTTTTTCAGGTAGCAATCATCAGGGAAGAAGGTGTCAAAGGAAATATCAGCTCTCAAGCCAGGAAAAAGTTATGCTTTGGAAATGCTTAATGAAAGCAAACTTCCCGTCAAGTAAAATCTGGCTGGCCTGAAAGTTGCAACCACTCTTAAACCAGGAGGCAAATGATACAAGCAAGTTTGCCATCTGAATTTATTGCTAAGTCATTTGGCTCCTGGCAAATGCTGTGTTTTCCATAATCTCATTGTAATGCCATTCATTGAGTAGCTGTAGGTTTGCAGGGTTCAGACAGGAGAGTCAGCCAAAAAACTACTTATGAGATTTCACTCAGACATTTTGTTTCTGTCCTTTTTTTCCCCCTGTCCCTTTGAACGTGAGGTTTGCCACACAAGAACAGAGGAGACCTGTCTCAGTGTGGCAGGTGTTAGGATTAATAAGATTTCATCTCACATCTTTATTACTGAGATATGTTTTATCAGTGATGTAGGTTTGGGCTTTTTTTCTTTTCACTGTGAAGCTTTCTGCAATTCTCATTGCTCTTTTAAAATCAGTGCTGGTTTATAGGTGAAATTTAAGTGCAGCTATGATGGCAATAAAAAGGATTAAATTAACATGTCACTCCCCCTTTCTCCCAGTCCCAGAGTATTTTTGTGTGAAGTTTTACAGGAAAACCTTTTTTTTTTTTTTTTTTTTTTTTTTTCCCCTCCCTCTCAACCTTGCAGGGCAGCTTTAGAAGAAGTAGAAGGAGATGTGACAGAACTGGAACTGAAACTTGACAAGGTAAGCTTTTCATTTCAACAGGGGCTGTTCTGGAAAATACACAAAGATGTCTTTAGGTTTCGGGTTGGAGCTCACAGCTGGGAAATGCTGGTGGTCGACCAAGTGTAAGGGTCTGGGTCGTGTGCACAGCTGGGCCTCAGAGGCTCAGGTTTGAGTAACAGTAGTGAGAGCCAGTGAGAACTGGCTTTCTCCCCCAGCTGGATTGTGCAACACCCCCTTGCCTCTGGCCCTCTCAATACTCGTGACACAGCCCCGCAGTGCAAACTGCATGTGAATGAAGTCAGCTTTCCTGTGAGTAAAAGCCAGCGACTGTCCATCCCTGCGCTGAGAGCTTATGTTTTGTGACAGCTGCATGCTGTGAGGACATCTGGATAGCCTTTGTTTCAGAGATTCAAAGTCAATGCTTTCTGGCTTTGGTAGACTTCAGCGCCGTCACAGCTGGATAGGTGTATTTATTCTTCACTTTCATCTGGAGAGCTAAACTGCTGTATAATTCATCCTGCCTTTTGTCATGGTTTGTGCATGTATAGAAAATTATATATGTGCCATCTGTTCAGTTCCAATTATTGGTTACCTAACTGGTAGTATTGGAAGGCTTTTGTTTTTTTCATTGCTAGCATTTTTAGGGTGGCTTTTGTGCTAAATGTTTTAAATTGTTCTGCCTGTGTTCTAATGTGGTAGGCAGATGTCTTTTTTTTGTTTGGTTGGGTTTTTTTTTCACCTCCTTAGCTCCCTTTTGCATATGAACTTCTGTTCCTGCAGCTGCAAGTTGGCTGCAGAAAGAGACATAAAGTCAGCGTCAAGTCTGAATCTTCTGTTACTGCTTGTAATTAAATGAAAAGTAAATACAGAATACTTTATTTTGATGTGGTGTGCATTTTGGAACTGCTGATGGGTTTATAACCTGAAGTGACTAGCCTGAGAGTAACCCTTTATCTAAACTGGGATTGTAACTTTTTCTGCTCAGTTACTCGTACTGAGCTTAGTTTTATTGTCATGCAGTTGTGGCTTCAGGCTACTCCATCTGCATTGTTTTCCCAGCTGGAAGAAAAGATGCTGGGTTCAGGATTGTGAGCCATAAGCACAAATGATGGAAAGAGAAGGATCATATTGATAGTGATTTTTAAATATTTGTTTTTCTCTCCATTGTTCAAGCAGCTGGGTGTTGTGGTTTAGCCCCAGCAACTAAGCACCCCACTGACTCCCCCAGCATTGTACCTGCTTTGTCCTGGGCTTATGTCTTTGATGTGCTCCAGCATGACTGTGCACAGCAACTGATGTTTTAAAGGTGTACCTGTTGCAGCATGGACTTACCTTTGGGCCACAATTCTTTCAGAGGCGTAGCACAAACATAATCACAGCCACAGATACTTTGAGATGTACCTGCTCTGGGGTGGACTTATTTACAGCCACATTTCAGGGTGTCCATGTCCTCCATGGACTCACCCACAGGTTGGAGTCCTTTGACTCACACTGGAGTGCCACTTGGTCTAGAACAGCAGCACAGAAATAGCAGCAGTGCTCTGCCAGCTCAGGTGCATCACCATTGCTGTTATCTAATGTTCCTGGGTACAGCTGAGTGAGATAAGCAGTGCAGCAAGCACTGAATGCAAAATGAACACTAGACTGATAATAAGGTCCCATGGCAAGTGCAGAATCCTGTCAGTTAATCTCTGAACAGCAATCACAGCTATAAATTTCATCTGGCATATTCCAGTCAGATCTGTTGTTATCTTGAACCCTTTGAGCTCCATGCTGGGTACCAAAAAAGGACTGTCATAGTTTAATCCCAGCCAGCAACTAAGGCCCACACAACCACTGACTCACTCCTCTGCAGTGGGAAGGGGGAAAGAGTTGGCAGGGTCCAAGTACCAAAACTTGTGGTTTGAGATCAAGAGAGTTTAGTAAGTCAAGCAAAAGCTGGGCAAGCAAAGCAAGGAATTCATTCACCGCTTGCCGTGAGGCTGCAGGTTCAGCCATCTCTGAGCGAGCAGGGCTTCATGTGTAGTGATTACTCGAGAAGACACATGCCATCGCTTCCTTGCCCAGTTTTATATGCTAAGCATGATGTTATATGGTCTGGAATATCCCTTTGGTTGGTTGGGATCAGCTGTCCCAGCTGTGTCCACTCCGTACTTCTGCAGCTCCAATATACTTTCTGCTGGGGTGATGTGAAAAGCAGAAAGGGCCCTGACTCTTTGGAAGCTCCACTCAGCAGTAACTAAACATCCCTGGGCTATCAGCACTGTTGTCTGACAACTTCACACCATAGCTCCATTCTAGCTGCTGTGAAGAAAAGAAACCCTCTCCTAGCCCAAACCAGCAAATATGGCGTGCCATTCATAACAATGTGGGAGATGATGATCAGATTTCTTTTCCTAAGAGGATCTGAGTTACCATAAAAATTACTGTGTAAATAACACAGGAAGGTCACTGTCACAGTATCACAGAATCACCAAGGTTGGAAGAGACCTCAAAGATTGAGTCCAACCTGTCACCACAGACCTCATGACTAGACCATGGCACCAAGTGCCATGTCCAATCCCCTCTTGAACCCCTCCAGGGATGCTGACTCCACCACCTCCCTGGGCAGCCCGTTCCAAGGATGAATGACTCTCTTGGTGAAGAACTTCCTCCTCACTTCCAGCCTAAACTTCCCTGGTGCAGCTTGAGACTGTGTCCCCTTGTTCTGGTGCTGGTTGCTAGAGAGAAGAGACCAACCCGTTCCTGGCTACAACCTCTCTTCAGGTAGTTGTAGAGAGCAATGAGGTCTCCCCTGAGCCTCCTCTTCTCCAGGCTAAACAACCCCAGCTCCCTCAGCCTCTCCTCACAGGGCTGTGCTCAAGGCCTCTCCCCAGCCTCGTTGCTCTTCTCTGGACACGTTCAAGTGTCTCGATGCCCTTTTAAACTGAGGGGCCCAGAACTGGACACAGTACTCAAGGTGTGGCCTAACCAATGCAGAGTACAGGGGCACAATGCCTTCCCTGCTCTTGCTTGTCACACTATTCCTAATGCAGGCCAGGATGCCATTGGCCGTCTTGGCCACCTGGGCACACTAACATAGCATCAAGTACTTCTGTGTTGGTTTTCATTAAGTTTGTCATGTCCTTGGAAAATTGTTCAGAGATCAAGTTCAGTCTTCTGATTTTATTCTCAGTTTGGTTTAGTGTGAGGGAACTCAATTCTAAGCCTGCTCTCCAAAGAGCATCTTAGTGATCACGTGAATCCTTCTTTTTATTTTTCATTAATGGTCAAGTGCATGAATGGTTCCAAAAGTGGGAAAACATCCATCACAAGGTAGTGATGGCCTTCACATCAGACTCGAGTGCCATCGTAGCTAAGGTGCTGACCTAAGCAGTGAGTGGTAGGGATGGAAACCCATCAGAGAGAGACTAGTCTGTTTTATGAGAGAAGAGGGAACTTGTTTAGCTTGGAGAAGAGGAGGCTCAGGGGAGACTTTATTGCTCTCTACAACTACCTGAAGGGAGGTTGTAGCCAGGACTGGGTTGGTCTCATCTCTCAAGCAACCAACACCAGAACAAGAGGACACAGTCTCAAGCTGTGCCAGGGGAAGTTTAGGCTGGAAGTGAGGAGAAAGCTCTTCACTGAGAGAGTCATTCGCCATTGGAATGTGCTGCTCGGGGAGGTGGTGGAGTCAGCATCCCTGGAGGTGTTCAAGAGGGGATTGGACATAGGACTTGGTGCCATGGTTTAGTCATGAGGTCTGTGGTGACAGGTTGGACTTGATCTTTGGTGTCTCTTCCAACCTTGGTGATTCTGTGATTTCACCTTCTGAACATTCTCTGCATGGAGCAATCTCTCTTCAGTTGTGCTTTCTGCAGATAGCCTTTTGCTTTCCTGTGCATGTGGTCTGAGTGTGTCAAGATGAAACAAGTAGTGTGGGTTTCTTTGGCTTGGAAACCATGAAATACTTTTTTGCTTGGCTCCTAACCACTGATGTTTTAGTTGCTGCACTTTTTGTACACCTCTTTCAGGAAATACCTGCAACATCTCAGTTAACAATAAAACCAATGAAGAGTAGTAACCTTCTCAATGGCATATCACTTGACCCAGAGCAGTACTTTTATAGCTGTCACTATCCACTAAGAAGCTTTTCATAGGACATGGAGCTCTTAATTTAGACTTTAACTTTTGAAATCTTTGTTTCTTTGGCTTAACAAAGGTCAGTGTGTTTCCTGGTTGTATGATAGTGTCAAAACCAAACCAAAAAAAACTTCCACTTTGCCTCTTTCCCCGCCCTGTTTTTAGCTGGTGAAGCTTTGTATTGCCATGATTGATACTGGGAAGGCATTCTGCACAGCCAACAAGCAGTTCATGAATGGAATTCGAGACCTTGCACAGTATTCCTGTAAAGATGCATTGGTTGAGGTGAGTTTCTTAAGAGGTGAAAATGGAAGAAGAAAAGACTACCTTAAAAGGGTGAAATGTAACAGTTGGCAAGAGAAGCAGAAGTTTATGCTGCTGTTTGCCTTTTTTCCTCCTTTTTCTTTGAGATGTCTTCAGAGTGAGCTTTTTTTGACTGTGGTGCAGTGTCTGTGCTGTTTAGTTTCAGCTTTGACTTGCAACAAAAAGGGTTTTCCAAATTCCAGAAAATATGTATTATGTTAGGAATTGTTCTTGGCAGGAAAGGAGAAAGTCAGATTGAAGCTGTGAGCAGCAGCCCTATTTACTTTGTTAAATAAGGGGATTCTAGTCATGAGATCCTAAGAACCAATTCTCTGCAGCTACATTCCTTCAGTTTATCTCTTGGGCACTCTTGGCACTCTCTGATATAGAGTAATGTAAATTATTGTGGTTTTTATTAAGGTAGAGAGCCCACTTCAGAGTAATCTCAGACTGATGTGAGGCAAATTTGGAACACCTAATATTTCCTGGCAATGTTACTTTGCAGTAGGGTATGAAATTGTGTCATATCCAGGTAATGATGTGCACATCCCTGTGTGTATCATCTGTATTTAATATGTTATGTGGTTGAACATCAATTGCAGTTATGCATCTCCACACACTAGCTGAAATAGATGATGTCTGTGAACTTCAGTATAGTCTGTGTGCAACTGAAACTGTTGTTCTTTAGAAATTTACATGCTGGAAGTGTAGTGTGATGGCAAACTGATAAAACATTATTTGATTCTGTTACACTTGTTGTGGAAGCAATAAGCAGCTATCCAAATATAGTAGGGATGGTTGCTTTTTAACTGTAATTGAGCCATTGATCCTACAAATTGATGTCAGTGCTGCTAAACAGAGGCAGTAGTTTCTACACTAAGTGTGTGTGTGTGTGTACTGATGGTTGCTTGAAGGGTGTTTGGAGTTAGAGTATTAAACATTCATAAATATTAAGTAGTGTAATAGTAAATATTTTAGGTCTGTTACATTATTTCCATGATTCAGTCAACTTAATTTTTCCTACTTTTGCTTCAGTTTGGTTCTTTATATATAGCTGGGCAGCAGTAATGTTGTTGCTTGTAGCTTTTATAAATTTACTTCATATTGCCCCCCTGCTGTCCTTCTAGCATAATAGTTTTAATTTAATAATCATGCTAAGGAAAATCAGTTTCTAGGTTCTTTACTGAAATGCTGTGAACCTCTGAAATGCTACTGCCATGCTGTGTGTTTGGTAGGGCTTGACTTCAACCATTTTGTTCTTCTCTCTTTACAGACCAGCTTGACAAAGTTCTCTGACACCTTACAGGAGATGATCAATTATCACAATGTAAGTGCTTCTTGCTGCAACTTGACATGGCAGCTTACCTCCAGTTATATTTGAGAACAGGATAATGCTGAAGCTTTTCATGTTGATAGTAGCATGGTTTAAGTAGCACTAAATCCTCTCATACTGGAAATATTTGTTTAGGTTATGAAGCATTTATAAGCATCCCCTTTTCTGCAGATCTTTATCTCACTTTGGCTTTTTTTATCTCACTTTGGCTTTTGTTTGAGATTCTTAAGCTTGGCTGAAACCCAGTGCAGTACAACAGAGTAAATACTGGGTTGTTTAATAATTTTTTCATCAAGCTGCTGGGCAGTAGTGGCAAACAGTGAGCATATTTCTTTGCTAGACTGAAATAATTACTCTCTTTCACACCTTCTGCTTTTTCTCTATCCTTTATAATGTACAAAATGAAGCACTTCAGGTTTGTGTGTAATTATCTTTTTGGAAGTATGATAGGTTTAGACAAGAGTAGAAGGAGGGGAAAATGCTAGGATTTAAGACTAATAGTGATTTTTAGCATAGCAGACTTCAATTTTGTCTGGATTGAAACCTTTGGTTTTTTTCCTCCCCTAAAGATTTAAATCTTGTATCCTGAAAGCCCAAGGGATGTGTTTGTTCTTCTATTTTCTTCTCCTTCACTTGGCCCCTGCCGCTTTTCTATTTTCCAGCAAATTGCTTGAAAGCAATTGAAATGTCTCCTAAGTGCTGAAAATATGCAGCACTTAAACTCCTGGTGGTATTTTAAAAAAAAAATAAATAAATGTAATAGAGAATGCAGTTCAAACAGCTTCAGCTGAAATGAAGTTAGTTAGCATTAACTTGGCTTCCAAAAACTCTCATATTTGGCATTTCCTTGAAAATGCAGGCTTTGAGGAGGGAAGGAAACCCAAGAGAAGGAGGCTAATACTGTAGAGCTGGATTTCCTTTCCATTAGGAGGTGTGTGTATTTACACCTGATACAGTGAAAACTCTGAGGAGGAGAGACAGTGATACTTGAATAGAGAGAAGTTAGTGCAAAGGTTGAAAGCAGCAGTAGTGGAAGAGACTTACTTTCATGTCAGTGATTCTGCAGATCAGACTGGGCAGATGAATCCAGTTGACTGTCCCAATTTTACACTTGTCATCCCACTTCTTGCTCTTGGTTACCCTCTTAACCATGCCTTTGCTATATGGTATGCTCTTTAATGCATCTGACCTAGGTTCTTGCTGCAGTTATTGTTCTACACTATTGTTGTTTGCAGAGCTTTGGTACAATTGTACAATTTGACACAGGACAGCCTTCCCTTTAAGGCAGTTTGAAGGCAGAAAGCAAAGAACAAACTATGTTAGAAGACCTCTCTGCAAATCTGAGTGGACTGCTCTGACTTGTGTCCTGTTTTGGGTTTTTTCCTCCATTTCCCTGCTGTGCTCAAGCATACTGAGTAGAAGAATGGCTTTAGCAAAAGACATAAATATGAGAAGTGAAGCATGTTACGGGGTTCTGATGGAGATTTTGTCAGACATGATCCCTCATTGCTTTTTGTGCATCGGCTTAGTTCAGCAGGACGTTGTAGCTCAGTGCCAGCTCTGCTGTTAACAAAGTTGGCAGGAGAGCTGTCATCTGTGAGAAGCTAGAGGAAGAAAAAAAAAGGGTAGCATCCTCCAGATGAAGGAGGGAAGGTGTAGGAGATGGTCCCACTGAGACTTGGATGACTATCAGTTTTCTATTATGAGGCTTTGCCAGAAATAAGGCAAAGAGCCAGGCCAGTGTGGCTTCTTTGGTGAGTCAGCAGTGTGAGAATAGCTTTGACAGCTTGTGGCAGATAGAAGCTTTCTGAGATTTGATTTTGTGTGTGTGAAAGGTATTGTGTTGGAAAGGCTATAAATCCAGTCACACCACGGTCTGGGCACTTTATTTTCTGTTCTTTTAGGGGAGGAAAAAATGTGTGTGTGTTTTTCTGCATAGAAGTTTTTTTCCTCTTCAGTACTGTAAGCAGAACCACAAGGCTTGTGTTTCTGGAAGTCCACTAGTCAGCTGAGTTCCCATCTGCTTATACTCTTTCTGTATTGATCTTGATTGGTGCACTCCTGAGGCACTGGCAAGCTTAAATGTCAGCAGTGGGTGTAGTCTCAGCATGGCTTCCAGCTTGTCAAGAAGTTCTTTCTTCTAGTTGGTTTTCTGTTTTCCCAACGTGGGAATACAAACAGAGTCTTTTGTGTGTGTTATCATGAGATGAGACAATTCAGGTTGGAAGGGATCTTAGGAGATGTCTGGTTGAACTGCCCGCCTAAACCAGAGTCAGCTCTGAGGTTGGAGTAGTTTGCTTAGGGTTTTATCCCATTTGGTCTTGAAAAACCTCCAAAAATGGAGACCGGATGGAAGATGTAGTAACACTTAATGGGAGAGTTGAACTTAATGTTTTCTTTCCTTCAGTGTTTCTAGCAAAGAGAAACAGGCTGCTGGGATTCTCCTCTTGGCACTTGGCATTACATGGCTTCTCATTCCAAGATTTTATTGATAGGAAAAATGAGAACATTAAAAAAAACCCCGACCAACACATTGACCTGAAACTTTGAAGGTTTGACTTGCTCAATAAAATTATTTAACACTTGAAGATCTTTTACCTTTTGGAAGAGATTTTTCAGGTGCACCAACTACTACTCCCTTATGTTCTTTCATCTCTTTAATGTTTTTTTTATGGTCTTGTCTATTTGTGTAATGAAGAATGGGTTCTGTGGAGGAGTTGGAAATGGTGGCATCCTCTGTGGTCTACAAAATAAGTGACAGAAGGTTTTGTGCCATAGCTGTTGACCTGTTGCATTCTGTCCAAGAACTCTGAGGGGAGATGTGAAGCTGAAGGAATTTACCTTTTTCATTACGCAGTTAGAATTTCTGGGGCCATAAGAGAAAATGGAAGTTGTCTAACATTCAGGTGTGCTTTGGCCTTGGAAACTGAATGAATTGCTCAAGCTTTACCATTTAAATGAGTAGATTATATTCTGCCCCTCTGCCCTGAGGCTTCAGGTCGTACGAAATGCGAGAAGCGTGGCTTAGAACACTTCATCGTGGAAAAAGCGGCAGCCGTTCTGCTTAGCATTTTAGCAGTGGGTGTTTTTTTACAGCCATTGTGTAAAGGTGTTAATGCACATTATATTTGCAGTATTCATTTCTGGTTTGGTCTTGGTTTGGTTTGTTGTGTTTTTTTTGTTGTGTGGTTTGGTTTTTTCTTCCCAAAAGGGCAAGTTCTTTCTATGGTTTCGTCTTTTAACTGCTGGTTAAATTGCAAAGGTCTGTGAGAATGATAAAGGTTCTTTTCAAAGCTGTTTGTCCAGTAGTATCTTGACTGTTTTAATAGTCACAACAAACATTCTGTGATAGTGGGCATGTTTTATGTCATCAGGGTCAGAGATGATGATTCCAGGAGCTGTTGTCTATCATTAAAACTACAGTCTTTAAGAAAAGACCAGCAAAAGGTGTTATGTTCTTGTTACTTTTCCTGCTTTGATATCAGGCACATGCTGGTTTAATAATAGTTCTTATCTGTTTCTGCATAATGTGTATGTCTAAAGTGAGAAGTTATGACTATGCCCAAGTTACTGATCTACAGAATAATTCTTTTCTTTCAGATCCTATTTGACCAGACCCAAAGATCAATTAAAGCACAGCTTCAGACTTTTGTTAAAGAGTAAGTTAATTTGCACTTGTAATGAAGAAAATTATGGGTAAAATAGGTTTTAAAAACATCTGATCAGAGTGGGTTGGTGAAACACCTTTGTGGAGGAGGAGGAGTGTGTGTTAAAGATTAAAAAATTTACCCTGAATCAGTGAGGCTTTAGATCCAACTCCAAAAAAAAGTTGAAATAGTAGGAATCACTGATCTTAATTACATGTTGTCACTGTCTAAGAATAGGGGGAAAGAAGTGCCTATCAAAGCTTTTCCCCAGTAAGCATGATCAGGGGCTTGGAACACCTCTGCTACAAGGACAGGTTGAGGGAGCTGGGTGTGTTCAGCCTGGAGAAGAGGAGGCTCTGGGGAGACCTAATAGCAGCCTTTCAGTACTTGAAGGAGGCTACAAGAAGGCAGGAGAGAGACTTTAGCGATAGAACCAAGGGCAATGGCTTCAAACTGGAGAAGAGTAGATTTAGATTGGGTTAGGAACAAGTTCTGCACCGTGATGATAGTGGAGCACTGGAACAGGTTGCCCAGGGAGGTGGTTGTGGCCCTGTCCCTGGAGATACTCGAGGTGAGGCTTGACAGGGCTCTGGGCAGCCTGATCTTGATGGGGATATCCCTGCTGACTGCAGTGGGGAGTTGGATTAGGTGACCTTTGGAAGTCCCTTCCAAGCCAGACTGTTCCATGATTCTGTGGTTATTTAAATTACAATTTCTAACCTTTCCTTAGAAATGGAAGACAGAGGAGCTTCTTTTATACTACTTATGATTTCTATTTGATCCAAGCATTGTTTGGAGAACCTGAAAACAAAAGCTAGCAGTCAGGAGCGCATTCTGCTTAGTGTGACTTGAAATGTATCTTTTCATAGTTTGGAACTCATTTGTTAATCCTTCTCGCTTTTTTCTTCAGAGATATTAGGAAATTCAAAGATGCAAAGAAACAGTTTGAAAAAGTTAGTGAAGAAAAAGAGAATGCTCTAGTAAAAAATGCCCAAGTTCAAAGGAATAAGCAACATGAAGTAGAGGAAGCAACCAATATTTTGACTGCAACCCGGAAATGCTTCCGACACATAGCTCTGGATTACGTTCTTCAGGTAAGTGCTGCAATAAGAGTTGCCTCTCAAAGCAATCCAATATTTGCAGCTAGAGATCTGGCCCTGAGAAGCTGTTACTGTAAGCTTCTCAGAAGCTGTGGAGCTTCAGCAAAGAAGGAATAACTTGGCAAGTACTTTGTTTTCATGAAATCTGTGCAAAATAAATTTCCTCGACACATTCGTACTGCTTCATGCTTTGGTTTTCACTGTTGTTGATGTGAAGACACAGTTTAATTTTCAACTTGGGCATTCATTTTGAAAAAGTGATATTTGCCTGATAATGTATTTAATCAGTTGAGTATGCTGTAGTTCCATGTATCTTTGAAATAATGACTGAACCCTAGGAATTATGAATTCACTGAATAATTCTGAACTAGGATGCTGGCTGCTAATCCAATTTCAGGTGATTGCTTTGTGTTTCATTTAACAAATCCTGCTAGTCTGGAAGCCTCCAAGTTTGGTGTTGTACTACAGGGGCAATCAAGAACACAACTACTCTTCTGCTGTTTAGTGCAGATCTCCTATGGAGTATTGAGAGGTTGAGTTCTCTCTCTGGCTGCTTTGAGTTCTGTGATAAGATCATAAATTTGCTGTCAATACTTAGGATTCATCTGTTTCTTAGTTACCCACTACTGCAGCTCTAGTCAGGAGGTCTGTGGTGACAGGTTGGACTCAATGATCTTTGTCTCTCCCAACCTTGGTGATACTGTGATACTGTGGTGTGAGGGTTTGAGGACTCCTAAATGGATCCGGGGTTCCCCTGTGATCAAACACAGAACAATTATGTTGGTTTTATATTAGATATTATCCTGTCCATTTGTGACAGTCCAGTCAATTATTTCAGGCTTGGTGAATGCTTAGTTCACCATTGTTTAAACTGATGTCTTTCCTGTCAAGTGCAATTCATCTTATCAGCCCAGACACACGCACAGATTTGGTGGTCAGTGGTCAGCACTAAACTCTACTGCCTTTCCAACACTAAGCACAGAGTTTATCTTGGTATTTAAGAAGCCATGTGAATTAGGTATTACTGGATTGTATGTGTGAAATAGTAGCAGGGGCTGGGGGGAAGCTGGCTCTAAGCCAGTTCCTTGGGTGTGCATTGAACTGCAGATCATTTGTCTCCTGGAATTTGTATGTTCAAACTGTGAGCTGTTGCTGTGATAAAGCAACAGGGAAGAGTTCCAGGAGGAACCAGGAGGAGGATGTCGATGAGGCATTCTATAGGCAGCTTAAGGCTGTCTCAAGATCACCTGACCTCATTCTCATGGGTGACTTCAACCTGCCTGATATCTGTTGGGATCTCAACACAGCAGAGAGGAGGCAGTCTAGGAGGTTCTTAGAGTGCATGGAGGACAGCTTCTTATCCCAGGTGCTGCGTGAGCCTACCAGGGGTAAGGCTATGCTTGACCTCCTCTTCACCAACAGGGAAGGGCTGGTGGGTGATGTGGTGGTCGGAGGGTGTTTAGGCACCAGTGACCACGACATAATAGAGTTTTCAGTATGCAGCCAAGCCAAGAGGGGCAGCAAGAAGACCTCCACTCTGGACTTCCGGAGGGCAGACTTCAGGCTACTCAAGGAACTAATTCAGAAGGTTCCTTGGGAATCAGCCCTTAAAAACAAAGGGGTCCAGGAGAGCTGGGCCTACTTCAAGGAAGAACTATTGAAGGTGCAAGAACAGGCTGTGCCGGTGTGCCGGAAGATGAGCCGCCGGGGCAGACGGCCAGCCTGGATGGGCAATGAACTTTTAATAGAACTTAGGGAAAAAAAGAGGGTGTATTATCTTTGGAAGAAAGGGGAGGCAACCTACAGAATGTTTAGGGATGTTGCTAGGTTGTGCAGGAAGAAAATTAGGGAGGCAAAAGCCCATTTAGAACTTAGACTGGCCTCTGCTGTGAAGGACAACAAAAAGTCCTTCTATAAATACATCAATAGCAAGAAGAAGGGCAAGGACAACCTCCACTCCTTGGTTGACACGGAGGGGAACGTTGTAACAAAGAATGAGGAAAAGGCAGAGGTACTTAACACCTTCTTTGCCTCAGTCTTCACTAGCAGGGCAGAACGTCTTCCAGACAGCTGGCCTGCAGAGCTGGCAGAAGGAGCCAGAGAGCTGCATAGTTTCCCACTGCTCCAAGAGGAAGTTAGAGATCTACTGAGCCGCTTGGACCCCCACAAGGCCATGGGACCGGATGGGATCCATCCTAGGGTGCTGAGATTGCTGACAGATGAGCTGTCCAAGCCACTTTCCATCATTTTTCAGCAGTCCTGGCTCACTGGAGAGGTCCCAGAAGACTGGAAGCTGGCTAACGTGGTGCCCATCCACAAGAAGGGCCGGTTGGATGAGCCAGGGAATTATAGGCCTGTCAGCCTGATCTCAGTGCCAGGCAAGATTATGGAACGGGTCATCTCGAGTGCGATCACACAGCACTTACAGGATGGCCAGGGGCTCAGGCCTAGCCAGCATGGATTTAGGAGGGGCAGGTCCTGCCTGACCAACCTGATCTCCTTCTATGATCAGGTGACCCGCCTGGTGGATGTGGGGAGGCCTGTGGATGTGGTCTACCTGGACCTCAGCAAGGCCTTTGACACCGTTCCCCACAGCAAACTCCTGGCCAAGCTGGCAGCCCATGGCTGGGACAGGAGCACACTGCGTTGGGTTAGGAACTGGCTGGAGGGCCGAGCCCAGAGAGTGGTGGTGAATGGCACCACATCCAGCTGGCGGCCTGTCACTAGTGGTGTGCCCCAGGGATCAGTACTGGGCCCCATGCTCTTCAACATCTTTATTGATGATCTGGATGAGGGCATTGAGTCCATCATCAGTAAATTTGCAGATGACACCAAGCTGGGGGCAGCAGTTGATTTGCTGGAGGGCAGAGAGGCTTTGCAGAGGGACCTGGACAGGCTGGACAGATGGGCAGAGTCCAATGGCATGAGATTTAACACATCCAAGTGCCGGATTCTGCACATTGGCCACAACAACCCCAGGCAGCGCTACAGGCTGGGGTCAGAGTGGCTGGAGAGTGGCCAGGCAGAGAGGGACCTGGGGGTGCTGGTTGATTGTAGGCTGAACATGAGCCTGCAGTGTGCCCAGGCAGCCAGGAAGGCCAGTGGCATCCTGGCTTGCATCAGGAACAGTGTGGCCAGCAGGAGCAGGGAGGTCATTGTGCCCCTGTACACTGCACTGGTTAGGCCACACCTTGAGTACTGTGTCCAGTTCTGGGCCCCTCAGTTTAGGAAGGATGTTGACTTGCTGGAACGTGTCCAGAGAAGGGCAACAAAGCTGGTGAGGGGTTTGGAACACAAGCCCTATGAGGAAAGGCTGAGGGAGCTGGGGTTGCTTAGCCTGGAGAAGAGGAGACTGAGGGGTGACCTTATTGCTCTCTACAACTACCTGAAGGGAGGTTGTAGCCAGGCAGAGGTTGGCCTCTTCTCCCAGGCAGCCAGCACCAGAACAAGAGGACACAGTCTCAGGCTGCGCCAGGGCAGGTTTAGGCTGGATGTTAGGTAGAAGTTCTACACGGAGAGAGAGATTGCCCATTGGAATCGGCTACCTGTGGAGGTGGTGGAGTCACCTTCACTGGAGGTGTTCAGGAGAAGACTTGATGGGGTGCTTGGCTGTATGGTCTAGTTGTTGGGTGGGTTGGATTGTTTGATGGGTTGGACGCGATGATCTTGAAGGTCTCTTCCAACCTGGTGTATGTATTATTGTATTATTGTATTGTATCTCCTAGTTCCCAAAGATGGGTTCAGCTTTAGGAATTCTTTCTAGTTGGGTCACTTACTTCTGGAAAAGTGGCCTCACAAGTGTGGTCTCAGTACCTGTATTAACTTAAAGCTCTATTTCAAACCCTTTTGCTTTCCTTCTATTTTTTGCCTATCAAGTTGGGGGTTGGTTCTATACAAACCAATCTTAATTATTTTTGCTGCAGAAAGTTTTCCAAAACACTGACCATTTCAGTACAGAAGCACAATCTGGTTTTCATTATAGTTTCAGTAAGTTTATTTCTCTTGCTGGAATTTGAAACTGACATGGAGATGTTAAATTGCAGGATCATACATATGTGCTGCTAAATGGAGCTTATAGAGTAAAATCTGTAGTTCTGGCTGGCACCCTTAAAGATTAGGGGACAAAGGATAGAGGAACTAGGTAAATGTGAAAAATCAGTTGTTTTTCTCATATGATGTGAGATCCTCCAAGTTCTAGGGCAACCATCTTCCTTGTGTCAGAGACTGGGGATATATTCCAGTTTTGGGATATACTGACTTCAGGCAATGTCAGCCCAAGAGGGAAAATAAACACATTTCAGTCCTTTTGTCTCTCCTGGCAGGAGAAAGCAGTGGTGCTGAATGCAGCCTCTTCAAGGGGTTGGTGAGCTGGGTTACCTCGTGCTGTCAGAAAGGGTATTTGAAACATGTGGAACTTGGAAATGGCTACCAGTTTTCCTTGCTTGGAAGGTGTATTATGTTATGTCTAGCTAGCATTTGATGTCTTTAGATTGTTCCCTTGTAAGTTGTGATTTACAACTGTGAATTCCAGCTTTTCTAATTCAGAATCATAGAATCAGTCAGGGTTGGAAGGGACCACAAGGATCATCTAGTTCCAACCCCCCTGCCGTGGGCAGGGACACCTCACACTAGATCAGGCTGGCCAGAGCCTCATCCAGCCTCATCTTAGACACCTCCAGGGATGGGGCCTCAACCACCTTTCCACCTTTCCAGTCACTGCCCAGCCTGTATTTGTGCCTGGGATTGCCCCAACCCAGATGCAGGACCCTGCACTTGGTCTTGTTGAACCTCATGAGGTTGGCTTGTGCCCACCTCTCCAGCCTGTCAAGGTCCCTCTGGATGGCATCCCTTCCCTGCAGTGTGTCTGCTGCACCACACAGCTTGGTGTCCTCAGCAAACTTGCTGAGGATGCACTCAATGCCACTGTCCATGGCACCGACAAAGATGTTGAGCAAGACTGGTCCCAGGACTGATCCCTGAGGGACTCCACTTGTCACTGGTCTCCTCCACTGCATCACAAGCTGCACCAAGGGAAGTTTAGGCTCGAGGTGAGGAGGAAGTTCTTCACAGAGAGAGTCATTTGTCATTGGAACAGGCTGCCCAGGGAGGTGGTTGAGTTGCTGTCCCTGGAGGTGTTCAAGAGGGGACTGGACATGGCACTTGGTGCCATGGCCTAGTCATGAGGTCTGTGGTGACAGGTTGGACTCGATGATCTTTGAGGTCTCTTCCAACCTTGGTGATACTGTGATAACTGTGTGATACTTCAATAGCGTGACAAAACTAGCAGGCATCTTCTTGTACAAGTGCTTTGTGTGATTGGCTTCTGCTCTTCCAGTGTTTTAAGTTTGATACTTTGGGGGAAGTAACTGGAAGTTTGCTTCTGTGGGGAAAACTTGCAAGTAGAAGAAAACCAGTAAGTTGCTTGTTTTGTGCTGCTTTTTTTCCCTAGATCAATGTTCTTCAGTCTAAAAGGAGAGCAGAAATCTTGAAATCGGTAAGCTCCATTGTGTTTTCTGCATAGATGATATTTAAATCCATCTGAAATTAGCAATGTGACTGCAAAGCAGTACATTAAGAGTTGGCACTTCTGCCCATCAAAAAATGATAAGTACATTTTGGCACTTAAGCGACACCCAGTTTGACCTTTACTGCAACTGGACCTAAGGACTTGCTCCTTAATTGTTTTTGCAATCCTTTTGGTTCAGATTTGAATACTTGAAGATTCTGACTCTTTGGTGTGTGTGTTTAATGGGTAAAATCAAGCTTTGTCTGCCAGGTATTCTGCTCTTTAGGTCTGCAATATTCCTTCATAAACAGTAAGTACTGGTAATCCATTATAAGACGGATTCAGCCTTCTCTTACAACATGCTAGCTACATTTAAAGTAGCATGTTTTAATAGGAAATCTAAAATATGCTTTAGTATGGTGTCTGCTAAATTAATATGCAGCTATATCTGCATGCTAGTGATTGTTTTTCCTTTTCTGCTTCATACTATCTCTGTATAGTTTACCAAGGTAGAGACTGACGAATTAAATGGTGTTTTTCTTTCCCAGGTCTGAGTATGCACTCCCATAATTACCATAATTCCTTTAAACCTCAAAAACTTTAGTTGGATCACAGCTTTATAGCTGCTTGCCATTCTTCATCTTCCCAACTTGTTCCCTTTTTTTAATGACAGTCTTCTTGGCTGCATTCATGAAGGTTATGGCTTTGGATCATTAGTAGATACTCTATAACCCCTCTTTATTTTTTACATGTCCTATTTAAACAGGAGATGACAAAAGTTTCAGGTGACATGAATTAGAAGTAATTTTCTGCCCTTAAGCAGATTGCTTTTGTTTGAGAGCTTAATCCTGTGAACTATTTTTTGGGTCTTTTGGTTTGTTGCTTTGCTGCCTCTACCTTGCACATTTGTTTACAACATTGGAAACTGAGACGTTGATGTAAAATTGCTGGGACACAAGAGAGCAGAAAGTGACCCTGGAATTGTATTTTAAGTTTGCCCCAGTGAATTATTTACGTCATGTTTGTGATACCTGATAAATATGTACCCATTTTTTTCCCCCTTCTAGATGTTATCATTCATGTATGCCCACCTGGCATTTTTCCATCAAGGCTATGATCTTTTTAGTGAACTTGAACCCTACATGAAAGACCTTGGTGCACAGGTAAGAAATGACTTCCAAGACTTTAACATCCATAACGATATGCTGGAATGGATGAGAAGCTGGTACGTGCCTACATACCAGGTGCATCACAGATTTATTCAACAGAAAGGGAACTCTGCTGTAATCAAAGCAGACCACTGTAAGTGGTGGGAATCAAAATAGTTAGGAACTGAAAGCTGTCTGTTCCTGAAGTGACTCGTGGAAAGGTTAGATGGACCACTGGCAACTGCACACATGAGGCATTGAGATGCTACAAAAAATAGGTGAATATAAAATACTCAACTGAATATCTGTCTGTGGTTCTGTAAGGAGATTCAGAAGTGTCTTGACTTGTTTTCAGTGCAAGTTGAACAGGCTTGGCATTATTCGTATAACACTTTAGTTTTTACTTATTTTTCCCCCCACTCTTGAGTATTTGCAGCAACTGCATTACTGCAAACCCACTTGTCCCTTCCCAATATGATTCACAAAGAAAAGCCAGTCCAAATTCTATGTATCCAGACACAAAAGCCAGTGAATGACAGGAAACGTGTTTTCATTCCTCTCAAGTAGATGTGTCACTGAACATCTTAAGAAATGACATTGCTATGAGCTGGTTATTCTTGCCACAGCACTGTTGTGCTCTGTGCTCCTCGACCTGCTTCTGTGTCTGTGCAGTGAAGCAGATTTGGCAGTGTAGAAAATGACTCCAACAATCAAATGACAAAATTATTTTTCTGCTAATCTGGGCCCCAGTAAGGTTCCTGTGGGTTGTAATTACTTGTACAAACACACATCAGGGAGGTGTGTTCTTGTGTACACACATGGGTGATAGTGCACATGATGAGTAAAGAGAGACAAGGCTGCTTGAGCTGGCACTGCCATCAGGAAGGGAGATGACAGTACAGATCCAGTCCTCTGTGTTTGGTGTAATAACAGTACTTGCAAGGTTTAGGTGCACATGGCTGTCTCTAGTTGCACCTTTTATTCTATCACATCCTTCCAGTTTTGGGTTGCAGTTGTTGAACTGTAGTTTTGGATGGTATAGAATGTGTGTTCAGAGCCTCTGCAGAAGACAGCATGGGCAAAGAAGACAAAGACTGTGGAGCTGGTAATGGTTTATGCTGCCAGCTAGGCTTTAATGTTTCCATTTTATTGATCACAAGGTTGGTTTTAAATAACTGGTCATCCTTTTGTTTGACCTGATGAAGAACATTGTGTAGCATTCATTTTGGTGCTGGTATCATAGCAGCTGAAGGAGTTAGATTAAGAAAATCCAAAGCTGAGACTGATTAAAATATATTCCAGTTGGAGCAAAGATAGACTCAAGTTGTACAGCTTGCGAAATGATTCTTTTGTGACAGACCCTGACATTTAAGCGATGGATATTTTTTTTGTGACAGAAGCAGCTTATAAATAGCTTACAAGAGTTGAACGGTTAATGACCTTGTAGCTTGTATTGGCTGAAGCTTCTGCCTTTAGCAGGTCAGAGATGTTGTGACACAAACCACACGTTTGCTAGGTTTTTCTGAAAACACTGTCAGGTTCTTTCTGTTGGTTGAGAAAGGTTCATTTCAAGGTGAACTTTGCATATAGAATAGAGTAAACCAGGTTGGAAGAGACTGAGATCATCGCATCCAACCTATCATCCAACACTATCTAATCCACTAAACCATGGCACCAAGCACCCTATCAAGTCTCCTCCTAAACACCTCCAGTGATGGTAACTCCACCACCACCCCGGGCAGCCCATTCCAATGGGCAATCACTCTCTGTAGAATTTTGTCCTAACCTCCAGCCTAAACCTCCCCTGGTGCAGCTTGAGACTGTGTCCTCTTGTTCTGGTGCTGGTTGCCTGGGAGAAGAGACCCATGCAAGCCTCCTATGTAGCACAAATACATGGGAATTGTTTCTTCAGGGCTGAAATTGTTTACTGGCTTCATACAACCAACAGGAGGTTTTTAGTTTCCTCTCAGGGCTTTCAAGACAGCCCTGCTGACAGGTATTTTCACCTAATGTGAAAATGCTTAGCCTGGGAGAAGAGACCAACCCCCACCTGTCAACAACCTCCATTCAGGTAGCTGTAGAGAGCAATAGGGTCTCCCCTGAGCCTCCTCTTCTCCAGGCTAATCAACCCCAGCTCCCTCAGCCTCTCCTCATAGGGCTTGTGTTTCAAATCCCTCACCAGCTTGTTGCCCATCTCTGGACACATTCCAGCAAGTCAACACTACAAGATTTAATGGCAGACAGCCAGTCTCAGGGGACACAGTCTCAAGCTGTGCCAGGGGAAGTTTAGGCTCGAGGTGAGGAGAAAGTTCTTCACTGAGAGAGTCATTCGCCATTGGAATGGGCTGCCCGGGGAGGTGGTGGAGTCACCGTCCCTGGAGGTGTTCAAGAGGGGGTTGGACATGGCACTTGGTGCCATGGTCTCGTCATGAGGTCTGTGGTGACAGGTTGGACTCGATCTTCGAGGTCTCTTCCAACCTTAGCGATACTGTGATACTGTGAAGTATTAAAATTAAAATTCAATAGTATAGTTGTGGTTTTTTCTTTTGTTTTGCATTTTCCCAAGGGCTGGCTTACATGATGGAATAGGATTGTGCAGTTTCGCTTTGGGGTGTTTTGGGTCAGGGTAGGATTACTTGTGAATCACACCATCACCAGGAAATCTTTAATGGCACAGAAGTGTAATACAAGCTCTTGCATGGAATTGTTGGCATTTGGCCACATTCTCCTGTGAAATGTGGGATGAGCTTAAAAAGAGAACTTACTTGAGTTTTCATTCTGAGATGACTATTCAAAAAGCTAACCATTTCAGTGTCACTTATTTCTCTAGGGAATACCTTTTGGGGCAGTATATGTTTATAGAAATACTTTTACCAGTAACTGTGGTGAAAAGATTAAGTTAAAAAACTTAATTATTTGTTTTTAAGACTGCCCAGTAGTGGTATAATGGCTGGGATTTTGATAGCTTAATTGTGTGGTTGGCCACAGCTCTTGATAGTTGTGTGCTGCTGGTTGTCTTTAAGACAGTTACGTGCTACTCACCGGGTGAAAAGGGGAAGTTCTGGGCTGAGCTTGGAAACTGGAATGATGCAATGTTGTCTTAAGAGTAAAAAAGTAAATGATGAGTAAGCTGCTGTTAGGAACTTTTTGGCACCCATCCAGTGGTAAGTCTATCCACAAGCACTTGTATTTAAGGTAAATTGGGTAATTGCCCTAATCTGAGCAGGGCCATTTTCTGTTTCATTCAGCAGGGTAGGAGGAAGAATTTTTCTTGGGGCCATGTGCAAATTCCTGAGTCTGAGGTTTTGGCGAGAAATGCTGTTCCTTTGAGTCCTGAACAGCACTTGAACCAGATCTTGTCTTTATCACAAAAGAATGGGTTTCCCCAGTTTGTAGGTGCCAAAGAGTCCTTGAGTACAATGGCAGCCCTGTCTCTCTTCTAGGGGCTTTACAAATAAGTTATATAGCTGCACAAATATGATCTCTGGACAATTCAGTCTCTAATGTATTCATGCTCACAAATACCTGTAAGATGTGTAAGGGCTGCTACAGCCATTTGAGCCAGAGAAGCAGCCAGGGAGCCAGAAGAGCAAAGAAAAGCAGCAGAGCGTGGAACTGGATCCAGATGATCTAGCTATTTGATGGCTCTTTATTGTTGGAGTCTGTCTAGCACAAGGATGTAAGATGCAGTTTTTGTCCCTTACTTCTCCAATTTACATAATTTCAAGCAGGGAGTATCCAGCACTGGGGAAAATGAGGAGGGTTGGCAGGGGTTCTCCCTTGTGGTTATGGGGGTGGGTGGAGGAGATCATGTTTGTGTGCTAGTTAGAGGCGCTGTGAGTCATGCTGTGCCACATGACTGACTTCAGCTGGAAAACTGATGCTGCACACTGATCCCGGTCTCCTCTTTCTCAGTCCAGAGAATGAGGTCTGTCCTGCAGATGTCAAGCTACAGGCTGTACTGCTGTGTTCAGTATTGCATCTGCATTGTTATTCAGGGAAATGCTGTGCCTGGGGTTAATGACAGTCTTGTTTTCTAGGCTGAATAAAGGAAGGGTTCATCATAGTGAATGTGTTACAGAAGTGCCAAGGTCTTTGGGGCAGCATCTGCTCTTCCACCATATTTCTTATTTAAACATGAAATACTAAAAAAAGAAAAGGGAAAAATGGGGGGGAAATTAAAAGTACTCTCTTCCAGGATATTTTAAATTTCCTGCCTCTATTATCCTTTGAGTTTAAAAGGGAAAAGTTTATAGGGTAGTACTGTAGACATGTTTACGCAGTTTTTCAGTTATGTCTTTTATTATCACAGGCTTGGTAAGGATGGTAACTTAAATCCTCTCTGTTGTGACAGTCTCTCTTTGCAAAACAATGTTTTTGTTTTCTGAAACTGAAACCAGTCATAATGATTCTACTTATGATTTCAAGGAACCTTGCTCTCAGATACTGCTGGTGACCTGATACAAAAGCCTGGTTGGGGCAGCTTTTCCCTGCTATGTGGAGGGGGGGAAAAAAAATCAGTAGCATTTACTCCTTCTAGTTTTTGCTGTCAGTGCTGCTGCAAAGGCCAGCCAGCCAGAGCAGCTAAAGCATGAGTCATGCTCTTCAGAGACTGAGCACCAATGCGGTATAGAGTCGCATATGCTTGGCACCATGCTGTTCTTTGAAACAGTTCTCCTAAGCCTTACCAGAAATGTGCACCTTTGGTAGAGGTTAGTTCAGGCTGGTAGTGCAGTGCTTTAAACAAGGCTTCAGTGGTTATTCAAGGTAAACACTTTGTGACCAGAGAAGTAATTGCATTATGCAAGTAAAACGAAGTCATGCAGTGTCTAGACGCAGTGTGTTCTTTTTTTTTGCCAGCGTTATGAAATCTACTGAGCCAAATTTCTCTTGATATCTAAAGGTCCAATTTTCTGTTTCTCTTTACAGCTGGATCAGTTGGCTGTAGATGCTGCAAAGGAGAAGAGAGATATGGAGCAAAAGCACTCCACTATTCAACAAAAGGTACTTGAGAGATTGTGAAAGGCAGACTGCACACACCTTTTTGTATCTTCAGCATCTCTCCCCAGCAGTGCATCTCTGCATTGGAACTGTGAGGGATGCTATCTGTAGTGCAGAGAAATAGACTTGCATATCACTAAGCATAGGGTCAGCTTGCAGATACTCATTTTGTATTACAGAACAGAATATTCTATTTAGGTTTGGCTGAAACATAAATAGAACTGTGGAATTTATTTGAATGCTCTAACTATTCATTAGTGCTCTTGAAAAGCTTATCTTGGATTCATTGCACTTGTAAAAGTTGCTGTCTTTCCCCTCCTGTGTGTCAGTAGAAGAGGTGTATGTGCTGCACAGTCGTATGTATCACTTTCTGTGGGCTGTCAAATACAAGTGCAGCACTTTGAGGTAGTGTCGCAGCTGATAATGCACATGAAAAGCAAAGGGAAGCTTTTGGAAAGGCTGTTCAGTGTCAGGTATTCAAGTGCCCACAAATGGGAGTGTGATAACATTAAATTGCTGCTTTGGGAAGATTTGTATGCTCATGTTTTTGCTGAGAAAAATGTAGATAATTGCTGTTGTGGGGGGAATGACTTCTGCTGTTTGGATGTTTCAGAAGCTCTAGATCAGTATTGGTTTTGCAGGTATAATGCTAGAAGTTAAAAATATTTCCACTGAACTCTCCGGTAGTGAGCTAATACAGCAGGTACTTTTGAAAGGGATTAGATGCCAGTTTAAAGGTAATGCAACACTTCTTACTCTCATTCAAATACATTCTGCATCTGTTGAGATGACATAGATTGTTATTTTATTTAGGGAAAAAAAAAGCCTAACATAAATGACATCTGATGTGTAAGTTCAGAAGTTCAGAAAGCATGCTAAGATGGTCATTTAGGTAGCCTTAGTAGAGGAGGAGTCTGTATTAGTAGTCATGGAACAAGTAACTTTGGCTACTGAAAATGTGTCTTACTTCATCCTGTCACTCCTGCAGGACTTGGTGGGAAGCACTAGAACTACAGTAACTGTGAAACTGAGCAGATAGGATGATGGGTTTTAGGGCAGTGCTGATAAGAGGTGTTTGGAGACAGACAGGAGGTAACTACAGGCAAGGAAGAGGGGAAGTGGGAGAGGGATGGAACTTCGGTGTTAATGTTGACAATCAAATTTTGATTTGTTTGGGCTCCATGAGGCCTAGTTTCAGGAAGGGGCAGTAGTTGAGAACAGTGGTGCTTGGTGGAGGATGTAAGTTATGGGCTATTATCTTCTTTGCCACAGAAATGAAACTTGTTACTATGAGTTGTGGTCATTGCTGTTGCTAGTGGTGCTTACAGTCTGTGTTTTCTTTTTTTCTCCAAATGCTGCTTAAAAGGCTGCTTTACAGGTAAACTCTTTGTAATAGTGTTGATGGTTATTGACATGTTTAAGCTTGATGAAACTTGATAAGCTGTGTCTGTGTAATATGAATGTTTCTAGTACAAATGGCAATCATACCTGAATTGAATAGCAATTCTGTCCTCTCTAAAATATAACCAGGGCAGTCAGATTGTATTCTATGTTGTCCTCTAAAGTTCTGTGTTTCAAGTTGTGTGTATATTGTCTCCTGTTCTTATCAGTGAGGTCACCACTGTATTTTTGTGAGGATAATACTTAGGTTAACACACCCAGGCTTTGGAAGGCATGCTTTATTGGAGATTCTTCTTATAGATCATCAAATAATTTCCTTGGTTTCTTACTCAGATCATGTGGTCTGTTTTGGTTTTTGTCTCCTACTTGCCTTTCCCAACCTTCTCACCGAGTTTGTTTCCAGCTCATCAGGATTTCAGCATCTTGAATTGCTGTAGACCTTGGATTTCTTGTTTATAGCATTTTGTCATCTGGTCAGTCTGATCAGGATGGCAGCCTTGTTCTCTCCTTTCCACTGGGCTGCCTCTTAGCCATATGTTACCAAATCCTCTAGTGCCAAATCCTTCCATGTTTTATGATTACTGCAAGTTCTGCTTCTTGTATTGCATACTCCATGAAGTATATGTGCATTTAACATACTGAAGTTTTAATCTAGTGCTTCAGAATGATGCCATTTCTTCATTGTCTGGATAAAGAACAGTTCCTATCCAGAAATGATTAGGTAAGTGCACGTGTGCACGCCCTACCCACTTGTCTGTATTTGCCAATTACACTAATCAGGTAACTCGCCTCACTTCCCTCATCATCATCCTATTTAATTAGTCTGTCTGAGAAGCTAAAGCAAAATTCATGGAAAGGCCTGATAATCACTATAGTTTGATTTCTGGTTTAAGAGATCTCATGTCTGGTGTTTTTATTTAACTTTTGTTTTCTATCAAATATTCAGGGAACACTTTTGGTCTGTTTGTGAGAAATTGTTTTGCATTCATCTGGAGGAGCTTATTAGAGTCCTAGAATGGTCTGGGTTGGAATGGACCACCAGAGGTCATCCAGTCCCCACCCCCTCTGCTGTAGGCATCATCAACTAGATTAGGTTGCCCAGAGCCCTGTCAAACCTCACCTTGAATATCTCCAGGGCCTGGACCTCAACTAGGTCCCTGGGCAACCAAGAAGGCCAATGACATCCTGGCCTGTGTCAAGAACAGTGTGGCCAGCAGGAGCAAGGAAGTCATTGTGCCCCTGTACTCAGCACTGGTTAGGCCACACCTTGAGTACTGTGTCCAGTTCTGGGCCCTTCAGTTTAAGAAGGACATTGAGACTCTTGAAGGTGTCCAGAGAAGGGCAATGAGGCTGGGGAGAGGCCTCAAGCACAAGCCCTACGAGGAGAGGCTGAGGGAGCTGGGATTGTCTAGCCTGGAGAAGAGGAGGCTCAGTGGAGACCACCTTGCTGTCTACAACTACCTGAAGGGAGGTTGTAGCCAGGAGGGAGTTGGTCTCTTCTCTCTAGCAACCAGCACCAGAACATGAGGACACAGTCTCAAGCTGCACCAGGGGAAGTTTAGGCTGGAGGTGAGGAGAAAGTTCTTCACAGAGGGAGTTGTTAGGCATTGGAATGTGCTGCCCAGGGAGGTGGTGGAGTCCCCATCCCTGGCGGTGTTCAAGACGGGATTGGATGTGGCACTTGGTGCCATGGTTTAGTTGTGAGGTCTGTGGTGGCAGGTTGGACTTGATGATCTTAGAGGTCTCATCCAACCTTGGTGATTCTGTGATTCTGTTCTATTCATCTAAATGTGTCGTGGTCATTCTGGGAACTTTCTGCAGTCCATTTTTATAGGGAAAGATTCCTATCAAAAGAGCCATGTCCCAGTGTCACTCACCTCTTGTTTTCAGAGCAGTTTGCAGCCCCTTCCTGTAGTAACATGCTGAATTAAAAAATTATTGGACCTGTAGACAGCATTATGGCTTTTTGGTGTTGTCACAGAGCTAGTATTTTGTTCCAAAAGAAGGGAAATCTATACAGGAAAGGAACTTTGGATAGTTTTTATTGTATTCAAATCCCTTTTTCATCAAAAAATAGTAATTAAAAAAAAAAAAGTCTGTCCAGAGAACTGCACAGGAAACAGCTGGAGTGAGAAGGATTGGGAAATTTTTAACATCTTGAATAAATAACACAATATGAGATCAGATGCTGCCCCAGTCAGCGGAACACTGGAACAGATTCCCCAGGCAGGTGGTTGAGACTCCATCCTTGGATGTGTTCGAGGTGAGGCTCACCAGGGCTCTGGGCCACCTGATCTAGTTCAACATATCCTTGCTTACTGCAGGGAGAGTTGGACCAGATGACCTTTAGAGATCTTTTCCAACCCTCAGCATTCTATGATTCATAAAGCAGGCATAAGCGGGAGCTGCTGTTGAGAAGCAATTCCTGTGTCAACAGACATGTGCCAGTATTTCAAGTGACTATCTTGCCTTCTTTCACTTTGTCTTGGACTGTAAGCCTTGTTGCTTCTTGTCTGAATTTGAAGGCCTTCCTCAAGGGACTGTCAATTTAAGCATGAAAAATTGCAGTGGGAAGGGAATGGAAGCACCTGTCTAAATGGGGTGGGAAGTGCACAATTAGTGTCTTCTGTTTAGTGTGTTCTGGAGTAACTTCTCAGATCAGTGTTTTCTTTGGTACTTCTTCTCCCCTATTTACTAGCTTTTGGGGTTTTTTTGGGTAAAATGTTTAAAATTCTGCTTCTCTAAAGCAAAGCCATACTGAATACATACACAGTGCTAAAATGCCAACACTTGCACCCCTGAAGATTTCCTGGGAAAAATGGCTTGAATAGCTTTCGTTGCCTGCTAGCAGTCTTCATATTGAAAGTAAATTGAAGTGCTGAGAAGTGGTGGGGTTTGCTTGTGGTAAAATGATGATTACATGTAGAGAAACAGAAAATATGCATCCAGTATGTGTGGTAAATTGATATGTTCATGTGAAAATACATTCACTGACACACTCTGGGGAATAGCAAGGATTCTGTGACCCACCAGATGAGTAGAAATTGTGGCAATGAACCATTAGCATCTCTCACAGACATTTACAGAAATAGGGAAGAAAAATGCAAGTGTGCTGTATGCTTCACCTTCATAACCCCTTCTACTCTGCCCTGGCGATGCCACATCTGGAGTATTGTGTCCAGCTCTGGGCCCCTCAGATCAAGAAGGACCTCAGGGAACTGCTTGAAAGAGTCCGGCACAGAGCCACAAAGATGCTGAAGGGAGTAGAACATCTTCCTGCTGAGGAAAGGCTGAGTGAGCTGGGACTCTTTAGCTTGGAGAGGAGGAGATTGGAGAGGTGACCTCACTAATGTTCATGAAGGGCAGTGTCAGGAGGGAGCCAGGCTCTTCTCAGGGATATGATAGGACAAAGGGCAGTGGGTGCAAGCTGGGGGAGAGGAGGTTCCATGTGAACATAAGGGAAAACGTCTTCTCTGTGAGGGTGACAAAACACTGCCCAGGGGTTTGTGGGGTCTCCTTCTCTGCAGACATTCAAAACCTGCCTGGATGTGTCCCTGTGTGACCTATTCTAGGTGACCCTGCTCTGACAGGTGGGCTTGGACTGGATGATCTTTTGAGGTCCCTTGCAACCCCTAACATTCTATGATTCCGTGATTCTCTTTGAGTATCTGGCCAAACTTGAAAAATTAGCATCAGAATAGAAGCCATAGATGTTCCATCCTTCAAATCTGAATGAAATGTGCCTTACAGCACTCCAGTGTAATCTTTGTAGTACTGTCTTAATGTTCTTAGTTTTAGCTAGGTGAAATGTGCTTTAGTCCCAACTGAAACCTGCTTACTAACTAAATAATATTTAAAATCCGCTCTTTATTAGCTGTACGTTTGCTTAAGGAATACACAGTTCTGAATCACAGCAAGTGATTGGGTTCATTAACATGTGATTCTCATCTACAGGACAATGGGGAAACCACAGAAGTGTTTCTCTCCACCCTCTGATTATTTTTTCTTGTGATTCACTATTTCATGCACCAAGATAAAAATAAACCACAATGTGACTGTTACTCTCCTGTTTGTTAATGATAAAATAGCAGGGCTGTATAGAAGGTCAAACATAACTAGTTTATTTTTCTTTCATTCTTATAAATGAAATTAAATGGGGCAGGGGTTGGAGGGGAGTGTTTGCTGATCTTTTTCCCTGACCCCAACTTTATCAATGAAATATTATGGATAAAGCAGATGAAAGCTTTACTCCCTTCCCCCTCAGCTGATAGTCTGCTGTATGTCACTAGGAAAATATTAATTACTTGTCTGTGTACTCCTGTGTCTTTAGCTGCTCTACAAACATGGGAATCAGTTAGAGAAGCTGTTAAAAATGACACCAAGTGCACTTCCTGACAAAGGCTCAGTATCTTAGGTTGGACTGAGAGTGTAGCATGGTAAATGATCCAATGGCATTTTCCTGTCGTGCTTGTATGTGCCTCAAAGCATGAATCTAGATGCGTTGGAAGAGGTGGTTGCATTTTCTGCAGTAGTTCTCCAAACCTGGAGGAAAATGTGATTACACAGCAATTTAGATAGAGAAGGCTGAGGGGAGTGTATCTTCTTTCACTAGACAACGAGCTGCAGGCATCACTGAGGCGGGAAGATGCAAATCTTTAGCAGGTTTCATTATGTTTGGGAGCTGGTGAGTTAGTGATTTATCAGTTTCTTTGGGAGGGGAGGGAATGTGACATCAGCATGGCTAAGTCTGTGCTTATAGGCGTTTGCTCCCTCTTTTTTTTTTTTGAGGGGGTAAGAAGTGTGGGGGGGTCAAAATAACCAAACCAGAAAGGACTTCTAACACTTTCTGAATGTCATCAACTAGTTGCATTAGGTTGAAATGTGTGTTCGCTTGTCCTGCTTCTACCTTTATTTTTGTTGAAGATGATAAGAAAAAATTACTACAAAGTTCTTGGCATCATTGCCAGCACCCTTACCTCTTTTAATTTAGAGAACTACTGGCATCATCTTTATTTGGCTTCTTCTCTAAGCTGTGATTTGGCTCACTTGTTGAGGTGACAGTGCTGAAGAGAATGCAAATGCACAACTGGTTCTGTATAGTTGGCTGCAACTACGTTTCAGTTTTGACTTTTAACTCCCATTTTGCCCCTTTAACTTGCTCTCTCCTTTCTTGGGAATATATATATATGTAAGACCATTTGAGCAGAGAGTTGAAGCATCAGATACTCTGTCAGTAATGTTTGCCCTTTATGTGCTCACTAATAGGGGCAAGAAATTCCCACTATGGGCAGGTCAAGTAAAAATCTTCACAATTCTGATTGCCTAAAAATGCTTTTAAAAGAAATAGACCAGGGGCTGAGAGTCATGGCTTGCCTCAAGTGCTGCAAGCAAAACAGTATTCCTAAATGTTTGCTCTGTTTGACCTCAGTACTGTCCATATTTGAAGCTTTGTTTGAAACTGCAGTGTCTCTTTCTCTTTCCATTGCACTAGGATTATTCCAGTGATGATACTAAACTAGAATACAATGTAGATGCAGCCAATGGTATTGTTATGGAAGGTTATCTATTTAAGCGAGCCAGCAATGCCTTCAAGACCTGGAACAGGTAATTATTCAAACCCTCTACTTACTAGCTTATTATGATGCTGCTTGTTAAGCTAAATTCTGGTCTGATTTGCAACCTGTGCAACTTGCTGATTCCACAGCTTTGACAGAACGCTTGGACAGCTTGTTCCTCGAGTTAGAGATGACACTTCAAAGCTGGCTTTCCTTCTTTTCTGAGTTGTTTGCAAACCTTTTTCTAAGAGTGCATCCAAGCTTGGAAGAGTTCAGTGTGTGGAAAGCTTGCGTTGCTGTGCACAGTCTGACCCTTTCGTTGCCTTTGGCCTTACTTTGGGGTAGAAATAGAACAATCCTTATGATTGTATGCAATAAGCTATGCTGCAAAAATAACAGAGGATAAAATAGATGTTGTAGAGTCATTGGAAGCAGGGAAGGACTCAAATACTCAAGAGCTCAAGTCTGGTTTTCCAGAATAAGCATGCAATTGTTAGCCTTTACAAACCCGGTTTTGTGTGATGACTTCTGCCTAATTTTGATGTCTTGTTGGGGATTCCAAATAAACCATTAGTCATGTCTCTTTCACAGTATAGATTTTACTATTGTTTAAATATTTTCCTCTCTGAACAGGATTTCTTTTGTATTTCCAAGGATGTATATGTTGGGGTTTTTTTCCAAGGAAATATAATACATGCTGAAGCCTTTTCAGTCACACAGAGACACAGTTAATTTGTTGTGATACTGAGCTTTTTTTTGCTATCTTATGTTCTGCAATTTTTGCAGCAGTGCTTTTGTTAAACTATTTGCTGTATTTCAAATGCCAGAATGTGTGTTTGGATGTGTGGTCTCTTCTAACCTTAATTATTCTGTAATTCCTTAAGCATCTTGGAACATCACTAGTCTGTAGCAAAGTGTGATTGCTTCACTTCAATCTGTAGACTGATGCAAGGGCCACTGATGTCAGTAAGACTGTGCCTGTGTTAACCAGTCATGTGCAACTACTATAGGAGATGTTGCTTTGGACTGCTTCTAGACTGGTCTTGTGGTCTGATTGTCCATCTGTCATTGTAATATAGCTTCTGACTTAGTTTCATCCAAGCAGAATTCAGAGTTCTCCAAGACAAATCAGTGAAGCATCGAAGAACAGCTGAGGGAGGAAACTGAGAGATGCTTCAGGAGCACAGTCCTGCTCTGGAGTAAAATGTTAGTGTAAACACACTGAGAAAAATTCTCAGTAACAGGATAGGAGATGGTTCTTTCTTGGATTCTAAGCAGGCTGAAAGGGTCCTTCTAAGCAAGGTGTTTAGCAGGACTCACTCAAGGCCCTTGATAAGTGACTGACTCACTTTCTGGGTGCTTCTTCTGGATATCATGAAGATCTTGTTCTGTGGGAGGTAACAGGAAGGAGCAGGACAGAAGCATTGGAAGGTGTCTGAGAAATATTCATGGAGTCATAGAATTCAAGTTTGGAAGGGACCTTAAGGCTGATCTGATTCAACCTTTCTTGGCTAAATTCTTCCACATGGCTTCTGCACACACCTTAACATGGTTAGGGAGTGGGATTCAAGTAAAACTAACTGTTGGGAATCGGAGGAAGTCATAATTAAATCAAGACAGACAATGGTTTTTGAAGTTATGTTACAGGTTTGGACATACAAAACCATAACCAAACAGTACCTTAAGAGAGCCAAGGTAAACAGCCCAGTAAATGAGTCAGACCTAACTACTCGTGCTACACAATTTATATTTGCTTGTAATTTTCTCTATTTGTCACAGGAGTATTCAAAAAAGCTAAGCCTTAACCTTTTTTTAGTCTTAGATTCTCAATAATTTATCTCAGTGCTGGGCAAGTTGGATGCTTCAGAATTAGGTGAACAACATCACTAGATACTCTGTCTATAAACACAGTTTAGAGATAGAATCAATCATTTGAATTTTGTGCTTTGCATTCACAACCCATTACTTATTATGAAACTGCTGCTACTATTGTCATCCACAAAATAGATGTTTAGGACCTTAATGAAGACAGCTATTAGTTTCTGAATATATCCCAAATTTTCATGTTTTAGTAGAAATTAAGGGCATGTTCCCATGCAGCTTGATCTAGATGTACCTGTGTTAGCGGGTGGGTTGGACTAGATGATCTCCCATGGTCCCTTCCAGCCCTTACTATTCTTTGATTTTTATCTTGCTTTTATTTCTGAATACACTTGTAATTGCTTCCTGCATTGCAGGCACTGGAGTGGCTGCTGCCCCTTCCCACTGGCTGTTTCCACTGATGGAATGATTCCCTTAAGTGGTATTGCAGTTTCAACTGCAGGGAGATAATACAGATTCAAGCTTATCATGTGCTGGTGGTGATAGTGTTTTTCCAGTCACTAGACAGAGTACAAGAAAGGACTGTGCCATTAAACTGTTTTGAGCATAAAAATGTACAGGACATACCAAAGGAGGAAACATTTTGAGAATGATGCGTTTTATATACAAGGGAATTCAGAGCTGAAGACGGAGACAGCGAGACAGACAACATATTTTCAGTGTGCTTAGTGGATAAGTAGTTTAGTTTGCTTCATTGTATGCCCATCTTGGAGAGTAAAAAAATCAACCAGCTGTGAAATAAACACAGAATAATTTTCCTGGAAAGAAATCCTAGAGTTTCCTGGTGTTCTGAACTGTAATGGCCCTGATCTTCCTTGTTAACTGCTGATTGCACTTTCAATAGTAACATGAATTGATATTTTGATGGTTCAAGGCCTTTCTAAGACTGAATTCAAGGCACCAAATATCAGTAGAATTATCACTATTAGTGTATACTCACCAGCATTAAAGCCTCAAGAGAGAAGAAAATAATACAATGGGTTTTGTCTGGGTTTGATGCACATTAATATGTGCATTAAGATTAGAGAAGCATCACAACTAGAGAGTTGTGATGCTTCTGTGTGCATGTCGTGATCAGTGAATCCATGAATTCCCTGTGGGGAGTTATCCTGGAAAAAGTCTGGTTGCTGAGGGAGGAAAAAGATCAAAACTACATGATGCACCCCTTTGAAAAGGGGAAAAACAGTTCTAAGGAGTGAAAACTTGCCTTGTTTCCAATCCCAAGCTAACTTCTTGCTAGGGTGGTGTAGTTTCTTCCCGGGGCAGCTGACAGCTTGGGTGCAGTTGTCCGAGCACTTCAGTCGTTTGGGATTTTGCATCATGTTTCCTCTTCTTAGGATAGTTCTGCATGATGCTCCTTTGAGAAACAGATAGTGTTTGAGCAGGTTGCAGGACAAACCGCAGGAGCTCTTTGCAGTTGAGTGTTGCAGTGTTTTGAAGGAGTTGGGGATTTGCAGTTTTGTTCTGTTGCCAGTTAAATGGCTAATGTGTCAGGTACATGAGTGTTTCAGGTAATATACTTTGGTGGAATCAAAATGGGATCTTGATACTGGCTAGTCTCACAACAACAGATGTTAAAATGTATGTAAATCTGTTTGTAAATGATGTAACTTATTGTACACAGCTTTATTTAAGGCATCAGGATCTGGAATCCAGGTGTATTTATTATTGTGGGGCAGGAGGTGGAAAGCTGTTTTGATTCCTGGAATTTCAACTGCAAAGAGAAGTCCATCCTGTGAAGAAAGATCTGTGTGAATAAATGTGTGTAGGGAGAAAAGCTCTCACCAAACATTAGTTTGTTCTGAGCGGTTTGAAGGTTGGATGCATTAAATGTTTTCCTTTTTAATTCTGCTGTAGTTTCAGATCATGCTAATTCTTTGCTTATTTTGCTCATTTTGCATTTTTCATTCCTTCTCCTCCTTTCCCTTATGTTTTAATCCTACCCCATTTTTTCACATGACAGGAAAAAGCCAGATCACATCAGGTACCAACCAGCTTTTTATACCTTCCCAATGTTTCTTTGGCACGCAAAAAGCTCTCAATTAACCCTGCATTTAATTTTGATTACTCGCAATGGATGTATAAGTGGCTCAGTCTAAGAAAATAACAGAAGGATTCTGCCTGGGATGCCATTATGCCTGCTGCTCAACACCTTTAAAAGCATTAGAAAGATCAAGTTAGTTTTATTTTAAAAGGCATTAAAGCAAAGTTCCTGCACTCAAACTTCTGAATATCCACAATCAGTGCTTTGATTTTTCTTTTGTTCTGGTTTTGTTTTCTGGTTGTTTTTTCTATAGTTGAAGTTGGTGAGATTTTTTTTCTTATCACCTGCATTGAAAATGAAGATGTAACTTTTACATGTTGTACTTATTTAATCACTCTGTTTTGTATGCTTGCTGGGAGCAGCTAGTGGAAAAACCTTTTTTGACAATCAATAAACATGATGTGTTTTGGTTTTTTTTTTAACATGAACCTGAAACAATTTAAGTTTTACAGTTTGGGCTTTTTGTTTGTTTGGGGTTTTTTTATTATTCTCTGGAGATTTTTTTTTCCTATTTAGTTTTTTGATGTTTCATATTTAATAAATGCTCTTTGAAATTATGCAGGTGTAAGTGATGGAAAACATTCCGTTTCCAAACCCAGGTAGCTATATCCAAGTGGTGCTGAGTAAAGCTGTTCAAATTCTTTTGTGATTCCCCAAGTGTGTTTTCTCCTTTGCCGTGCTTCTCTCCTGTTTTTGTCAGAATGGCACACTTAATGGTCAGTACTTGCTGCACATACGTTGCCTAAAGGTTTATAAACATCAGCCCTTAGAACAGGGTAGATGTGGTACACCCTGTGGCAGTACCTTCAGTACTTCTATTCCTGGCTGTAGAGCCCCAGCAGTCTGTTTCCTGCACTAATGAGTAAGGTTTGTTGATTGAACTTGGTTAAAAAGAAATAACTCCCAAGTTTTTTGACCTGGATAAAACTGCTGTGGTGCTGATGTGTCAGAGGAGAGTCAGTCACTTTTTTTTTTTAAGCACACAATAAAATGTATTCACTTTCTTCTCCATTGGCATCTACTTCAAAAGCATGGTTTACAAGTTATGCTTTAGAATAAAGTGTTGATCTTGTACAATAAAAGTTTCTTTAAAAGAGTAATCCAAAGCCCCACACATTTTGGCTGAACTGGAAAGTTCTCTTAAACAGATATCATTTCTGTACTAGGAATAAAAAAGGAGTTGGAAGACTTAAATGATTACACCAGTTTGTTGTAGAGTTTGTGTGCTCTCTCAACATCCACTTGATCAGATTGGAACTTATTTGCTTTAACTCACTAAATACTTAGCTGTAGAATAAATGAAACATTGCATTCATGAAGTTAATTGCACTGCCTAAGGCCTTTGCATGTTCTCTTGGGACAAGGCTGTGTTTATTTTTGTTTCCTTTGTCACTTAAGACACTGCTTTTCATGATTTTTCTATTTGGGGTTATGTTCCAAAAATCACCTTAAAAAGTTTGAGTTAGTGTTCCTTTTGTAGTCTTTGTTGTTGTTGTTGAGTTACCTATTAATATTAGCAGTAAAGTCTTATGCTCATATTTAAGGCTTAGTTCCTACCTTTTTTTTTTAATAGATGGTAAAGGTGATAACTTTTAAATAGCAGTGACCAAAACCACTGCTCTTAATAAATTGAAAGAGTGCTTACCTTTTTGCATCATACTGTTCAGTGAACTGAAAAAGATGAGTGGTATTGTGTTGGAAATCCCGTATTAAAAGAAGATCCTGTTGCTGCTTTTAAAATTTAAGTAGATCTGCACAACATTTGAAATTGAATTGTTGAAAGGTAGAATCTCATCTGTCTACTAACTAGCTAACAAAAATACTAGATTTTTCTGATTGGAACCTAATTGGTTTGTGTACCTTAATACTTCCTAACAGTCTGTGTGCTTCTCTTCATGAATGGCTTGTGGTGGTTAAATAAATATATGGAGCCTTCTTGTTACTAATTGTAGTCAACTGTAGCTTCAAGTTCAACAGCCTGTGGAGAATAGCACGAGATATTGCAATACAGTGTTTTGTATGTTGTTACCATTCAAACTAATTGGCAGGGCAGAAAAAGAGTGATGTGTGCGATAGGCAGGGTACTTGAGATAGTTGAGGAACCATGCTATGATTCAGACAGGGTACATTGTCAGCCTGAACAAAGTAAAAACTCTAAATACCACTGCAGGACTGAATTCATTTTTACATTCCCTTCATTTTCATCAGTTCAAAACCAATGGTGGTTGATTAGCTTTTAATATGTGCATCTCCAGAAGAGCTAGAAAGGGATGGTTGTATTTGCAGCCTGTTGTTCTATTCAGTGGCCTCATTATAATGTAAGAGATTTGATGGGCTTATATACATTATTTCCTCCCCCCATAATATGAATGGTCTTTCCATTCTGTATGAATTGCATCAATCTGAATGGCAAGTTTGACAGGGAAGGATACAGTTCAGAGGAGCTCAAGTGGTATATTTTGCTTTAGATTTCATAGGATGCCTTCCTTAGATCTTTTATTTGATATTTTCCCGGAGTTGAGGCTCAAGTTAGAATCCTGCTTAAAAGTTTCTCCTTGGATTTGCTGGTTTTGTATGCACTCCTTTTTATTTCAGCATCTAAACCTTTTTAAGAAACACCAAATACAGGAAGATATCAAACCTGCATGGGGATAGCCACACTGCAGTATTTTTAGTGCTGTACTAAGTTATTTCTTGGTTCTACTCTCCAAAATATTTCAGGAGCGAGTAGTTTGCATAACGGAAGTATTTTCGTTACTCAGGCCATCTGATTTGTGTCACCAAACAATTTGGTTGTAAATTTCATCTTACTGCTAAAATACAGAAGTAAATGTTCTCTGAAATGGAACTGGTTTGTGTGGTAGCTTAACTAATGTTGTCGTAACACAAATGTGTTAGTGTAGGACTCAAATTATTGGAATCTGGCTTTCTTTCCTGTTTTGTCTCTGCTTTCTTTGTTTTCATTTTTCTCACCAAATACTTGCCAAAACTGACTGCAGTGTTACTTTTGTGAGTTTTTTATGCAGTCTCTGTTGTAGATGACATGTTAGCACGTTTCAGTCCAATAAGCACTGTGAAATCAGTTATGTATTCTCTGGATGTCTCTTCATTTGACTAGGCGCTGGTTCTCAATACAAAATAACCAACTTGTGTACCAGAAGAAGTTTAAGGTAAGCAGCAAAAACTGGCTTGGGACTGTTTGGAGTAGTGAGGGATGATTTTCCTCATTGGTCAGAGGAAGAAGGAACAGTGCTGACATTGGCATCCTATATGGTCTTCAACAACCTACTGCGTTTTGTCAATTAGTTGCACCCTTTGTAAAATGGGAGTAATAGCCACAATTAATTTTTGAGATGCCTGCACAGCGACTTGTAAATGCATACTTTACTTGCTGTGGGGTTTTGTTACCTTATTGCAGAGAAGGCTCATGAAGATTCTTAAGTCGATGGTCTCCAAAGGCTTGTGCACACTTGCTGACGTTGAAATACTCTGTCCTGTTCTTTGAGCAATTCACAGCTTGCTCCCTCCAGCTGCTTACTGAGTTCACATACCCAATTTAGCGGTTGAGGAGGGGACAGGAGGAAAAGGTAGAGGAGTATTTAGTATGAAAAAGTCTGGGGTGCTGTGTGTGCATTTAATACTGAAAATGCAGTTCAGGAGTTCAGGAATCCATGTCAGTCTCTTTGCAGCTGGAAAAGTTAATTTATGTACTCCAGCAGCAAGCACTACTCTGCCCCAAGCTATCGGATGATCTATCAACATTTGGGCCCATGCTCTTATTTTGGAACAAAACTAGATAACTGTATGGAGATGGAGGGGAAAATTCCAACAAGGAAGTACTTAGGACAAATCTTTGATGCTAATAGGCCGGGTTCAGAGGCTGTTCCTTGTTACTTGATGTCATCAAATCCAGATTCTTCATTTTTTTGTCTTTGGAAGGAAAACAAACAGTTGAGTTTGTGTGAGCACATTTGAGTTGGGCATTTCATGTTGATGAATTCCAATGATATTTGGGGGGGTGGGGGGTGTTGTTCAGTTTGCTTTTTTTAAATTCACCTTTAAAAATGCTTTCAGCTTGGAATAAAATTCTTGTTGAGTCAATTTCTCAAAAGCCTCTCCATCCAGCCTCTGGTTTTGTTTGGCACTTGCAGTATTACTGATTTTTGGTATAATCTGCTTTATTTGTAAGCTAATCGCATTCCTTAAAACACATCTTTTAAAGTCCTTTGAATACTGCTGCTCAAATTAAAGCTGTTACTGAATAGTTTGAACTGTAGGAAAAAAGGACTTCTCCAAGTTTGCTCTAAGCTTTCATTAAATATGACCTGAATGCTAAAATTCATCTAAATATCTGCTGCCGTTCCACCTTTTGATAGTTTTCGTTTTTGGAGGTGAAAGTCGGTGTAAAGAAAGAAATAGGATGAAATGGTACATTTTGGATTATTAGCAACTTTATTATCTTTCTTCTGTGTGACTTTCTTTTTCTGTCTCAGGATAATCCCACAGTAGTTGTGGAAGACTTGCGGCTTTGCACAGTTAAACACTGTGAAGACATAGAGCGACGCTTCTGCTTTGAGGTGGTTTCTCCAACAAAGTAAGCAGGAGTGATGGTGCACACTTACTTACAAAACCAAAACAATCATTGCACTCACTGATCTTGCAACACAAGATTAACATTTCTCTTGGGACAGATCAAAGCAGGACAAGTATCTGAACAATTCTGTTCTCCAATATTTTGGCTAAGAGTAGGTGATGCTGTAAGAAGTGTTCCGAGTGTTTAGATTACTTTTGAAATAAGCATGCATTCCTGTGCCTTATGCATAAACAGCTTGTGCTTGTGGAGCTGTTGTGGCTTAATAGCTGATACTCTCAAGCTGCTTCTCAGTGTCTCCAAAGCTTTGATTGGTGTCATGTGAAAGAAACATATTGCTAAGTTGTCTCAGTAGCATTAAATTACAGTTCAGAAAGCACTAAATGCAACTACCAAATAAAAGTATCTCACCTTGAGCAGTGCAGTGTATTGGTTGTATTTGGAGAAGTATGGCAGCCAGCCCTGCTGCAGCAAGGGCAGGCCATGGATTTCTCATTATGGATTTTGAGATGTGGCCATATTTTAAGTTCTTGATGTAAGTCAACCTGCCTTTAGCTTGGGAGGTTATTGATACTCCCCACTCAGACTTAAATTTCTGGTTTTTATAGAGTGGTGCCTAACGCTTGCCTCTGCAGTTGTAATTCACTTTAACGTGCATTTTGCTCCTGCTCACCTATACTTTTTCAACCCTTAACTGTTGGAGCAGTTTTATACTTCATCACCTGTTTCATTGACTCTTGCTGTGAAAAGTAGTTCAGGTTTTCTCAGAGAGCTTTGAAACGGTTTTCTCTTGATCTCTGTGAACAAAATTGTGTTTCCTTGCACTGATACCTGTATCTTGTCTCAGAGGTAAATTGCATGTGAGGATATAAACCTGAGACACTTTAGGATGAGACAAGAAAGGGAATAGGGAGCTAAGCCATTCTCTGGGTTATTTGAAAAGTCATATTTTAGTGTTGGTTTAGCATTACCTGCAAATAGCTCTGCAACAAGGAGTTCATAAATCACGAAGGGGTCAGCTGCTTTGTTAGCCCCAAAAGGATGAGTTTATGAGATGGTGCCTGCTAAGCAGTATAATTCTGCTAATAGCCAGAAACCTTCCCAGGAGTCTGTGTTTTATTGAGCCATGTATTGTTTGATGTTAGCTGCTCAGTCTCTCCGGATTTGACCATATGTGTGATTCCTCGCAGAAGCTGCATGCTTCAGGCTGACTCGGAAAAGCTGCGGCAGGCATGGATTAAGGCTGTTCAGACCAGTATTGCTACAGCATATAGAGAGAAAGGGGATGAATCTGAGGTGAGTTTAAACAACCACCAGCCAAGTCACAATTCCCTTTTAGATCCTGAAAATTAAATATGGAGAAAAACTCCTCTTGTATGTGGGGAGGAAAGAAAGAATGCATTAGAAATGCAATGTGATTTTTAAGGTTAGGATTTCTATCTAATCTTTCACTTCACTTCAATGTTATTTTGGCATGTTTTGATGAGTCTTTTCTGTAGTGTGGCTAAAATTCATAGGCTACTCCTGTATTCAGCTCATGTTTCCTCTAGAAAGCTAACTATTTTTTTCAGTTCTCTTTCTTTGGCCTTATCAGTTACTTTCCTAGGATTCTAGTGAACTGTTCTCATCTGAGGGACTTCCATTTATTGTGTGTGTCTCTTTTTCTTCTTTGTATTGTCTTTTCTAGAAACAGGAGAAGAAATCATCCCCTTCCACTGGCAGCCTGGAATCTGGGAGTGAGACAAAAGAGAAGTTATTGAAGGGAGAAAGTGCTCTACAGCGAGTTCAGTGCATTCCTGGTAATGCTGCCTGCTGTGACTGTGGTTTGGCAGATCCTCGCTGGGCCAGTATCAACCTTGGAATCACGCTGTGCATTGAGTGCTCAGGGATACACAGGTTGGGGAACTCTTCAGAACTGTATTTGTTCATTGACTAGAGTAGGAAGGGTGGTGTTAGCCTCTCCAAGCGTATATTGAAGCAAGATTAGAGACCTCCCGTGTGTAAACAGAATTAAGGTAACCGCTTTATTTGCATAAACGAATGGCAAAGTTGTCTGAGGCAAGACAAGACATGGCAGTTGCAGCCTAATGTTTGTTTCATGCTGTTTAGGAGTTTGGGAGTCCACTTCTCAAAAGTAAGATCTTTAACTCTGGATTCCTGGGAACCTGAACTTCTTAAGGTATGACAGTGTTTTTGAAACAAGTTTCTGTTTGGTACTTCATTTGTTGTTCTGTAGTCTCTGCATCAGCAAGTTCAATGAGGAAACACTTGTGTGTGTACCTAGTGCTTGTCTTGCATTTTGGAGTAGAAAGTATTTATGGTTGAACATTGGGGTTTTTTGTTTCTTTTACAATGCATGCAGCAGCAGTAATCATTCTTGTTACTAGTTTGCACGCCAAAAGAACTTATGTCAACTTCAGGTTCATTAATGCCCTTTGAGTAGTTAAGTAACCTTTGTATGTAAAAACCCAGAACTCTCTTCACAGACCAACAATACAGTGGGCTGAAAAATACTGGCAGTGCTGTATCAGCCCAAAGCATGATCATAATTGAAAATTCAAAGGTCAGCTCTTAAAAGGAGATCCTGATCTTTTTTCACCCCTGCTGACTTAGAGGAGAGCACTCCTGCAGTTCTTCTCACGTGCTGTTTGTGTGCCAAAATTCCAGTGTGAAACATGGTTATGAAAATCATGTGACTCTGAAATACTGAAACAGGAACTCAGGCAAGGATCACGTGTGCAGCTGGACAATTGCTGCAGAGCGTTTGTTTCTAGCTGTCATGTTCTGGTGTTTGGGTGTTGCTTCTTTGTTCTGAACAACCAAAAGACAATGTGAGTAATGGTGTTTCTCTTGTGATTTGGCCCTAAATGATTTTAATGTCAGTGTGTTCATGCTGAGGAAACCAACCAAAAAAAAACCCAGAAGTTCAGCGAAGAACCAGAACTGCATATTCTACCTGGTGTTAGAAGTATGAAGCCTGTTCATTGCCATCAGTATGTGGACTTCATGGGCCAAATCCTCCTTAAAGTATTAAATGCAGGCTGTTTTTTGTCTTCGGCCCTTTTCTGTAGACAACATCACACTGATTTAGCAGAAATGTCTGTTGGACAAGACGGAATGGAATTGATTGGATTGTCTCTTGCCAATGGGATAAGAATAGCCAACAGTAAAGCTGGTAGAAGAGAGCACCTTTCTTAATGAGGCCTGGAGGTGCCCTTCTTATTGCACAGAAATGATACTTGAATGGCAGATGATAATCTTTGCAGTCCTTTTTCAAAGGTGAATGGCACATTAGAGGAGTGACTATAATTTTTTTTGCTATCTTACTCAGAATTTAATCTTTCTGTTCACTGTTTCGTTATCAGGCTATAAACCCTTGCTTATTCCTGTAAGGGTACTTTTACCAGTGAAAACACCAAGCTAGAAAAACAGACTGAGAGGGGTTAAAAATAGCTAACTAGGTAGATTAAAAGGCCTTTTGCAACTGTATTTGAATTTATTTGTTTTGCTTCATAGCTTATGTGTGAATTGGGAAATGATGTTATAAATAGAATATATGAAGCCAAGTTGGAAAAAGTGGGAATAAAGAAGCCACAACCTGGAAGCCAAAGGTAGTAATTTACTAGCAGTGCCTCCTCCTTCCTTTTCGTTTTGCTTCCTTCAGCTGCCAGCTTTAAAAGATGCTGCCAGTTAACTGTGTAACACTCCTTTGAGGTACTCTTCTTTTCCCTTTTTACCAGTATGTTTTGCTCTCTCCCTTTCCTCACTGTCTCTATTGGGTGTGCCTTCTGTTTGTCCTTCTCAACTTCTTGTTCATTTGTTCTTTTTCTGATCTCACTTCCTCCTCCCTATGACACTCTGTAGCATCCTGTGCTGTCTCATCAACGTGGGCATGTTGCTTTTAATTCTTGTTGTCTTTGAACCATCACAGCCAGCAGTATTTGCTCTCTGAGCGTGCTCCTGGACGGAGCCTGTGGTTACAGTCTTTTGGTTACAATGGCTGTTCTTGAGTTCTGTTCCAAGATGCCTACAACACTCTCTTCGTTCTGCCTACATTGTACATGAGCTCTGCTGCTTTACAGCAGCCTTCTAATAATTGTATTGCTGTCTTCCATTTCTCTGATGCTAATTGGTGTTTGAAGGTAGCTTCTTAACTTCTGCTATACAACATGTCTTAAAAACTTGGGGGTTTACCAGCTTTCTAGTTCTGTGCTGCTTGTTGTCAAGCAGTTTTATGCTACAGAAAACAGTGCTTTATAAAGTGTTGGCAGTTTGGAGACTATGTTAAAAATAATCTAGGAGATTTGCTAACTTGAAGTAGTAACTGCTTTTTGGCAGTTTTAGTAGTAATACTTTTATAGCCCCTTTCATCAGCTTGTCACAAGTGGTGTATGTCTGAAGGAGATAACCTCAGGCTACAAGAGAAAATATTTTCATGTGCCTGCCTGAGCCTTGTTGCTGTTGTCTTGTGCAATCTTGATGCTCCTTTGGCAAATGTTGCCATTTGCAGAAACTAAATACATACTATATTAATTGGCTATTACAATAGCAAACATGTATAAGGGACTAATACCCAGAAGTAGCATACAGTAACTAATGCTTATGTCTTCCCCCTACACTCTCTGAAGTCACAGCCTGAAAGAAAACATACATGTATGAGCACAACAAAATTACTTTCTGTTGAGCCTTATGCCAAATTTAATGAGGAATCCAGGAAGAGTGAGTGTGCTTTTCTTATTTCCATAAAATGTGCTGGAGGTGCACTGGTTACTGGATTTATTGTGGAAATAAATCTTCTTTTAATATGTGAAAACATGAAACTATCAGCTTACTAACTCCAGGGATTTTGTGTATGACAGGCAAGAGAGGGAGGCATACATCAGAGCAAAATATGTGGAAAAAAAGTTTGTAGAGAAGCAGCCTGCATCAGTACCTTTGCTTGAACCCAGAACACAAGTTTTGCCTCCGAGTCAGGAAGAAAAAAGGCACAGTGGCCCTGAAAAATCCCTTCTGGTGGGGGACCAAGGTGCGGCATCCCAAAAAGGTATTTCCACGCTTCTCTCCTTAGCTGCATTGCACACATTCAGTTTCAAGTGGCATGGGTTTGTATTAACTGTTTGCCTGCCTTGTGCGGAGGAATTGGAATCTGTTTTTTAATGGGACACAGCCTAGTTCTGACCTATAGGGGAGAAAAAAACTTGTTCAGAGATGAGCACTTCTCTGTGGGGAAGAATCTGGAGCGGGAATGCTTATCACTCAGAAACATATTAACCACCTTCTTTCCTCTGTACTATCATCCTTCTGAATCTTTCCAATAACTTTCTTTCCTGCCCTATCCCTTCCTTACTGCCTGCTTTGTGCTTTGCTAACTTGCATGTCCCAGCGGTTGCTGTAAGTAGCGACGAGGCCAGGCGGGAGTCTCTGTTCTGTCCTGATGAACTAGATTCACTCTTCTCCTACTTTGATACCTCTTCAAAACTACGTAGTAGTAAGTACTACAGCTATGGCGTGTTCAGTGTTTGCACTAGTGATCCATTGTGTGTGGTGGCCATGGCCCTGCCTTTAATCTGTTGTCTCCAGCTGAAAACATCGCTTAATGCTTTCATGAAATAATTTAAGCTTTTTTACTTATCCTGATCTTTTCTTTTCTACTAATCTTCAACATTAATAACAACACTCAATGTTATGATTGCAATATGTGACTTCATATTTTTTTCCTATGGATGCATTAAGAGTATGGAATAATTATTAGCAGTTAAAAAATATATGGTTTTATATGTATTCAGGACCAAGTATAAGAGCTTGCTTTATTATCATGGCATCTGTCAAGAGTAGGTAACTTGTGGTCTTGCATAGTAATTACAGTTTCTCCCCAAAACAGTACGAAGCAGTGACAGTGGGATCCAGCCAAGTGCTGATGACAGCAGAGAACACCTTGCCTCGACTGTGTCAGTTAACAGTTTGTATGAACCAGGTGCGTTAGGCTTTGCGCTTCAGGGTACGGTGGATTAGTGCTTAATACAATTCATGTGTCTTCCCTCCTGTTGGGCTGAAACAGCTTTAACAAGGGTAATCATTCCATCAGTGATCTTTCTCTCCTCTGGGGTTGGTAGCACGGATGACACTGAACCCTTCTCAAGTTCAGAGAAATGCTGTCTCTCGTCAGGTGAACCCTCAGCCATACCTTAGGGTTTTTTTGCAGATGGGGTAATGCTTGCTGCCTTTTGATGCAAACAAGTCTCCACAGAAAGGCACAACCACTTTATAAATAGTTAAATCATTGGAGATAGAATATCTGTGAAGTCACAAATAGTAGCTGTTGTGTATTCTTTGAGCATTCTTGCTTAATCTTTCTGCTTTGTACTTACGTGGAATTTCCCAAGTCTTTAAACATTACCCCACTATGGACTCAAGGTTTTATGAGTTGATTAATGATGTTCATTGTGCTCTAATATTAGAATCCTGGTCTGACAGATCTATTGAGCATGGCTTGTCAGAGTATCACAAACATTTATTTCTAAAGTAAAATTACTCTTCTACATCAAAATGCTCTTCAGATACATGTTTTATATCCAGTAGTTAACTGCTGTGGTTCATAGGTGAGCAGTATGTGGCTTGAATCCTTTCTTTGACTGCATGGTAGAAACTCTTACGATCCTGTAACTCATGAAAGCTTAAACATAAGAGTGTCTATATCTTTCAGACTTCACTCTGTATATCTCTTAACGTAAAATGAAAGATTATGCTTTAGCCTAAAAGATTATAGCCACAGCAAGTAATTGGTAAATGACAATGGTCTCTTTTAATGAAGGTTAGATCAGAACAGTGTTAGGCTCATATTTAAGTGTGTCAAACTGTTGCAGACAAAGATAGATTTGTATGACTGCACATCTGCAGGAAATTAGTTTTATTCCTGTCTTGCAGTGTAGGATAAAACACAGTTCAAACTTAAAACAATTTGTTACAAGTGACATGGGATGCCCAGGTGGAGGGATAGTCACACATGCTAGTAAAGTGGAGAGAATGTTTTCTAGGCAGTGCTAAGCTGGGTCTCTTTAGTTTGGAGAAGGGGATACTAAGAGGTGACCTTATTCATGTTTATAAATATATAAAGGGTCAATGCCAAGAGGATGGAGCCAGGCTCTTCTTGGCGGTGCCCAACAACAGGACAAGGGCAAATAGGTGGAAGTTGAGGCACAGGAAGTTCCATGGAAACATGTTGAAATATTTTTTTCATTCTGAAGGTGACAAAATACTGGAACAGGCTGCCCAGGGGGGTTGTGGAGTCTTCCTCTCTGGAGATACTCAAAACCTACCTGGATGTATTCCTGTGTGATATGCTCTAGGTGATGCTGCTCTGGCAGGGGGTTGGACTGGATATCTTTCCAGGTCTCTTCCAACCCCGAACACTTTGTGATTCTCTAATTCTGTGGAACGGCCATGCCTGAATGCTGAAACAAGCTAAAGGCATCTGTTACTTCTCTTGGCAGAACAGGGCAACCAGGCAAAACCTGATCTGCCTTATGCCTGAGGTATGAAAATTTTTGGTCAGAGTTCCAGGAGGTACCTTAGGAAAACAGGGTTTAGGTAAGCAACTTTTTTTTTCCTTTCCAGAAGGAGATAAGCAAGAGTCTTTGGTGTTCCCTGACTCCAGACAGCCTAACCCAGGATTGCAGCTGTATCGAGCTGCCTTTGAGAAGAATCTTCCTGATATGGCAGAAGCTTTGGCCCATGGAGCTGAAGTAAACTGGGTCAATGTAGAAGAAAACAAAACAACACCACTCATTCAGGCAGTGCGAGGGGTATGTGATGTACAACACCAGCTGATGTGGGAGGAGGGGAAGGGGAATAATAGGAATATTTCTGTGTCACTGTTCCTTTTGAACTGCTTGCTTCCCTAGGGAATGATAACACAATGCTAAATTTTTCTTTAGAGCGTGTTCTCCAAGTTGTTTGTGAACTCAACTGTGTTCAAATTGGATAGGGGAGCAAATCCCTTTTCTTTCTATTGCTACATGATTCAGTAGTGAGAAGGCAGAACAGGCTTGGCTCTTACTCTTGAGATCTGGGGCTGAATTGTTTCTTTGCTTTTATTCTGTAGGGTTCATTGGTTACTTGTGAATTCTTGCTGCAGAACGGGGCCAATGTGAACATCAGGGACATGAAAGGAAGAGGACCCTTGCACCATGCCACGGTTCTAGGACACACTGGGTAACTCACTGCCCCAGAACCTGTACATTGACATCCTTTACTTCATCTGTTAATGTGGAGCTTCCTCATTTCCCCAGATATTCTGGCATTTTCCATGTATTTCAAGTCAGCTAGGTGGTTCTTTACATTTTTTGTGGTAAGAGGAAATAACACTTTGAATTAGCAATCTTATCTGCTAGCAAAACACACACCTCTAAACACCCTTGTCCATTTTGTGGAATAGCTTTTCCCTGCTCAGTGTTTTTTTTTGCCTGTTGTGGTAAGAGGGTTGAGATTTTTTTCAGTTCTACAACCTAAGACGATCTCAGAAGGTAGAACCTCACTTCTAAAGGATTCAACATATTGCTGCAGTGGTTTGATTTAGGCTACCTTTCTCATGTGGATTAAATAGTTGGAAGTTGTTGCTTCTGTGTTCATGTCTTAGTTGTGCTAGAGGAAAAGAGCTGTTTTGATGTGTTCAAGAGACTTTTAATGGTTTAAGTCAAGTATGTTGTATCCAGCTGGGATTGATTGATTTCTTTTTCCTTTAAACAGACAGGTGTGCTTATTCCTGAAACGAGGAGCAAACCAGCATGCCACTGATGAAGATGGGAAAGATCCATTGAGTATAGCAGTAGAAGCTGCAAATGCAGATATTGTGACATTGTAAGTTGTACCTTCTGGTTTTGGCTCAGCAACTGGGTTTCCACATTCTATTTCAAGTTAAAAATACCAGAAACATCCAGATTTCTTTATATGAAAAAAAGGGAGAGCAAAAGAAAAATCTGGGGGAGTGAACTGTAACTGGTGTGAGGTTCAGGAGTGCAGTGTAGGCCTTGAATTTTGCAGTCTTTTTGGTACTTCGAAGATGACATTTTTCTTTGTTTCCTAACTCCCAGGTTGCGTTTGGCAAGGATGAATGAAGAAATGCGTGAATCAGAAGGACTCTATGGACAGCCAGGTCAATACTCTACTAATAATCATACTGAAATGCAGTATAGGAAGTGTATTCAGGAATTTATCAGTTTACAATTGGATTCTTAGGATCTGAGTGTGGTTTAAGGTAGCTTCGTACAATAATGTTTTTTTTTTATAAGCAACCAACACATGTTCAAGCTACACTGATACTTACTGATGTGACTCTCAGAGTATTTACAGGACCTTATAGGTGTGTTTGAAGTACATTATTTTAGTAGTGTATATTACTACTGCCATTACCAACCTATCTTGCTAGTAATGGTCCAGAGCTTTCTCCTATTGATGTTCCATTGACATTCATGTAATACTAGGTTTCACCTGACATGATTTAATGAAAGCCTTTTGACCCAGGCTGCTCGGCGACGGTTGAGGAGTTCACCTTTTTACAGGATGCTGTTCTCCTTCCTGTGGAATGGTCCTCTTCTTTTTAAAGAGTCAATGCTCGCACACCACTGTAAAAATGTACATCAGCTATATCAAAATCATTCCAGACAGAAATAGGAACCTTATTGTTTCCTCAGATTTTATTTTTTAAGGTTTGTCTTTGTCAGGGTACGAATAAGAAACAAAGCAGTCATTCTGAAGTCTGTATTTTTGTATGCATAGTAACAAACCATTTTATTTTAAAAATATATTAAAAAAAAAAAAAAAAAAAGAAGAAGAAGAAGAATTGGCAGAAATTTGAGCCAACTGATACAAAAGAGAGTACAGATAATATTTAATGAATATGTGCAACTTAATTCTCAGGCACTCGCTCCCAACTTACGCTATGTTCTGATGTGATGTTTTCTGCAAAGCATTTCTTCTATGCTTCCATAGGAATCTGATCTAATCTCATGCAGGTATCAGTCATGGGGGCATACTTGATTGTCAGGTTAGACAGCTGAGAACACACCACTGTACCTCAAAGTAGTGAAAGGCAAACCTGATTTTTTAAGCTTGAGTGTGGAGTAGTCTTGCCTCACTCCTAAAAAGCCCTTATGTGTTTTCCACTGATTCATAAGTATTGTCTGTGCTTGTGTCTTTTATCAGACTGGGGCTGGAATATGCTTAAGGGGCAACATGGAGTGTCATGCCAATATCCTAGATGAACTCTCTTAAGTAAACCAAATTTATTTTGTTTCTCCTTAAGAACAGAGATTTTTTTTTTTTTAAAGAAAATTATTTTTAAATCTTCTAAGAAATGCAAACTAAACCAATGATAGTGTTATATGCACTCAGACATTCAAATGCTCTCCTCGGCAGAGCCACAGATGATTTAAAAGTATATACTTGAATATGAGGAAAATTCCCCACTCAGAAAATGCAGTGGGCTATGTGTATGGGGAAAAAAAGCCTGTTGCTAGTTTGGCTGGTTTGAATGTGAAGCTGTCTTCTGATACAAAAACACACTGCTTCACTGCCAGGCTGAAGTATTTCTGAGTCTCCTCACTTTTTATTTTACCACATAACAATAATGACTATCAGTTTCAAATAGTAAAATGCCTTTGTTTTAAGGCAGGCAGGTGTTTTGCTTCAAAAAGCTCTGTGATAAATCATCAATAATTCAGAGCATTTGATTGACCTGCCACAGATCCAAAGGTACTGCAAACCAGGGAACAGGTTTCTATAGTTTGGTACAAGAAGCTTCAGCTGGCTGCTCAACATTTCAAGTGCTTGGCAAAAAATGTTTCATTCAATACAAATACAGGCACTGCTTACCTGACAATGTGCAAGTGTTTACACTGGAGATGTAGGAGAGTGTTTTGCCTGACATCTTTAAAATATTTTTTAGAAAGATTCTTCAGTCAGATGCTTGACCTTTTTACCAGTTTGTATTACAGCAGAGTCTCTAGACTGTAGCTGATACAACCTGATCCACTGATTTTACAGATAGTATCTGTTTCCTGCAAGCAGGTGAGATTGACAGTGGAAAGTAGATCAGCCTGTAACAGAGCTGCCCCCAAAGAAGGGGAGGATAGCATAAAAATAATTCCTGAAATTGAGGCTTCAAGTGTCCCAGCCAGGAGATTTTGCTGTGCTTTTGGATAGCAAATCTCTGGTCTCTTTGATTTTTTTTTTCACTTGCTGAAGTCTGTTTTAGAAGTTGAAGTAAATATTTGAGTGTTTTAAATGTTCACGTTGGCCAGCCTGCTGGAAGTGTTAACTGTCTAAGCAAGCACACACCTTGTGTCTGCTGTCACAAGGCACGATACCTTTATGTGGTTGTAGTGGAAGAAAGTCCTTTTCACTGCATATACATGTGAAATCATCTGCACTGCCCTTACTTTACAACTCCTCTTTTCCAAAATCATGCTTCTAGAAGAAAATAAGAACTCTCAAGGCAATTGTATGTTTTCTGGGAGCTATGTGAGGGTAAATATCAGCTAACTGCCTGTTTGCTTTAGTAATGCAGTTGATTAGTTACTCATGTAACTAATGGCATCACAACATTTCTAACTTACATACACCCAGCTGGTTTGAGCTGATGAGAGGGTGGCTGTATCGCTTTGCAAGGTACAGTTGGTCTTCCAAAACACTTCTAGAATGGGAACTAGCTGAAGCTAGCTTGTTCCACAAAAAAAAACTCCAACCCTGAATTTCTGGTGGTAGAAGCCATATGCACCATTGTACTGTTCCTTGTAGAATACTTGAGTGCTCATCTTCTGGTGCTACAGTATGTCTGCTACTATTTGACATTAGTATTGCTACTTCTTCCTGTTTTTTCTTGAATGTACGATGTGTGCCTTTTGAGTTACTCTGGTGTCAAATGGTAAAACAGTGTTAGAGTATTTTTGTACAGCAAATCTGCACTTTAGGGAAAACATTGCTTGGAGAGGGAATTTCCACAATTCAATTTTCAAGTAGGATTTTAAAATAATTCTAAGGTTTACAGTATGAAATATTTTAATGCAGCATACAAGCTAAAGGGACACTTTATTTTAGTCTATTTTTGTATGTAATATTTTTGTTATGTAAGAGAGCCAAAACCAGAGCCACAATATGTCTTGTGAAAACAGCTTTTGGGGTTTCTTTTTTTTTCCTTTCAATTTGAAAGAACCAAATAGAGCAACTTGAAACACAGCCCTAGTTCACCAGAGGAACCCACTTCTGTATTAAAAGCATGGTTGCTTTTATTACACCAGCTTGATTCCAATTTGTGCCCTTCACAGCTGTCCTTTTGGTGAACGTTCCAATTCCCTCCATTCGGTGCTTATCTCCCAGTACAAGCAGTGATCAGAAACTGTTACAATAAAACATGTCCAGTGCCTGCTTTGCCTCGAGAACATACTTGAACCTAAATCAGAAAACCAAAAGGGAATGTCATTAAAGGTGACTTTTTTCCTAGTAGAGCAGCGTTGAATGTATTTATCTTTTAAAGTCTGGGAGGATTTGTGTCATTACACTTTTTATATAAACCCACATGCCATGCATGTTCAATATTTCTGGGAGGTCAGTTATTAGTTCTGAAACTGCTTTCAAATGGAGTCTCATCTCCAAAAGAATAATAGTTCTGATATTGGGAATGTGCTTTAAAGAAAAATGGAAACCCAAAATGGTGTATCTTTGTAGTGTGAACTTTTAAACACAAAACTCTAATTTCTAAAACGCTTATTTGAAAGTGATACTTCTCTTAATGCTCAACATCGAGGTTAATTTCTTTGTCCTGTTGTTATCCAAGCTGTCAGCAAAAGGAACAGTAGTGCTGGGATCTTGTGTGCCGTGGGGCCATCTGTGTTGGGAAGACAGTACTATTTGGAATGGCTGCATGGTGCCTGACCAAACCAAATGCTTTCATGCATTTAATTCCTTTTGAAGGCAGTAGGGTACAGTTAATGTTTTAAAATGAAACCTGAGCTTGAGGCCCAAAGTGCTGCAGCAGATGAAAGAATGTGCAAATGTCCGTTTTAAAGTGGTAAAAGAATGACTTGGTAGCTACTCAAGCGGCAGTCGTTCCTGAATGTGTTTTCCTATGCAGGCAGGGAGGGGGAGGGAGGGAGGCAGGGCTGGTGGAAATTGTGGCCATCCCTCCTTTTGCAATATGTATTAGTAGTTGAGCTGTGTTTAAGCACGAAGGATGAAGACTTAAAAAAAAAAAAAAAAAAAAGACCCAGGGGAAAAAACCCCAAACCTGAAAGATATTTAAGGAAAGTATGATCACCTTTATGGCTAAAACTAAAAATGTAATGAATGTTCAGTAATGCATGTGAAATACATTTGCTGAACTAACAGACCAAAAGGATGTATTAATGGTAATTTGTCTACTTAGGACTGCCTTTTTATTTTTCTTTTTCTGCCTGACTCTAAGGCTTCTGACCTCTGTTTCCAAGTAAATCTTTCTTTATGCCATAATTCTACTTTTCTGAAGAGAATTTTGGTTAGCAGTTCTTGGCCAAAGCAAGAATTTTATTCTTTAATGCCCAATAAACATTTTTCTTTTTATGTTGCTTTAAAATGCTTTCACTTTTCTTTTCTAACTCTGAACTTTCCTCTGTGTGGCTGCCTCTGAGGTACTATTTCAGGTATAGTTTGGCTTTGTTTAATTTGCTTCTTCAGAACATGCATGCAAGTAATCAGTCCCAAAGAGTTTACATCAGCATCATTCCATCTATAAGCAATCTTTGTACATGAATGTTATGCAGCAATTGGTCACACAGTAAGGCATTTGTGCAGTGGTGGGTGATGTTAACTATCAAAAATGCTTAAAACTGTTTCCATTTTTCTTTTCTACCCAGGAGATGAAATTTACCAGGACATTTTTCGTGACTTTTCTCAAATGGCATCAAATAATCCAGAGAAGCTAAACCGTTTCCAGCAGCCAGACTCCCAGAAGTCTTAAGTGTCAAGAACCTGATCCTTTATAGTGCAAGTCGGTTGTTTTGGTTTACTTTAACAGAATGAATTCCATGCATTTGGCTAGTTTGGATTAAATGACCACTCTAATGTAGCTTTAGGTCGTGGTAGCTGGGGAAATAGGAGTTGGTTTCTGTTCTACAGGACATATACCTCAGCAGCTGAAGAAAATGTTAGGAGGAGTACCTGCTAGCTCAGTATAAAAGCAGTTCCTTTTAGCAGGCATGAAGCTAGTCTGCGGTTCGTACATACAGCCAGAGCATCGCTCTGGATGGCAGGATGGTCAGATCACCTTTGCTCTCTGGTGTTACCTACTGTCTTCTCTTTCCCTTTTGCCATAAAGAACGTGCCTCTGACAGGAAGGCCTGGATTGCATTTTCTGGGACTGTTTGGAAGGGAAATCAGGTAATGATTCCAGAGTTGTCCTTCTGTTTGTGGGCCTGTAACTTATCAGATTCGCTTGCTCCTACGCTGACTCTGGTTAAAGGCAGGCTGTTAGTAACAAGACATGGCAACTCCTGCTCTTCCACAGCCCTTTCATAGTGGAAGCTTTAACACCAGGATGCCCTTTATGCTAGTGGCTGCAGGTCAGTCACAGTGGGTATCTATCCTGGAGGACCAAGTTTTTAAGAGCAATCTATTTTCAGGGTTTTGTTGTTTTGTTGCCTCGCCCCCCCCCCTTTTTCTGGGCAGCAAGAACGTTTTTAAATGAGCACATGGAACTTTTCATGAAAAATAAACTTAATCCTTCTGTACATGATGTAGATTTTTTTTTTTTTTTTTTTTTTTTTAGCATTTTGACAAAAACTTGAAATTTGACTCATGGAAGTAAATTTTGACCCAATGGAGATTGTGTAGAATAGTTACAGGAAGGCTGTTCATCTTTTTGCTGTTCTCACTATTAGCTCTAAGATAAATATATGAAATCTCGCATGTAATGCAACCACCCTAAATTTAGGGCAATCAGTCCTTTCTATCAGAAAGCAACTTCCTTTATATAATCTGCAAAGATGTGTATGTGCACAGGAAAACCTAGGAATTTTGCTACATGCTTTGGCCAAGTAAGAAAGGAGAGCAGTCTCCAGCTGTACTGTGGGCAGCAATGCAATTCCACAGTGAGCTGCACTCTTGCTGATGTGCGTTCATAAACTTATTTAATACCTAGGTAATCACCTGAAACCTCAAGCCAGCAGATGCAACTCTTTATCCTTTATTTGTCTGTCCTATGGACAAGTTCAGGAGGTGGTTTTTTTTTTTAAGGTAACATAGCATCAATGTGAGTTTTTAATAATGCAAATACCCATTATGCTAACCTGCTGCTTAAATGTATTTAGGAAAGGAATTGGCTTTTCTCCAAGCTGGCTAAAATAAGCAATAAGGTTAAAAAAAAAAAAAAGCCTATGAAATTAAACTTTCTGGCACATTAAATATTAACACTATAGTCCAAATGCTTATATAATTTTACATCAAATGTATGATAATGCAGCAAACCTGGATGATTATTGCTGCACAGTTAATAATGCTCTAGAATTGTCCAGTAGATTCTTTTTCCAAGCAAAGGAATCATAGAAAAGAGTTCTTGGTTTGTGTAGTCTAATTATGCAAGGAAAAGCAGAGTCTGCCCATGTAAAGAGTTCCCTTAGCCTGAATAGTAGTAAGTTTAGAAATATCACCTGTAAGCAGTAATTTCCAGAGAGCTGTTTTTGAAATTGCTGTCTATGAAATGCTAATGTAGTTCCTGCTCTGCAGTATTTAACAGCAGTGGATGTTTTAGTAGGTCTTAGAGAAAGGAAAGGTCCCAGTGTACAGATGGGACAATGTAAGATATGACTGTGTAGTATATGTTTTAAACATAGTTTTTTCTGAAGATGTTTGGGTTTTTTGTAGCCTGCATGACAGGCAGTATTTAGTGTGGCTGGCTGTAATGTAAAGCTGCCTAAAGCTTGATGGCATAATCACATAGTCTGTGCTGCTGGAAAACTGCCCAAGAGACTTTTCAGTATCTTTGCTGGTATTTTCCTTCCTAGCCATGGAAATCTGTGAGAAATTTTGCAGGACAACTTCCTGTAGAAAAAAAAAAAAAAAAAAAAAAAAAAAAACCAAACCCACACCCAAAAGTTTCTTCCCTGTATCTCTGCAGATCCATGTACTGCATTCCTGATTTTTAACCTGTCTGGGAAGCAGTATCAGTCTGTTTAGGCTAAGGACTGATGACATACTTCATCCACAGGTCATGTGTACCTGCTGCTCATCAGGAGCTCTGGACTTTCAGGGCTTCAGGAAGTATGTCACTTCTGATCCTATAGCCTCCTTGCCCAGTCCTTCTAGGCATGTTAGCATACTCAGTATCAACTGCTTTCAGGTGAAGCTTTTTTCAGGTCAGGTGCAATACATGGCATGTTGCTTATCAGCAAAAATGAAAGTGCCATTAAGTTACAGAAAATGTACTGAGAGCTTAGTCCTACCAGCCACTGGCAGTGCTTCTGGGCCTCTAACTCACAGGATTCTGCCCTCTGTAATATGCAGCATGATTATTGCCAGGGCTCTGAAGATCTGGAATCTGTGTGGAGTTCTAACTCAAGTGCTAGTTTTCTGCTCAGTCATATTAGAAAACTTCCATTTATATCACTATATAAATCTGAGTATGACTAAGATAGTGGACAGGCTCTATTGTAAGCTTGCATCTTGTATTCTGTACCAGGTAATGGAAAGCTTCAACTTCAATTCGTGTTTCTCTGTATGAAATACACTAGGTCTTAAATGGTGAGGTTCAAAGCAGTAGATTCCTAACAACTTCCATGTGGGTTTTTAGTAATCTACTAGGCAGCCCAGGAAAAGAGATGGTTTTTATATATATATATATATATATATACACATACATTTTTTCCTATCCAGGGTTAGATCATGTGTTCCAACAATCCTTTGGAAAGACAAATAGCAGGAAGCTCAACATATCTCCTACTGCATCTGAATTTCAGAAGTGTAATTTACTTCTGTTGCATGTTGAGTAACAGGGTCTGTGGTGTTTCCTTAATGGTCTCTATTGCTTGATGACTCATTAGATTTCCTATTTTATCTTAGTATTGGTACAGTGCATACAATTTTGAACTTCTGAGTTGCCATACTAAATTATGCCACTGAATTATATTAGACATGCTGGAAGTTGTTCCCATAGATGTGTGTGAAGGTGGTAGATGATAGTTTTTTCTTTGCTTTCACAAGCTTCACATACTGGAGCACATTTCAGTTGTCCATTAGTATGTTATAGACTTCAGCCTTCCATACTAGTTAGGACCAAATCCAAGAAGTCACTGAAATAGGTGGCAGGCTTTCCACTGATTTCAGAAGCATTGGATTGTGCCTTTCATGGCATCTAATGTTAGTGTGTTGAAGGATCCTGTGTCACTGCTGCTTTTTTCACTCTCTGCTATTTTATATTTCACCTCTTTATATACTTAGCTGAAAAAAAAGCTTTAGAAAATGCAACCAGACCTTCCAACTGGTGTCAGAAATCCCTGTATGAGAGGAAGTCTCTCCTTTTTTGCAGTATGACATGAATACACATGTTGTCAGGTCATCAGAGCTTTCCTCAATAGGTCAAAAACTTTGTAGCGCTGAAGAAAAGCCTGAACTAGAATAAGCAGAAGGTTGCTGTGATGTTTCCAGGCCTTTGGCATTTCTCTGCAGCCATCTGTTTTAAAGCATGGATGTTCATGCTGCCTCCTGATCATGAGAATCTCAAATAACACAGCAACTGTAAAAGGACCATTCAATAGAACTGAATTACATGTTAAGTACTAAGGACATGGTATTTTCACACTGCCAAAAGGACTGAGCTGATTATTCTGATTATTTGGTACACTGAAAAGTATTTTGGGAGTCAGTTTTGCAAACTACCATCTCTGCCTGTTCACCAATGGACACTTTTCCCAAGTTAGTTTATGCCACTTGGTGCAGCCTGCTGGCCAAAGCCCTGCTGTCTAGCTTGCACCAAAGCACATCTTTTAAGCAGGGACAACTCCCGAAAGGGCAGTACCGGGGAAAAGGATTGAACATACCTCTTTGGTATATCCCTTTTCATCCACTTACTTTATCTTTCTGCATATACAGTGTTTTCTTGTTTCTCTTCCCATGGAAGGAGATGATAGAGGAGGAAAAATCCCACTCCTTTTTCTTTTCATCCCACATTTTGATAGAAATCACTGAGAAGCCATCATTTCCTCAAGCAGAGGTTACTCTGTCTGAAATAATGAACTTTTTTTTTCTCCCCTTTTATCCAGGTGTTTTTCTGTGGGTTTTTTTAGCATTCCAGCAGTAACATGTTTGTGTTCTCTTATGCCTTCTTCCTCCTTCAACTGTAACTGTAAAGAATGTATAACCAGCCCTACTTCACATCTAATGAGTCTGTAGACTTTGTATCTAGAACTTGAATGTATTTCCCTGTAGTTTGTCATTGTAAATGAGAAACGCGTTGTTGTCACTCCCTTTGTAGTTAATCGACTGTACATGCTGTAAGGATTGTAAATACTGGACTTGATTAAACCTTTGTATGCTGTGAGCGGCCTCGGTCCGTGCTGGGCGGGGCGGGGCTGGGCGGGGCGCGGCGGCTCCGCCCCACCATGGCGGCGCTGGGCGGGGAGCGGGGGCCCCGCTGCCGGCATGGCGGCGCTGGGCCGGGCGGCGCGGGGCTGGGCGCGCTCGCAGCCGTGCGCCCTGGCGCTGGCCGCCGCCCTGGCTGTCTGCGCCTTTTACTACCTCGGCGGTGGCGGCGAGACCTTTTCCAGCGCCACACGCCGCCTCCGCGCCACGCCGCCCGCTCCGGCCCACCGCCACCCACAGCGCGCCGGCGGCGGGGACCCGGCGGGAGGAGGCCGGGACCTGCACCTCCTGCTGATGTTCACCAAGGCGGAGCGGAGCCCGGCGTTGCGTTCTAAGGCGCAGACTGCGCTGCGGTCCCTGCTGCGGCACGGCCGGCTGGGCGGCGGGGAAGCGCTGCACCTCCACCTCGTCACCGACGGCCCCAGCCGCGACATCGGCCTGGGCCTGCTACGGGACCTGCTGCACGGCGCCGTCTTCCGCCACCAGGTGCGGTGCGAGCGGCAGGCGGGCGGGGGCCGGCCCTGTGCCGTACGGCGGGGAGTGGAGCTGTGGCGCTGCGGGTCTGGCCTTCGCCGCCCCCGCGCCCCATGGGATGCTGCAGCCCGCGAGCCTCCTGGGGCTCTCGTTTACCGGTCCTTCTCTGCCTGCTGCTTGCAGAGGGGCCAGGCGCGGGCTGAATCATGTGAATATCCCTGTGAGGCAGAGGGAGCAGCAGTCGAGCGAAAAGAAACTTTCCTTGCTGTGACAGCCCTTGTTTCAGCTCCCTATGAAGGGTGTGTGTCTCCCTCCACTCTTTTGAAACTTTGGAAGGCCTTGTGTGTGTGACCCTGTGCTCCCCGCTGCTGCTTACAGGGAGGTGTCCAGGTGCAGCTCGGTCGTTACTGGGTCTAGGACTGGGTGGCTGCATTGCCTGGGAACACCCCTGGCAAACTACTGCTGGAGCAGTTGCTCTGAGTAGTGCTGCTTCTCTTTGGAGACCACCTTGATAGTTCTGGTTCGGTGTCTCTGCACAAGGACCACGCTATGTGCTAGTGTGTAGATGGCTGTCTAAATGGTCCTGGAGAACTGATCAGAAAAGGCTGTCACTCCCCTGCTAGCAGCTCTTGATAAGGGGAGTGGAGAGTCTGCAAAGGTTTGGAGTGCTCCCATGTGGGAATGTTCATCCAGTTACCTGCCAGAGAGACAGTCTGGGCTCCCAAACATATATGAAGTGCAGTCCATGCAAGGTCAGGTTTTCCTTCACAGCAAACAGGTAGCTGAAAACTGTGGAGAAGTGTTGAGTTCAGAGGCTACAGGTGACTTGACTCTACTGTCCTGTGCTGCAGTGTATTGCTTAGAAGCATCCTCTGCTTCTGCTGTAACTTTTCATTTCTCATCTTTCAGATATTAAATACCAGCTGAATTCTGCTGAGATGTAACCTTAACATTGTTCCTACAGCTCATTTGTTGGTAAATTATCCCACGTCTCCTTCTTGATAAGCACTTTACTAGTGCTGATGATCAGTCATCAGGTCACATATCTGTGGTGGGTAGCCTGCACCATGTTGGCAGTGCTCAGCTGTCTGGAAGGGTGTGCACAGCTGCCTTCAGGAGGACTCCTCCCCCTGGTGATGGAGTGGACTGACGGTACCCTATGATGGTGCAGTGTAAAAGCCTAGCTCAGGTTTGCAGTGTTGTGCCCTTTGGAATGAGGGGACCCCTGGGCCACCATGGTGTGCAGACTCCTTACAAATACCTCTCTGTGTGCGTGGCTGCCTTACTGCTGTCTGCTCTTCTCAGAAACACATTATTCTGTAGGCAGCCTTGTCAGCATTGCTTCTCCAGGGGAACATGGGCTCATGAGTAGTGCATGAGGTGGGAGCATGTAGTGATGTGTTGAGTGGGCCCCTACGGATGCTTCTGGGCACACTATAAAGCCTGTTCCACGCTTTGGTGAGGAGGTATTTTGCCAGAAGTGATCTCTTGAGTGTAAGCAAACAGTGTTCTGGAGGTGCAAGTGAGATTCCACTCAAGTCTGCTCAGTGGGAGAGCTGCTTCCCTCTCTTTTGGCAAAGCCTGGTGTGTCCTGTTTTCATTAGGTAGCATGTGACTGGCAGTGTACTTCAGATCTGTTCACTTGCTGGTTTTAGGTAGAGCTCTCAGTACAGAGCAGAAGCTGTTGCCTGCTCCTCAAGTATATGGCCTTGCCCCTAATGCTGAACTAGCTTCTGGTATGCTAGCAGGTGACAGTGCCTCTTTATTCATGCTGTAGCCAACCCCATTGTCAGCAGGAAACATCACCCTAACTTGGACCTTAGGTGCTGCCAAAATGTTGAAGGTGATTGATCTGGTGCCTACGTAGCTCCAACAGTAATCCATCTCCATCCTGAGACCTCTTCTTTGGTTCTTTTAATATCCCCCGAACACTTTCCTGGTCCTTGTGTTGTTTTCCTAGAGCAGGCCTAGAGATGAGGCTTGATGAAGTGCTGAGGGGGCAGCTTGATCTGCTGAGGCAGGGCTGATAAAAACCCTGAACTTGATTTCATGAGGATGTGATTCGGGCTCTGCTTTTGTAGCTGCCGTTGCTCCCCTCCCTTAGCAGAGTTGGGTCCTGTATTAGAGCAAAAATCAGGGAATCAGGCCTGGATCCCAACCTCGGGGAAGGTAAAACAGGCCACCTCTGGTCTTTCCCTAAGCAAATGTGGGAACCTTCAAAATCTTACGGAGACTGAAACTGCTGGCTGCTGCCTGCCAGGGCAGCATGCAGAGGGTGAGAGCAGAGGGACTGTGGAATGCAGCACAGGAGGGTGTGGGGGAGCAGCTAGGACTCGGGACCCTCCCTGCTGGACAGGGCAGACTTGCACTGTTCCAGCGCTAGGGCAGTCGTGCCGTGGCCTCACTGGTCTGTGAGTGCGTTACACAGATGTGTCCCAGATGTGGAGCTGGGAGTGCAGCGTGCCGCCAGTGAGCAGCAGATGGAGCTGGTGCTCTGCGATGTGCCTGCCTGGCTTTTTGGCATGGGGCGGAGGGCGGCAGCATGGAGGAAGTTGGCCGGGAAGCACCCAGGAGCAACAGAGGTGGAGGACTTGTGGCATGCTGGCATTCAGCCAGGCCCTGCCCGTGCCTTGTGCTCCGAGCCCTGGCTTGGGGAGCTTCTGCTGTGCTTTTTTACCAGGATTGTTATGCTCGCGGTTGCAGAGAACGTGTCCTTTCCCGTGTCTCTGCAGCTTCTGCTTCCTGGCAAGCAGGAAGTGCCCGAGAGCAAACCTGGGCACGTGTCTGCCGCCGACATTGTGCTTACAGAGAGCCCTGACTTGGCCCTTTTCCTGCAGCTCAGGGCTGCACCCTCTCATTCCGTGTGCTGATTCCTATCGCTTATTTATTCCGTTCCCCTCTCAGGATAAAATTAACTGCATGCTTTGCTCGTTGCTCTTCCTGGTTGCCTTTTTAGATTGGCCTCATGAAGGATGCTGCAAAACACTGACTCCTCGGTGGGTCTGGAGCTGTGTGAAGATATGCTGGGGGCCACGTAACCGTGCTGCTGTGACCCCATGCTTGTAAGAGATGCTGAGATACTCAGCGCAAGGAGGAGAGAAGGTTAAAGAGCAATGAAACGTGGGTGGTTTTCCCTAGTGAATCAACTGAAAGGATCTTTTCTCTGTGCAGGACACGAGTTTGTAAAACTGCTTGCACAGGAAACCCCCAGAACTTACTTTTCTTCACGTCCTCAGCGAACGTGGTCAGATTTAGCTACAGGGATTTACCGAAAGCTGCTACACAAATAAATAAGTACAAAATTAGCAGCAGATCAGCAAGCTGTGCTAAAGTCAGCAGTGGGCAGAGGAGAAGCCCTTGCAGTCCAGGAGAGGCTGGCCAGCCTGTGGCTGCAGAAGGAAGATTCAGCTGCTCAGGATTTTGCTCTGTAGAAGTATCTGACCCGAGGGTGGGCAGGAGCCACAAAGTTTCCTGTTTTCTTTGGCAGGGGAGGGGAGGCGGGTGATGCTGTGGCTGGAGTTTCAGGAGTCATTTTCCCATGATTTTTGTCTACTGAGGTTTTGCTTTCTGCTCATTTCAGAGGTGACTGGGATTGGCCTGACTTTTTATTTTTCTCCTGCTCAGCTGTTTCCTATGTGCTGTGCAGACCTCAGGTGGCCTTTACTGGATGCAGTAGGGGAGTTCAAAGTATTTCTCCTCCATGCTTCTCCAGTCTAGCCAGACACCAAAGCTGAACCTACTCAGCTGGGCTGCAAGGAAAGCATTGTGCATCCCAGCAGTGGTGCTGGTGGTGCTCACCTCTGTGCACAGGCCTTGCACCTGTAGAGCAGCGATGTTTTGCTGTGTTTAGTCACCCAGGTTCACTGCTGGCAGTAGCACTTGGCACTGCCAACCTGCCCCCTGCAGCAGTGCTGCTGGTGCTGATGGCTTGGCAGGGCTGTGGCGAAACGCTGCCTTCATCCTACAGGTAATGGAGTTTCTTGCCCTGCAGTGTCCTGGGGAGTGTGCTGTGCTATCCAGAGCCAGGTGTGGCTGCTGATGAGCTCTCCCAGTGCACTTTCCCAGTACATGTTGTTCTGTGGTTTTCCTGCCGTCCTCCTGCAGGCACTTGGCCCCAAGCCCAGCAGCCAGGACAGCAGCAGCACGGCTGCTCCGAGAGGGACATTCTGGCTGCAGAGACTGCACAAGGGCTCTCCTGTGGCTGACAGCAAGGGCTAAGGATGGCGTTTGGGGTGTCCACTGCAGTCTTTTGGGACTCTGCTGTGACTGCCCTCCAGCAGTGCCCTGCTGTGGGCTTGGCCATTGTGTCCATGATCAGGATGGGTGCATCACTTTGCCTTGTTCAGCGTACTGCAGGTCCCACCTCCCATGAGCACTACTCTGATGTGACAGCACTTTGAGCAGTGTGTTCTGCAAGAAGATGTGGGAGGAAGCTCTAGCCTGCTCACTGCCTTCATCTCTGCCAGCCCCTCTGGGTGTCAAAGCAGCCCTCTGCTATACAGAGGATGGTCATTGTACCAGCTCAGGCTCCAGAGCTGCTTTTTCCTCTCAAGCACTTTACTTCGTTTAGGTTGTGGTTTGGTTTTGTTTGGTTTTTAAACAAGGCAGATGTTCTGTCCTGCATGTTTATAGTGCAAGGCTCTTTGCTCTTTGAGCAGATGAAGTTGTAGTAGAGAAAGGAGTGAAACCATGGAACTGCTGATCAGGTTTGTTTAGAAGGGACCTGTGAAGATCATGGGGTTGGGTTTCATGCTGAAGGCAGGGCCAGCTTGGGGAACTGTCTTGATATTCCTCAAGCAAGGGATATAGCCTGCCCTTTCCAAAATTCAAGTATTGTTGCAAAGTCATGTCCTCACTGATCTTCAGTTCCTGTGGGGCTCTTCCTGCTTTCCTTGGCCTGGAGAAGGCAGTCCGACCTCAAGTCTCCACACTCAAATTCCTGCACTCCCCCTCATCTGCTCCGGGGTCATATCCCTCATCTCTTAATCACCCTGAAAATCCCTCTGGTTATCTTGCGTGATTCAGTGATCTGTGTCCTTCTGTGTGTATAGCAAGCATTAGGCTGTGTGAAAGTTCCTATTCATCAGACTTTGACCAAAATTAATCATAAACTTGTAAAATTTCAGTAGCTGACAAGGTACACCTGCAGCTGCTCCTGTTTCTGGCCCACAGCCTGCACAGGTGTGGCAGGGCTGGTGCTAGTTCACAGGCCTCATCAGGACTGAGGGGTGCAGAGCATTGGTGGCTGAGTTTGAGCAAAGCTCCAGCACTTTGAGATCCATTGGGAGAAGTTGCTTGTCTCTGCTCTAACTCCCTGTGTTTGGATTTCTATCAGCAAGCTGTTGCACATCCTCCCTTTCCCCCTCCAGCCCTGGCAGGATGTGCTGCTGATCTTGCCTCCATGCTGGGCTGAGGTTCAGGAAATCCGAGCTGTGTCCCTGGCCATGTCACAGTCTGCCTTTGTAGCCAGGAACAAGTCCTGGTCCTCAGGGTAAGTGACGTGGTCTGGCTTGCCTCAAAAGGGCAGAATGTCAGAGTTTGGAGCAGGCTGTCGCCCCTTCTAATGGACTCCATATGAGAGACTAGATATGTAGTTGCATTAGGCAGTGGGAACAGACCAACAAACAACACAAAACACTGAACATGCTTGATTGTGTGAATGGATTTGAGTCCCTGCCCAGCTCACGCTTACAGAATGGCTGTGAAAACGCTTCCCTTCTTTCCCTGGCTGCACTTAGCTGGCTCTTGTGGCAAGGACCTGGGACACTCAGGCCCCTTTGTGCAGCTGCAGTGCCACCAGGCAGTGTTTGTGCTTTAGCAACCTGCTCCCCTTGCCCTGCGCTGGTGCAGGCTGAGCAAAGACCGCAGCTGAGTGATGTTTCTGGTGTCTCTCTCAGGTTGTAGTCCATGATGTGAATGAGCTGACAGAAAAGCTGTTTCCAATCGTTGAAGCCATGCAGAAACACTTCAGTGCTGGATCAGGGACCTACTATAGCGACTCCATCTTCTTCTTGTCGGTTGCAATGCATCGCATCATGCCCAAAGGTAAGCTTCCGCTAAGCTGCCGCAGCAGCTGCCTCTTGCCTCTGCACAGAGATGTTATCCAGTGCCCTCTGACATGCAAAGAAAGTTAATGAACTTTTGGGGTGGGCTTCCAGGGTTCTCTGCTCCTTCCTGCAGAGTGGCAGACCCTTCCATCCACGACTGCCAGTATCCAGGTCTCCACTGGCATAAGTGGTGAGAGGTTGTCCATGCTGCACAGCAGGTGGCCCTGCAGTTGTGCTGTGAGGTCGTAGGAGAGGTGAGACAGGAGAAAGCATGCTTGCTGTGCATGTTTGCAGCCCCCTTTTTCTTGGAGAGTCAGCAGGAAGATGTGCCACATGCTTGTGGTGTGGCTTTGTGCTAGCAGGCAGCAGTGGAGTGCAATTTCCCAGCAGTGATGGGTTGAAAATTCCCCCTAATGTCAGATTGCCCTACTGGCTCACATGGAAGCAAATGAAGCTGTATTTACAAGCAAAACTACAATCTACAATTAAATGCAATGAATATGTACAAAATATGCAATATTTACAGGTATTTACAATTGATAAACAGCACAAGAACCCCACTGGACAAAACCAGGGGAGGTAATAATAACTTCTCCCCCCCCGCCCTGCTCCCTTCCCTCTACTCTCCTGTACCCAAAGTGACGAGAAAAAGAGCAGGGAGTTGTTGGTACCTAGCCACAGCAAAGCAGTGCAGCCAAGGTCAGGAAAGCCAGCAGAAGCACCAGCCAGAGCAAAGGAAGCAAAAAGAGAAAGATAGTTTACAGAACTAAGTTTTATGGAAGATATCTGTCCAGTGGGATTGTTTAGAACTTATGGTTGTTTTCCTTTTTACATCCAGTGGTGATTTTTTTACATTCTACCACTTTATGTTCAAGATCTGTGGAAAATTTTCTAGGCATAGCCTGAATCTAGCACGCCAGTCTTTCCTCTTGGCTTTAGTGAGCTCATGGAAAGCTTTACTGATTAGCAGCCACTGATCACTTCAGTTTCCTTACTGTGCCTCTACTCTGCAGTTAATGAGCGTGGGAACAATAAATCTGCAGGAAAACAAGGCAGCTGGCAGAAGGGGCTTGGTTCAGTGATGCCATGTTTTCTTTCTCTGGCTGCACACAGGTGCTTCTCCTGGGACCAGCGTGCTCTCCAGCCTTTGACTAGTTTCCCAGCCCTTTCCTCAGAGCTTCCCTAGCCTTGCATGTCCCTTTCTAGTGCTAGTCCTTGCGTTCTCCCTGCTGGCTGCCTCATCTGCCTGACGCAAAACTGATGGCAGCATTCTGTCTTGGGCTGGCCACGTGCCCTTCCTGTGCCACAGCAGGGTGCAGGCAACAGGGGCATCAGGGAGTGCTGGGGTCTTGCTTACCAATAGGCTTGCTCCAGGAGGAGGGTCCTTCTTCAAGCTGTTTGTGGATGGCATATGGTGGTGGCCCATTCTCAGATGTGTGTGTTGCTAAAAAATAGCTGTTCCCCTGCACACTCAAGCACAGTCTTGCTCTTGCTGGCATGTGAACAGCTGCAACTCCTCTGTGCCCTTGCTGAGCCTTGTTCCAGTTTCTCTATTCCCAGTAACTTCTGCCTCTGTCCTGGTTCATGAGGCTTCCTCTGGACTTTCCCTTGACCTCCTGGCACAGCCATCCCACACAAGCTCATTTAACAGTGGGGCGGTGGTGTTTGATTTGCCTGGCCAGGTGTTAGGGAAGAGCAGGCAGGGCTGCTTCATCCTCTAGGGGCTGTGGGGTGAGGTGCTGCCATCCAGCCCCCCACTGCTGGTTGCTCTGTGGGCTCCAGCAAGTGTGGTGTGCTTCAGCTCCGTTCGACCAGGGCGGTTAGTGTTTTGTGTCTGGTGCTGTCTGCAGCGCGAGCGCTCCGAGGCGCGCTGAATACAAACGGCAGCATTAGCGCCAGCTCCGGCAGCCCTCCCAGCTCCTTACCCTCTCTTCACCCCTGTCGTGCCGCCTGCCAGCCTGAAGCTGCTCTGTCTGAAATGCCTTTGCTCAGTTTGTTAACCCACACAGTTGTCTTGCCTCTTGGAAAGCTTGTTTGCTCTCCCTCAGCCTGATGGGGCTTTCAATGGTCTGCTGAGGGCACAGGGTGTTTAAAGAGGCATTTTTACAGCTTCACGAGCTTAGTGTTTGTTTCAGAAGCTGCTAGTAAATCTGATTTATATTTCCCTTGCAAGGGAGGTCAGGTTTACTGTGCTGGGTGCCTGGTGATTTATGGGGCTGGCAGGGCTCCCTTGCCCCTTCCCTGTGCAGCTGGCACGGGACCGGAGGCAGCAGGGAAGGCTGTAGCTCTGCTGCCAGGCTCATGGGCGCTGTGCTAATGGAACTGGGCTCCTGCTGCTCTGCTAGTTGTGACAAACTAGTCTCCACTGGTTTGAAGAAGCTGCTTTGCTCAGATGAAGGAGACAGGACAAACCTTCCTTTTTGGGCTGTGTTAGTGTTTTTCCTGGTGCATTTCTGTGCCATTTCACATGCCCTGCTTGAAGAATCTCTTTGTGTGGACAAAATGGGCAGAGTCCAAGGGCATGAGATTTAACACATCTAAGTGCCAGGTTCTACACATTGGCCACAGCAACCCCATGCAGTGCTACAGGCTGGGATCAGAGTGGCTTGAGAGCAGCCAGGCAGAAAGGGACCTGGGGGTACTGGTTGACAGTGGACTGAACATGAGCCTGCAGTGTGCCCAGGTGGCCAAGAAGGCCAATGGCATCCTGGCCTGTATCAGGAACAGTGTGGCCAGCAGGAGCAGGGAGGTCATTGTGCCTTGTACTCAGCACCGGTTGGGCCACACCTTGAGTCCTGTGTCCAGTTCTGGGCCCCATAGTTTAGGAAAGATGTTGAGTTGCTGGAAGGTGTCCAGAGAAGGGCAACAAAGCTGAGGAGGGGTTTGGAGCGCAGCCCTGTGAGGAGAGGCTGAGGGAGATGGGGTTGCTTAACCTGGAAAAGAGGAGGCTCAGAGGAGACCTTGCTGTCTACCTGAAGGGAGGTTGTAGCCAGGTGGGGGTTGGTCTCTTCTCCCAGGCAACCAGCACCAGAACAAGAGGACGCAGGCTCAAGCTGCGCCAGGGGAGGTTTAGGCTGGATGTTGGGAAGAAGTTCTTCATAGAAGGAGAGATTGGCCATTGAAATGTGCTGCCCAGGGAGGTGGTGGAGTCACCATCCCTGGAGTTGTTTAGGAAGAGACTGGATGGGGTGCTTGGTGCCATGGTTTAGTTGATTAGATAGTGTTGGATGATTGGACTCGATGGTCTCAAAGGTCTCTTCCAACCTGGTCTGGTCTAATCTATTCTATTCTATTGTATTGTATTCTATTCTATTCTATTCTATTCTTTGCATTGAAGTTGTCTGGCCTTAGTTTTCCCAAAATTACCATTTTTTTTGAGGGAAGGCATTTCTGTGGTATCACCACGACTGAGTGGTTTGTTTGTAGCTTTGGTGTTGTGACAGGGCCCTGGCTTTGCAGACTGAGGGCACTGAAAGTTGAACTCCAGGATTTTTGTTCCTTTTGTGGAACACATGCCGTCCGTGTGCATATGGCACTGAGACTAAACGGGGGCTGCCATTCAGCTGCTCCGTCTGTCACTGTTGCTTGGGATCCTTGCCCAAAAAACTTCAGAGCTAAAACCTGCAGCTGCCAAACTACAATGTAATGGCTTCTCAGCTGTGTAAATCATGGGATTCTCTTGCCTTAAATGTCTTACATCAGTGGAGTTAATCTGATTTAAACTAGCTGGGGACTTGATATGCAGTCTGCAGGAGTGCCGACTGCATAACTCTTGTCTGTGCTTGAGGCTCATAAATCCTGTTTTAATGCAGTCTGTCCAGGCCTGAGGAGCTGGAGGAGGGCTTGATGCATCACAATAGTTCTGCAAGGGAGAAGTGATGGAAAAGTTACACGGAGAGAGGATGAGCAGAGTTCAGGCTTAGGAGCTGCTGCCAGGTGGAGGACAGTGCCAGCACGAAATGGTCTTGGGTTTTGCAGAGCACTTCTAGGAAGAGGACTTGGACAGTTTTGCTTTCCATTTCAGTATGCCTATCTAGGGCTGGCTTCTCACTTCCCACCTGGCTTTGAGCCCTCTAATCACTTTTCATCTTAGTTGTGTAACTGAAGAGTATCTGACAAGTTTTTTATTACCCTACTTACGGATGTGTGAAGGAGTAATGTCTGGGCAGGCCTGCCTAGCAGACAAGATAATGGGACAGATTCCTGGTGCTGCAGGAGAGGAGAGGAGGAGTTGGGCTGTCAAAAGGGCAGCCTGGGGAAGTGTGGACTCTCCAGGGAATTCTTGGACCAAGTCAGGTAGTTTTTAGGGAGAATAAGCTTAGCAACTGGGTGTCCTCAGCAGCCAATGGGCTGAGGGAGAGACATCATTGTCCAGCAGCTTGGTCAGAGCTTTGAAAACTGCTGTTTCATGTTTGACTCCATTGACTCCTCTCAGTGGGAGGAGAGACACCGAGGGAAGTGGAACAAGAGGGAGAAGGCAGCTTTCTGGCTTATTTGCCACCTTTGACAGAGTGGAGTTCATGAGCTAAGAGCAGCCCCTGAAACCTGGCTGGAGGTACTGTGTGCTACATGGAGTGAGGGTGTTTAGCAGAACTTGGATGGAAGATAGTATTTGACAAGTTGAAGGCAGCAGGGTTTCCTGGCTGGTAAGAAGAGCTGTCAGTCTTCCTGTGGGGTAGCTGCATCTCTCAATGTGGCCTCTTCCTCTCCTGGCAGCATATAGGGGAGCTCTCAGTTTCTTTCTCACTGACCAGCCTAGCCTGTAGGCAGGGGCCCTGACAAAGGGCAGGAGATAAGCATGGGGTGCCAGGGGCCCCTGGGCTCTGCCATGTGTGAATTTAGTCCTTGGGCAGCATGCTGCACATTTCAAGTGCTGCAGAAGCACTAACTTGTTAGTCCTGGCACAGCTCTGGGTGGGCAGGGAGGGGAGCACAGTTCTGCTTGCCTGAAGCAGTGAGATGCAGCTGAGCAGAGCCACGGCTGGGATGTCTTCCTGGAAAGGGAGTGCCTGCAAGATGGAGCCCCTGCTTATGCTAATGTGCCTCTGAGTCTTCACAGAGGCAGTGGAGGGAAGAGTGTGAAGCAGGATGGGGTTTCTCTTACAAACATGAAAAGCAGCTTGATAGGATGGTTCCTCTTCTTGTACAGATTCTCTTCTGTTTTGACACCTGCTGTGTCCCAGAGGTGACTCGTGCTTGCAGAAGGCTCTGAGAGAAGACTGAGCCATCAGAAGGCATCCAGCTAACATCCAGAGAGGCAAATGCTGTTGGCTCATCCTCAGCCTCTTTTAAATACTTTGAAGACATTGAATCAAGAAGGGGAAGAGAGCCAGCTCCCTGTCTGGTTGTTTGGAAATGTTGGAGAGAAAATATTTGGTGAGGAAATGTTTGACCTAATTATCACTACTGAAATTGGTGAGGTGAGATACAGCCTAAGTTAATAAGATTACTGGGTTGCAGTGCTTACAAGAGGTAATGGATAAGAGAAGTAGGAGCTAGGTGGTACCCTACCTTGAAGACTCACCCAGGGACTTGCTGACTTAAAAACTCAGGAGCTTGGTCTGCAGGTGCATTGGATAAAGTTGTTCAACAGGTGCTTGTAAGGGAACTAAGCAGTGGGGGAAGAAGTAGGTAAGTTTCTGTGTGACTAAAAGATTAGGAGAAAGGAGAATAGAGTGGGACTGGTGGTTGTGTGTTGCTGAAACTTAGGCCATATCAGCCTGGTCTGTTGGAAAGAAAACTAGAGGAGGTTCAGAGAAGAGCAGTGGCTTTTGTACAGGACAAATCTGTCTGACTGGGGCCCTCTGGCCTGGGAGTGGGCTGGCCCAGCAGGTAACAGTGCAGTCCATGAAACCATGGGACATGAGTCAAATGTTTGTACAAGAGCTGGGGAGCATCAAAGTTGGTGAGAGGCAGGTTTAAAATAGGGTGTAGCCATCTGTGGAGCTTCCTGCTGCAGGATGCTGTAGACATTGTGCTGCCTCATGGAAGAGGAAAGCTTAGCAAGGTGCTGTGTGATAGACACCAAGCCCCGAGATGTCCCTGAGTTGCAAGCTGTGTGGGAGCACGTCGAGGAGGACAAGGTTGTGTGTGGTGGGGGAAGCACAGCTGGCTCCTGCAGGTGAGCAAGGGTTACTGTGTCCTGGGAAGCAGCTGCTGACAGGGAGCTGTACCATGAGCTTCACACTGAGTGTCTGGGTAGCAGGAGTGAAGGGGAGGTGCAGTGGTCTCCCTGGCCTCAGACTCCGCATGGGGCATTTCTCCAGCTCATTATCAGCAGCCGCACTGATGATTAAGCATAGACCAGGCTATAATGGTGTTTGTTTAAGCTGCCTGTTAATGACCAAGCCCCAGGCCCCTTGGAGTTTAGTTCTGTTTGCAGCAGGCCTCAGCTGCTGGCTCTGGCTTTGTCTCCCACGAAACTGTTATCAGCTTTTGCCTGGTCTGGGAGTCCTGGCTCAGAGACAGCGGCCTCTGTGAGCATCAGCTTACACCTTTCCCACCAAGCAAAGCTGGAGGGAGGGCAAAGGCCAAGGAGGAGACTTTAGGAAAATAGTCTGCTTCCTAGAATGACACCTTGACAAGTAGCTGTCTTCTGCTAGTGTGCCTCTGTGAAAGCAGGCAGGCAGCATCCTGCAAGCAGTGGCTGCATTTGTAGGTGTGTGTGTCTGAGGGTTTGCCCCTGCAGCTGCAGTGCTCAGATCCCTAGCACCGGATGGCCCAGCTTGGGCTCTGCTGCCGCACAGGCTGCCAGGGGACTGCTGGTGATGTTTCCCCTCCACAGCCACTGTGTGCACCGCCTTACAGTGCATTAATCCTGTGTCATTCCATGAACAAAGAAATGTCCCTCAGAGATCTTTGAGGTGGAGCCCATCAGGGGAGAGGGAGAGCATCACCTCCTCTCCTCCCTCCTGTCAGCTGCAGAGCAATTCCTGGTGCATGGTTCAGCTCCCCCAAAACACAGTGACTTGTAATAAATGAGTGTTTGGAGAGTGCATCACTCCTGAGCCTTTCCCCTAGCTAAGACTTGCCAGTGTTGCTGAGCCCCATCACATCAGAGGGATGCAGAGGTGCAGTGCTAGCAGGAGAGTGCTTGTGTCTCATGCTCCAGGCCTGATCATGTATTACCAAAGTGGAGATGTTGTGAAGAGGCACAGAAAATTGGGATCTGTGGTGGAGTCATGAGAGAGAGCCCCAGAGCTATGTGCTCCCAAGCTGCAGTTCCCATGGGATGCTGCAGTAGCTGAAGGGTTTATATTCTGGCAAGAATGTTTCCATTTGTACAGGGGTGAAGAGAGTGTTAATAGTTTCTGGTGTGCTCTCATAACCTCCTTCCCTGCTTCATGCCACAGCCACGTGAATACCAGCCAGATTCTTTCCCCAGCCTGTCTCTGGGCTGTGCTCACTCATGTCAGCTCCTGGGATGAGGAGTGATGGATTTGTGAGCTATGGGGAGCACAGTGCCAGCCATTGTTCCTTGCTGGGGTGAGCCCATTGTGCTGTGGGTGTTGGCTTTGGGGTGCTTTTTAGGAGCAGACAACAGCAGACCTCTAAATAAGCCCTCCTCAGGTAGCCACCAGAGGCTGTGGCTTTGTAGGGCGGTTCTTACCAGCCAAAATGAGATGAAAACTGTGCCTGACTGTCTGCAGGATGTGCCCGTCCTGAGGAGAGCCCCTCTGCCCTAGCTCTGCTGCAGAGGAGCCTTCAGGCCAGGCTGCTGCGATGGGGGACACACAGATGCTGTAAGGCAGGTGCCTGGCAGCCCCCAGGGTGCTCTGGCATGGCAGAGGCCCCTTCCCTGCGGCACCATTGCCGTTGGGGGCTGGCATGACCTGCAGCCCCCGGCGGTGCTGTCACCTCTCATTCTTTCCGCTGGCTGCCCCTCACTGCAGTGCCACCATCCATTATTTTTGGATGTCCTAGATCTGTCAGACTGGGGCAGGCGTGTGGAGCTCTTTCTCCCCTGCCTGCAGAGCTATGAGGTCTTGGCACCCAGTGCCGTGGGTGCATGCTGCCCTCCTCCCTCCCCCGACAGCCCCATTCCCCTGTCTACAAGGGGTGAGAGCTGCTGGGTGTCACCCCACCTCGGTGCCAGGGCTGCTTTCCTCTACGGCCTTGCTCCCTGCTCTGCCACAGTTCATTAGATCTTAGCAGGAAGAAACGAGGACAAAATCTGCCTGCAGCTCCTTCCCCCATGATGTGCAGTTCATAGAGATGTGAGCTCGTCTACCTTAATGTGGTTATTTTCCTGGGTCTCTTTTTGGTTTCCCTTTCCCCTTACTCACTTGTTACTTCACAGCTTTCTATCTGCACCGCTTTGTAATTTATGGCAACCTGGAATTAAACCTCATTTTGTCTGATTAAAAGGTTTCCTGCTGCTCTTCCTCCAGCTCCAAAAAGTGTCTTCACACTCCTCCCCCGGCGGCACACCTTGTATTAAGTACACAGCAGCACTCCTGGCTCCATCCTGAAAACTGTCACATGCTCAGCAATGTCTCTGCCTTGGAGTCCAGTTGAGAGCTGAGCTGTTGAGCGCTGTTAAATATTAGTCCCTCAGATGCTGATGGATTGCAAAGAGACACTTGAATGCACGGGAAAAATTAATTTCCTGGAGCAAAGCGCATCCGTCTCCTGCCGAGTTTGCCCCATTCCTCTGGAGATGGATGCGGGGTGTGGAGCAAGGCAAGCAGAGTAATGCTGCCATCAATACCTGGGGCTGTGGCTGCTGCACCAGACCCCTCAGCTCACCCAGGGGCCTGCCCTGCGTGGGTGGTAGTGAGGATCTGTCATCTGTTTCTGGCAGGCAGCTTGGTTTTCTAATTAGCTGATAGGCTGGAATTGCTGTGCAGCAGCTGCTGCTCTGCTCTGCTGGGCACCTAATCAGTGTTGCTGGAACCTGGTTAGTGCCAGGCACTTGGGCACAGTTCCCCTTGCCTCCTGCCCTTCCCCTGCACCCTGCTGGCAGAGAGAGGAGGCTGTCTGATGGGGAGAGGAGGTGCTAGGCTGTCCCAAGGAGCAGAGGGACCCTTGGCTGCACAGCAGAGGTGAAGACCTGTATTTAAGTGGGCAGCTGGAAGGTAAGCTGCCTACACCTTTGGCAAGTCCTGCAGGTGCAAGGCTTTGTGGGAACATCTTCTTTTGGGAGGGTGGGCTCCAGAGCAGTCTCAGGTCCTAAGAAGGGGAATTGTGGTCCCCCTAGTTGCCAGCATGCTGGCAGAAGCTCTGTGGAGCATGTTGTGTGTGTGTCTAGCCCAGTCTCGGCTGCCTTCCTCTGGGCGAGGCTCTCCGGTGCTGGCAGGGTCAGGGGCACAGGCAGCAGTGATTAATCCGGGAAACAGAGGGGGAGGCTTCTTCTGTGGTGAAAATAAGGCCTGGCAAGGGAAACACACAGCTGTAGAGGAAGCTGCTCACAGCCCTGCTGACAGCATGAGGGAGAGTGACTATGGGCAGCCAGCAGTGCGGGGAGGAGAGCTATACACAAGGAGACCCTAAGGAAGGGCAGGATGGAGAATCCAATGTGTTTGTGTAAATAAACCCTGCCTGTGCCCCCTGGGCTTGTGCTGCTGGCATCGACGCCCACACTGCAGCTGCACTCACACCACAGCAGAGTCTTTCAGGGGTGGCTGTCTGCTGCTGCTGGGCAGCACCCTCCAGAGCCTGCTGTCCTCCCTGTGCCTTCACCTGACCTTGGTGCTGGCCGTGGGAGTGGTGTTTTTCTTGGCCACATGTGCCTCTCAGCCAGCCAGGATGGAGGATCCTGGTTTCGCAGCCAGCATGAGCAGCTTTGCTGGGCTGTGCACTGCTGCTGGCAGGCACACTGCCCACTAGAGCAGGGGCTGCTGCTGCCCTGCCACAGGAGGTTTATTGCTTGGAGCACTGATCCAAAAGGCACTGCTAGTTCATCACTGCTCCTGCTTTCTGTGGGATCTCACCCTGTTGTAATGGGAACAGCTTAAAAACCTTCTGGCTAAAAAAAGTCATCAGTAATCAGAGCCAAAATCAAAGTGATGGAGGGAGGTGGAGGAGAAGCTGTTCAGGTGCGCCTGGTGTTTGCATACCACCGGACCTGGGCTCTTCAGCCCTGCTGACCCCAACTTGGAGAGCCTGGGCCTCCTGCCCACTGCCTTCAGACAGTGCAAATCAAGTGGCAAAATGCACAGCCACCCTCCAGGCCCTTCCCAGGACCCCCACAGCAGCCCTGCAATGTGCATCGCTGCAGCCAGCAGGGGACACTCCCGTTCCTTCACTTCAGGGTGTCAGTCACCCAAGCTGGCTGCATGCAGCCGCTGCTGTCCCCGCAGAAGGATCTCTGAGCTGCTATGCATCCTGCAGCCATCTGTCCCTGTCCTTGCAAAGCCATTGCCCCCACTGTATCAGGAGCATGAGAGGGTTCTTGCCTCCTTGTATTGATGGACTTGCTGCTGCTGGCTCTGTGGAGAAAGGTCATGCAGCATGCAGGACTCAGTCAGAAGTCCCAGCCATGTCCTTCTTATCTTACCTCTTCTGCTCTGCATGGGTGCAAGGTGTCAGCCTCTGGTCCCAGAAATTGCTGCTGTGATACAGAGGAGGGTACAGGGAGACTGGGGTGCTTGTCTGTCACATCAGAGGAATCTCTCCTTGTTGGCATGGTGCACCAGGGTGCTGAAGTCCTTGTAACCAGATTTGTTAGGACAGGTGGAGACCTCGGTGCAGAGATGGTGGGAGCAGAGCCAAATTGCCACCAGCCTTGCTAATGGTCATCTGCCTCAGGAATGTGTGTGAGATTGGGGCATGGTGCAGCCTGCAGGGCAGTGGCCTGTCACCTGCCATCCCACTGTTACCTGCAGTACCTTCATTACCAGGCAGGATTTTGCAGTCAAAGGAGGGAGCTGAGCTAATGCAAGCCATGGCAAGGCTGCTTGCTGTGCTGCATGCCCAGAGCCCCATCTGGGTCAGCCAAAGCAGCATTTCTCCCACTGCTGCTCCTGCTCCCACTTGACTCTTCTGAGAAGCATGATTTACAGCCAAGGGCTGTACCATGTGTTGATTGGGTGGTCCAAATTGCTGCACACCCACCTGCTCCTGTCCTGCTCTGTCCCTGTTGTACCATGGGACAGGCTGTGGGGTTGGTGCCTCCTGGGAAGGGCCATCAGGCTTGCTGCAGAAGCTGCCCCCTGCCAGTGGGGCTTCTGGGTGCTGCCTAGAGCATCAGACAACATACCAGTCCCTTTGGCACATACCCAGGGTGCCTACCCACATCTTAGCATAGCTCTGCGATGTCCTCACAGGGGATACTGCGCAGTAGGGAATAGGGGAGTGACCTCTGTGTCCCCTTCCTGGGCTGAGGCTCCTGGGGGAAGGAGGGAGCACCTGCCCAAGAAGGGGTCTGCATTGTGATCTCTCTGGAGCCCTGCTCTGGGTTAGCCTTGATTCCCCCATTTGAAGGTAACTGAGCCCTGGTGCAAAGTGGCTTGGCCAATGGTGCTGCCTTTTCTGTCCGGGTTTCCAGCACCAGAGGCCCTCCTGTAGGGTCATACATTCCTGAAGCTGTTCTTTCTCCTCTGGACGTGGCTGGAGGGAGGGTTTGAGCTGAGTGCAGGCAGCAGCCCTGCTGTGACTGCTGGTACAAGGCTGCAGTAAAACATTACGAGCGTTAGAACAGGGCCAGCCTGTGCCATAAAGCTGTCACTGCTAATGGAGATCATCTCCGCTCTGGGTGGCGTAACTCCACGGCTGGAAGAGCTGGAGTCGAATGGAGCAGAGGGCAACACACAGTATGGCACAGTCAGGAAACTGGCTTGCAGACCACTATGCTGCCAGCTTCTTCCCACATTTCCAGCTGGACCCGTCCAAGCCGTTTGTGCCTAAGAGAGCAGGTGATCCCTCCACCCCTGTGTGGCAGCCAGGACAGAGCACTTTGTCAAAGGGCAAAAGAGCGTCGTGCATCAGAGATATTAGTGTCTGGCCCCTTGCCAGGCCCAGGCAGAGAAAGCAGCTTGGCCATTCATCTGTCCATGCAGCCTGCATCTGGCTGAGCAGCAGCAGTGTCACTCCTGCTCATGTTTTGTCTCAGTGTTGCAGTTCATGCTTGCTTCAGGGGGAAAAAAAAGGCAAGAGCAGTTTGTGCTCTCTGGGTCTAATTCGTTAGTGAGTTTCTCCTGGGGTGCTCTGCCACCACAGCATGGGAGCAGTGCTGGTGCAGGCAAGGCTGGGATCAGAGCTTCCCCCAAGCTCAGCTTTCATTCTGAGCTGTGATTAATTGCAGTTAGCACTCCTCTGTAATTTCAGAGAACAATTGGGTGATGTGCCTCGCAGCTGCTTTCATTGAAACCTGACAAGGCATCAGCAGGCTGCTGTGCCCTGGGCTGAGCCATGCTGGGATTCTTCTGGGAACCCCGTCCCCTTTCCCCATCCATGGCAGCACCTTGGGGGACTCGTGCTCCTTCCCTGTTTCTCTTGGGGTGAGCTTGTGCTGTAGGTCTGAGATGCTCTCCCCATGGAGATCTGAGTCTTCTCACCCTGGAGGTTTTGTGGCCAATCTGGATATTCTCAAGCGCAGTAGTGTTCAGGGTTTGGGGTTTTGCAGTACTGTGGTGTGAGCCACTGGGGAGGTTTGGGGTATTTGGGATAAGTGTCTTGTTCCTCTGCTCTGCCTATTCATCTGCCTGAGTTGTGCTAGCAATTTCTAAAGCAGTTAGGAAGGCTGAGGGAAATTGCTTTGAGGTCAAGACCTGCTTTAGCCTGTAATGAATTACTACGCCTGGGCTTTAAATCTTTGCAAACAGAGGATTATGGTGGTGCTACATTGTAGGGAGGTCTGGGGATTGCTGTACTGCCGGCTGCAGGGAGTGTGGCCTTTCCCTTCAGCTGATAGAGGGTGATGGATGTTAAAAAAATGAATTGAGATACAGCCTGGGTTGCAGCTTGGATACTATTTCTCCTTGATTTATATTTCTGCTTGGATGCTTCCTAGAGCAAGCAGTATATTTCTTGCTTAACCTCATGGGGCTTTTTCCTTCGTAAATGAGGACAACATGGTAGACAGGACCAATTGCCAAGAGCCCTGGGTTAGTGCAGGATCTGCAGAAAATTCAGAGCTGCTGCACAGTGTCTGCCTGAAACACGAACACCAAGCACTGAGCACAATCGAAATGGCAGAGCTGCGTTCCTGTGCCAGGGGATGGCTGCGCTCAGCATCCCTGCGTCTCTAGTCCCAGCGGTGGCTTTGGGGGCTGAGAACAAAGCAGTTGCCTCCTGCTCTGGGCAGGCCTGAGGGCAGCCAGCAGTGTGTCCCCCAGGCACAATGGGGTAAGGAGTCCAGGAACCACATTGGTGTGAAGGCTGGAGCGTGGGCAGTACGGCAGAAACTCCTCCTGCCCAGGAAGGGTGCAGGCAACACAGGGCAAGCTGGGCTGTGCCTTCTGCCTGCAAGCACTGGGCAGGAGGGCAGCTGAGGGCCTGGTTTGCTGATTGCTGTGGTAGAAGCAGTGGTGACAGGCACATCTAGCCTGCAGGGAGCTGTAAAGCACCTATGTGTGATGAGTGGGGCTGAAATAGGTTGACACAATCTTTACAATCCAATTAGTGCCAAGTGCTAAGCAACATGGCCAATTTGCTCTTGGCTTTTATAACATATATAAATAGTGTTGCTATTAGATAACACCGTGGGGAATGGCTTCACTCAACTCACAGTAGGGCTGAGCTGGGCTGGCCAGAAGAGGACCATGGCTTTGCCTGAGGCTTGGGGAACCCATCTGAAGGTCTGATCTCACAGTATTTGCATTTGCTGCATTCCACTTGGCCTGCTGCAATCCTCACAACATCCCCAGATCCGCCTGGGACAAGCAGTCTTGATGAGGCATGTCTCCTGCACCCTCTCCCAGGCAGCATCTCCATAAATTGGACTTGTGTGCTTTGGAAGAGGCTGTGAAAAATGCAGGCAGGGGCCTGACCCTATTAATGAGCTCAGGCCTGGCCTTGCTAATGATGTCATGCAGCCTCTCTTTGCTCTCAGCTTTCCCACTACAAGTGGAAGATGCTTCCATGTCTGCACAACCCTCCTTGTCTCTGACACAGTACCACTGGCAATCATGTTTCTGCAGACTGTCAGCAGTTCTGTGCAGGCAGGGGCTGTCATCTCTGCCCTGGGGGAGGCCTGTGTCAGGTCACTGGCAGCTGCAGAGCTTGTACAGGTGCTGCTGAGAGTGTTGTGGCTGACTGAATTATTGACGGCATCTTTGTTGGGAATTGCTGTGATGCTTCAAGCCAGGCAGGCTGTGGCAGCTGGAGCTGGGAAGTGCTCACAGAGTTCATAGCTTTTCCCAGAAGTAGATAGCAGAAGGTGAGTGTGTAGTTTAGTGTGGCTGCTCCTGCAGCAGCACTTCCAGAAATGGAAAGGCTGGGTCAAAGCTACCTCCTGTTTGTTTCGGTTATATGGAGAAGTGGTCTTCTGGAAGGAACAAGAGAGTGGATAAAATCAGAATGCTTTGGGTTGGAAGAGACTTCAAAGGTTATATAATCCAGCCTCCCTGCAGTAAGCAGGGACATCTTTAACTAGATCAGATTCCTCAGAGCCCAATCCAACCTGATCTTGACTGTTTCCAGGGATGGGGCATCTACGACTTGTCTGGGCAACTTGATCTAGTGTTTCACTGCCCTCCCTGTGGAAACAGACAGATGGGAGATAGAAGGATGGAAGCAGGAGATCACCAGAAAGGGTTTCTGAAGTAAATCACGTTTGAAATGCGCTGTGTTAAATGCTGTCATGGTGGTTAAAGTTTGATAACTTTATTTGCCCTGAACTGGCCAAGTCTTACCCACAGGCCTGATTGCGCCAAGGCCTTATTGGGTGGGGTCCATTAAGCTGATTATCACTGCTTTGCAATTTTGTCTGATGGAGCTGCCTTTTCCTCTTTGTGCTTGCAGAAATAACACAGATCATCCAGGTAGACTTGGACCTGAAGTACAAGACCAACATCCGAGACCTGTTTGATGAGTTTGACAACTTCCCAGAGGGAGCAGTCATTGGGATTGCCAGGGAAATGCAGCCAGTGTACAGGTACAGTCCCCTCCCCGTGGGGAGCAGGGAGTGGCGTGGGAGTGGGCAGCAGGCAGCTGGTGTGTCTCCTCTTAACTCGTGTTGTTCTTTGGGAAAAAATCTAGAGGGAAGCAGTCTCCCTCCTTTAATCCCTGCAGGGGAACTTAATCTGAGATTTGTAGGTTGGTATGAAGCAAGTGCACAGCATTGCTGTGGTTTTCTTGTTCTCACACACCATTACAGGGCTTCCAAAGCCAAGTTCCTGGTCGTTGGTGCCAAAATCCATACCTAGATTATTGCACGTTTGCTGCAGGCGTGTTTGCCCAGCCGTGCCTGCTGAGGTGCTGTGGTTGCATTCTGAAGCATTAGTTGCTCTGTCTGGGATCAGCGGTCTTGGCTGTGAATATTGCTGAGAGTAGGAGTTGAGCTTGGGCAACAGCGCGTAGGAGTTGAGCTTGGGCAACAGCACATGAGGATAGCCCCTGGTCACTTGTTCTTCTGACCCTCAGTCCACCAGCTGTGGTGGCAGCTAGCAGTGGGAGCTGTGCACTGAGGGGTGGCCCTGCTCTTCTCGCTCACAGGCCGCTGTTGTTGGGCTTCAGGGACACAGATATTCACAGGCTTCTGCTTAAAGAAATTGGTTTCGTTTAGCCTGTGTCGTTTCAACTATAAACCTCAGGTTTTGTTTTAATCTAGGGTGAATGAGATCATCAACTTAGGAGGCTTTAATGGCTTCTCAGCTGAGCAGAGCTGGAGTGTCTTAGATGGCTTGGCTGGATTTGGTAATCCTAATGAAAATGTTCTTGGAGAAAGATAAAAAAGCTTAAGAGTTCTATATGCAGCCATCCCTGCTCCATGTGCATCCGGATGGGAGGAGGGTGGAGACAGAAGTTCACCAGCAGGGGATTGATGGTCATTAATCACTACTGATCATTTCCTTAAAGCCCAAGACAGCTGAAAGCATGCTCATGAGAGTGCCTCTGGCTGCTCACACTGCAGAAGTCACCACTGTTCCTAGGCTGTGCCCATGGCAGAAGTGTCACCTCCCCTACTGGCTTGTGCTCTTGGCAGGGAGAGCTGGGACCAGAGGAAGGTCTCAGCTCTACGGCAGCGCCACGCCTGGAGCACAGAGGGCTCCTGTATCAACTTCGGGTGTCCTGGCAGGATTTTGCTGCCCAGAATGGTAAATCCAGTGCCAGTTAATCACATCCAATTGTTGGAGCTTAGAGCAGGATGGAAGGAGCAGGGACAGGCGAGTGCAGCCGTGGGACTGTGTTGCACTGTCAGCCCCAGCCAGCGCTACCCAGCAGGGGCAGGTCCCCTCAGTGGTGCAGCCTATGGTGGGATAAATGAAGCCTTTGTTTGCCATGGTTGGTGCAGGGTGGAATCACTCCCTGCTTCTGTCTCTGCAGTGATCACTTTTGCAGTATTGTCACGCAGAGCTAGGGAGTGGGGATGGTGTTCTGCTGTCTGCATGTGGTTTGTGGGGCCAAGCGTGCTTGGAGGGGGGACCAAGTTAAGCTTTGAGGTGCTCCACGGGAGGGTCTGATCTCTGTCACTGCAGGAGACAAGGCACAGGACCAGAGGGCTGAGCACCAAATATCTGACTTGAGTCAAAGCCGTGCTGTTGCCGCTCCTGCCGCCTGCAGTGGGGACAAACAAGCCAAACTGTAACAGCCCTCACAGGCTGCGTTTTTGGTCTGAACTTTCTGTTGTTGCAGTTTTGGCATTCTGGGTCACTTTGGGCCGTGTTGTGCTTTTCGTCTTGCGTTGTTTTGATCTTCATGTGAAAACAAGTTCCTGATCCTCCTTGTCATCAGATCACCCGGTGTGGGGCGAGCTGTGCAAACGCCAGCCTGCCCTCCTGCCAAGTCCTCCACCCCATGGAGCTTGCACCTCGCTGCTGAAAGGGTTTCCAGATGAAAACATGAGCTGACAAAGCATGACTGTTTTCATGAAAAAGCTGATCTTTGCTATTTATATACTTCGAGCGAGATAAAAACACGTCGTAGGTGTGAAGGAAGTGGTGCTGGCTCCAGCCGTGTGATTTGCCGTGTGTGCAGGCTTGAACTATCAGTTGGGAAAGTGGTTGTTGGGGTGAAGGAGGGTTACAGAGTTGAGGGCAGGAGCACTCTGTTGCCACTTGTGTTTTCCCCCCACTTTGTGCAGCTCCCTGGAGCACCAGTGTTGTGTTTGCACTGGGCAAAACACTGGGCTTGGTGTGTGTCAGCAGGACTTCCCTGGCCTTGCTCATTCAGCGATGGACTGGCACCGTCAGAGCAGATCAGTAAGGCAGTGGTTGGGAAAGGTCTGGGTGCCGTCTTCCCCTCTCTGTAGCAGTGAGGAAGGTGGATGGATATCAGTCCACTTGGGTGTGCTGGATCCTTGCTACGTGGCTGCCCGGGAAGGTTGTGGAGTCTCCCCCTCTGGAGATGTTCAAAACTCACCTGGATGCATTCCTGTGTAATCTGGTGTAGGTGATTCTGCTCTGGCAGGGGGTTGGACTGGATGGTGTTTCAAGGTCCCTTCCAGCCCCTAACATTCTGTGATTCTGTGATACCTACTTGGCCCTTTACAGGAGGTAACGGGTGCAGACCGGCAGGTTTTGAGGACAATGCACTGTTCTCTGGAAGGTGGTGCTGTTCCCACCCGATGCCTCTTGGCTGTCTGCACTTTTCAGGCACAGGCTGGGACTGCAGAAGGCTTGTGAGAAATGGAGGAGCAGGAGAACAGTAAATGGGAAATATCCTGGAGCCTGCTTGTACATCCTGAAGGTAGGGGAAACCTCCAGACAGCAAAACAGGATGGCACAGGAGCATTTCCACTTGCTTGACTCATGCTGAAACAATGCCTAGCTGCTGTTTGTCTTGGACAGATGCATTTATCTGAGCAACAGGATCTCCTGGCCCTCCTGTGAAACGAATGCTGGGCTTTAACTCTTGTGCAGCCTGGGACTAGCCTGGCCTCTGTGAGGTTTGCTCAGGGTGGTTTGGAGTGGCCTGCAGAGAGCGGTGGCTTCTGCTGAAGCTGTGTGTGGACTGCCCTGCAGATCCACCTCTCCACTGGTGTCTGGAAAGGGGTTCTGGGGGCAGAGGAGGTGGTCTCCATGAGAGCACAGTGAGGGCATCCACGTGCAGAACTCCCTAGGGGCCTTCATGCCAGCCTGGCTCAGCTCAATATTGCCAAAGGGAGAAGCCTCCCCATTTTGAAGCAGCCCTACAGCTGAGATGAACAGAGTGGAGAGCCACTGTGGCACTCCCAGAAATGTCCTAAAAACTCTCTGGTTACAGAAGGCTCTTACTGAGTTTCCTGGTTCTAGATGCCTCCCATCAGGCTGGTGGTATGTGAGAGGAAGCAGGGCAGCTGTACTGATTGCACAGCTGCCCTCAGCAGCCTCAGCAGAGCACTCCACTGTGCTCCCTGCTCCCATCCTGGCCTCTGTGCTTCCTATGTAGTGTGAATGCTGTGTACTCAGTACTGCCCCAGTGTTGCTCCCCTCAGAGGTCCCTTTGGGGAGGAGTGGTCTGATGGTAACCCCCAGGTTGTCAGATGGGTGCTTTTTACTCCTTTTCTCCGGCTGGGATGTAGGTACCTGCTGTGATAGTGGAGCTCGGGAAAGATCCCAGATCTCAGATTCCATAGTGCACATAGCTGGGGCTGGAAGGGTGGCTGTTGCCTTCATTCCTGCCATTGGATGAGATCTCCACTACTCTGTGACAAGAAGCTAATAAAAGCTGGAGGCATCTTGGGAATCTGCAGTAGTGGAAATGATAAAAGTTTCTCCTGCAGGAAAGGATATCTATATCAAAGGGACAGCGACAGACTACAAGGGACTGACACTTGAGGTCTTGTATGGCTGCAAGGTCATTCGGCTTTGCTTCTGCCTAAAACCTAGGGGGAGCTTGAATAGGACGTAGCTTTGTGGAAAGGAAAAGCTTTGTTCCTGCTTGTGATCATGTGGGAGCTGCTGTAGGCATGCTGTGTGCTCCGTCACACAGGCTGTGTTTGTTTGAGAGCTGGTAAAATAAGCCTGAGAAGCCCATTAATGAGTGGAAGCAAGCCTGAGCACCCCGCGGGCCCGGAGGCACTTGCAGCGCTCAGCAGCGGCTGGGAGCTCAGCAGCAGCAGTGCTATGTCACTTGGGCAGGCGTTTGGGAGAGGATCAGACTTGTCCTGGGCTGTGAGCAGGCCAGTGCTGAATCCACAGCCAGGCCAGGCTGCAGCACATCTGGCCTGAGGCAGTACGTCCTGTACCTTCTCCTGGGATCTAAAAATAACCCCAAAGCACTGTTGGCCTCTCTGAGCAAGGAGGAGCAGCTGGACTCCCAGGGAATCAGCTGAGGCAGTGATGGTAGCTGTTTAGATACAGCAGTGCAGGTGGGCTGTTGGCTGGGACAGAGCCCTCATAGAATGGGAGGCATTAGAAGGGACCTCTGAAGATCACTGAGTCCAATGCCCCTGCCAAAGCAGGGTTCTAGTTTGTATCCATTGCCCCTTGTCCTATCACAGGACGCCACTGAAAAGAGCCTGGCACCTTCTTCTTGACACCTGTCCTTCAGATATTTGTAAACATTCATATGATCTCCTCTCAGTCTTCTCCAGACTAAACAGCCCCCAGCTCTTTCTGCCTTTCCTCATCAGACAGATGTTCCAGTCCTTTCATCATCCTCATAGCACTCCATTGGTCACTCTCTAGTATATCTCTGTCCCTCTTGAGCTGGAGAGCCCAGAACTGTACACAATACTCCAGATGTGGCTTCACCAGGGCAGCGTAGAGGGGGAGGAAAATCCCCCTTGACCTCCTGGCCACTCACTTCTTAATGCACCCCAGGACACCATTGGCCGTCTTGGCCACAAGGGCACATTGCTGTCCCATGGATAACTTACTGTCCAGCAGGACTCCAAGGTCCTTCTCCATGGAGCTGCTTTCCAACAGGTCTACCTCTAATCTGTGCTGATGTGTGGTGCTCCTCCTCCCCAGGTGCAGGACTCTTCTTGTTGATCTTCATTAGGTTCCCCTTTGCCCGGCTCTTCAGTCTGTCCAGGTCTTGCTGAATGGCAGCACAGCCTTCTAGGGTATCAGCCACTCCTCCCGGTGTGGTATCATCAGCAAACTTGCTGAGCGTACACTCTATGCCCTCATCCAGGTCATTGATGAAGATATTGAATAAGACTGGACCCAGTACTGACCCCTGGGGAACACTACTAGTTGCAGGTCTCCAACTGAACTCTGCACCATTAATCACAACCCTTTGGACTCTGTTGTTTAGCCATTTCTTGATTCATCTCATCTTCCACTCTTCTGACCCAGACTTCCTGAGCTTGCCTACTAGGATAGGATAGGATAGGATAGGATAGGATAGGATAGGATAGGATAGGATAGGATAGGATAGGATAGGATAGACCAGGTTGGAAGAGACCTCCAAGATCATCGCATCCAACCCATCATCCAACACCATCTAATCAACTAAACCATGCGACCAAGCACTCCATCAAGTCTCCTCCTAAACATCTCTAATAATGGATGTTATGGGATACAGTCAAAAGCCTTGCTAAAGTCAAGGTAGACAGTATGTGCTGCTTTCCTTGCATCTACCAATCACACCATCATAGAAGGCTATCACATTAGTCTTTGACTCCTGAACTTCTCGGATTCACCTGAATGTTTCAGTGTCTAGAGGTAAGTGTCACACCAATGGCATCTTGGGGTTGCTGGGGTCCCCGGATGCACTGGTAGGTCATCAGCCCCTACATGCTAAACATCCTGGGCAGGTGGTTAGATCCAGTATTTGCACAACTGCTGTCATCTTCAGTGGTTACTGTTTTTTGTCATGGGAGAGCATGAACTGAAGAAAGAGCAGGTCTGTGCAGGATAATGATGCTTTTTGAGAGGTCTTAGCTTGGTACTGCTAAAAGACAATGCTGTTTGTGGGCAGTGACAAAGCTCAAGTTGCCCTTTGTGGTGCAGGCATTTGAGACTCCCTGCACCCCAGCAAAGGTTTTACAGTGGGGTAGGGAGGGGAGTTTGGACAGTAGATGCTAATAGAGATCATAAACCATCTGAGCCTGGATTTTGAATCTGCTCTGGAAAGTGACTGTTGGGGCTGAGCATCCAGATGTGAGCTTAGTGGAATGGATGGGGCCACTTTGGCAGCCAGAGGGCAGCTGGTGCTGCTCAGCCAAGGGCTTCCTCACCAGCACTGGTGGAGAAGGAGTTTCCAAGAGCTGAATCCCTTTCTTTGACAGAGCAAACAAACAGCAGGAAATCAAGAGGCTTTTCTGCATAGCTGGGATGCTTTCTGGAGTGATGCAGTGCTGAGACTGCACAAGGAAGCTCCCAACAATCCTCTGGAGGGGTTCCTGCAATGCCCTCCTGCTCTCTGAAGCTCAGTGGTGGTTCCCTTTATACCAGGACTCTCCTGCAGGAGCAGTATCCTACAGCTGGGACTCCCAAACAGGGATGGAGAGATAGAGGCCTTTTATTTCTCCTCCCCATCACAGCAGGGGAGCATCTGTGAAGGGGGAGCATCTCCCCTGTTCCTGAGAGCAATGGGGTGGCCTGGGGGTAGGCAGGCAGGACAGCGCTGCTAGGACAGACACCATTCACAGTTGTTAACAGAAATCTGCCATTTTGGCAATAATTAGGCCTCTGATGTTTTACAGTGCCCCTCTGAAAGGGATGCCCTCATCCATCCCTCTGCTGAACGGGCACATGGTCTGACAGACAGAGCAGATTACGCTGTGTGCTGGTAGTGCACAGGTATTGGGTCTGTAGAGGGAAGGACACTGGTGTCACCCAGGCAGGGATTTATGGTCCTCTCTCTATTTTCAGGGTGATTTTAATTTTAGCACCAGCATGGGGTGAAAATATTTCAGATGGTGAGGGGGACCAACCTTGAAAATCCATATCCCAAGGGGGAGTTTCACTTATGAGCTGCATTTGCCAGTTGCTACTAATCGTCTATTTGAGTGCGACCATTTTTGGCCAGCTAAGTCCATGCAGAAGTGTGGTCATCAACAATCAATTTGCTGCTCCAAATACTGGCTTTTTGAAAGCTGGGCATGCAGACTCTGCTGTGGTGGAGACCAGCCATGCACAAACATAATTCATGCATTGTGTGAGAAGTTTATTAAGCAATTACTGATGTTTTCATCGATGAGCTCAGTTTGTCAGCATTTTCTGAAGAGGGCTGGAGGTCCAGCCTGAGCTGGACCCTTGCCATGAATCCTGCAGGGGAGGGTAAAGTGGTCCCAATGTGCACACCAACACACAGAATCACAGAACGTTAGGGGTTGAAAGGAACCTCAAAAGATCATCAGTCCAACTCCCCTGCCAGAGCAGGATCACCTAGGGCAGGTCACAGAGGAACATGTCCAAGTGGGTTTTGAATGCCCGCAGAGAAGGAGACTCCACAACCTCTCTGGGCAGTCTGTTCCAGGGCTTTGCCAACCTCATGGTGAAAAAGTTTTCCCTTATGTTCACATGGAACCTCCTCTGCTCCAGCTTACACCCGCTGCCCCTTGTCCTGTCACTGGACATCCTTGAGCTGAGCCTGGGTCTGTCTTCCTGACACTGCCCTGCACATCTTTATCAACACAAATGAGGTGACCTCTCAGGCTCCTCTGCTCCAAGCTAAAGAGCCCCAGCTCCCTCAGCCTTTCCTCAGCAGGGAGATACTCTACTCCACATCCTACCCTTTGTCCTGGTCTGGGAATTGTGGTTGCTTTGCCCCAGGGTGATGTATTCCCTGCAGAGCTATGTCAGTGATGCTCATCTCTGGGTATGGATTTTCCTGTGCTCAGCTGCTCAGCCTCAGCTAAGGCGTGCTGGGCCCGGCTGGTACTGACCCTGCCACCTCAGGTCCTTAAGGGGTTTAGTGTTTGTATATGGAAATAAGCATTTAGTGACAAGGGCTGCTTTGTTGCAAAGCCTCCCCCTGTAGCAGGGCTGAGCTCACCCAGCCAAGATCTGGCAGCACTGGTGTGGAAAGGGGAACTGTGCCTCAGATGCTGCACTGTGTACAGCCCTGGGGCATCTGTCTCCCTCTGGCTGCAATGGGAACTTTTAAGGGCCCATCTTCACTGCAGGGATCACTTTGGGTGGAGGGGGAGATGACCTTTTCCTGAGGGCTAATCCTGGTTGAATAGTGATGGTAAGGGGCTGGCAGCTGCCTGCCAGTGAGGTTTAACCAAGAGGAGGAGAAGGGGGCAGAGAGGAGCAAGAGGTGGTGTTCTTGATGAGGATTAGGTGGGAAAGCCACTGTTACCACCTGGACAGACGACCCCATTATCCCCATTCCATCACTCTTTCCTCCCCATCACCCACACTGTCTCCCCTGCGTGGGGCAGAAGCCACTGGCCGAGGGTTCTCTATGCTGCTGTGGGAGCCATGTTCTTTTTAAGCTTCTGTCTGTTGTCCCCAGAAGCCTTTACTCAGACTCCGCACTGGCAAGAGCTGGGACCAAACCAGTGAGTTCCAGCAAGCAGTTTGCTGGTGTAGTGCTGTTTATGGCATCCAGAATCTTGACTATCCCTTATTTTTGTGACTTTATCCTGTGGCTGTTAGCTTTGCCTGGCCCTTTGATGAGGGAGAGGCTGTGCAGCCTTCCTCCCTGCGTACCTTGCTGCTCAGGCTCATGCAGTGCCCATGCACAGTGCACAGCAGCATCCGGAGACCCTACAGTCTTCCAGGAGCATCCTCTGACTGCAGCCGTCCAGCATGTCATCTCTTTTTGACTTAGCCCCTTAGTTCCCCAGCTACATGGGAGGAATCCTGCAGGCTGTCCAAGTTTCTTCAGATGTGGCCACATGGAGAGGATCCATGTCCTCATGAGCAAGGCAAGCAGTGGTGCTGTGCAGCTAGCATGGTAGGGTTGCAGCCTCTTAAACATCTCAAACAGGTACAGATACACAAGCCCAGTCTATTGTCTGTGGGGACAGTGCTTTAGGCTTGCTGTTGGTCACCCACCTGGCAGTAAGTCCTCTACCCTGTCTTTCCTGCCAGTAAGGGCACCCTGCTACTTTACCAGCAGTTTCCAGCTCATCCCATAGTGTTGTTCCATAACCCAGAGCTGAAGTAAACGTGACACAGACATAGAAGTACGTGGGTTTGGACAGAGTCTTCCCCCTGCTTGTTGCTCTGCATGAAAGCAAGAGGAGGAACCACAGAACAGAGCTGATAGATGGAGTGGTCCCTTCTGCCCTTGGCAGCTGTGCTTATGAGGCATTGTGGAGGCTGTGTTGGCAGCTCTGAGGCTGAGGCTCCTGACTGCTGCCCTTCGAGGCCAGGGAGGTGTGGCCGGAGCACCCTGTGCTGGGCCAGCAAGGGAAGTCCTGGTGGAAGCAGGGTTTTTATCTGGACTGCCTGGGCCTGGTGTTTGAATGCTTGGAAATGCTCTTCTCCAGATGTTTCCTAGCACATGCCGGCTGTGTTTATAAACAGCTCCTCAAAGCAAAGCCCTCCGGGGCCACAGGCGCTGCTCGTGGCACTGGCCCCACACAGCTCCCCTACACTGTGCTACAGGGTCAGGGGCCTAGGTCACCTCTTTCCCCTTCTCTCTAGAGGGGCCAAGGCAGTTAACAAAAGCCCGAAATGCCTTCTCTTCCTTTCTCCTCCCCTCCTCCCAGCCAGCAACTTCCTGCCCCGTTGCATCCCACCAAGCCAGCGTATCCAGGCTGCCTTCCTGCCCTGGCTTTGTCTGCCAGTGGGTGGGGAGACAGACGCCCCAGAGCCGAGGCTGGTGACACCCTGCCCTGCCTGAGCTGCCTGTTCCAAGGGTGATCCTGGCTGCTTCAGAGGCTTGGGGCAGGGAGATGTTTCCATTGCATCCAAAAGCCAAGCAAAATTCAGGCTGAAGAGATGCTGCCAGCAGCCCTGCTAGAATGCCTTTCCTTCCCTGGAGAGGCTGTGGCTTGGTGCTGCGAGCAGGTGCCTGAGCAGCTCCCGGATGGGGCTGCCTGCAGCTCATTGCATCCTGGATTTTGGTCCCTGGGGACAGCCCTGTCCTCCCCCTCAACCCTGTGGTCCCTATGTGTGGCCAAGGTAGGATGGCCCCATCACACCAGCACCAGGAGGAAGGGCTGAACAATTGCTGCTTGTCAGTCAGTCTCTTCTCCCTGCAGAAAGGGGCATGTTGCTCCCTCCTTATTATCAGTCTTCAGTGAGCAATCCACTGGGGAGTGGCGTGGCTGAGGAATGGAGTCATTTCTTACAGGCCTGCTCTTACCCATGGCAGCCTGGCAGTGGTTGGCTTGGGCTCAGGCACTTGTCTTTTACTGGTCTAGCTTCTCACAGGGCACATAATCCTGTATCTTAGGCAGCATGGGTTTGGAGCTGAGAGCTTGAAAAGAGTTGGCTCCACTGCTGCGGAGCTGGAAAGGTGCCCCCATCTGTGAATCTGCAACATTGCTCCCCCTCTCCCTCCTGCCAGCTTCCAGCATCCTGTTTTGGGCATGGGGATGGCTTTCATAGCACTTCTAGGGAGAAGCAGAGAGAGCAGACTATGCAGAGGTGGGCTTGAGCCAGTCTCTGCTCAGATCCCTGAACCTGAGCACTTTGGGAGGCTGATGGGCGCAGGGCCGCATCTCGTCTTGGCAGCTTGAGCTTCCCTCTTCTCTAATGCTGCATGGAGCACACTTTGCTTTTGTCTCATGAGTATCCACGAGTCATCTCTGTGGTGGCCTCGTGCTTGTCCCCAAGACACAACTGCTCTTTACAGAGGCAGAGCCCTTTTATCCTTCCCTGCCCTTTAGATCAGATGTGCATTGCTGCCTGTGGGCTCTGATGAGGCAGCCAGTCTCCTTCCCCAGAAGACGAGACAGCTGCTCAAAAACTGAGCCCTCTTTCCAGGGAAAACTGGCACTTGGAAAAACCCTTTCCATCCTGGCAAAAGGGTGCAGTGTGAAGACCCTCAATGCAATGAGAAATGTCAGAGGCTTGAATCTAAAGCATCTAAATGGAGAGTTGTAAGAGAGAGATGCTGCGGGATGGTTGTGGTTCTCCAGATCAGGAAGGAGAAGAGGTGCTCGCTGTTGACACCATTGATAGATCCACATTTTCTGCTGGGGTAGTTGTGCTGGTGCCGTTGAATCCTGCCTCTTAGTGCTGTACTGAGGACCCAGAGGACAAGCCAGAAGGGTGGATTTCATAGTCTGATCTCTGTACAAGCTGTTGAGCAAGTGCTTGTTGGAGCTTACAAGAAGACCTTACAAGAGCAATGCATTTTGAATGTTTGCATGAGGGAGTAGCTACTGTCACTCTGCAGCCGTCCCTGATGTCCCTGCATCTGCTTACACCCAAATTAGCCCAGCTTCAGCTTCCAAGCACAAAACCACTTTGTGTGCTAAATCCACACCATCTACCAACAAATTCTTGTCAATTTTTGGTAGGTTATTGGCAGATTGGTCAGCATCTGGCAGACTCACAAAGGAACCAGCAGCAGCCTGGGCTTATTCTTTCTAACAGTATTTCTCCCCAAGATCTTCACAGCAGGGTGCAAAAACCAACCTGCTGTAGCTTAACCTCAAGTGTTAGGGCTGCAAAGGCGAGCTGGGTGCTGGCAGCCCTGGGCTGTCAGACAGTGGGGTGGGGGCCATGGATCCTTCCTGCCCTCTTCCAAACCACTGGCTCAAGCAGCTCTCAGCTGCCAGCTTTGCAGCTGAGGGTGCTGCCTGGAGACAGAAGAATTTCACTCCTAATGGAAGTGATTTTTTGAGGGCAGATTCAACCCAAGCTGCTTGGATAATAGCTTGATGAATTCAATTCCTGCAAGTGGGAGCAGCCAGCATGTGTACCTTGGGGTGTGCTCACTACTCCCGGCCTGAGGAAAGAGCCAAATGCTTTTTGGGCTGCTTGCTTAGATATGCATTTGAATCAACTTCTGAAGTTAGTTTTGTATATTGCTAGATGTGTGCCCCTCCTCTGCTTGGCAGCTGGAAATTAGCTGGTGAAGACTGAATCTGCCTGAGCTGCTACTGCTGAGCTTTCCTAGGGCTGCCAATGCTGAAGGCAGTGCTTGTTTAGCTAATGAGATGTTGCCACCGGATTTCTATTTTTATTGTGAAGAAATACTTCTGCCACTCAGATTTATTTCAAGCCTTCTTTTTGCACATCCTCAAACTGGGGCTCATCTTTGATCCAGAGCTTCCCCATAATCAAATAATAATAATAATGATGATGATGCTGTGAGCAAAGCTGCTGAGATCCCCTGAACTGCAGAACAGTTTCCTGGTGTGTACCAGCCACAGGGAACACTCCTGGTGGTTCACCCTGGGCACTGAGGATGTGGTTTGGCCTCTCTGCACAGCCGTGTGAGCAGTCACGCAGTGTCCAACTGGCTCACTAGAGTGATGCTGATTAGAAACAAAAAGGGCTTTAGGAGAGAGCAAGAGTGGTTTGAGGACTGGGCAATATCCTGTGCAGCAGGATGGAGAGAGGCACAGCCTGTGAAGCACCAGACTGCTCTGGGAAGCTGGCTGCCTCCAGCCAGCAGAGGACAAGCACTGCAAGATCGCCTGGGTGAGTGGTAGATCCTGTGCTGTGATCCAGACCTGCCCAGACTTGAGGTGGCTACTCTTTGGCCTGCGTTCCCTGACTTTCCTGTTGCTCCTCTCTCTCCTTGCAGGCACACCTTCTGGCAGTATCGCCGGGAGAACCCCCAGACCAAAGTCGGGGATCCCCTCCTGATGGGCTGCCCGGCTTCAACAGCGGTGTCCTGCTCCTGAACCTGGAAGCCATGAGGCAGTCCAAGCTCTACAACCAGCTGCTGGAGCCTGCCATGGTGCAGAAGCTGACCGAGAAGTACCACTTCAAGGGGCACCTTGGGGACCAGGACTTCTTTACCATGGTGGGGATGGAGCACCCAGAGCTCTTCCACGTGCTGGACTGCACGTGGAACCGCCAGCTGTGCACGTGGTGGCGGGAGCACGGCTACAGTGACGTCTTCGAGCAGTACTTCCAGTGCCAGGGGAGGTCAAAATCTACCACGGGAACTGCAACACCCCCATCCCTGATGACTAGGCCACAAGCACCGAGCCCTGCAGAGCCCTGTGGCCTACACCAGCAGGCTCTAGCGGTGACCATCCCTGCTCCATTGCATCCCAGGGAAATCACTAGACATCCCAAGACTATTGGGTGTCCTGCTGCCTTTCGCCTCTTCTCTCCAGGAGGAAGCAGTCTGGGAGCTGGAGCAGAACACCCACAGCCACCATGGCCAGACTCAGCCTTGGGGCAAGCCCATGGTACCTGTCTGTCCCACACACTGGGGCATGGGAACGGCTGAGGGGGCGTCAGGTGACCACTGCTTTTGCAGGTGGCAGGGTGCTGCTGCCTGGGTGCTGCGCAGCCTTGCCTGATGATCAGCTGGGGTTTGTTTTGGCATTCCTCAGTGGCCCATCTCTGCACTTCACACAGCAGTGTGTGCCTGGAGAGCAGACACTGTCCTCAGGTCGTCTTCTTTTGAAGCATTCCAGAAAGGCAAAAAGGGTTTTCAAGACTGAAAAGGTGCTTTAAATTTTGCTACTTGTAAGCAAAAATGCAATGCTAGGTGAGCCTTATGTTGGTTCTTCTTAGCAATAAAAGCTTTACTGGCCCAGCTTGTCACAGAAATGTTCTGTGAGTGTGCACCAAGAGGGTCATTTTTCTAGCTTTGCCTTTGACCTTACACACAAGAATAAAGCTGCAGATGTAACACACTCTAGCTGATTTTCTGTGGCACAGTCCTGTGCAATAGAAGGCTTCATGCTCTTCTCACCACGATTCAAAAGCAGTTGCTGTATATCTCTTGGGCAGCTGAATGTGGTGCCCCACATAGCTTATCACTGTGATTTATCTCACATCTGTCCCCAGCAAATGATGCAAGTAAATGGGCCATGGTGCAGATAAATAAGCAGGATTCAAGGAAACAAAAATAGTATCATCACCTTAGCCCGGGTTGGGTTGGAAGGATCCAGGAGGGTTGGAAGCATCCAGGAACTGCCCGTGATGTGAATGAGCAGGTTTCAGGCGTGAGCACTCTGCTCCCTGGCCTGGCTGGTGGGTGCAAGTTCTCTGTTGGAGGAGCTGCACACACATTAACCTGCTTTCAGCCCTGTTTCTTTACCCTGAACCTCAGCTGTGTGTCTGTGTGCACCTGTGACATGCACATGCAAGAGAATGGAATGAAGCTGGAGGTGGGGAGATTCAGACTGGAGGTGAGGAAGAAGTTCTTCACCATGAGAGTGGTGAAGCCCTGGAATGGGTTGTCCAGGGAGGTGGTTGAGGCCCCATCCCTGGAGGTGTTGAAGAGCAGGCTGGATGAGGCTCTGGCCAGCCTGATCTAGTGTGAGGTGTCCCTGCCCATGGCAGGGGGGTTGGAGCTAGATGATCCTTGTGGTCCCTTCCAACCCTGACTGATTCTATGATTCTAAGAGAAAGGGATGGGAACCCAGTGATGGCTTAAGCTAATAATGGCCCACGCAGTGTATGGCAGGAGTTTCCTGAGCTCCTTCCCCTGTGCCCATGGGTGACCGTTTATCTTTGCTGAGGGAGAGGCTCTCCTCCCCCTAACTGATGTAAGGGGAAGGGCCAGCTGTAGCACGGGCTGCAGCCCTAACCCTACCTTCTTTGTTTTGCTGAACCAGTCCACTTCTTAACAGTAGAAAAGCTCAGCCTCAGGTATGTTCACATCCCCAGGGAAGGAACAGTGAAGAGGTGGTTAAAGGTGAGTGAAAGAAGCAGTGAGTAGCCTGCTGTATTAGATTCACATTTTCACCAAACCCCAAGGTGCTCAGGCGTCGCTGGGCAGGGCAGGGCAAGCAGCCAGGGTGCTGGAGGCTGCAGTGGGGCAGGAGGTGCACCATGGTGATGCACCCTGAAGGACAAGGAGGGTTTGCTGTTGCTCTGCCCAGAGAGCATGCTCCTTGGATGTGGCACTGAACAACCTCATCTAGTGTGAGGTGTCCCTGCCCATGGCAAGGATTTGGAACTAGATGATCCTTGAGGTCCCTTCCAACCCTAACAATTCTATGATTCTATGATTCCCAAGGACTTCAGATGGAGGCTTTGCTCAGTTGGTGCCCTCTCTCATTTCCATGTGAGCTGGGTGGGGTCATCACTACATGGTGTGGAATGGCCCCGGGAGCCACCCACCTCACCCCTGCCCTGCAGTGCCATGCTGCTTTCCTGGACTTGCTGGGCGAAACAGAGGGCAGGGCTTCCTGGTGGAGTGTCACAGTCCCCTGGTTGGCATTAGGCTCTGTCACGGCCCTGGTGTGTCCCAAGATGACAGTGATTTCCCTGGTGGCTCCTGGTGCTGCCCCCTATGTGCAGCCCCTGCCGTGCCCAGGACGCTACTGCAGGGACTCGGCCCTGTGCTTGCCGGTTGGCACATGCCAGAGGCTCCAGTGACGGTGTCTCACGTGCTAAGGCAGGACCTTGCCCTCAGCTTGGAAACGGCCGTGCCGGAAATACAGGCCTGGCAGCGTGTGTCACTGGCCCTGGGGAGTGGCACAGCAAGGCGCAAACGTGGCTGCTTCATGCGGCTGAGCAGCTCTGGGTGTGGCAACTGGCCTGAAAGCATCACACTGGTCTTGAGATGGCATTGCCACAGGTGACACCAAGGCTGCATCAGGCTAGGTGCTTCTCTTCCCTCACAGCCACCCCTGTTGCTGGGCCAGGCGCTGGGTGCACTGCCTGCAGCTGGAGAATGCTCTCCACAGGGCTGGGAGCACCTCTCCCTCTCTGTAGAATCCCAGGGGCTGTGAGGGCGTACACCTCAATGCCCCAGACTGAAACCTTTTCTTAGTTATTTTCACCAAAAAATAGTAAATTCTCTTTTTTTCTTTTTTTTTGGTTCAAAATGGCAGTCCACTGGGAAGCTCACTGCAGTTTTCAGCTGGGAAGAACAGAGGGGATGGCTTTTCCTGGACACTGCAGATGGCCCAGCTCCCTCTGCAGCAGTGCCTGCCTCATGCCAGGGTCCCCGGGGCTGTGACTAAGCACTGCAGGCAGTATGGACCCCACACAGTGCTATATATAGACTCTGCATGCAGCCAAGGCCGTGCTGCCTATGCAATTATCTCCCCTTCGTGCCCTGCTGATTGCAGGCACTAATGAGCTCCAGCCACAGAAGCCATCGTGGCAGCCTGGGGCCAGCCAGCATGGGGCTGCCAGCTCAGCCTTTTCAAAGGGTGCTGCCACCGGGGCCACTCTGGGGCAGAAGCAGAACTTGCTGTGCTTGACCTGTGGGAGCTGTTTGCCCAGAGGGGCTTCATCCCTTGCAAGCCGTTCCTGCAGGCAGTGGTAATTCTTGGAAGTGTGGGGACTTTCCATCCTCATCCCTCCTTGCCTTCTGACTCCCTCCTGCTTTGCAGCCCAGCCTCAGGCAGATGCTGCTCCAGGCATAGGAGGTCAAGCCTGAAGGCCTCATGGATTCCACACCAAACCTGAGCATCTCCTCTCAGACCTGGGCATCCCTTCTTGGTTCCTGTGATGCTGACCTGGGGCTGTTGGAACCAGCAGTAGCAATTACTAGCACAAGCACAATAAAAGGAGCTTAGAAAGCATGAAACAATACTGGTTTGCCACTGGACACCAGGAGTTTGCTGTGGTCACCCTGTGGTAGGAACTCGAGCTGACGGGCAGCTCCTGGTTCTTAGGGAGCTGGCGCCATGTCCTTGACCGGCACCAGTCCTCTGCCTCTCAGAGGGGATCTGCAGACTGCTGAGCTTGGCTTTGAACTAGTTGGGACCCTTCTGAAGGCACAGTAATGCCAACAGCGCCCTGGATGAGCAGCAGGTGAGGACACACTGCTGTGACACAGCGAGCAGGGCTGGCTACAGGGGTGGGCCCACGTCCTGTGGGTCTTGGGCACTGCACCCACGGGAGAGCTCTACGGGCCATGGGCAGGGCCTGTGAAAGGGTTTGGTGGGTTTTACACGATGGAGCCCACAGCTCCTCTGTCACACCTGCAGGCTACTTGGACCTTGTCTTCTCACCTGCTTGCTGAGAGCCAAGTGCTGCTTGTGCTGGGAGCCCATGCTTTTCCAGGAGCAGCAGGGGCTTCTCCTGGATCTCTGTGTAGAAGATGAGGCTGTGGAATGCAGCATTGTGGCTTGAGCTTAAGGAGAAAGCTCAGTTGCTCATGCTCATGGGAAATTGCAGGTAAGGCAAACAGTGTCCCCTGCTTCTGGCCAGCTTTGCTCCCAGCCCTGCACTCATACTGCATGGGATTTTTGCTCTCCTCTCCTGCGTTTCGTAACGCTGTCAGTGTTTATTCTCTTACTCATTTGTACTTCTTTCCCATTTGAAACGATCAATTGTTGGTATAAACTCACCTAGGGAGCAATTACTGTAAGCCTAACCCAAACAGGCGCTGGGGGTGCTCCATTAAGCAATAGAACCACCCCCTCCCCTCTCTGCTGCTCCCAGAGGAGACGATATTTACTTTTCAGCTCTCTGCTGTTCATACCGAGCACACTTCGGCCAGCCTGCCAAGAATAACACAAACCATAACAACAGGCTTCAGCACTAAGATGGAGTTCTTGACTTTGCAAAGCAAAACAACAACAACAACAAAAAAATATCCCCCCAGATGTATTTCCAACTTATTATTTTTGCCTTTGCTGAAGAAACGCCTGGATGCAGCTGAGCGAGCAGGCACCCAAACCACCTCCTCTGCCTTCAGCAGAGCCATGAGTAGCATGAAATCTGCCCCAGGGAGCACAGGAAGAGGGGATAAGGGGGGGGGGAAGGATGAATAACAAACAAAAACCAGCAGCAGTAAGCCTGGGATGCAGGTTGGCAGCTCCTGGGTTTTGTCTTTTAACGCGCGTTTTTATCAGGTTGTTGCACTGGCTTGAGAGCTATTCCTCAGCAGCTGTGCAGAGCCGTGGGGGAACCCAGACCATCATGAGCCGTTGTGGCTTTAATTACTAATTGCAAAGCAATTGCTGCCTGGTCCAGTTGGTCTTTTCAGGGTTCGGTTTGTGGTAGTTCTCTGGAGATTATCTATTCGCTAACCGGCTGCTAATGGGGGGAGCGCTTGGAGCAAGTTAGCTCGCTGAGATATTTCACAGCTCCGTTGTTCCTAAAGCCTCAGCGTTCGCTTACACAATTTGCCTGTCAGACCAAAAAAGCTGAAATAAAGCAGAGTCTGGAGCTGCCAGAATTAGCCGTGGGTTTGTCCTTGGCAGGAGGCTTTGGCATTGCTCAGTTGGCAAAGAAGATGCTCTGATTTAAGGGGTGTTCCTAAGAGCCAGCTGCGTTTTCCTGGGGCACATGTTGTGTGCACCATTGTTGTGGCAGGTAGGAAACCATGCCCTGAGGCTCCAGCTCCCGTCTGAACAGACTTTTTCTCTTAGCTTGTCCTGGATGGAACTTGGGACCCTGCGGCTCTGCCAGGAAGCTTGTCCCCAGTGCCTTCGCTAGTGCAGCAGCCCTGGCACCAGCTTCTCCTCCCATTTAGCAACAATTTGTGACCCTGCTGGTGACAATCCTAAACCCGTGCAAGCCACAGGCTCCACAGAGCCGCATTCATAGAAGGCACGGCATGAAGTACCTCCTTTTATCGCCTGCAGACCACTTGTTCTCAGTGCATTTTGCAGCTATTGAAAGGTTCGGGACCTTTGTCATCACATCCCCTACTTGGAGCTGGTTAGGATAAGCAGCCCCCTTTGGGTGCTAAGGTGGTCTCAGTTTAGGGAACAGGATTCTTGCAGATGCCCTTTGGCACATGGGGCTCTAGGCAGCATGTCAGAAAGTGAGTTTTTATTTGTTTGGGGTCTCTTTTGTCTGTTTGGGGGGGTGGATGTTTTTTCTGGATGCTTTTTACTTTCAGATTCATTTCTATGCTGGAGGACTTCTCTGGCTACCTGGGGACACACAGCAAAGACAGAAGTTTCCCGCAAGCTCTGCTGAGCTCAGGAGGGATGTGTTGTACAATATCAATAATAAAGAACAAATGACTGGGCAGGTGAGATTGAGTCCCTGGGCTGTGGAACAAGAGCCTGGGGAGCTGGCCTGGCAAAGGTTGCTCAGCTGAGCTGCCAGGCCCTATGGTCCTGCAGCAAAACCAGTCAAAACCCATTCACTGGCAAATGGGGAATGCTGGTGGCATGGCAGAATCTGCTACTGATGCAGAGATTGTTCAGGAGAGGGAGGTGTAGAGCTGATGTGAAGAGCTGTGGGAATATGGCTGATGTGGAGCAGCAGGTAATAAAATGGAAATGAAATTCATCGTTGGCAGGTGCTGGGTAGTGCTGAGGCAGAAGGGCATCACTCAAGGGTATGAGGAAGAGCTGTGGAGAGGAGGAAGGCCACCTGGGAGCTGGCATGGGCAGGTCCCTATCAGCGTGGATCCCAGCTCCTTGCCTTGCTGAAGCCAGGCACCCCACTGCAGAGGGGACCAGGGTGAGATTTCTCTTCACTTGCTGCCTCAGCAGGCTCACATGGGGGTACCCCCAGCAGCTGCTCCATGGGCACAGGCAGGAGAGCCACCAGTGCAGAGCAGGCAGGTGGGTTACGTGGCTGAAGCTGCCAGTTTGTGCTGTGCCTGGCTATGCCTATCCCTGCAGGCTGCATTTATGGAGCCCCAGCTCTGGCCCTGAGAACAGTCTCTGTCTCCTCAGTTAGGCTGCTGGAGCTGGCACAGAGGCTCTTTGCTGGGCAGGGCACTGTGCATCAGCTGTGGGTGCTTCCTCATGTCTGGTGCCTGTGGCAGTAGTCATCAACCCATTCAGCCAGGGAGAAAGTCGTTTATGGGGACAATTCTTGGAGTTTCAGCATCACCTCAGGATAAAAACAATCAGGATGTGTTGTGATACATGTGTGAACCCCCCAGCAGGCACTTCCCAGCAGAGCCAGGGTTGGGGCAAAGAGCAGCACCGTTCCTCTATGGGGATTAAAGCAGCATTCAGGTTCTGGACAAGGATGGTGTAACTAAGGAGAATCAGCAATTCTGCACCCTCTCCTGGGAACAAATGACATTTTGCAATTAAGTAGGATCTCTGCTCAGTGATTTGGGAAGCTCTTGGTGCTATAGGCAGAGGTGTCCTGCGGCAAATTCTGTCTCATAATTGGAGATGTCCTGGATCTGTAAAGCAGAAGAGAAGGAGCAGCACCTAGAGACCAGGGGGCTGGGGCATATGCAATTAAATAACAGGAATGAACTATGATGTCTGTGCAGGAGGTGAGGAGGATGCTAGTCTGTGCCAGTGTTCAAAGGAAAAGGCTGCAGCTCTGAGCTAGCAGCTTGACTCCCAGGTTGAGCATTAGGATGGGAAAACTGGTGTGAGATTCACTGCATAGTAAATTTTCATAGAGTTGTAGAATTGTCAGGGTTGGAAGGGACCTCAGGGATCATCTAGTTCCAACCCCTCCTGCCGTGGGCAGGAACACCTCATATTAGATCAGGCTGCTCAGAGCCACATCCTGCCTGGCCTTAAAAACCTCCAGGGATGAGGCTTCCACCACCTCCCTGGGCAACCTGTGCCAGGGTCTCACCACCCTCATGGGGAAGAACTTCTTCCTGACATCCAATCTGAATCCACCCACTTCTGGTTTTGTTCCATTCCCCCCTAGTCTTGTCACTCCCTGACACCCTAAAAAGTCCCTCCCCAGCTTTCTTGGAGCCCCCTTCAGATACTGGAAGGCCACAAGAAGGTCTCCTGGGAGCCTTCTCCAGACTGAACAGCCCCAACTCCCTCAGTCTGTCCTCATAGCAGAGGAGCTCCAGCCCTCTACTCATCCTCATGGCCCTTCTCTGGACACATTCCAGCACCTTCAGATCCTTCCTGTAATGAAGGCTCCAGACCTGGACCCCACCCAGGAAGGCCACAAGAACATCTGGGAGCCTTCTCTTCTCCAGACTGAATTCCCCAACTCTTTCTGTCTCCATAGGAGAGGTGCTTTCCAGGGCAAACCTATTTGCCCTGTAGCAAGAGGGCAGTGAAGAGGGCCTTGGAGATCCCATTTTTAGAAGAGGCATTAACTGATGTAGAATGGCAGAGAAGCTGGGGGCCTGTGCCTGTGGTGCCACACCAGGGTTTTGCGCTTGCCAAGAGGCAGATGTTGTAAGAATAGGAAATCCAAGAAGTCAGTGCCATTAACCCAAGTGTAATGAAATACCCAGTTGTGAGTCACTTGCAAGCAAACTTCTACCATTTGTCAGTGTGCACCACGGAATTTATTTTGCCACTCATTGTTCTGCTGAAGTATTTCCAGGAAAGGAGGAGGATGTAAAATGCACAGAGTGTTTCACCTCCTCCTTCCCTCAAGAGCTGTGTGCAGTAGGATGCATTATCAAACAGTAATAATAGGGGAAGCATTCAAATAATGCTGGGCTGAGTAGGAGTTGCCAAGGCAAGTCATTCACTTGTCACAAAAACAGACTACCAGGTTCCTTATGAATAAGTGAGCCAGCTGAATTTGGGCAGGATGAGTGGGTGCCAGGAGCATCACATACAGAGCCTGAAAGTGTCTCCAGTAGGAAGTTACTGGTCTGTGCAGTTCTGCAGCCTTCCTGTCTGTGGATTTTTGCAGCCTGTGCTCAGCTAAGCCTCTCTGTGAAGGGACCATGTTGTCCTGGCTTTAGAGGGGGCAAAAACAGCCCATGCTGACAAACCTGTCTGACATGGAGTTGGGAGGCAACCTCTAGACTCTCTGGATGTCCTTTCAGCAGCCAGTCCCAAGTGTCTCAGACTGGCAGGGACAGGATGCTGACCTGGGAAGCAGGTGTGCTGGGGTGATGTGGCTTCTTTTCCCTGTTTCATTCTCTCATTGCTGACTGGACAGCGATGCCTACCCTGCTCTCTTGGGATGGGTTGGTTCAGCAGGGGCCCACAGCATCGCATGCAAGCTGGGAAAGACAGCTCAGGGTGCTGGGGACATGCCTGTAAAAGCACCAGGTAAGGTGTGCATGGGGACACAGAGTGGTATGTGAGAGTGGCAGGGCATGCCCTGGGGAGACCTCCTACAGTCAGAAGTCCTCCTGGGGAAGGAGCTGGTGAGGGGTTTGGAGCACAGCCCTATGAGGAGAGGCTGAAGGAGCTGGTGTTTCTTAGCCTGGAGAAGAGGAGGCTCAGGGGAGACCTTATTGCTGTCTACAACTACTGGAGATTGTAGCCAGGTGGGGGCTGGTCTCCTCTCCCAGGCAAACAGCACCAGAACAAGAACACTGGAAGTGTTTAAAAAGAGGCTGGATGAGGCACTTGGTGCCATGGTTTAGTTGATTAGATGGTGTTGGCTGATGGGTTGGACTTGATGATCTCAAAGGTCTTTCCCATCCTGGTCTGGTCCATGCCATGCCATTCCATTCCAGTCCAGTCCAGTCCAGTCCTTTTGCCCCCGAAGTCACAGCTGGGATGGGATGTGGAGTCTGAAGTGCCACTGTACTCAGGAGAGCAGGGATGCTGTGGGCAAATGTGGTGGGGTAGGACCTAAACCAGTCACAGCAAACATGAATTATATATAATGATCTCAGCTACATTTATCCTTCTCAAAATAACTTTGCTTTTTTTTTTGTGGATCAGTTGTCTGCAAACCATAATTGATGCTCTCTGAGCCCTTTATAGTTACTTGTAGAATAGCAGCCTTGTGGTGCTGCAAGAGCGGGCATGGACCTGACCAAGGCTAAATCAGTGCTGAGGGCAGCAGCAGGGAGGGGGCTGAAGGACAGGATGTTTGTGGCTGTCCTGCACCCACTCAGGAAAGGTGTCTGTCCCATGGGGCCCACTCTGCAGCCACCCCTGCAGCCATAAGGTGCAGGGAGTGTGCTGAGATGTTAGTGATGGCCTGAGGATCCCAGCACCAGTGCTAGGGCTGCCCACCTGCATGCTGCCACCCACCTGCATGCTGCCACCCACCTGCATGCTGCCCACCACCTGAGCCTGCACTGGGCTCTCAGGGCTTCTCTGAAGACTTTTCCAGTTTCAGACTGCTGTCAGATTTCAGCACAGTGAAATGTTCCTCCAGATTCCAGATCTGGGGAGCACAGGGGAACCTCTTCATTATGGCTTTTTTTTTTTGCAGAAGACATAGAGTCCTGTTACAGGAGGTGCCCTGGCAGAGCTGTGTGCCCCCCTGCTCTCTGGTGTTAGCTGAGAGCCAAGTTCATCTGCTTGCTTCTAATTTCCCCCTCAGAGAGCACATGTCAGAATCTTTCACGTACAGAAGATCAACCCATGTTATTTTTAACCAAGCCTTGTAAAAAAAACCGCTGTGTGATGCATTGTGGAATAACTTAAGAGTCATGTGAAGGCAGCAGAGGGTGAAGAGGCTCAGCTTGGCCATAAAGGGGGCAGGTACCTGCCCCAGGAGAAGGAGAGAATAGGCTTCCATCTGGGACACCTGCCTGGGATGGTACAAACAGGTGAGGAAGTGTTTCTGCTGAAATGATGAATTTTGCTGGAAAAGATCAGCTGGTGAGCTCTGGGGTCTGTAGCACAGGGGTCCTTGGTTGTCAAGGCTGCAGGTGCAGTGCTTCAGCAGTGGGGCTGGGTGCAGTGGGCACTGCTGCCCCTGGCTCCAGGGAGCTGCTCTGAGCAGGGCTGCAGGGCATTGGCCCAGGTGCACATTCTTCACAGCTGTGTTAGCTCTGGTGGGTCACTGGGTGTCCTGGGCTCACTTTGCTTCCTGCTGCCCAATCTGTGTGTGTGACCACCACAGGGACTGCAGCACAGCATGGGCTGGGCAGCAGTACTGGCTAAGATTCAGGCACTGGCAGCTTCTCTGCCCGCTCCCCACCACCCCTATCCTAAGCAGCGCAGCTCAGCAGCCCTCGCTTCATGCAGGAGGAAATATCTGAGCCTGGAAACATCTCAAGGTTGTCTGTCACAGATGGCAAAGCATGAAGACACCTGGCTGGTCAGGGCTAACCTCTGCATTTCCATGCACTCAGAGCCAAACAAACAAACAGACATCTCCCCTGTAATCCCAAAATTCTGCTTGATGATGAGAAAAGGCAGTTGAAAAATTGTGTGGCACGACCTCCAAGATCAAATGGTGATTTGTTTGGAATGCACTTTGGGATATTACACAGCATGCAGGCTCAGCAATTAGCTGGAAGCAAATATTCCTCCTCATTTTCCAGGAGTGTGTCATTAGGATAATGTCTCACCAGTTGAGCATCAGCATTATCAGCTGCAAATAACTGTTGAGGTTCCAATCATTTGCTTGCAGTTTGCTTTCTGTGTTTCCAAATATTGTTAATTCCATTTCAGTGCTGCCTCAGAGATGATCAGATAATGCTTCTCCTCCTTTCAAACTGCCATATCAAACAACTGTTGGAAATACTCTGGTATTTCTACAGCTGGAAGTATCAATGGCAATCAGAGAAAAGCAAGCAAGCAAGTCTTTCATAGTTTATTTTCCAGATGAAAGAAGAACTAAGATATTGTAGCCAGTGCACATAACTTCTGCCTGCTGCTCATCTCTGTGTCTCCTACAACCTCTACTGCAGCTTAGAGCCGCCAGCAGCCGTGCCTAACGTTGCTACAAACCCTGGCTTGCTGCTGCCTTCCAGCCCTTTGATAAAGCTCTGCAAAAAGAGAGGGAAGCTCAGGAGGGCAGATCCATGCTTTTTCTGTAGTTATGAACAAATACAAAGCTTTGCTCTGCTTGAAAGAGTCCAGCACAGAGCCACAAAGACGCTGAGGGCGGTGGAACATCTCTCTTCTGATGAAAGGCTGAGGGAGCTGAGGCTCTTGGGCTTGGAGAGGAGGAGCCTGAGGGGTGATCTCATTCATGTTGATAAAGATGTGCAGGGCAGTGTCAGGAGGATGGAGCCAGGCTGTGCTTAGTGATGTCCAATGATAGGCCAAGGGGTAACAGGTGCAAGCTGGAGCAGAGGAGGTTCCACATGAACAAAAGGAAAAACTTTTTCACTGTGAGGGTGACAGAGCCCTGGGACAGGCTGCCCAGAGAGGTTGTGGAGTCTCCTTCTCTGGAGATATTCAAAACCTGCCTGAACAGGTAGCTAGGTGATCCTGCTCTGGCAGGGGAGTTGGAGTGGTTGATCTCTCGAGGTCCCTTACGGCTTCTAAGGTTCTGTGATTCTGTAACCTCTCTGGGTAAGCCCAGTCCTGAGCATGATGTTGCAGTGTGGGCTGTCCCTGTGGAGAGCAGCTCAGGGTACTGCTAGGACCACACAGAAGGAAAACTGCCACCAAGGTTTGTGTTGGGCTTGTTTGCAAGGATTTAGGTTTTCCAGCCCGACTCCCTTGCCAAGATTGAGGTCCCCCTATTCAGGATTGCTCTGTGGTGGTTCCTCTGCTTGCACTGGTCTCCTTGTTCAAACAGAGAGAGGTATTTTTAGGAATGTGCCCCCTGACCTTTTCAGTCTGTTGCCTGTGGTAAATTCACTATGGGGAGGTCTGAGGTGATGCTTCCCTTCCCACTGCAGCATCCCGCCACAGGGCAGAGAGGTGGCTCATGGCTGTCCCTTTACCCCTGGTGGATGTCTTGCTGGGTTTGGAGAAAAGTTGATCTCATCATTCTTGGGTCATTCCCAACCTTCTGGTGCTAGTACCAAGCCTGTGGAACTTCTGAGTACTGCTGTTAGATAAGGGAGCAGGTAGGCTTCTGTCCCTGGGAGCACCTTGTGGTAAGGTCCATGACACCCTCCTGGCCCATGGGGTGGCTCTTGCTGACAATGTGCTGGGGAGGTCCTCAGGTCTGGGAACCCTTCTCCTGGAGCTGGGCTCCTGAGGGCTCTGCAGAGCCCGGTGGAGGCATCACTCCTCAGCAATCCCATGTCCTCCCCTCTAGGAATAGCACACCATGTCTCACAGAGTACACTGGAGCAGTGAAGCTCCTTGCCCAGGGGACCTGGAGACTGCAAACTTTCTGGCAGCATGAAATCTGTATGCATGAGGGAGCACTGGATGATCTGTGTCTGATGGAGAAGAAATGCTTTTGGATAGGGCGAAGATCTTTGGTCACAGGCATTTGATAGAAATAAAGATTGAGGAGGGCTGCATGAGCAGTGATGAATGTTTCTCACAGAAAGGGTTGTTAATCCCTGAGGCTTTAGCTATTTTTCTTCTGTTGGAATGACATTAGGTGAAAATACCTGTCAGCAGGGCTGTCTTGAAAGCCTTGAGAGGAAACTGAAAACCTCCCGTTGGTTGCATGAAGCCAGTAAACAATTTCAGCCCTGAAGAAACAATTCCCATGTATGTCTGCTGCATGGGAGGCTTGCATGGGTCTCTTCTCCCAGGCAACCAGCACCAGAACAAGAGGACACAGTCTCAAGCTGCGCCAGGGGAGGTTTAGGCTGGATGTTAGGAAGAATTTCATCACAGAAAGAGAGATTTGCCATTGGAATGTGCTGCCCAGGGAGGTGGTGGAGTACCAATCACTGGAGGTGTTTGGGAAGAGATGGGGTGCTTGGTGCCATGGTTTAGTTGATTAGATGGTGTTGGGTGATAGGTTGGACTTGATGATCTCAAAGGTCTCTTCCAACCTGGTTCATTCCATTCCATTCCATTCCATTCCATTCCATTCCATTCCATTCCATTCCATTCCATTCCATTCCATTCCATTCCATTCCATTGATCAGAGTCTCTAGCTATCAATCAGAAAGCAAAATCAATCAAGGTGTGGTGAAAGCACCAAACCTTGGCCATTCCTTGCTCCCAGGCTGGGGCTTCTCTTCTCTGCCATACTTTCTGCAACAGGAGAACATCAGCTGGGCTTTCTGCATGGACTTGCACTCACACCTTGTGAACCTACACCTCCAGAGGGAAAAATGATAGCAGGAAAGACAATATCTGCTGGCAGCTTTTGCACCCATCAGGAGGAGGTAGGAATTAACTCATTGTTATTGGTCACACTCATAATGCAAGAGGCTTCTTTGGGGCCCTGGTGGGACACAGGCTTTCTGCACATTAAATGTTAACAGGTAGTGTCAGCTTGCACAGTAATTTAAGGCTGGTCTCTCTTCTTGCCTTATTCTTGCTTCCAAAGGGCATCTTTCATCTTTTTTTAGGAGGCTTATCATTATGAGACATCAGAGGCAAAAGGCTTTAAACACTCTGTGTCTCTCATAGACCAACTTCATTCAACACCTGGCCCAAAATGCAGCCTGTCTCTTTCGTCTGCACCACGGCACCTTGGGCCCAGGGGAACAAGAGCCTGAGGGAAGGTGAACACACATGGGTGTACATTGGTGCATGGGCACGTGGAATTGTGCCAGTTCCTTGCTCATCCAGGCAGGTCTCCCAGCATTCTTTCCTGCTTTCCTATTTGTGGGTATTCTTTGCTCCTGGGCATGGAGAAGGTGTTCTGTGGACACTGAACAGCTGTCCTGGACCCCTCTTCCCTCTAGGGCTTTGTCCCACAATACTTTGGTCAGCAGATCCCTGAAGTGATCCAAGTCTCAAGCTGTGCCAGGAAAGGTTTAGGCTGGATGTTAGGAAGAAGTACTTCACAGAAAGAGATTGGCCATTGGGATGTGCTGCCCAGGGAGGTGGTGGAGTCACCATCACTGGAGGTGTTTACGAAGAGCCTGGATGAGGCACTTGGTGCCATGGTTTAGTTGATTAGATGGTGTTGGGTGATAGGTTGGACCTGATGATCTCAAAGGTCTTTTTCAACCTATTCTATTCTATTCTATTCTATTCTATTCTATTCTTCTATTCTATTCTATTCTATTCTATTCTATTCTATTCTATTCTATTCTATTCTATGTCTGCATGCATGAAGTTCAGGGCTGTAAGCTTGGGATACATCCTCCTAGTTGCCCTGAGGAGCTTAAATTCTATTGCTTCATGATCACTGCTGCCAAGGTTGTCCCTGAGCCTCCCATTGGTCACATTGTAGAGTGCAGATGTGATTTGCAGATGGAAAATTTGAAGGGTTTAGCTGTGTTTTTTCAAAACTGATGTCAGTCCACTGAGTTTAAAAGGGAGCTACCCTCCAACACAATGTTTTTCCAGCTCTGGCACTGGTGGGACCCCTTCTGCCCAAGCAGGACCCAAGCCCTGTCCCACTTAAGCCAAGCCAGCCCCACACAGTGGCTGCCCTGATCTCCTTCCTCCCAGAGAGCAGCTTCCTGGAACCTCCACACTGGGCCCTTCCTGGCAATCAGCAACCAGCCAAGCTAATCAACACCTCCCAGCAGAGCACCACTGCAGCCAGGAAAATGGACTGTGTGCTTGATCCGGTGCTGGGAAGCACCATGAGCTCCAGCCAAGTCGGCTGTTGGCAAAGCAGACTCCCTGCCTGCTGGGACGCTGTGTCCCAGGTCCTCTGGGAGCTGTGGCCATGGCAAGGAAAGCCCTGGTAGTTTGCAGGACATGTGCTTTTCAGCAGGTCACACTTCAGGGAGCAGGATTGCTGCATAGCTTCTAAGTGGACAGGTCTTGCATAATGCCACAGTCCAGTATCTGAAGGGAGCCTACAAGAAAGCTGGGGAGGGACTTTTTAGGGTGTCAGGTAATGATAGGACAAGGGGGAATGAAAGAAAACTGAAAGTGAGTAGATTCAGATCGGATGTTAGGAAGAAGTTCTTCCCCATGAGGGTGGTGAGACACTGGCACAAGTTGCCCAGGGAGGTGGTGGAAGCCTCATCCCTGGAGGGGTTTAAGGCCAGGCTGGATGTGGCTGTGAGCAACCTGATGTAGTGTGAGGTGTCCCTGCCCATGGCAGGGGGGTTGGAACTGGATGGTCCTTGAGGTCCTGTCCAACCCTAACAATTCTGTGATTCTATGTGTTCCTGGGAGACAAAATGGACAAAATCTGTGCTTATGGACCAGGCCCCTGCCGTGAAATTCACCCTCGTGCCAGCCCTGCTCAGCAGGGTGTGCTGGGGCTGCAGGCAGATGGAGAAGCTGTCCATGGGCTTTCATAAATATTACTATGAGGACAGCCTCAGGGAGGAATCTGGAGTTACAGCTGGCCTCTCCCTGCCTGAGTCCCATCCTTCATCGCTTACCTGGAGCAACAACCCTGTGGTCCATTGTCAGGTTTTGATGGATGCCTCTCCCAGGTAAATCCAGGTGAAGACACCTGGCTCCTTCTTTTTAGGAGACAGTTTGGTGCTGGCAAGAAGCAATAAAGAAAACTTGGCTGATTAATATACTGCCTTCTTTGGCAGGCATGCTAAAATGCAGGAGTGGATAAAAAGGTGATGATAAGCAGCGTGATTAGAGACCCATCAGGGGAAATTAACATGTACCTCAGACTGAAGGCAGCAAAGCACAACACCTGAGCCATGATTAAAGATGGATCCTGCAATCTGTCCTCCTGTGGAGGCCACCAGCTTCTCTGTAATTTGGCATGTAATTGGAGTAATTACTCAGAACTCACCCTAAGGAGCATGGTGGAACATCATGTTGCATTGTTTCCCCCTCTAGTGATGTGGCAGCTCCTTCTAAGTCACTCTGAAGTACCTGGATGTGATGCTGAAGGAGCTGGCTGCAGGCAGGGCAGCTCCATGCCGCTGTCATCATGCACCAGGGCCACAGCTGAGTAGGGCTGTGCTGGCTGCTGCACCCAGCCTGTGGGAATGCAGCTGAAGTCCCTCAGCCCAGCGCACTTATCGGCAGGGGTAGGGCCCAGGAATTAATGACCTGGCAATCGTTTAATTCATGCTTCTCTTTCCTTCTTTCCATCACAGCAACAGCACCCAGCAGGCTGGGCTACCTGTAACCCCTGCTCCACATTCAAAGCTGCATCTAATCCCTTGCAGCAGGCAGCTGCCTTTCCCTCTGCTCCAGCCTTGACACATCCCTCCTAAACATCCCTCTGCCACCATCTACCCCTACCCTGCATCTTGGAGATGTGCCACAGTGGTGTGCTGATGGTCAGCAGCAAAGCATCCTCCAGTGGTGTGGTGATGCCCACTCATCTTAATGAAGGTTTAACGAGCCAGCCATGGTGTGCTCATTATGGCAGGCCTGGATATTGGTCCATGGGCTGCTGCCCTGCTCTTCAGTCAGGTACCACAGCCTTCAAAATCTGCTTTAGGCTGTGTTTGTGTTGTTTCAGCTTTGCTTCATTAGTTTTAGCCAAAACAGGGCTGTCTTACCTTCACAAGAACCCCTCCTTCGGCTGTTTGGCAGGCCAGCTTCATGGATGTTCATTCCCAGAGGTAACACAAACATCTCTTGGCTGTAAGCATCTCTGCTTTCTTCAGAAGTGCATTCCTGCCCCACAGTAAGCTGGACACTTATCCCACAGTTCCCCAGTGGCAGCCAGTCCCCAGATGAGCTCTGGGGGCACACCAAGCCTGCAGCATCCCCTGCCTCCCTCCTTAGCCAACAACTATGTACTGCTGGCCAGCAAACGTCCCTAACATCCCATCGAGTGTTCCAGCCTGGGGCTGGATGTACCTCCTGGGTGTGAGCCATGGGACAGGTGGGCAAAGGGTCACAGCCCCTCTCCCCTGGCACAGCACTGAGGGGGAAGCCACATGCCAGCTTCAGAGACAAGCCAGTGGGATAGGCAGGTTGAGGCTGAACCTACCCCAACCTTGGTTACAGCATTGCCAGGGGTGGGGAACACACTGCAGGCTTTGACAGAGCTTCTCAGGGGCCAGCATTGAAATCCACATCTTATTTCCAACCACAGCCTTCTTTCATCCTTGTCTGCCAAGTAGAAGCACTGGCCAAAGATTTAATCACATCAGAAAGAGCTTTAATAAGCTGGGATCAAGTTAGCCCTTTAACCTTTTTCTGGCCTGTGTTCACGGTGTTCTGGGAATGTTTGTCCATGAGAAGTATGTCCTCCTCCCCCTTCATCCCTCCTCATCTCTCTCCAGTTCTGGGCTCCTCAGTTTAGGAAAGATGCTGAGTTGCTGGAAGGTGTCCAGAGAAGGGCAACAAAGCTGGGGAGGGGGTTGGAGCACAGCCCTGTGAGGAGAGGCTGAGGGAGGTGGGGTTGCTTAGCCTGGAGAAGAGGAGGCTCAGAGGAGACCTTCTTGCTGTCTATAACTCCCTGAAGGGAGGTTGTGGCCAGGTGGGTGTTGGTCTCTTCTCCCAGGCAACCAGCACCAGAACAAGAGGACACAGTCTCAGGCTGTGCCAGGGGAGGTTTGGACTGGATGTTAGGAAGAAATTCTTCACAGAAAGAGAGATTGGCCATTGGAATGTGCTGCCCAGGGAGGTGGTGGAGTCACCATCCCTGGAGGTGTTTAGGAAGAGACTGAATGGGGTGCTTGGTGCCATGGTTTAGTTGATTAGATGGTGTTGGATGATAGGTTGGACTCGATGATCTCGAAGGTCTCTTCCAACCTGGTCTGGTCTGGTCTATTCTATTCTATTCTATTCTATTCTATTCTATTCTATTCTATTCTATTCTATTCTATTCTATTCTACCCAGCTTCCCTGCCTGGTCCTGAAGTGCTGACCCCACGGTGGGCACAGCTTCACAGGACATCTGGGTCAGGGCAATCCCAAGCACCAATACAACCTGGGCAGGGACTGGCTTGAGAGCAACCCTGAAGAAAAGGACTTGGGGGTGCTGGGGGATGAGAAGCTCAATAGGAGCCAGCAGTGAGAACTTGCAGCCCAGAAAGCCAACCAGAGCCTGGGCTGAAGCAAGAGAAGCACAGCCAGCAGGGCAAGGGAGGTGATTCTCCCTCTCTGCTCTGGTGGGACCACACCAGGGTTGGGTCCAGGTCTGGAGTCTTCATTACAGGAAGGATCTGGAGGTGCTGGAATGTGCCCAGAGAAGGGCCACAAGGATGAGCAGAAGGCTGGAGCTCCTCTGCTATGAGGACAGACTAAGAGAGTTGGGGACATTGTCTGGAGAAGAGAAGGCTCCCAGGAGACCTTCTTGTGGCCTTCCAGTATCTGAAGGGGGCTCCAAGAAAGCTGGGGAGGGACTTTTGAGGGTGTCAGGTAATGACAGGACAAGGGGGAATGGAACAAAACTGGAAGTGAGTAGATTCAGATTGGATGTTAGGAAGCAGTTTTTCGTCATGAGGGGGGTGAGAGACTGGAAGAGGTTGCCCAGGGAGGTGGTGGAAGCCTCATCCCCGGAGGTTTTTAAGGCCAGGCTGGATGTGGCTGTGAGCAACCTGATGTAGTGTGAGGTGTCCCTGCCCATGGCAGTGGGGGTTGGAACTGGATGATCCTTGAGGTGCCTTCCAACCCTAACAATTCTATGAGTCTAAAGAGTCTATGATTCTATGACACTTGCCAGCCCCTCTCAGGTGGCTGTGTTCAGTCTCTTCCCTGGGGAGGCATTTTTCTGAGTGGACTCCCCCAGATTCCCTGGGTGCATCATTCTCTCAGCTGGGTGTCAGGTGCTGTGCTAGGGGTACAGCCTGCTCCCCGGGCCTGTGTCTGTGCCAGGGTGGCTTCCCCAGAGCCTGGGCACCTTCTGCTCCCACTGAGAAGTGGAGGTGTTAAATAATGGAATCAATCCCCAGCAGAGCCTCCTGGAAACACCTAGCTGAGTAATGGCTCTGCAGCAAGGCTCTGGGCCATCTGGAGTGTCTGGATTTCCAGCACACTAACTGGTGTGCTCGCTCCAAGCATCTGGAAGTGCCAAACGTCTTACGCAAGGTTCTTGCATCACGAGTTGGCCTGATAGGGACAATCTCGAGAGTGCTGCGCCAAGCCCTCTTGTCCATTAAATGGGTGCTAATTGACTCTAACGACAATTCCTCTCCTCGAACCTTTGTTGATGGCAGCCGTTTGCAGCCATTTCACCCCTCAGCACAGGGCTGATGTCAGCCGGCCTGGCCTGGGACATCCTGTTTACTCCACGGAGGTACAGGCAGCGTGCCAGCGCTGGGACCCCGAGGGAAGTCCTGGGGACTCGCAGGCGCTTAATTAGGTTGCTCCTTCCCCAGCTCCTCTGCACTCCCCGGTGTGTCAGCCCTGCTGGTTTAAAAATCCAACCTCAGTAGCTATTGTTTAACATCTTCCTGAAGCCCTCCTAGGATGGAAAGTGTTTTATAACCGCTTTATTTTGTTTTATAACGTGTCGTGCTGATTGGCTTTTGCCTCCCAAACGCAGACCAGAAATATGTATCAAATAGCTCTCCTTTTCTGGGGTGCTGCCTACACCATTTGTCACCCCCTGCCTTTTGGGGCCAGGGAGAGATTCCTCCTTGTGCTCACTGCTTCTCTTATCAGCCTTGTGGGCATCTGATGTGCATGCAGCTTGTCATGAATTTCTGCCTTTTTCTCCTTCTTTCTTTTTTGCAGCAACCTTCAACTCTTGCAAAGCTTGTGCCGTGCAGACCTACACCTTCTCCTGGTCACAGCTTCGGGGAGCTGGCCAGCTTGTGCTGGGGCAGCTCTTGGCTACTGCTCTAGGGCTGCTATTTGCATGCCTCATGCCTGGCCTGTCATTTTCAGATTCCACAGCACGGGGCTTTCCAGCACGCTGGCTGCTTGCCATCCAGCTCCCCATGCCCTCTGTGTGGGCACTGACCTATGGGTGCTGCTCCCCTCAGGCTCTCTGGCCACAGTGCCAAGGCAGCACTTGGCAAAGCGGAGGGGCGGTTGGGCAGGTTTCTGCTGGGTGGGTGTGATGGCTCCTTTCATCCCCAGGAGAGGCAGATAAGCCTTTCATGATGCCCACACATGCACTGGAAAGCACAGGGAGCCAACACCCAAAACCTGTCTGCATGCAAAGTGCAGGGAGGGTCTCCCCTAGGACTGGGAGCAGGGGCACCCTGCAGAGTGATGCTCCAAAGAAGCAGCCCCATGGCAGGGTCAGCGTCTGCCTGCTGCTGTGCCCCTGCATGCACATCTGCTGGGCTGCTGGGACTTTGCACAGGAAATGTGCTTTGGTTCCAGGAACAATAAGAAAAATCAAAGAAGCCTGCTTTCAGAGGTGTCTCATGACAACCTGAGACCTCAGCATGGCTTGAGCTGGGACTTGTTCCAGCTTGCTCCTGCCCAAAGAAGAGAGCATAGCTGAAGCAAGCTGGCAGTTGCCACCAAGTTGTGGTGGAGGCAGGAATGGCTCCTGCATTTGGTATTTAGGAAGGATCATAGAACGATAGAATTGAAGGGTCCTCAAGGGATCATCCAGTTCCAATCCCCGTGCCATGAGCAGGGACACCTCACACTACATCAGGTTGCTCACAGCCACATCCAGCCTGGCCTTAAAAACCTCCAGGGATGAGGCTTCCACCACCTCCCTGGGCAACCTGTGCCAGTGTCTCACCACCCTCGTGAGGAAGAAATTCTTCCTAACATCCAATCTGAATCTACCCACTTCTAGTTGTGTTCCGTTTCCCTCTGCGGGGAATGAGTGCTATAACCTGAATCTCTCTCACCCCAGTGTTCCTGACTCACACCTGTGTACAGCCATGGCTGATGCTGCAGGGCAAGAGGCCTCTCTCATCACCATGCTCCTGCAATTCCCTCCCCCAGTAACTGCCCTTTTCTGGGAGCTTGTGACCCAGCTTGTGCCATGGGTCATCACAGCAGGCAGACCGAGGCAAGGCACAGGTAGCAATTAATTTCTTCTCTACAAATTAGCAAATTCCCAATTTGCTTTTTAATTGTGCACTCTTTGAAGGAGGCCAGTGTGAGGCTGGGATGCATTTCTGCCTGGGGGTCACCTCTGTGGCAGGTGGTTTTCTGGTGGTTGGCGAAGCTCTTCAACCAGGCTAAACAGCAGTACCCCTTGGCTGCCACCCTGCTCCAGGCTCTCACTCCTGCCTTGGCCAGCTTCACCCCAGCAAGTGCATGGGTTGCAATAGAATAGAAATAGAATAGAATAGAATAGAATAGAATAGAATAGAATAGAATAGAATAGGACTGAGTTAGAACCCAAGCACAGCCTATGGTGGGTTGAAATTTCCCCCGCAGCATTAACTTTGCCAGGCTGATGCAGAAGCAGAGCCCAATGCAGCCCATGGGCTTCCCATCCACAGAGAGGAGACCAAACGGCATCACACATTTCCCAGCTTGATCCCCCAAGCCTCAAAAAGGCTCAGCACCCTCCAGTGCCTTGAGGCACTCCCACAGAGCCCTGTGCAAGAGCTCACATGCCTGCTTCAGTGTCTTCCCACTGGGCTTGTGCGGACACTGAGTCAGCCTTAAGAAGGGGGAAGGAAATGCCCATAGGAAAGGCAGCATTCCAGAGCACCAGGCACTGCTCCCCAGCCACAGCCCCACACACCCACAGCCTAGGGAGCTGTGGTGATGGGTGCCTGTAGGTATGAGCAGGACAAAAAGGTTAACAGAGGTATGATGGGAGGCTGAGTTAGCTGGTTAGCTGGTGCAGGGACTTCTTACAGTTTCACTTCACCAGCTGCCTTGGAAAGGCTCTGAGTAAGGCTGGCAGCTCTCCTGGTACCCAACCCAATCCCATAGCACAGGTCTCCCTCACTTGCATCTTTATTGGCTTTGTGCACCCCAGCTGGTCCTGAGCAGGCTATTTACACAGTGCAGGCAGGTACAGACACTCCCCTGCTCATGGCAGAGGACTTGCTCATCCTTGTGTTTGAGGTCTGCAGTGTCAGTTGGTTCCCCAGCTCCCACTAAGCTGGGCACTGTTTGGTCTTTCTCACTGTAGAAAAACTGCAGTGATTTTGAGGTGGCTTTTGCTGTGTGTCACGGTTTAGCCCTGAGCTACTCTTTGGTCCCCCTTTGCAGTGACGGAAGGCTCCTTTCCCCTTCCCGTGTGTCAGTGTACACCAACTGTGCCTGCAACATCTTTTCCTTCCTACTATTCACTTTGAAGGCTTGTTCTGATGGGCTTTCCCCCATCTGCTTCTTTGCCAGGAGGCTGGTGTGGGGGTTGGACAACTTTACTGGAGAAATAGCTATGGGGCATCTGTCCTTTGAGGTCTCCAAAACTCAAATGCCTTGATCCAGTGTTTGCAATAGTCCTGCTGGTTGGACCAGGGACCCACAGAGGTCATTTCTATCCTGTATTTGATTTTTCTCTGGGTGATGTGTCCAGCACAGGGCAGTGATTCATCACTGGTCTTGCCATCACAGGGCAGCCTGGTTGCTTTCATCAGCTGTGGCTCTTAGGTCATGACCTCAGCCATTGCTTCCCTGTACTGATTGTTCTTCATCACACCTGCACCCTCAGAACCCAACCTGACCTTGTGTTCATGGTTTCAAGGTGTATTTTGGGGCTGTGGCTGTTCCCTGGGTGATTCAGATCACTGGCACTAGCAGCATGTGCTTGTTGCTGTTTATGGCACCATCAGCCTGTGTCATCTGCTTGTCTTACCAGGAAAGATTTTTCTAGTCATTTAGTTAATTGGTTAAAGTATTAAATTATGCAGCACCAGGAGCTGATCCCCTTGGAGCTGCTTGTAACAGCCAAATGGCATCTCTAATTCTCCCTTGCACTTCACACTTGGTCAGAGCGTCTGTTTGCACACAACACTTTGCCTCAGAATGTCAGGTGGCATTAAAACCCTCGAGGAAACTGGACTGCCAGGCAGCAGCCCAGCTTATCAGGAAGGGTTGGAGTCTTCTCCAAGTAAAACCAGCTCTGTTTTCCAAATCTCTCACAAGAGCCATGCTGGCAGGTCTATAAGATGCTTAACTGTGTTTGGACACCACCTTCTACCTTGGCCATTTGGCTATGGGAGGTAATTGGTGGCACCAGAAAGTTCCTTGCCCTGTCTCCCTCTGAGCTGAGGCCCCAGGCTCCACCTGATGCTGGGCTTGCATCTGTCCTTTCCCCAGCTCCTGGGCACCATGGTGCATCAGTTCCTCTGTTGCACAGGCTTTGGGACAGCAAAAATCAGTGGCAAGACATCAAAAATGTTAATGGGAGAGGCAAGTACCCTCTGGGGACAGCAAGGGCTGTTTGCTGCCTGCCGTATCTTCCTAGTGATATCTACCTTCCATGCAGTTAGGGAATGATGATGTTGATACCAGGCCTCCCAGGGCTATCAAAAATGACCTCAGGGCCCTGGGAGATCTGGTTGAGGGGTCAGGTGCACAAACAATTTTTACATCGATACCGTTAGTTGCAGGAGGGAACACAATAAGGAACAGGTCAGCCGCTGTAGTCAACAAGTGGCTTAGGGGCTGGTGCAGACGAATGAATTTTGGGTTTTTCGATCTTGGGGAACTTTCTACTGCACCAGGTCAGCTGGTAACAGATGGAGTACATCTGTCCCAGAGGAGGGGAAAGGTCACAATACATGAGAATGGCCTGTCCCCCAAAGGGAAAAAGATTCTGGGAAGGGAATTAGCAAGTCTCATTGACAGGGCTTTAAACTAGCTTCGAAGGGGGAGGGTCGGAAACCAGTGCCCTCAGGCAGGAGTCTGGAGGTGATAAGCTAGACCTAGAGGTGAAACCAGCAGCCCAGCTGCAGTGCATGTACACTAATGCACGAAGCATGGGTAACAAACAAGAGGAGCTGGAAGCCTTGTTGCAGCAAGAAAGTTATGATGTAGTTGCCATCACAGAGACGTGGTGGGACAACTCGCATGACTGGAGCGCTGCAATTGATGGCTACAGGCTCTTCAGGAGAGACAGGCAAGGAAGAAGGGGTGGAGGGGTGGCCCTGTACGTCAGGGAGGCACTGGATGCTGTTGAGATGGAGATCAGGGATGATAGGGTTGAGTGCTTGTGGGTGAGAATTAGAGGGAAGACCAACAGGGCAGACATCCTGGTTGGCATCTGTTATAGACCACCCAACCAGGAGGAGGATGTCGATGAGGCATTCTATAGGCAGCTTAAGGCTGTCTCAAGATCACCTGACCTCGTTCTCATGGGTGACTTCAACCTGCCTGATATCTGTTGGGATCTCAACACAGCAGAGAGGAGGCAGTCTAGGAGGTTCTTAGAGTGCATGGAGGACAGCTTCTTATCCCAGGTGCTGCGTGAGCCTACCAGGGGTAAGGCTATGCTTGACCTCCTCTTCACCAGCAGGGAAGGGCTGGTGGGTGATGTGGTGGTCGGAGGGTGTTTAGGCACCAGTGACCACGACATAATAGAGTTTTCAGTATGCAGCCAAGCCAAGAGGGGTAGCAAGAAGACCTCCACTCTGGACTTCCGGAGGGCAGACTTCAGGCTACTCAAGGAACTAATTCAGAAGGTTCCTTGGGAATCAGCCCTTAAAAACAAAGGGGTCCAGGAGAGCTGGACCTACTTCAAGGAACAACTATTGAAGGTGCAAGAACAGGCTGTGCCGGTGTGCCGGAAGATGAGCCGCCGGGGCAGACGGCCAGCCTGGATGGGCAATGAACTTTTAATAGAACTTAGGGAAAAAAAGAGGGTGTATCATCTTTGGAAGAAAGGGAGGCAACCTACAGAATGTTTAGGGATGTTGCTAGGTTGTGCAGGAAGAAAATTAGGGAGGCAAAAGCCCATTTAGAACTTAGACTGGCCTCTGCTGTGAAGGACAACAAAAAGTCCTTCTATAAATACATCAATAGCAAGAAGAAGGGCAAGGACAACCTCCACTCCTTGGTTGACACGGAGGGGAACGTTGTAACAAAGAATGAGGAAAAGGCAGAGGTACTTAACACCTTCTTTGCCTCAGTCTTCACTAGCAGGGCAGAACGTCTTCCAGACAGCTGGCCTGCAGAGCTGGCAGAAGGAGCCAGAGAGCTGCATAGTTTCCCACTGCTCCAAGAGGAAGTTAGAGATCTACTGAGCCGCTTGGACCCCCACAAGGCCATGGGACCGGATGGGATCCATCCTAGGGTGCTGAGATTGCTGACAGATGAGCTGTCCAAGCCACTTTCCATCATTTTTCAGCAGTCCTGGCTCACTGGAGAGGTCCCAGAAGACTGGAAGCTGGCTAACGTGGTGCCCATCCACAAGAAGGGCCGGCTGGATGAGCCAGGGAATTATAGGCCTGTCAGCCTGACCTCAGTGCCAGGCAAGATTATGGAACGGCTCATCTCGAGTGCGATCACACAGCACTTACAGGATGACCAGGGGCTCAGGCCTAGCCAGCATGGATTTAGGAGGGGCAGGTCCTGCCTGACCAACCTGATCTCCTTCTATGATCAGGTGACCCGCCTGGTGGATGTGGGGAGGCCTGTGGATGTGGTCTACCTGGACCTCAGCAAGGCCTTTGACACCGTTCCCCACAGCAAACTCCTGGCCAAGCTGGCAGCCCATGGCTTGGACAGGAGCACACTGCGTTGGGTTAGGAACTGGCTGGAGGGCCGAGCCCAGAGAGTGGTGGTGAATGGCACCACATCCAGCTGGCGGCCAGTCACTAGTGGTGTGCCCCAGGGATCAGTGCTGGGCCCCATGCTCTTCAACATCTTTATTGATGATCTGGATGAGGGCATTGAGTCCATCATCAGTAAATTTGCAGATGACACCAAGCTGGGGGCAGCAGTTGATTTGCTGGAGGGCAGAGAGGCTTTGCAGAGGGACCTCGACAGGCTGGACAGATGGGCAGAGTCCAATGGCATGAGATTTAACACATCCAAGTGCCGGATTCTGCACATTGGCCACAACAACCCCAGGCAGTGCTACAGGCTGGGGTCAGAGTGGCTGGAGAGTGGCCAGGCAGAGAGGGACCTGGGGGTGCTGGTTGATTGTAGGCTGAACATGAGCCTGCAGTGTGCCCAGGCAGCCAAGAAGGCCAATGGCATCCTGGCTTGCATCAGGAACAGTGTGGCCAGCAGGAGCAGGGAGGTCATTGTGCCCCTGGACTCAGCACTGGTTAGGCCACACCTTGAGTCCTGTGTCCAGTTCTGGGCCCCTCAGTTTAGGAAGGATGTTGACTTGCTGGAACGTGTCCAGAGAAGGGCAACAAAGCTGGGGAGGGGTTTGGAACACAAGCCCTATGAGGAAAGGCTGAGGGAGCTGGGGTTGCTTAGCCTGGAGAAGAGGAGACTGAGGGGTGACCTTATTGCTCTCTACAACTACCTGAAGGGAGGTTGTAGCCAGGCAGAGGTTGGCCTCTTCTCCCAGGCAGCCAGCACCAGAACAAGAGGACACAGTCTCAGGCTGCGCCAGGGCAGGTTTAGGCTGGATGTTAGGAAGAAGTTCTACACGGAGAGAGTGATTGCCCATTGGAATCGGCTACCCGTGGAGGTGGTGGAGTCACCTTCACTGGAGGTGTTCAGGAGAAGACTTGATGGGGTGCTTGGCTGTATGGTCTAGTTGTTGGGTGGGTTGGATTGTTTGATGGGTTGGACGCGATGATCTTGAAGGTCTCTTCCAACCTGGTGTATTGTATTATTATTGTATTATTAGTGGTGTCTTGCTGACCATCCCTATCTGGCAGAAGGTCTAGGGGCAGACAGCGATTATGAGGTTGTACTGAGGCTCATGAATAGTGTGTGTGCACAGGGCCACTGCTGTGGCCTTGGGAGAAATAACCTCAGCAAGGACCATCAGCAGCACAGCACCTCTGCCCTGCCCTGGCACAGCTGGGCCTCCCCTCTCTGCTGGGCAGGTCCCATGGCTGGCACGCTTTGCTTGGGTGAAGGCTGGAGGCTGCAGGGCTGAGGCAGTGCCGTCCTTCCCGAGGCTGATAGACTTATTTCCAGGTTAAACAGCTGAGTGGGCTGTCAGAGGAAGTCCTGCAGTGCCTGCAAAGCTCATCACCCCACTGGCTGGAGGAGAGGCGAGAGCCGACCGCTGCCCCGGCACGGGGGAGGGTGCAGGACGGAGCTGGCCACCCTGCACTGCTGGGATGAAAGCAGCAGCACAGGGGAGCAGCAGTCAGTGGATCCCAGTGGAATTCCATGTGCCAGGGACAGGGAGCTGCAGCTGGACTGTGCTGCCTGGCAGTGCTCCAGGCCAGGGCTGAGCCAGGATCAGGTAGCACATGGCCCATGTAAAGCCCAAGCACCGTCCTCAGGGCTGGGGAAGGAGACAGAAGTGTGGCACCTGTGCAGCCTGTCCCGTGGGATGTGCAGAGGCACCACGGTGGTGCTTCTTGCACTAGCACCTTCTGGGAAACCCTAACCCTGGCACCATAATTCCTGCTGCTCTGCACAGATGTTTTCTGGCTGGTTATTCTGCCGATGGCTGTGGAGCCTTCCTCCAGGAGGATGCTCCAGCAAGCACCAGTGTGCTTGGCTCTGTGGCCTGTGCCTTGGCCATGGGCATGGCAGGCAGGGCAGGCAGCAGCAGGGTGAACTTTACCCACTCATGGCTGCCCGTTTCTTGTGTCTTGGTTCAGCACATAAGGGAGCATTGGAGAGCATCTGGCTGTTGAAGGAAGTGTTTGCTAGGGTAGTGGGGCCCTTTCCAGCCCCCATGGTTAGAGCAGCATGCCAGGGTGCTGTGAAGGTCCAACATGTGCAGGGTGCAGGCGCAAGATGCCATCTCTATGCACCTGTGCCAGGTGAAACTGTGGGGCTCATTTTGCTTGTGTGCTGTGAGACAGAGTCTCTCAGACTCTGCTCTGAACTCTGAAAGCTTTTTCTGAAGTAGTGGCTGTTTGTGGGGCTGCAGCACGGAGCCTTCCAAAGCCAATCCTCCAGTTGATAAAAACAGCTTGCAGGCACCTTTTGTCTCCCCTGCCTGGCAGCTCGGACACCCAGCAGAATAAACTGCACAAGGACAGCGCTGGGCTTGATGTAACGTGGTAAATTATGTAACACAATGTCACAATTATGCATTTCTGAAAGAGAAGTAGGGCAGGGAGCTGCCAGAGACGGCTCTGCTCTCTGGGTGAGCAACACCCACGGGCTGCTGCTGAATGAACCATAATCTGGTGGGGTCACCTCCCTCTGCAGCCTTAATGCCACAGTTTACTGCAAAATTCATGGGAGCTTCCAAGACCCATTTTCTTGTTTTCCCCTTCAGAGGCAGTGAGGGAGAAGAAAACCAAATCCTAACAAAAGGAATAAACAGGCTGCCTTGCACGATGCTTGCAGAGCCCCTTGGCAGCACTTGGTAAATCATTTAACCAGGGCTGTGTCCTGGGTCAGAGCCTTCCAGGATCCTCTGACCATTGCATTTGCAGAGCATCTCTTTGCAGTTCCTGTAACAGCACACTGAGCACTCATGTTTCATCTTCCTCACCACGCTGGGGGAAGAGTAAACACATCATGATCCTTGCAGAGCTTGTCAGAAGTGGATGAAGCGAGGCAGAGACTGAATAGAGTTGACTGGTTTGGGCGATTCGGAGCCCTCAGGAAGAACCAGCAGCCTGTGTTTCATCTCCACTTCCTTTGCCCCAAATGCAGATGGGAAAAACTGGAGGGGGAGGGAGAAGAGGCAAAGAGAAAGTGAGAGACAGGAGGAGTAACATCTGGTACAACACTAACGTTGCTGTTGGAGCAAGCTGAATATTGTAGAGCAAAACAGTGCTCTGGAGTGGTGCAGAATCAGAGCACCCTTTTCTGTTTGCTATCCTGACCGCCTTCATCTGGGGGACTTGAGTCAGTTGTGAAGGGAATAATTAAAATGTTTGGTCTTCTTCCTCTAAGAGCAAGGAATGGTCTCCCTGGCTGGTGGTAGTGGGCTGGCTGGGAGGCTGTGTGTGGGGAGTCAGAGTATGCACAGTTGTAGAGGTGCCACGTAGCTGTGTGAAGGCATCTGGAAGCATGTGGAGCCCAGGGCACACTGCAGTTGCTCCCCCCAGGCAAGGACATCCCCCATGATACGCTTCAGGATGGACATCTGGGCTCTGGACCACAGGAAGTGCATTGCACAAAAAGAGAGATATCTGAGATGAAAACAAAACCAGTGCGTTCACTGGGTGAAACTGTGCAGCTCAAATTCCACTCCTTACTCCTAAGAGAAGAGACAAATTATTTCCCAGCAGCTCAGCTTGTCTCTTGGGCTCACCCAGGCCGTTCACATCCAGGCCAACGTCCCTGGGAGCCGTGGGCTGTGCCATGCATACGTGCTTGGGGCTGGAGGAGCAGGGTTAAGCACAGCACATACACACACACCTCCCCCATGGCCCCATGCATGCCTGGAGAGGAGGAAATCCTGCCAGAGCTCACTGGATGCAGAGGGGAGTGACCCAGACCCCTAGCGGACACGTGTGCCCCTCCCGAGAGGCACAGGGCAATGCCCGTGCACGAGCAGAGGCACTCCCGTGGCTGGCTATACCTGATTGAGTCTGGAGAGCATTTGTTCAGGGTGGAGAAGCCTGAGACATGCTACTGCTCTTCTGACTCCTCCAAAGGCTATCAAAGTTCTCCTGGTAAAGCAGGGGAGCCAGGATGTGACATCTCTAATGTAAAGCTGGAGCAGGAAGAGACAGCTGCTTCCAGAAGCAGGCTTTGCAAGGTCATGTCTGAGTGAGGCCAAGCAGCAGCAGAGGGCTTGAGCGCTTCTCTGCAATTCAGCTCAAGAAAGACTGGATCTTGTTCTTCCTTTATGGGAAGGAAGGCGTGTGATGGCAAGTCTCTAGAGCTTTTATTCTGAAGCCAAATGCTTAGAGTGCATGAAGACTGCAAAAGCATTTTCCTTCGGGCGATACAAATCAAATAAATGGAGACAGCACACAGCAATTCGGTGCCACAGTCAGCACAGGCTGCACTCCTGCCTCAGCAGCCTGAAGGAGTTGATGGCAGGAGGTCCTGGGGCTGGCAGCTTCAGGAGCTCTGCTGTCCCACATCTTTCCTACTTGCCTGGGTCTGCATCTCTACCTTGGTGCAGCTTTGTGCTGGAGCTTTCCCAGCAGGGTTTTCCTGCCTCCCTGTTGAAGACGGGGGTGTGGAGCTGTTGGTAGTGTTTGATTATACTACACAGAATAAGCTCCAGGAGAGGCTGTCTGGTTTAGATGGCTCCTCAATCAATGTGCAAAGCCAAGTGATGTTCCAGTGGGAATAGATGTGAGGTTTTATTGTCCATGTGGGGGAGGGACTAGGATTAGGACAGGGCACTACCCTAATCTTCTCACTCCCAGTACTGTCATACTATAATCTAGTCTGCTACCTCATACAAGGGTGGAGCTGCAAGAAGGGACCTGCCCTTACGGTCTGGGTATTGCAAGTGCACTTTGCACATTGCAAGCACTGTGGAGATTGTGTGGTAAAGCCCAAAAGATGATTCTAGAACACTGCAGAACTGCCACAGGCTCCTGTGAGCATCCCTGGGTACAGGTGAGCTGGTGTGACCTAAGTAGCTATGGAGAGTGCAGCAAGCAGTGGCTGGTACCCGGTACTTGGAGTGAGGAGAGGCTGTGTGCTGGCCCTGTCCTGGCAAGGGGGGTGCAGCTGCCTCTGTGGGTCATGCAGAAGGACTTTTTGGGAGCACACAGCTGTGCCTTGGAAGTGAAGAGGAGCTGGATGCAGTTAACTAGCCTTTGCTGTGGTAAGGATCCTGAGTGCAAGTTGAATTGTAAGCAATACTGAAGGCAAGAAATGAACCTAGTGGATTTCATAACAGCTCTAGAGCTCTTATCCTCTCATTAATGGGGTTTTACAGCTGCCATAAGTGAGCCATCTCCCTGGAAATAAAACATTTTCCTTACAAACAGCCCTTCAAGTGTTGCAAGCTATTTAATGGATGAGGCTTGTTTCTAATTAAAAGAATCACTCAGCCTGTGTGGTTTGTGGCTAGACTGCCTGCCGCAGCTGCAAGCTGTTGCAGTCTAGTGGAGGTCACCTGGGTTTTTTTCCGCCCAGTCCTGCTGGGTAAGGGGGACTGGAGCTCCCTTCTCATGCTGGTTTGGAGTAGATCACCTTGGTCTCTTCCCCATATCTTAGAAGCTGATGTGCGGTATAAATGCTCCCTGCCATCTCTCTCATCTCTCTGGCCAGGAGTTGGCACTTTGCTTACTTACATCACAAACAGCACAGGGAAGAAAATTTTATTTACAGCCCTTGGAAAGGAGAGTGAGATGAAGCAAGGCTCCATGGTATTGGCACAATACCAGTGAGTAATCTGTTTAATCCCACTGTGATGACTTTACTGCATCTCCCCATTTGATTTGTAGGGCTGGTGTTTTGTAGACTTTGAAACAGCCAGCAGCCCTGCTCTCCATCCTGGCCAGCTCCTGTCACAGCACCTGGGGCTTCTGCCAGATGCTGTAAACCAGCCTTCTGGGTCTCCTGGCCCAGGTGGCTTTGTTGGGTCTCTCTCCTCCCTGGGGGCAAGGATGTGACTGTGACCATGCCATGCTGCCTGGCAGTGCCTCCAGGTGTAAAGTCAAGAGGCACCTGCCCAAGCTGAGGTGGCACCTGCCCAAGCTGAGGTGGCACCTGCCCAGGCTGGGGCCCTACAAACCCATTTCATTGCCTTGAGACTAAGAGCCATGGGTTTGTTTGAGAGCCACTCCCTTAGCACATCTCTCTGCACACTGGGTTGGACTGTGTCCAGGCAGAGGTTTATCTTCCTTCCCACTGGAAGCTGTGCATGCTCATGAGGGCTGCTGTCTGAGGAGCTGCTCTCCATTTCAAAAGAAATCAAGCCAGCTTTGTCTCTGAACCTCTATTAATCATCATTTCCAACTCTTCTTGTCTTCTGGCAGCAGGTTCTGCTTGGCCTTTGAGCTGGAGGATATGGGAACCTTGGCTGGGGTTAGCCTTGATCTAGCCTGCTCTTTAAACTCCCTCCTCCTCCTGACTCTGGCCTTCTGCCTGGTAGGGTAGGTGGCACCAGGCTGCACAGTTTGCCGGTGGTAGGAGTGGGCAGCTGCCCCTTGCTCTGCTTGGAATATGCTCCTAGGTCAGCAGGTTTCCCATGTACATGAGCTTGCCAAATGAGTAACCATTGCAGGAGGACCTGGGGTCTCTCCATTCCTAATGTGAGTTTAAAGGCTACAGTCAACCACAGAGCTGATGTGGCACCTCTGCTTGGTTGTTGCAAATGCACCTGTGCAAGGGGAATGGATCCAAGCTAGAGGAAGGGAGATTCAGATGGAATGTCAGGAAGAAGTTCTTCACTATGAGGGTGGTGAGGCACTGGAACAGGCTGCCTAGATAGGTGGTGGAACATCTATGGAGGTTTTTAAGGCCAGGCTGGATGTGGCTGTGAACAACCTGATGTAGTGTGAGGTGTCTCAGCCCATGGCAGGGGGGTTGGAACTGGATGATCCTTGAGGTGCCTTCCATCCCTGACAGTTCTGTGAGCTATAATCCAAGTTACGGCAGAATTGGATAGAATAAATATGACTACATTTGATCAGAATACTACTTAGAGCAATTTTTCCAACAAGTCCTATGATTCTGTGACCTGCACCAGCAGTGCTCCAAACTCAAAGAAGTCATTGGTCTTCCCTCTGAGGCTAATGCACCAGAAAGGCTGATGTATCTGCAAGAAGCTAATGTTAATTACTGACAGCACTTGTGGCTCAGCTGTACCTTGGGGAGATGTGATGACTTCAGCCCCAGCAAGCTTGTTGGCTGCAGAATAGCCACCACCACATCCCCTCCTGCAGCAACATCTGCAATATTTCTGGTGTCTTTGAGAAATAGGCTCACTCTCTGCACAGCCCTGTGGCTCTGCTCCTTGAAGCCCCTTCCTTCATGCTGACATGTGGCCTGCTCCAGCCTGTAACAGCAGTGCTCTTGGTCTTCCTGCCAGTCAGCCTGCATGTTGATAGCATCCACATGCTGCTTCATGCATCAGTTGCCACCATGCAGAAGAGCATGCACCTTCATGAAACCATGGTGTGCCCTCAGGCTGAGTGCTGTGAGCTGTCCCAAGGTCAGTGAAGGCGAGTCAGGGAGGATTCAGCAAAGAGCAACTCAGAGGAACCTCTCCTAGAAGCTGTGGTGTTGGCACACTTTGTGTCATGGAGCTGGCAGGGCAGGTGTCCTTCAAAAGGGCCTGGCCCTGGATATGAAGAGTTAATTCATGGTTGACATCCAGTCCTGCTGTGATTTGTCAGCCTGGATACATGTAGTCTATGGAGAAAAACAGGCAGGGTAATTTCCTGATTTAAATGAATTTCAGAGACCACCACAGGAAGGAACTTGGGATGTGTCCAAAGGGTAACCAAGCCATGGAAAAATACCAGGCAGAGGAAGGGGCTGAGGGAATCAGAACTTGCATTTTACCCTTTATCACTACAGAGATGATAACCATGGTTGCATTTTCCAGTTATGAGTCTTAGTTTGAGGAATTTAGGACACTTTCAACATCAGATTATTGAAAAATGGGCTGGGAAATATTCCTGGGACCCTGAGCCTTTCCCATTTGTCCAGAGTACATAAATCAGCAAAGCTCTGTGCTGCTGTCCATGGACATCACACAGTGTTGAGGTGAGGCTTTGTTCCATCACCTCTGCATTCCTGCAGCAGTGTCAGGGACAGGTCTGCCCTGTTCCTCCTCCCTGTGGCATGCCACAGACATAGAGGACAGTGGCTTTCTGCTTCTCCTCCCCTGTTATCTCCTGTGCCCTTGGTCTTTTAAGAGACTGCTTCTAAGACTCTTCTCATTCCCAGTAGGATCCTACTGCTACATCTCCCTTTGCATCCCTTTGGGGAAAGAATGGTTCTGCTTGGTGGAGCTGAGCTGAAGATGGGATTTGTGTGCTTTTCTTAACCAGATCACTTCCCAAATCAGCACAGGGGAATGAAGAAACATCCCAGGAGCACTGGGAACAGAAGTGCTGCTTTGGTTTGTGCTGTGGGAAATGAGCTGGTGTGGTGTGAGGCTGTCAGTGCTGTGCTCAGCCCTCATCCAGAGCTGCTCCCAAAACATGCCTGTCTGCCTTCCTCAGCCCCTCAGGGCCTCACTGCAATGCCTCTTGCTTACATACACGGGGACTGCGCTCCTGGGAGAGCTTTGCCGTTTGTGGTCAAAAGGACCATCACTGGTGTCCCTCAAAAGGGCTGAAGGCCAGAGGCAGGCAGCTGATGCTGTTGCTGGACTGGAGGCTATAAAGCCAAGATATCACCACACATTCATGAGGACCAGTGGCACACCCTGGGATGTACCACTGAACTTACTCCCTTGTTTGGGAGTCTGCTGGAGCTGGGATGCTGGGTGAGGTGGCATCCTGAGCAAGGTAGACCCTTTGCTGTGATCCAGAGCAGCTGCTCCTCTGCTCAGTGTGTTTTGATTTTGTTGTAGCTCACAACAGTAAGTCATTCTCTTCTTTTCTTTTCTTTCTTTTTTTTTTCTCTTTGGCTTTGTTGTTTGTTTTTTTTTTTTTTTTCCACAGTAGCTTCCAAGTGCCACAGACAGATAAGGATGCTCAGGATGCTGGTGGCTGTGCAGTGAAGTGAGGTCTCGTGGTGCTTGCTTTCCAGTGGCCTCTCTTGTCAGCATGTGTCCTTGTCACCCTTGCAGCAACCCTGGCACAAAAGTGGTGACAGGCCAGGTGTGGAATATAAATGCCAATTCAGGAGGGTAAGATATTCCTAAAAACAGTGTGGGGGCGATGAACCTAAGAGAGGAGAAATGAAGGTGAACGAGGTTGCAGAGATCGGAGAGCTGGGTTTATGAATGTGCTGCTCCATGTCCTTGGGACTCAGCTGGTATTTCTGTACAAAAAAAAAAAATGAACTGGCAAAGCACTGAGTAGCAAGACATAAAGGCATGTCCCATTTATTTTCATCCTAGGGACCAAAACTTCCCCAGCAGCAAAGCTTCTCAGTCATTAAAAATCAGTGGAATAGAAAAGCTTCCTGCAAGTGCTCTGGGCAGCAGCAGCAGAGGCTGGATTGCAGAGATGGTATCTGCAGAAAATACAAGCTGTAAGGGGAAAAAAGTGCTAATTGACCACTAGTGAGTGAATTTATCATCCTGCTCAAGACACAGGAGTTAATAGAATAAAAGCCTTGTAGACAGAATGGAGGTAGTTATTTCAGGCTATCATCAGCCTTAACTCAAAATTCTCATTCCAAGGATGTCTGAGTGAGTACTCGTGCTACATTAAAAGCTGAGGAGGCCTGGCTTTGTTAATAAATTCCCTCACTCTTTTCCTCTCCCTTGTGAGGTAATTGGCTGGTTCTAGCATCGTGAGCAGCTGCTCTTGGGGGCTGTAAAAATCTGTATGAAATTCAGCACCATGGTAAAGGATTCGGTTTGCCAGGCTGGGCCTGGATTTTGTTTACAGAAAGTGGAATACCTGTGAGGATCCTTCAGCTCCAAAGGTGCCTTGGCCACAGGGAACAGTGTCTCCCAGTATTTGCTGTGCTGCAGTCCCAGGGTCTCTCAGACAGTGACTATTAGTTAGGGAGCAGGGTTGCATACAGGGAAGGAGGAGGAATATGTGGTGCTGTGAGCAGTATGCTGCAGATGCCTCTTTCTTATTCCAGCAGTGGAAGTCACGGGAAGCTTTTCAGGACGAGACTTGCAGGTGCCTCCCCATCCACTGGGTCCAAGGCTCATGGCAACAGCAGAGGAGCATCCTGAGCATGCTGCTGCAGGTTCCTGCTAGAAGGGCTTGTAGCCCCTCTGGCAGTGCAGTACTGAGCTGGAACATGCAAGCATTTGTCCTGCATGCATTTACAAAGTGTGTAGATGGCTGTTAGTAGGCTCTCCTACCCAGTCCATATTCATGAGTGTGCTTTTCACGTCAGCATCTGGCTGCACTCTCCCTATTTCTTCCCAAGTCAACTCATTCTTTCATATGGAAATCCTCCCCTCTCTTCATACACATTTTCACCCATGCCAGGCTCCTGGGGCTGGAGCAGGGTTTTCTCAGAGGTCTGGGCCCTTAGCTGGAAGAAGCAAATGTCCTCTGGTGACGTGGGGAGTCTGAGGTGGCTGCCTGAATGCTGGGAACTCTCTGTGCTGATCCACATCAAAGTGCTTGGCTGCCTTTTCCACTTTCTTTATGGCTTCACATCGAGATAAAAACCTATGAAAGACCCAACAGTAGATTCTCATGCCTGTCACAGGGCTGAAAGTGGTGATCCATCACATGCTGGCCATCCCTCCCTCCCACAGCATGGTGCTGGGGATGAGGCTGCTGAGGCACTTTCCAGGATGAACTACAGAGGCAGCACTGTTAGGGATGGCCCTAGTCATGACTGGCAGTTGTGCCATCTTGCAAAAGATGGGAAGGCCACAAGAGGTCTGTCATGGGGTTATATTAGGCTGTCAGACTGTCTGCAGCATTGGCAGCATTGCTGTGCAGTGGATGGGACACTGTGGTGGGCAGGTTGGCTAGGGGTGGAGAGGCTGCTGAAAAGAATGCATGCAGGTATCAAACCTGCTGGGTGTGATGCTTCTTGTGTGCAAAGAGAGAGACCCCACCTGGTGAGACCCCTCCTGGAGTACTGTGTCTAGTTCTGGAGTGTGTCCAGAGAAGGGCCATGAGGACGATCAGAGGGCTGGAGCTCCTCTCCTGTGATGACAGACTAAGAGAGTTGGGGTTGTTCAGTCTGGAGAAGAGAAGGCTCCCAGGAGACCTTCTTGTGGCCTTCCAGTATCTGAAGGGGGCTCCAAGAAAGCTGGGGAGGGACTTTCTAGGGTGTCAGGGAATGATAGGACTGGGGGGAATGGAGTAAAACTGGAAGTGGGGAGATTCAGATTGGATGTTAGGAAGAAGTTCTTCCCCATGAGGGTGGTGAGACACTGGCACAGGTTGCCCAGGGAGGTGGTGGAAGCCTCATCCCTGGAGGTTTTTAAGGCCAGGCTGGATGTGGCTGTGAGCAACCTGATGTAGTGTGAGGTGTCCCTGCCCATGGCAGGGGGGTTGGAACTGGATGATCCTTGAGGTCCTTTCCAACCCTGACAATTCTATGATTCATTTGTTTTGCTTTGGCTTTGCACTGCCTATGTGCTTCAGGTGGGCTGTATCCCAGCAAACTGAAGATTGATATTCCTAAGAGTCTGAAAGCAAGCCCTGCTCTGAGGCAGGCAGCTCTGGGAAGGGACACAGTGTTCCTGCCCCGCGGGAGTGCATCTGGAAACGCAGGCAGTGCTGGCTGAGGTAACGGAGTCTGGAAAGGGAAACGCTGTGGGTGCAGAGCTGAAGCTTAGCTGGTGACCACGCTGCACCCGGGGTCCTCTCCAGGGCAGAATCACAGCCTGAACTGGAGAGCTCAGTTTGTTCCCACACCAAAAATAAACATGTAGGAACACAAAACCTGGGAGGAAGACAGGCAGCAAGGCTTTTCTCATGGTACCTCAGAGGAAAGAAGAGCTGATACCTGCAGTAACTTGCAGTACTAAGCTTAAGGGCAGCTCCAGCATCGTGGAAGCAAGTGAAGTAATTTGTGGTAACTGCAAATACAGTTCTTTGCAACCAGAAGGAACTAGTCATTAATGGCACTGAGAAACCACTTGAGGAAAATCTGTGTGGATTGGTCTGCTGTTGTGGGTGAGATATTCCTGCTAAGAGACAGCAGAATATCATAGAGTCAATAAGGTTGGAAGAGACCTCAAAGATCATCAAGTCCAACCTGTCACCCAACACCTCATGACTACTAAACCATGGCACCAAGTGACACGTCCAATCCCCTCTTGAAGCCCTCCAGGGATGGCGGCTCCACCATCTCCCTGGGCAGCACATTCCAATGGCGAACGACTCTCTCTGGGAAGAACTTTCTCCTCACCTCCAGCCTAAACTTCCCCTGGTACAGCTTGAGGCTGTGTCCTCTTGTTCTGGTGCTGGTTGCCTGGGAGAAGAGACCAACCCCTTCCTGGTTACAACCACCTTCCAGGTAGTTGTAGAGAGCAATAAGGTCTCCCTTGAGCCTCCTCTTCTCCAGGCTGAACAGCCCCAGCTCCCTCAGCCTCTCCTCACAGGGCCTGTGCTCGAGACCTCTCCCCAGCCTCGTTGCCCTTCTCTGGACACGTGCAAGTGTCTATTTGTGACAGGTTCCTATTTAGTGTATGTTAAAGATTGCACTGAAGCCTCCAGATTTATTTATGAGAACACTTCTGAGGCACCAACTGCACTCTGTGCAATTTCATTCAGGCTTTTCAGTGGGCAGAGCTTGAATTAAGCTTGTAACTGCTCCCACAAAAAAAACAACACCAAAACATTCATTTTATTACTCTCCTGATGGGACAGAGCAGAATCCATGGTTGGGGTTTGGAAGTCTGCATATCAAAATCCACTAGTGTCTAGACAGAAAAGAAATACAGTGCTGGGAGGAACGTGGTGGCCCAACCCTTTGTCGTATGGATGCAGTCTGAGGATGGTGAGGACAGAATGACAGGTTAGGGGGAGAAACACAGCTGAGAATGTGGGGCCTTGATGGCCCTGGAGGGCTGCTCTGCCATGCAGGGGTGGCTCTGAGATGGTGACTTCCCTCTGGCCCAGCTGTGACACTGTGAGGGCTTAGAGCAGTTTAAACACTTACCTGCCTTAAGCTTTTAAGACCTTTTTAATGGCCTCAAGCGTTCATCTGCATGAAGAGCTTAGGATGTCCTAAGCAGCCGTACGTCCTTTGGGAGGCTCAGGGCACGGAGCTGCCACTCAGCGCCATGGAGCATTTAACAGGATTTGTGCTCAGTGACACAGCTCTGCTGCCTCCTTGCCCAGACCGGGAGGGGAGGCTGGAGCAGGTCATAGAATCAGAATCCCAGCATGGTGGGGCTTGGAAGGGACCTCTGGAGATCATCCGGTCCGACCCCACTGCTAAAGCAAGGCACCCACAGCAGCTTGCCCAGGATCACAATGGGTTTGGAATTTCTCCATAGAAGGAGCATCCACAACCTCTTTGGGCAGCCTGCTCCAGGGCTCCAAAATCCTCACACCAAAGAAGTTTCTCCTCCTCTTCAGATGGAACCTCCTGGGTTCCAGTTTGTGCCCATTGCCCCTTGTCCTGTCACTGGGCGCTACTGAGGAGAGTCTGGTCCCATCCTCTTGTCCCCAACCCTTTAGCTCTTGCTGAGCATTGATCAGATTCCTTTCAGGCTGCTCATCTCCTGTACACCACTGGCACAGCCATCCTAGGATGGCTGGAGATCAAGAGAGTGTATGATGCTTCCTGTCAGCTTGCCTTTAAGGCACATGAGGGTCCACAAGAAGTGGCAGATTGCACCAGCAGCAAGAGCCAAGGTTGCTCCTGAGGATTGTATTGGGCTGATGTGGCTAGTCTGGCTGTGGTGAAGCAGGGATCTAGCCAGGAGAGTTCAAAGCCCCCAGCATCCCCAGCTCCATCCTTGCTGCACACAGCTCCAGCAGTGCATCCCTGCTGCCAGGGAAATCGTTCTGTAGCCGATAGCCAGGGCTAAGCTGCCCGGTCAGAAAGCTGAGTGAGCAGCAAGGTTGGGGTGCATCGATTGCTCAAGCAGGTGTGCCTGGAAGTGAGCAGGTCTCTGCTCTGAGTTCCACAGAAACCACAGCATTTCATGGCAAGCACTGAACAAATTCCTCACCAGCACCCTCTGGCCCCAGCTGTAGCCTCCTCTGCCCCAGCACAGCTGATGGTTCCCAGCAGCCCGGGCACACATGGCTCGGCTGTGTGCTGGTGGCAGGGTGGAGAAACCTGCTATCCCTCCTGCCCTTTGATCATCAGAGGTGTAAAGCTGGCTGATGGGCAGCACACACTGTGCCTAGCACTTCCACTTACTGCCTGCTGCAGCCACCAGCAGCTGCAGGGGGTGGGTTTTGCCCACAGATACTGCTGCTCAGCCACACACCAGATGGGCATTCCCTCTGCATGCAGTCAGCACCCTTCTGCAAAGCTTTTAGCTCCCGAATTCAGTTTAACACAAGTAACTAAAAGACTTAAAAGTCCCCGTGAAGGTTTCCTGAAGTTATCAGAAGCACAGTAGTATGGGAATACAGGCAGGACTGCAAAGCAGGATCACCACCTCCTCTTATCCTGGCTCCTGGCTCCATCTGGGGCAGGGTGGGTGCTGCTTAGAGGCGAGCAGGTCTGAGCTTTCCTTTTCCCATCTTCACCTGCCTTGCATGAGGGAAAAGAGACTTACAGCATGGTGCAGCATTTGAGCCCTCTTCCCCTGCCTTGGCCAGCACATACTGCCTTCCCAGCTCGGCACTGATGCCTCTGAGGACCTGAATCCCCTGTTGCCCCTGTGCCAGGCTGTGCCTGCTGAGTGCACCCGATGCAGCAAGCTCCCCCACTCCTCCTGCCTCCATCACTGCCATGTCCCCAGGGCTGCCTGACCATCTTCCAGACCACACTGACCTACAGAGACTGTATTAGCTCGGATGGCACATCTGTGGTGATCAGAACTAATGAAACACCCTAAGGAGAAAGCCCTCTCTGTAATTAGAGTAGCCACCAGCATCACGTGCTCTTGCCACCCAGAACAAAAAAAAAAAAAGAGTCGTGGCTGAGGCTGGCTCTTGAGCAACAATGAGTCCTGCTCTGTGCTGGAGCAGGCTGGCTTGGAAATCCCACTCTGGAAGGCAAAGGCGCCTGTGTGTTAACAGATGTGGCTCTGCCTCTAGCCCTCGGGCTGAGTGATATTAGCATTTCTTTTTACCAGCAAAGCTAAACCTAATTTAACATTGTCTGAGTATCTTGGACAAAACTATAAGGGCTCCAAACCAGCCCTAGATGACAGCAACCTGCCAGCTATTATCAGGGTTGTGTGGGTGCCCCGGTGCCAGCAGCCCCTGCCAGCATGCCACCACTGGTGCCGCATGGCAGGAGAGCCTGGCAGTGGGGACTGAGGGGCTGCTGGGGAGACAGTCTGGAGGAATGGGCTGCAGTCTCATGGGAGCAGCTCAGCCCTTGTCCTTTTTGTTGCTGGGAGAAGCCTCTGTCTGTGCTTTTCAAACTTGAGGCTTGTGGTGCAGCAGGCAGGGGCAGTGCTGGTGCTGCCTGCAGTCAAGGAATATCTAGTGAAGTGCACTGGTTCCTGTGTCCCTTCCCAAGGCCAGCATCCTGCCCACAGTCCTCCTGCACCAGGGCATTCTCTGGGAGAAACAGCCTGGCTGGCCCTGTGCTGGGATGTCCTCCCTCTTCCTCCCCTCTCAGTGGAGGTCCTGGCATTGCTCTGCCTCAGCTTTCAGCTTTTCCAGCAATGTCTGCCTTGCTAACATTCCACAGGTCCCAAAGGCACAGCCTCTTGACTTGTTAGTAGCTGCAGGTATGAAGCCAGTCTTGCCTGCCCAGATTACCTGCCCACTTGGCAGGATAAGACAACTTCTGGCACAAGCACAGAGAAGAAATCACATCCCTGTGCTGGAAGTCAAAAACATTAATTAAACCTGTGGTATCATTGATTTCTATCTCAGGGGAGAGGCAGAGGGTGAGAAAAAGCTCGGGGGAAGGAAACCCAGGGGAGGATTTGCTAGGAGCCTTCCTAACCTTTAAAAACGGGCTGATTGTTTCTGGGATGTTGATGTCTTGCTATGGAGAGGCCCTTGGAGCAAGTCGAGCTCATGCCAGGGGTGTGCAGGGAATGCAGCCCCCTTAGGGCAAGCAGGACACATGGCTTGGTGTCCCAGAACCTGAAGGATGCTGCTCAGGTAGGAGAGTTGCCCATGCCAGGTGACCTGGCTGGTACTCCTGTGGCAGACACCCTAGCAGAGACAGTCAGATGCCAGGGAAAATCAGCCCTTTTTACCTTGGGGTGGAAAGTGGGCATCCCCTGAGAGCTGAGCCAGAAGCACCATCACCAAGCACTGAGCATTCTGCTCCCTGTGTAATGGGATATCAGGAACCCATTTAGGCTGGCTGCATTCCCAAGCCAAGCTGCAATTACTCCAGCAATACCCATCCAGCTAAACTCCCTCATTACCAGCCATTTGCACCCGCTGGCTTTATCTGAGCACAACTGCTTCAGCTGGGTTAAGCTGTGCCAGTCCTCTGAGACTGCAAATATTCAGTCCTCAAATGGCACTTGAGGTCTGTGGCCTGTGAGCCTCCAGCAGCCTCTCTTCTTCTCCGTGCAGACTGCTGCCTCCCTGCTCACAAAGAGGGTGATTGTTTGGGAGCAGGATCCTTCTTTCCCCAGTGCTCTGTGTGTGACTGGCCCCGGGGCTGTGGGCACAGCCCTGCCTCCCTGCCTGTGCCCAAGACAGTGTCCTGTTTTACCAGCTGGAACCAGCTAACCTGCTTCACTGGCTAGCCTGCTTTACTGACACCAGCTAACGCCCCCAACCTCGCGGGGTGCCCTGCTAGTGCCACTACCTTTGGGGTGAGGATGCTGTACTCACGTCCCATCACCCTTCTGGGGCACCTAGAGGGGGGCTGGGCATTCCCACACTAGGGAGTGGTGGCTGTGGTCTCTATTTTTTCCTCTGGGGAGAGGCTGTGTTCTGATACTTGGCATGGCTGCTTGGCATGCACCATGCCCTCCCATGCCAGCTCTCTCACTGGCCATGCTGCTCTTGCTGCCCCTTTCTGCTGCATGCCTGGTCAGAGGAACAACAGTCCCCAGCCCTTCCCCTCTTGGGGACCTGTTTTCCAGCTACTCCTGCATCTTCCTCTGGTGAGTGACACAATGAGCTCCTGGGCTGGATTTGCTCTTTGGCAATCGAGACGCCGGAGCAGGGTGAGGAGACAGGACTGAGTGTGAGGTTGTGGGGCAGGATCAGGTGTTGGGCAATGGGCTGGGCAGCTGCTGGGCTCAGGGTTGCACAGAGCCTGGGCAATGACAGCAGCTGCCAAGCTGGCCCAGCAGCACGCTGGCATCGGCTGCAGAAAGTGCTGCAGTTCATGGCAATCTGTTCTGGTAGCACCAACAGATCAAGCTGCCAGGAGACAGGTGAAGGGGAAGATTCTCTGCCAGAGCCAGTGTGGAGAAGAACCCCAGCTTGCCCCAGCCTTGTGCCTGCATGAGCAGGAGCAGCACAGGAACAGCAAAAGCCTGGTGGCACTTGTAGGCAGCGATTCTTGCCAGCCCTTCCTTTCATCCCGGCTTGTCTGACATGAAATGGTGTGAACAAACATCTCTGCTTTCTTTGGTTGCTTCCCAGGGATTCCACTATTTGCATTATAATGAAGTGACACTGTGCTGTATAAATAAACCCCGAAGTTGACACAGAAAGGTCTTATCAGCTCTAAAGGTATTTGTACGCTCCCCAGAAGGAGGGAAAGAGTCACACAGGGATTAAGGAGGAACAAACTGCCAGTGCTGGTGAGGATCACGAAGATTTACAGCAAGATGCTCTCCTGGAGTTTTATAAGAGAAGTTGTGCCCAGGAAGCAGCAAAATGGGGGCTGCTGGTGGGGTAAATATCCTCAGTAGTGGCCTGAGCCACCCACTTTAGCAGTGGTGCTCCTCTGGCTGGGTCTGCTCCTGCTCACACCCAGGCGTGGGATGAGGCAGTGACAAAGATGGCATATTGTGGGTGGTCAGTGTCAAGCAGAGTTTATTTCCTCCTGAACACAATTATCCACTGACACTCTGGCTAGGTTTAGGGAGGGAACATGAGGAAAGCACTGACCCCACAAGAGCCTGCCCTTGGCAAATGCTTTGGCACAGGTCAGAGTACAGTTCAGATGCTCTGGGCAGGCAGGTACCAGTGGTTCTGCTTTGGTTACCTGAGCTCTTTGCTTGCTACCCATATTAAGGAAAGCAGAGCAGCCAGATGGGAGGTCAGGCCAAGCTGTGTTGCCTGAGCCAAGGGGGACAACCCCTGTTCTCCTTGCAGACCTATGTCTTCATCCTTCCTGTGTCCCTAGTGTGGGTCAGGGTGGCATTCACTAGATGTGACAGTCATGACAACCTGCTCTGCAGCCTTTTCAGCACTCTTGCCTGACTCTCACCAAGGCCCACTGACACCAGTGGATCTGTGATCAGGTTCAGACATAGTGGTACATTGAAAACCACAAATACCTGAGTTGTTGGTGCTTGCCTGTGCTGAGCCACATCTGCAAGTCATTGCTGAGTTTCTCTGCAAGGAAAGCAGAGTGCCAGACATGACCTCTCACCGGCACACAGCTCTGAGCTCTGGCTGGTGTCTGCAAAAGCCACTTCCCTGACCCACTTACTCTGCAGCTGCATGTCTCGCCAGAGACCAGTCCTGGCTGGTGCCAACAGACCCGTGTTTAATCCATAAAAAGGCAGAATTCAGGTTGTGCTAAAACACTTGACAGGACCATGGTACTGGAAAACAATTTGCAAAGCAGAGCAGCACAGCAGCTGCAAACTCGGACACGTCGACAGATCACAGGGCGAGGACACGAGCGCAGCTGCCCTGACACAGCCGTGGCTCCAGCCCTCCCTCTCCTGCCGAAGCCATGCTGGCTGCTGGAGAGTGGCTAACGCTCTTTCCCTCTTAATCTCACCGTTTAGCAGACAGACATCAGGGGGAAACGACCCTGTGCAGAGCAGGATATGATGATACTGTGTGTCTCCTCTCCTAAGCAGCAATGAGGCTGCTCCTGGGCAGCTTTGGGCCCTCCAGCTCTGCAGGAGGCGGTGGAACGGGAGAACATGCGGAGGAGAGATGGCTTACTGGTCAGGGCTGGAGCGTGATGAGGGAGAGGCTGCAGGAGCTGGGCTGCTCTGGGAAGGACACACTGGGAGGACCCAGGTGCAGCCACCAGTTCTCACCAGAGATGGGTGGCAGAGGATGGAACCAGCTGCTCTCAGCAGTTGAGCAGGAAGAGGCAGCAGCCCCAAACTGGGGCTTGGGGATGCAGATGGGCATTAAGAGAGTGTGGGACACCCCTCCTCTCCTCCAGGGATGACTGCCACCCAGCCTCCTGTTGGGCTGTGTCCGGGTGACCCACATTCCCGTGACAGCCCCACGTTCCCCTGGCAGTCCTGCCATGCCCAGGAGACCCAGCCCATGCTGGCTGGCACTGCTATACAACTCTGCTGCCTGCACTCTACAATAGGCATTATTTTTATTCCCTTTCTGGTTGACAAAGGCAGCACAAAGGTCCTTGGAGTGGAAGCTCTCTTCCCTCATGCTGTTATGTAGGACATTTCAGTCACTTGCTGTTGTGCCCTGCTTGTAGCTTGCCCCCAGCAGCACAGCACACCAAGACCAGCAGGGATAGGACATGGGGTCAGTGCCCTGTGAGGAGTGGTGCCCCAGGCTTGGGCATTGCTCAGGGCCTGTCCTGCCTGCCCAGCCTGCAGACATGTGCCCAAGGAGGCACATATTTCTGGGGAGACAGTGCTTTTACCCCTACCCCACCCCTGCAATGGTATTGCTCCCCAGAGTGGGCAGGAAGCAGGAGAGCACCAAGGTGCTGTTCCTGCCAGGCCATGGGCCCTGCTGATCTAGACCTGCATGTGGACTTCCCACCTTGACCTCAACCATGGGGCTGCCCAGGGCTGGGGCCCCAGCCAGTACCCTACTCTAGGATAGTGGGACAGGCTGACTGTGAAGTCCTGCCCTCCTGTACCAGAAAGTAAAACTCCTGGTCCCTGCAGCGCCCTCACACTGCCTGATGTTCCCAGGAAACAGCTGTCAGTGATGGGTCAGGCCACTGGTAACAGCCAGTTACTCAAAGCACAAATTCCTCATGGGCATGAAGTGGATGGAACAATTTTCTGCACAATTACTCCAGTTTATTCAGGGTGATAAACCAGTATTAAAGCAAGAGGAGTGGAAGTGATGTATCTTCCTTCTGAACCTAGTTCTTGACATTTGATACAACCTAGACATTTCCTAATGGGGCTTGGAGAAGTGGGACCTGCAGAGCAGGGAGCAGATCAGACTAGAAATAGACTTCCTGCATGTCCTGCATTAGAGATACTCATAGTGTGGCTTCAGACTTCTTAGGCTTAACAAATCTCTCTCTCCCTGTGTACTTCATGCAAACACCAGGTGGTGAAGAAGCAAAACGTGCTGCTGCACAAATAACTTTGCTAAGGAGAGGGGCAAGGAAAACAAACCTTTGCTCATGGCTGCAGATGCACAAGAGGCAAACTGCCAGCCTTCTTCCTGCCTTTCCCACCGCTGCCTGCTTACTTTGTTCCCATCCTCAGTCCCTCTTCTCTGTTTTTTTTCTCCTTGATCCTGGATCTGCCCTGCAGCTCCTCGGAGCTGCTCAGAGCCTCCCCCTCCCCGGGGGCAGTGGCTCCCTGTGCCTTGCCCTTCCCAGGGGCTTGTTGCAGCCTCCCATGGCACGGAGCCCTGCTGTGCTCAGCAGCAGTTATTCCTCTTTTCCCTTTGATGTGCTGCACTCCACGGCTTGGGACCGCTGATGGGGACGAGCCCTGGCCGACAATCAAAGTCTCCCCGCTGAGCTCTGCTGCTGCAGCCTGGCTCAGTCCCTGAGATTTCCAGGTGGAAAGTCTCATGGTGCTGCTCTGGATGGAAGCACCAGGCGCAGTGTGGTGAGCGCTGGGATCCGTCTGTGTGTCACTGGGACCAAAGCCAGCATGGCACAGCACCCAGCTGCTGACAGCTGGGCACAGAACAGAAAAAGGGTTACTCTAAAAAATCACCAGCCAGTGAAGCCAAACCCAGCCTCTGGAATGAGTCCAAATATGTCAGTATGTTGCATTGGCATCTAGAGGAGAACCTTCCCGGAGCACTGTGACCAGCTCCTGGTTGGGTGCTGGTGGGTGCTGCTTGCCAAGGTTGGCTGCCACTGTGCCAACCTGGCTGGGCTGCAGGCTGCTGTGGGGACATTGGCATGGTGCAGCTCACAACCTCCTCGGTGAAGGCCAAGTTAAACAATGACCCTGCTAAATCATTCCACTTCCAGTGCAGCATTTGGAGCCAGCCAAGAGTGACCTGCTCCAGAAACCAAATCCTTCTGTATCTTTGGGAAAAGCAGCTCCTTTGCCTGCCCTCACTGCTGGTGCTGCTCACGCTGCAGTGCAGGTGCTGGCCCTGGCTCATGGGCTCTGGGGCTTCTGAATAGGATAGGATAGGATAGGATAGGATAGGATAGGATAGGATAGGATAGGATAGGTTAGGTTGGAATTAACCAGGTTGGAAAAGACCTTCGAAATTGAGTCCAACCTGTCACCCAACACCTCATGACTAACTAAACCATGGCTTCAAGTGCCACATCCAATCCCTTTTTGAACACCTCCAGGGATGGTGACTCCACCACCTCCCTGGGCAGCACATTCCAATGGCCAATCATTCAATGAAGAACTTCTTCCTAACATCCAGCCTAAACCTCCCTGGCACAGCTTGAGCCTGTGTCCTCTTGTTCTGGTGCTGGTTGCCTGGGAGAAGAGACCAACCCCCAAACCAGCAAGCACTGAGGGCAGGTGCTCCCTGTGCTCCACAGGAAGAGGGCTGCATCACCCTGCAGGCTGCCTTTGATCCCAGGAGGTCCCTAGGTACCCAAAGTGACCCACATCGGTGTCAGGGCTGGTGAGACCCATGGATTTCCTCATATCCCACTCAGCATCCCCTGCTCAGGCACTGGGATGGACTGCCCAGAGAGGTGGTGGAGTCGCCCCCACTGGAGGTGTTTAAGAAAAGATTGGATGTGGCACTTGGTGGCATGGTTTAGCTGATGTGGTGGTGTTCGGTCATAGGCTGGGCTGGATGATCTCAGAGGTCTTTTCCAGCCTCAGTAGTTGTGTGATTCTGTTTCAACGGGAGAAACCACTTGCCTAATGAAAGAGCAGCTATGAGCTCGGCACCTCCAGCCATGCCTGAGCAAACTGCAAACTCCAGTGACAATTAGAAGGTGAAATGTGCTGCCTTCTAGGTCTCTCTGCTGATGTTTAGAAGGCTGGCAGCTGTGTCTTGAGCCCAGCTGGTACAAGGTATAATTAGAAAAGCCGCTTGAATGGTGCTGTTGTAAAAGTGATGTTAAAATAATGGTGTGGAAGGAAAAGCTGAGGCCCTGTGTTTCTGGGGTGCATGTGCTGCACCAGGCACTGTGCCCGGTGTGTTGCAGTGACACATTAAAGGCAGCCTCTGCTGAGGGAAATTAGCATCTTTGTGCCGCACACGAGGTACGCTCTGTTCTTTGGATGCAAGTGGAGAGGCACATTTAAAACCACCCAGCAGAACATTCCCCAATTTTTATTTATCAACAAACCTCGATGCATATTGCTGGGGAATGAAATATTTATCTACAGACACACGCACGCAGAACGGGAGAGTGCCGATGTATTATTTATTGCTGCCTCCCTCCCTAGCTCATCAATAACTCATGAAGCCTGGCTGCCCGGCACAGCCTGTGGCCAGCTACCTAAAGCAGCTCCAGCTGCCATTGTATGCCAGCTCCAGGCTTCTTGCCCCAGGCAGAGCGTGCCCTGCCTCCGGGCTGCCGAAGTGCTGGCAGTGGGTGGCAGTGCAGGATGGCAGTGGCCTCGCTGCAGAATGCCACGCACGTCCCTGCTGGCTCTGCCCACTGTGGCTGGTGCAGGTCGTGGTTCCCTGACTGCAGACAGGGTGGCAGGACCCAAGAGCCAGAAGAAATGTGCATGGGCAACAGGGTCTTTGCTGTGCTGCCAGGGAGACAGCATGGAGGGATGTGGGTGCCAGCTCCTGGAACAGACAGCAAGAAGAGAAAATGAGGCAGCACCAGTGGTGAGCCAAATGTGCCATGCTGGGCGCTATGGAAACACTGTCATCTCACTGCAGATGTCAGACCACAAGAGCTGTGGTGTCAATAACATCCCCCCAATGGGAGATTCATTATGTGAAATGAAGCTATGAGAGCTGCAACAGAGCAAGACATGCTGTCTGGGAGGCAGGGATCCTATGGTGCCAACTCAATTAACTCTCCAAAGGGAAGGCTGAGTCAGGGAGCTGTGCTATGGGGATGGAGCCTGGGTCAGAAACCAGGTGGCCTGCATGCAGCCTTCACCTCCCCAGCCTCTAGCAGCAATGCAATAGGTCTTTCTAGGCAGGGGGAAAGCACCCAGAGCCAATTCTGGTGTCTCTGAGGATCTGTAAATGCAAGTTGGTCCTCCACGGTGCTGACCCTGGCCCCTGTATTTGAAAGACACTGTGGATGAGCAGGAGCAGCTGGACATCAGGCACAGTTTATGACTTTCACAGAATCACAGAATCAACCAGGTTGGAAAGACCTCAGGGATCATCAAGTCCAACCTATAAACTTTGCACATATAACTCTAGCTTCAATCAGGTAAAACCAGAGAACAATTATCCTTCTGCTGAGTTCCAACCCCTTTCTCCAGTGCTCAAGATGGGCTCAGTTAAAACAAGTGACAGCAAGCTGTTTGCTTCCCCTGTAGTGTGACTGCAAACAAATCAGTGCTGCTGCAGGAGCCTGGCACCGTGAGCTGGTTCTGGAGGTCAGGCTGTTCCTGCTGTGCTGCATAGCTCAGATCAGGGTCTAGTGGTGAAGAAAAAAGGGGTGAAGGCCCCTTGGCAAGGCCAGGCAGCGGCTGAGGAGCTGATGCATCTCACAAGCAGTGTTAACGCAGTGCACAGCTGTGTCTCTCTAGGGTGGCATGAGTCAGAGCAGGGGAGTGATTGCACAAGAACTAAAAGAAGTAGAAAGCACAGTAATAAGGACAAAGAATTGCACTAAATGACTTGATAAGTGAATTATCCTCCCTACATTACCTGCTGACAGCAGGAGCATCCCTGCCTTCTCTGCAGAGAGAGGATAGAGGGGTGGGAGTGTGACTTTCTTAACTTTGATCTTTCAGGGATGCTGCTTGCTCCATGCAGAAATGCTTGCAACCAGTGTTCACACTGGCAAGGACTCACTTGGTTCATTGATAAATTGTGGTCACTCTGGAAGTGCAGCAGCTGTTTGGCTTTGCACAGTGATGCTGCACAGCAGCTGAGAGCATGAATCTGGCTGGGGTGGCAAGGGGAACTCAGTCAGCAGATTGCAATTGTCTTTGCTTTCCTTTACTCAGCGGCCAACTGACTGGCCCACTCCTGGCAGGGGTCAGGTGCAGGAGGACCTGGGGACAGGCTTGGGGAGCAGCTGCCCCACAGTCAGATCAGGGGAGCTGTAGCAGTGAACAGTGTATGTAAGGTGCTGGAGTGGCCTCAGGTCTCACTGCTGGAGCATCCCTGACCCTGCAGAGTCCAGTGGAGTGTGCAGCCCAAGGCCAAGCAGGACTCAATGACACCAGAAGGGCACCAGCTGGCACCGCTGGGTTGCTCCTGTTGAGCACCAGTGCTTTCCCAGCTGGAAGAGCTGCCAAAACTCAGTCTCCTGCCAGGGCCACATCTGCAAAGACAAATGGGAACACTACCCTGGCAGCTCTGCGTGCTGGATTTGCTCACTGGGGCAGAGGCCCTGGGGAGACCAATGTGCCTGCAGTTCATTGTGCCTTGCAGGACCAGAGATGTTTTTCCTCTGTCCCAGCAGACGAACTGCTCACCTGGCCAGCCAAGAAAAGATCAATACTCATCAGACAGGAGTGCTGCAGGTCCTCAATCCAGGCCCTTGGTGACAGTGGGATGAGGGGCAGTGCAGATGGGAAGGAGCCATCTGCTAGGTTGCTGCTGCAGAAAGCCAGCAACAGCCATCAGCCTCCTAAGAGCATTGTCTAGCACCAAGTTATTTCTAGGCCACAGTGGTTATTGGGAAGGCATTACAGGGCTGTGAGTACAACATGTCTCTCAGCTGGAGATGCACTCATCAGCCTGGGAGCAGCACACACCAGATGTCCTTTGGGGCTTGCTGGCTTTTCACTTCACTCTGCTTCAAAGCCTGGACTCCTCATGTGCATTTTAGCAATGTTCACACACTTCAGGTTTCTAGGCCAAGTGAGAACTTTGATTCCATGCTGCACTCAGCAGCTCTGCATGAAGGTAGCCTGTGGTTAAGTAAGGTGAGAGGCTGAAAGTCGTTCGATTTTGCAACAACAGCTGAGAACAAAGTACAGATTTTGCCATTTAAAACTGGGACAAAACAGAGCTGGGAGGTTTTTGTGGAGTTACTGTTTTATATAGTTTGTTTTTCATTTTCCTTTTAACACCTAGTAGCTTCCCTTGAGTTGAATTAAATGTACGATGTCCCTGGCCTTTGCCTCATGCTGGAGCATTTCCATTCACATCCAAATGTTGCCCCATGACAGGGAAGTGGCACCTGGGGAGGGAAGGACGCAGTAGAAGGGAGGAGAGGCACCTCAGTTTGGGCTTGCTCTCCTGGCCAAGGCTGATCCTGGTCTCTCCTGACAGCTCCTCTCAGCACTACTGTTTTTCTCTTCCTTTTTTGTCCTGCCCAGGGCACATCCAACTCACATCTGAGCCTGGAGTGCACAGGAGTGCCACCAAGAAAAACAACTCACCCCAGCTGATTTGGCCTGGTGGCTTTTATCCTCCTTCCATCCTGAGCTGACCTGAAGAACAGCTCTTCACCTTGCTAAAGAGTATTTTTACGTTAATTGACTAAAAGTCATAATCACTATAATGGTTCTTATGGGAACCTAGCAGACTGAGCTCTTAAAAGCTCCTCTTGATTAATGCACCTCTTGCATGTGGGCTGTTTCACAGTATGTTAGGGGTTGGAAGGGACCCCTGAAGATCATCGAGTCCAACCCTCCTGCCAGAGCAGGACCAGAGAATCCAGCACAGGTCACACAGGAACACATCCAGATGGGTCTTGAAAGTCTCCAGAGAAGGAGACTCCACAACCTCTCTGGGCAGCCTGCTCCAGTGCTCTGTGCCCTCACAGTAAAGAAGTTCCTCCTCATGTTGAGGTGGAACCTCCTGTGCTGGAGTTTATATCCATTGCCCCTTGTCCCATCACAGGGGGCAACTGAGCAGAGCCTGTCCCCTCCCTCACCCGGCCCTTAGATGTTTATAAACATTTATTAAGTCCCCTGTTACATTTGCCTTACCCCTGGGAACATGGGCAAGCCCTCCTCTCTGACCTGCTCCCCACGCACAGACAAAACAAGAGAGGAGGGCACCCAGGTAGGGAAGCAAGTGTAATCACTGCTACCTCAATCACCCATTGCTGCATTTCTTATGAATGCTATACAGTCCCTGACAGCCTTGGAGTCATTTCCCTGCTTACAGCCTGAGTTTAAAATCACCCCACAGCCTCCTCCCAAAAACCTGCCGAGCTGAGGCTGCTGCAGGTCACGTTGTGCAATTTGCTGTTGCAAGACAAAGAAGACAAGTTCTCCTTTTTCACAATTACCAATCCACTTCACCCAGCAATTTCCCTGCCTCTCTGCTTTGGTTTCAGTGAACAGTGTTCCTCGGGGAGGGAAAGCCTACCTGCACCTCCGAATGACTTGCTTCTGGTTCTGCCATTACAGACGATCCTCTAAAGTTAAGTGCCCTAAGTGCTGGCAGCAGCTTTTCTGAGCCTGGCACTAGAGCCAAACAGGGATGAGGCTCACTGGGACTGCAGGAAGGCTTTGGCTGGAGGGGCCTGCACAGTGTCCTCTCAGGCACCAGCTCTCCAGCTTTTGGGTGCCTCTCCCCGGGGCCAAACCCTGTCTTGTCTCAGCGTGGCTCTTGCTCTCATACAGGAAAGCTCTGGTCCTGACCAAACGGTTGATGGCGGGGGTCCCAGCACAGCCACAGGTGCTTGGCAAGGCTTTGGCAGCAGCCAAGGAGGGGAACGTCAATCCTGCACCATGGCAGAGGGCAGGGAGGAGGCTGTCACTACGGCACACAGCCATTATGGGGAACCAGAAGTCTCTGTATGAAGCAACTGCCTGCAGCAGCTACCAACGGCCTGGGGCAACCTCCCACCGGTGCATGGTGCAGCAGGAAGAGCATGGCTCTCCACTGGAGTGGGCAGAGATGCCAGCAGTGACGCTTGGCTGCACCAAGCCAGAGGACACTGGTTTACTCCTTATCACCCCATAGCAGGAGCTGGCACCAGGGCTGTTCAGGCCAGTCGGTGCTCCCAGGTGGGCTGCCCCTGCACTGAGAGCAGGCAGGCAGCCCACCCCCACTAGCTTTTAGGACCAACCCATGCTGGGATGTGGGGGTCTGTGGCTCTGCTGCTTCCTTTTCCATGCTTCAGGGCTGCCATGCTGGTGCCTTCCCAGGGATGAGGGGCAGGACTCCCCCTGTCAGCTCTTTTGCAGTGTGAGGGCAGCACCCCTACTTTGTGTAGGGCAGGACCCTGGGTCTTGGCTCTCTGCAGCTCAGCTGCCAGCCCCTTGAAGCCCCAGTGGCCGTAAAGAGTCCATGGGGTGCCTGGGCTCCCAGCTGGCCGCAGCTCTGCTCCAACCCCTCCAAACTTCCTGCATTTGTTTCGCTGGAGCTGTTTGGGGGAAGTAGGGTGTTGTTATGTCTTCAGCTCAGCGTCTATTTAGAGAAGGATAATGCTTTTGTGGGGGAGGACAATGAGAATATTAAATGCTTAAGATTCTCTCACTATTTTGACTAATTTATTTTTTTCTTTTTTTTTTTTCTTGGTTTTTTTAATGGGTAATTCCCTGGAAAACTACAGTAAGAGCTGATGGGCCTGACGTGGGAGTAGAGCATGATTCAAGCCTGGCAAGATGAGCCCAGACTGATCCCTGCTTTAGTACTACTGCAGACTGCAGGTCTGCCTCTTGGATCAGAGGCAGGCCAGGTTACAACAGAGAAGGGTTGGCCAGCACACTTCCAGCACACCTCCCCAGGAGACCTCGGTGCAGAGGACAGCAGCCATTCCTTCCTGCCACTTTCCCGTGGCTATGTTTAGGTTCTGGATTGCTTAGGGAACCCAGATCACCACCTGCAATGTCTTAATGTCATTGTCCCCCCAGAGATGGCATTAGGAGACTCTTTTCTCTTGCAGGATATACCTAATTGGTCCTGACATCAGGGAGAGTCATGTTGGGTCCTGAAATAGCTTCCTGCACAGCATCACTCACAAAGGTGCCATGGGGAAGTGTGGTTGTAAGTGCCCATAGAGCCATTTTCACAGGTGCTGGGATGCTGCATGGCCATGGAGTGCACCTGAGCTCAAGTTATGTTTCAAATCCTGGAGTCCAAACTGAAGAGCAGAACTAATGAGCATCTATGGCCTGACTGGTGGTCCTTAAGTCTGGGTTAGACCAGAGGTGCAATAAAGACTCTCAGTCTTTCTACCACAGAGTCTTTGCAATAGCCTGTATCTGCAGTGGTCCTTGCCCCTCTGCCTTGCTCTCTGATGGAAGCCAGTGTCTGGTTTCCCTGGTGTCTCTTCGGTAACAGCACTGAAAGCCAGGCAGTGGGTTCAGCTTACTTCAAAGCAGCAGCAATCGAAAGGTGTCTAAAGGGCTGGGAGTCTAACAAGGGAGAAGGCAGATCTTTCAGTGGCCTTTGCTAGCTATGGTTATGTACCTTCTGTCTGTCAGCCGCAGCAGGTCGTGGTGGACCTTAAGGTCTCCTGCACAGCTGTACCGTGCTGTATGCTCTGCTTGCTGCAGCCAGTGCTGGAGCCAGAGATTTTTTTGCAGCAAAGTCATGTTGGGGGAATAACTGCTGTACTGGTGTGGGGAGTAACTGCTGTTCTGGTGCAGGAACTCCCTTCCTTGCCGTGCAGAGCCTTTGCACTACATGACACGCTATATAGCCTGGACATTGCTCAACAAAGTCAAATTAGATCAAAGCAGCACTAAATATAGGCGGCTCAGTTCTCATCCCACAACTCACTGGAGCAGCGTGGCCGGTGGGAGGCAGGTCGGGACACAGTGTCACCTGCAGGAACAGTGGCAGACTGCCCTAGGGGATCCCACGCTCATAGACCTGCCCCAGCCCTGCACTGATCAGAGCTGGATGTGAAGAAGTAACGGTGATGCTGGGGAGACGCAAGACATGGACACAGGGTTTTGTCGTTGCCTCTGGGCCAGAGCAGAGCAGGGCAGGGCCCTATGTGTTGTTCCTGCACTGGAGATTCATCCAGGCAGGTCAGGCTACATCCCAGACAAAGGCAGATGTTGGGCCCTGAAAGGAATTCCTATGACCCTGGCTGCTCCTCTTGCTCTCTCTGCAGCTGCATGCTCCCCTTGCTCACCTGCTTCCAGGCTCCAGTGCCAATCACTGTCAGGACCCTGAAAGTTGCCTTCTGTTTAGGCTCTCCTGGGAATCCCAGAGAAGGTGGTGAGCAGGGCACAGACCCTGGGACCTGCTCTGGCTGCTGAGAAGCCTCTGTTTGCTTCCAGGTAGGCATAGGCAGTCAGCTGCGAGGTAAACATGGTCCATGCTCAGAATTCATCACTGCTAACACTCAGTTTAATGAGCCATTGCCAGTTAATGTTCCTGATGTTACCTAAGTGGGTCTAGCTCTCTGCTTGGGGCCAGCTCTCTGCTTGCACTGGTCTCATCTCCTGGGTCACTGTGCACACGGATGGAGATACCCCAAGGGGTCAGCAACCACAGCATCCATGGGCAGAGAAATCCCAGGTCTCTCTGCTCAGAAACAAGTGTTTCCAGACTATTTCTTCTCTACTTCCAGAAGATGTTTTTGCAACCAAGTCAGCTGCTCTCAGGCAAGTCCATTGCTGATCCTGGAGCTTATGTAAAAATCCCTGTGCCAGGTGGAGAGAAATAAGTCTTAGCAATGCCTAGAACAAGGTGCTGGAGAAATACTGCATCCCCACCTGCCACCCCTGGTGACCGTCTCACTACTGTCCCTGCAGACGCTTCAAGAAGCAGAATGGGAAGCTGGTGGTTGGGAAAGCAGGCAGCTGCATTCACATTTGGCTCTATTGTTTCATGATTATTAGCAGGGAGATTGAAAATGTAATTATGATAATTATGCTAAATCGCAATCTTCCTACAGGAGCTATTGAATTACTTAGATCAACTTTTCATCCTATTTCCCTTAACCATTCCCTGCCCAGAGGAGGAGGAGCCCTTACCCCTCTGGGCTGCCCACACTGCGTGCCAGCTCAGGCAATCCTCACCAGCACTTGCTGAAACAGCAGCGAGTGGCAGCTCTTACTCAGCATGAAACTCACATGAGAAAAGAGCTGTTTGAGAGACAGTGTCCCAGAGGACTATGGAGCACTCATGGACCATAAGCCACAGCAAGAGAAGAGAGATGGAGAGGAGCATGCAGGGCTGGGAAAGGCAGTGCCAAGCCGCCGGCAGAGCTGGCTGGAAAGGGCAGAGCAATGCTGGGCAGATGCTCAACTGGAGGCATCTGCCAGGGCTAGATTCGGGCACTGCATCACCTGTCCCTTGGGGCTAAGGGTGTACCTGCCACCGTGATTTTTGGGGCTGGAGTAAGCACAGAGATCAATGTCGCCAGACTTAAGAGCCATGGCACAGCCAGGCCAGCCTACTGCAGAGCCTGGCTCTGAGCAAAGACCCAGCAGCAGCAGCTTTGGTGCTGTTGCTCTGCCAGGTCCCTCCAGGAACACTGTCAGCTCTAATTAATATCACAGTTTAGCTTGCTCATGCATCTGAGCAGACCGAGTACAACTTCACAGTGCCGGGGGAAGAATGATGAATCCCATCCCAGAGCCTTTTGCTTGCATCCCTTGGGGTCTGCAGAGTGCCTGTGCCAGAGCAGCAGGGATTTCCAGATCTGGACATGGCAACAAGCATGTCACCCCTCTGTGTGAGGTGGCAGCAGGACCAGCTGCAGAAGGCAGGATGACCAACAGAAGGCAGGATGACCACCTGCCCCTCATTTCAGAGCAGGAGAGCATGGGAAGGACTTTATAGGAACAGCCTTTTCCTTGGGCATCAGTTCTCCAGGAGAGAGCTGATGTCCTTTCTGTGGAGCTCAGGACATGTTCTGGATGTAGGGACAAATGGTGTGTTCTGTGATGTACCACCACTGGGTTTCAGGCACCTGGGACAGAGCTGAAGGACAGTAGCACCAAAGCCCACACGCATGCAGCAAGCAACCCCTGCCCCCAAGCACTCTTGGGGTATCCCATCCCAGACTTCACTCAAGCTCCTACCATCAGCAGGGCTTGGTTTAAGCCCACAGATGGGAACCAGTCTCTGGCTTACTGAGGCTGAGCATGCAGAGCATCTTCCTGCTTGGGAAAAAAAGCGTTTTGCAGCCTTTCTCTCTCCTCCATCCCACTGCATCAGCAGGGAGTGCAGGGACCAAGCCTGGATCCTGAAGGGTGCTGGGCAACTGGAGCCTGGAGCTCAGCTCCTTTCAGAGCTGCCATGTCAAGCTGAGGGCAGGATTGGGCCTATGTCCTTCATTATATAACTGTTTCTCTGAGTGTTTTCCTAGCACTCATCCCTCCTGCTGGGCAGAGACCCCACTGGCATTCCCCCACTGGGGGAATGTCTTGTATTTTCCAATGCATAGCTTTGATTTCAGGCCGGTTTTAGCAGCAGCCAATTCCACCCCTCCCCAACTCGTGCACCTTGCAGAGCATTAAACAAAGATGCAGCCCCCTACGAATTACCAGCTAGCAAGATGGAGGGGTTGCCTTGCCTGGGGTGGATGATGGAGCTGCAGGGAGAAGCAGAACCCCAGGGACCAGGTCAGATCGCCCCACAAATGAACTGACCTGACCTGGCCTCTGGAACCCCATGCTGTCCATGCCCTGCCCTGGCTGCCTGCCCTCACATTCCTGTCCCCACACATCATCTCCCTCCAGCTGCTGGGGACAACAGCCCCTGCTGCTAACAGCGGCTGGGGTGAGGAGGGGGAGCCGCCTTCACGGCACATGAGCTCTGTTGGAGCTGGGGACGCTGCTGGCTTTGGAAAAGCAGAGGTTTTTCCTCCCAGCTCCAGGAGAGGCAGGAGGTGAGGCACAGCCAGCTGGCTCTTGCAGCACTGCAGGGTTTTTCCATCACCAACATGACCCTGGCCACCACCACCCAAGAAAAGCTGGGGCAGTGCAGTGCTGTCACACACAGAGGTTGGATGGGCTGATGGTAGGAGGCCTGCCTTCTGCATCCATTGTGGGCTGAAATCTGGGGTGGGGATGTCCCTGCTAAGTAATGGTGGGGGGAGGGTGTGCTTGGTGTGATAGGCAGGAACTGGGCAATGGGTCAGTTGTGTTGTCTTGGGCATGACTAGCAGCAGTGGGACAGGTCAGCAGCTCTTCTCCAACACACTGCCAAGGAGGAAATCCTGACGCCTGCCTGCTTCCCCATGAGAGTTGCAGAGTGTGTGCTGAAGGTGAATCGGAACTGCCTCAGGGGCTGCAGCTGTACTTGGGGTACTGGCTGTTGCCTGTGGACCCTCAAAGGCAAGAGGTTTTCACCACTAACCTGGTGACATGCAACCAGACCTTGCAGCTGTGAGTTCAGCAAGCAGTTCTCACAGCACTGCCCCTGGCCAGGCAAGCTGGATATGCCCTGTCTGGGGGCATTTGCAGCTCACCAAACCGAATGGCAAATAATTCTGGACGTAAATCAGTACTGCAGTCTGGGCCAAAAGTCATTTTGTGACCTTACTTACTCCACTTGACCACTGGCTGGTTGTAAATGATTTCTTTTTTCCTGTTGTGGATGAGGAAGACCTAAGGACAGGAGAAAGGCATGCTGAGGACAGAGACAAACAAGAAGCTGCACGTGAGATCCTGCAAACACTTCCACATTTGTGTGATCCCCATCAGCCTCATTGCTTACCTCTGTGCAGGAGCCAGTCTGTAGTTCACCAGCAAATACACAAAGTCAACAAACAGCATTAGCACCAAGTGCTCTTTCCCCCTAATCTCTTCCCATTCAGTGTTGTTGCCCGGAATAATCACATGCTCTCTTTAGCTGTTAAATGCCCTGGAAATCTCAAGTGTCTGGTGCAGTACCTAAGCATCAGCCCCATGTGCTGGATTTGGACTAGCAACTGAAGCCTTTGGAGCAGGATCATTGTCTTTCCTGGTGTTATATGGTGTGTTATAGGTATTTTCTGGCCAATCCATCACATGCTGTCTGCTAGCTCAGTGCTGTGGGAAGCTCAATGTTCAATTTTGTGGTACTGGAAACCCCCAAAGGCTGCCCAAGCCCAGGCAGGAGCATGACCTACCAAGCCCCCACTGATGTGTTGGTGAGCAGGACAGTGATTTGCACCGGTGACAGATAGCAGTGGTGATCTTGCAAATATCTGTTTCCACACTTCCCTCCACGCAGTCCAAACCTACCAGCAGAGCTAGCAGACTGCCTTTGCCCTCCCTCTGTGGGCTCACCCCTGGGAAAGCAGCAGTGGGATGGGGTAGCTGGCTTGTGAGAAGCGGTGTTTCAGAGGCAGCACTGCTCTTTGCTGATTCACCATCCCCAGCTGCAGAGCTGGGTTAGCCCTGATGGATGGAGGTCTATCAACAGGAGAACGTATGTCTCTCATGACGCCTGAGCAGGGGCTGGACCACACCCGGTGGGACACTGCACCTCATCTGCAGGAAGTAGCGCAGGCACAGGGGCTGGCATCAGCCCCAGCACTGAGCAGAGAATACAGAACAGTTTATTCTCTACTGATAGTGTCTGGGACAGCAACAGCTTCACAGCAGTCAGCAGAGCCTGCATGTCCCACCGAGGCCTTCCCCAAAACTCTCTGCTTCTCCCCATCAGCCAGCAGCAGGCTCTCCAGCTTAGCAAGGAGCTACTTGTTTCAAAGGAAAGTCAGTGGCTCAGCCCTTTACTAGACCCTATTTCAGAGAAGCTCTCACTCTCCTCCTCTCATTTTCTGAGGGAGATGCTCCTTCAAACTTGCTGTGCAGAAAATACAACCTTTTTCTCCTCACATGCACTTGATCTCATTTGCAGGCCCATGCATGCTGCCACGGGGAGGGCACAGCAGTTAAGCACACATGAATAATCTTGCAGTAGCACTGCAGACATCTCTGTGAAATCTTTTCCTTTTTCCCAACAGTTCTAGGACCAAAAATATCCCAGGCACAAAGAGATTTGGACCCTACACTTAAAACTAATGATCTGTACAAGCCTCTAAGGACACTGCACAGCAGTCCTGCTAGTGGCATCAAGGGAAATGCTTCAGGCTCTGGATGCTGCTGGTGCTGCTCAGGGAATTGTGCTTTCATCTCGGTATGTGATAAAAAAACCTTTCCTTACTGTTGCAGACATGATGGCTCTTCTGGAGAGGAAAGGCACCAACTGAGCTAAGGCCATTAACTGCCTTTAAGCACACACATGGGATGGAAAGCAAACACCGCCTGGTCATTCAGCTGAGCTTAGCTCAAACCAGCCTGTGAACTCCCCAGTGTGCCTTGCTCTCAGGGTGCGCTACCCAACTCTAGGGTGCTGTGTTACTGTCCTGCTCCAAGCACCGCTTGCTTCCTCCCTCCCTGGAGAGAGCTGGCAGAGACAAAGAGCCCTGGGCATAGGCCGGGCGCACTCTTGATCTCCAGGGCACTGCAGGTCCCTTGCTACAGGCAAGGCAGTCTCACAGACCCCACTCTGGGAGAAGCACTACAGGATAAGCTTTCCCTGTTGTTTTCTTTCCCCTCATCACCAGCCTCTTCCTTCCCTGGGACAGACAAGGGGGCTCTGCCAGAGGAAAAGCAGTGAGCCACATTTTTTCATTTGCAAGGTGTGTCTCAGCAGTGCCAGCCTCACAGTGCTCAAATCCAGCAGTGCCCATTGTCACCTGCTGCGTCTTGCTGCCCATTGCGGGCTGAGTGTGACATGGACAAGAAGGTGCCCATTCCGAGGGGGCTCCCTCTCTTGCCCTTATGCTATCACATGCAATCCACCCCTGTGTGCCTCCCTTCTCAGACTGACTCACACTGAGGCAATGGCAAAAGCTTCTCACCAGTGTGGTGGCAGATTTTGCAATCTGATTTAATGAGGTATTTACAAGTTTGGAGGCTGGCTCTGTGCACAAGAAGTGTGGCCAGCCCCAACAGCTGCTTGGGCTTTTCAGTGACATTCCTGCAACTTGCCTCATTGCAGCACAGGCACAGAGGGAAAACATTTAGACATCAGAAATGCCAGATTAATTATCTCTTAATTGATACCTCCACTTGGGGACAAATGAAACCGGAATATCTCCAACTGCCCTGGGAGCCTGCCACTTACAGATTTACAGCTAAAAATACCGTGGCAGTCCCATGGCTAATCAACTTCACTGCTTACCCTGGGTGGTTATGAAATTGTCTTGGGCTAGCACTGTGAGGGACCAGTCACAGCGGCAGCGCCTTAACACAAACCCGGTGAAGGCTGCACAGGGCTCCCAGCCCCATGAGCAAGCTGCACTGCCCCACGGCAGCCTCGGAGCTGCGCAGTCAGGGTTCCAGCACGTTCCTGCCCATCATTAGAGACTGCTGAGAGAGAAAACCTCCTCTCTGTGTGTTATAAAAGACCTTAAAGTGCCCAGTGCGTTTCCCTGCAGTGTGAGACTTCCACCTGGCTTAGGAATCACACTCGGTGCTTGCAAGGGCTGTTCTGTGCCGTGCCCTCCTGCAGCTACAACACAGCCCAAGGGATCCCTTCCCGCTGTCTCCTGACCAGCCAAACGGCCACAGCAACGCCAGCTTCTTTTAAATTACTGTCATCTTTATTTTCTTCACATATGTGCAAACAGAGGAGATCGCAATGGTGGTGTTCTTAAAAATAACAAAATGTATTTGCATACATTTCCCTATATACAGGTGAACAGCCACAAGTAGAGTCTTCTTTTGCACAGCAAAAGATCTAGAGCATTGAGACCGGGGACAGGACCAGGGCCCAAAAAAAAAAAAAAAAAAAAAAAAGGATCTAACTTAAAAATAATAATTAAAAAAAAAAAAAAAAAAAACCAACAGTTCACAACAGTGCAAACCTCTCGGACACGACAGCACGATGGAGTGACTTTAATGGAGAAAACGGCGGGGGGTGGGGGGGCCCTCTCGGATGTGAGATTTGTCTGTAAACAAGGCGCAACACCTCCCTCCCACCGCCCTCCCCGGGGAAAGCTATTCCAGGAATTTGGCAGATCTTCAAGGGCAGAGCCGGAGGTAAACAGCCCACGGCCGCCACCCCTCCTCGGGCCACGGAAGGCTGGGGCCCGGCTCCGGCGCCCATCGGCACCAGGAGGGGCTTCCCGGGATGCTGCGGGACGAAGGGGCACCGCAGGGAACCCGGGCGGCCGCAGGAGCCCCGGTGCTCCCCGGAGGGAGCGTGATCTCCCGAAAGGGTCCCGGGGCGCGCCAGAGGGGCCGTGCAACCTCGGCGGGGCCGGAGGGGGCTTGGTGCGTCCCGACGGGGCCGTGCACTCCCGGAGCGGCCGGAGGGTACCCGGTGTTCGCCGGCGGCGCCATGCGCGCCCGGAAAGGACCGCGCAGCCCGGGCGCGGCCGAGCGCTCAGCCGGTCTCGGGGTCGCCGGGGGCAGCTGCTCGGCGCCGTTGCAGGGCGGGGCGGCGCCGTCCGGGCCGTTGCTTTCCAAGGAGGACTCGCTGCCCGTGCTCTCGCCGGAGAGCAGCCGGCGGACGCGGAGGTCGGCGCGCAGCGAGCGCAGGTCGTTGCCCAGGCTGAGCTCGCCCAGGTCGCGGAGGAGCTGTCCCAGCTCCGGGCTCTCGTCGCGGCTGGCGCCGGTGCGCAGCAGCTCGCCCTCGGGCTCGTCCAGCGCCTCCAGAATGTCCTCGCAGTCGCAGTGCATGGCCCGCTCCTCCTGCTCCTCGCCCAGCAGGTCCTCCGTGATGGAGCCCAGCTTGGGCGCGCTGCGGCTCCGCTCCACCGGCGGCTTGTAGCAGCACTGCCCGTTGAGCAGCTTGCGCAGCGGCACCAGGGGATGCTCTGCTCACCCACCAGCTGTTGCTGCTGGTGCCGCGCGTCGTCCCGCTTCTTCAGCCGGCGGAACTCGGCCAGTGCTGTGGCTGAGGTCTGATAGAGCAGCAGGGCCATGGCTTTCGCCTTCTCGGGCTTGGAGACCAGAACGGCGTGGCAGCGCAGCATCACCGCCTTGTGCTTCAGCTCGTGGCGGTAGATCCAGGCGAAGACGCGCGGCAGGCGCGGGTCGGCCACGCAGTAGGTGACCCGATGCAGCAGGTAGAGGTGGCCAGGCCGGCGCAGCCCCTTGTCCTCGGCGTGGGCCATGCGGATGCCCTGCGCGCTGATGGTCAGCTTCATCTTGGTGCCCTGCCGGCCCGCCTCGCTCTTGCTCCAGATCTTGCAGACGGCTAGGTCGGTGCAGCCCTCGCCCTTGGACTGAATGGTGGTGGCGTTGCCCAGGTAGAGCACGGTGTACGTAGGGTCCTCGCTGGTGACGCGGAATTTCCGCCGCTTAGAGCGGAACATGCTGCCCACGCGGTGCAGGGCGCTCTCGGGGCAGGCGCGGGCCAGCGAGGTGAGCGCTGAGTAGTGCACACTGACCGCGTACCCCTTGGGTTTGCTCTGCCGCCGCGTCTCGCCCGCCACCAGCTCCACCTTGCTCCGCTTCCAGGGCAGCATCGCCCCGTGGAGCCGCGGCTAGGCGCCGCGCCGACGGCTCCGGGCGCGGGGGACATGCCACAGCGGCGGCTGGGCTGCCCGCCCGCCTCACATCCTTGCGGGCGCCGGGTCGCCGCGGCCGTAGATATAGGCGGGCGCCGGCGCTCCGCGGGCGCGGAGAGGGAGGCTCCGCGCACCGAGGGCGGAGCGCCCGCTACCCGCGGCCCGCCGAGCCGGCGGCGCGCTGCTCGCCGCCCGCCCGCCGCCGCCGCTCTGCGCCGCCCGCCGCGGCGCCCCGGCCCCAGCCCCGGCCCCGCCGCGCCGTGGGGCGGGCAGGGGGCGGGCACGGGGCGGTTCCAGCCCGGCCGGGCGGCCTCTCCGCTGCAGCGGAGCTGTGGCCTCGGCAGAGACGCTGACTGCTGCCGCCCGGTGTGGGGGAGTGGGGCGCGGCAGGGTCTCCGGCTTGCAGAGCGGCTCGGGCAGAGCTGTGCCCACGACCAGGCGGGCGGGTGCGTCGGTGCCGCAGCGCCCTCCTACAGTCTCCGGGGAGAGGATAGGGAGAGCAGCCGGGGTCTGACTGGCAGCTCAAAATCTCCACAACGGATACAGATCCCAAGGCCGCTGCGGGACCCCACGCTCCGGCGGTCCCCACGACCGGGAGGGCCCAAACCCCAGAGGCCTTCCTGGCCAGGGCGTGCCGTGGAGGATCTTCTCTTTGGTTTGGTTAGTCCGGCTCCGAGAGCCGAAGAGCCTGCAGCAAATAAAGCTATTATGTGTGAGTAATGCTGTGCTTTGTGTTTACAGGCAGCAGCCGAGTAACAAGAAACTCTTCTTGAAATTTCTTGCTGTGGGTGCTCGAGTGCAGCCACCGACGTAACAAGAAGGTTGGTGGCTGTGTCGTTGCTGTAGCTTCACATGTCATGCGTTACATCCTCTGCCAGAGAGCAGTGATGCCGTGGTTGCAGAGTATGCCACTGTCAGGATTTGGGTAAACACTGAGCAAAAGCAGGAGCAGCACGTACTGTTGCAGTGAAATATGTACACGTCTGCTTAAATTATTTGAGAGTTTCTGGAGTCTGGAACAATTAAAACAAACTTCTGTACTGTTATCATCATTATTATTACATTATGCCATCTAGCAGATGGCTTGGGAAGTACAAGTAACCACAGTGACCGGAACCGAGTTGTTAGAAGCACTTGCCGGTTTGCTTACATGTCAAAAACATCTCCTCAGCCGAGGGTAGCGTCGGCAGCGCCTTCCCCCGAGACAGCTCCGCCACATCTGGGACCCGGCGACGCCCGACCACATCTGTGGTTTCCAGGGGCCGGCGGTGGGTGTGGAGCTGCAAGACGCTGTATTTCCTGTCTTCGGTGGCTGTAGTGCAGCAGTTTCGCCGGATTAGGAAGGCTGTTGCTGGCCCTCAGAAGCGAATGTGTTAATGCTCTCGTTTTCTTTTGGGAAAGCTGCGGCTGGGCAGCTGCCTGGGCTGAACGCACTCCAGCCAGTGCATGTGAGCTGTGGCACAGCTTGGGGCAAGCTGTCTAGCCCATGTAGCATAAAGCCCAGCACCCACTGGGGTGCCCATTTGGGCTTGGCACTGTGCTGAACCCAGGCTTCTGCCTCTTGGCTGGATGGACTCAATATCCAGGTGGAAACCAGTGACAAGTGGTGTTCTTCAGGAGGTCAGTACTAGGACCAGCAGTGTTTAGCACCTTTGTCAGTGACATGGCCAAGTGGGATTGAGTGCACCTGCAGCAAATTTGCCAATGGCACCAAGCTGTGTGGCATGGGCAACATGCTGGAGGGAAAGGATGCCATCTAGAGAGACCTTGGCAGGCTTGAGAGTTGGGCCTCTGCAAACCTCCTGAAGTTTAACAAGGCAAGTCCTGGACATGGGTGGGGGCAATTCCAAGCACAAATACAGGCTGGGCAAAGAACAGATTGAGAGCAGCCCTTCAGAGAAGCACTTGAGGGTGTTGGTTGATAAGTTCAACATAACCCATCAAGGTGTGCTCACAGTCCACAAAGCCAACCTGGGCTGGGCTGCATCAAAATAAGTGTGGCCAGCAGCTTAAGGAAGGTGATTTTCCCCCTTTACTCTTCTCTGGTGAGACCCCACCTGGAATACTGTGTCTAGCTCTGGATTTCTCAGCACAAGAGAGACATGGACTGCTTGTACAGGTCTGGAAGACAGCCACAAAAATGATCAGAGTGCTGGTGCACATCCCTTATGATGACAGACTGAGAGAGGTAGGGTTGTTCATCACAGTGGAGAGAAGACTCCGGGGGGACCTTCATGTAACCTTCCAGTATCTAAAGAGGGCCTACAGAAAAGATTGGGAGGGACTTTTTACAAGGGCATGTAGCAGTAGGGCACAGGGCTTTAAACTGAAAAAGTGTGGATTTAAATTAGATATAAGGGAAAAGTTCTTCACTATGAGGATGGTAAGGCACTGGAACAGGTTGCCCAGAGAAGTTGTGAATGCCACCTCCCTGGAAGTGTTTAGGGCCAGGCTGGATAGGGCTTTGAGCCACCTGGTCTATCTGTCCCTGAATGGGGGGATTGAACTGGGTGGTCTTTAAGGTCCCTTCCAACCCAAACCATTCAATGCTTCTATGGTTCTGTGAAAGTCCTGCTGGAACTTGGCAGGAGGGCAGGTAAGGGGCTAAAATCTGCCTTGGCTAGTGGTGCCCAGTAACAGCCCCCTCCCTCTATTCTGAACTGGTGAGTCTGCAGGCAGGTGTTTGCTCTGGGTGGGATTGTGCAGGCAAGGAGCCCCCACACACCTCCCTGCAGTGCTGCTTCCAAGAAGGAGGTTAGTGTTGGAGAGGCTGGCACTGGTACATGGACCCTTACGGCAATGACTTCCGCAGTGCTGTTTGCAGAGCCATGCTGGGCTCTGCCATCCCAATTAAAGGGACCATGTTCAGGAATTAAGACCTTCAATTTTCACAGCATGGGTCTCACAAGCTGCTGAGCACCGTGTCTTCCTGACAGTCCTTGGGCATAGCTGTCTGCAAATCCCAGTGGTGTGTAAGTAGAGAAGGAGCTCTGACCCCCTTTCCATCCTCACCACCTCCCCATCAACCAAACCAGCAAACTTCCGGATTGGCTCCTTGAGGTGGAGGTTTCCTTATCAGTCCCTTAGAGACCAGATGTGTGGGCTCCGGGTGGTAGCTGGGTAGCAGCAGCACACCCTGGCATAGATGCCTCTGGGCCAGCTGGAAGGTGTCTTGTGGTTACAGCCCTTGTTGAGGATGGAAACTGCCTCAGCTCAATTCCTTGCCATGCTTGCTCACCAGCTGGTCTGCCAGAGACCACTGCAACCTTGCTTGCTGAATTAATGGGCCCAAGTTAGCTTCTAGACTGTCTTTTCCTGTTTTGTGGCAGTTGCTTCTATTCTAGTCATGGAGAATCCTCACACACCTTGGCAACAGAAGAGCACGTTGCAAATCGTGATGGAGTGTGATGACAATTCCCAAACAAAATGCTGACCCCTCCTAGTCCTCTGCTGGGGTGAGTACTGAGTACTGTACTGCAGTGTTTGGGTGAAGTCTGGCAGCATGGAGCAGCCTGATTTAGACTGGCACACCTACCCTAGGCATGGGGCTATTCCTGTGACATTGGATGTCCACATTTCACTGCCAGGAGGAGAAGCTGAGGCACAGTGAGAAGGAAGCTTGTTCTGTGGGGCCAGGCATGCTGCATGGCTCCCAGAGAGCATGAGACTCCCTCCTCACCTGCAAGGCTGGCAGCACCCATGCTGTGTAGGACATGCACACTGGGGGCTTATCTGAACAGCCCTGTAGCCTGGGGGAAGCGTAGCAGCCTGCTCTCGATTTATGCAATACCCCAGCTGCTACTCAGCATCACCTGCCTGCATGTGCCTGCCCAGGGAGCTTGTGTGAGGCGTGGGAAAGTCTGTAAGATACCATCTCTCCCCTGCAGTCCAGCCTGCTCTGCTCTGGCAGGGCAGCAAGTGCTGCACTTGGCCCTTGGAGAACCCCCGCTCCCTGCTCCACTTGATCTTCCTTCCTCCCTGGCCGCTCTGGTCTGCGCTGGAGCCTGTGGTTGCACCTCACTGTGAACCCATGGGCTCCAGTGTGCAGCTGTACCACTGAGGTGCAGGTGCCCACTGCCTGGGTTGGAGGTGGATGCCAGTCTGCCTGTGCTGGCTGCCCTGCTATGGCCTTAGGGAAAAGCTAGAACCTGCCCAATGGGAGAGGGTAAAACCCTGCAGAGCAGCTCTGCTTCATGGGTAGCTTTTGTGCCCAGCAGCTGGAACTGGAGCTGGTGGGGGTCTCTGCTTGGGAAAGAGGATGGGAGAAAAAAAGCACTGGGGAATGTTGTTAAGACACGACCAAAGGAATTCATGGGCATGCATTGATTTTGTCCATGTAAGAAAACATGCCAGGCTTTGTCCTCTCAGACAGCAGTGGGGCTGGTTGCACCGCAGCAGCCAAAGTGATACAGTCAAAGTGAAACGTTTCACTTCGGTGTTTTCCAAAACAAAGTGTTGCAGGGGCTTTGTAACTATGCTAAATGACGAAGGTTCAACTGTTTGTTCCAAACCGGGACAAAGGAAGCACTGCTGAACTGTCAGGATTTTCCATGAGCTGGAGAGCCCTGGGAGTGGCACCTGAGTCCTGCAGGACATCAGTGGGGACATAAGGGGTGTCACAGCCCCACAGCCCCAGTGCTGTCATCCAGGTGTTACCAGCAGTGGCTGCAGAAGGCTGCCTACTGCCAGGGGCTGTGGGGTAACGTGAAGCATGTCGGTGCGGCACCTCCTGCTCAGGGAGAAGTGTTCCTAACATCCCTTAATGAATACTTCCTGTCACTCTGGCTGCCCTCCTGCCTCTCCCGATGGGAACGGCGCTCCATCTTTCCTGCTGTCCTGCCCTGGCAGGACTTTGAGTGTCAGGGCTGGGGGCGCCTGTGATGCCAGGGTGGTGTGAGGACCGTGAGGGGTCCATGTGGTGACAGCCCTGGATGCACCAAGGGTGATGTCAGTGCAGCTCAGGGTGCTGCAGCCTGGGGGCGGCCCCGGGGCCAGTGTGTGCTGCCTGGCAAGGTCCCGGCAGTGGTGGCACACCTCTGCTGCGGTTGTTTTTCAGTCACAGAGAGCGGCACGCCCTGCTTCCTGCACAGGCGGCCCTGGTGCTTCCTGCACCCTCAGATATAATTAGAAGGGCAGTCAGAGGCCGGGGATGCAGAGCCCTCCCTCAGGGGTCAGGGCTCCCTCAGGGTGTGCCTTGCCAGGCCAGTGGGACTGTGCTGGGCAGCCAGCTTCCTGCCTTGCTGCCAGCCAAGGGGTCCAGAGGTGGTGTCAGGGCAGCATCCCCTGCCTGATGCCTCGTCTCGGGGCTGCTACCATGAGGCCATACCTGCCCATGTGGAGGGGGAACTGGTGCAGGCAGTGGTGGGCAGTGGGGACAAGCCTACCCAGCCAGAGTCAGCACCCCAGGAACTACGGATATCCCCTGCCAGTTTCCTGCCTGGTGCTTTGCACCTTCAAAGGTGCAAGCAGCTCTTGCTAGTTAATCTTTCCCTCACCCTGCCAGGCAGGGAGATAATTTTATCTTCAGAGGGCTGGTGGAAGAAGCAGAATCTAACGCACTCAGGCCAGGGTCCCAGCAGGGCCAGTGCCTTCTCAGGGCTCATTCTTGGCCAGGCAGCCCTGCTTCAGAGCTCTCTGAGGTGCTGCTCTTCTTTGGGGGTACTGAGAGTTTCACTAAGATCTTGCAGAATGGGTTTCCCCTGCTCATCTTTCTGAGTACAGCTGGAAAGAAGGGAATTCAAGCAGCTGCAGTTGTGCACAGAGCAAAATTGTCTTGGTGTTCTTGCAGGGATGCTTTGAGGACAGTTTCTTAATGGGTCTGCTTGTCAGGCTGAGGCTGGCAGTGCTGCTGAATTGAGCATTGTGAGCCTACATGAATAATGAATAGCTGTCACATGAATATTTTAGAGACACAGTCCTGAGAACTCCCAGTGCTGCCTTAGAGGAAAATGGAGGAAAAGTTGTCCAGAAAGAACAATGTTTCCTTTAGGCAAAAATGCACTGATGTTGTTGGCTTTTGAAAAGAGCTGCTGCTGCTAAATAATTCTCAGATTTGCATGAAAAAACTGGAGCAGTGGTTTGGCTCCAAGGCAGAAGAAGTTGGGCGGGAAGCCAGCCCTTTTGACACAAGTTGATGATTACAGTGGGCTAGAGGGACAGCAGATTTGACTTCATCTATGCAATGGTTTTGCAAGAAATTCCAAAACTATGGCCACTCTCCAAAGAGCCAGCAGCACTGGGCACTCAGTTAATGCAGTTCAAAGGAGCAGTGAGAAATGTGGTGATGCAGAGCGGGTACTTGTTGTCCTAAGACAGCAGTGCAGTGCTGTTGAAGAGCTGAGTTGCAAAAACAGGGCCCAGCAGCAAAAATTGTGTTCATTTTGAATGCTGTGGCAGCTGCTGCATTGTATGGGAGCAGGCTGCAAATCAGCAGGTTTGTTGGACTTTGCAGCAGCATGGCCCTCTTCTCCACATTGTCCTTGTCTGCCCGCAGCCTTGGCATGCATACATAGGTGCCAAGCTGCCTCTCTACGTCTCTTGTGACAGCATCTCTTCCTCAGTGTCTTCTTTCACTGTGTGCAAGTAATCCCCAAATAAATGCCATGTAGAAGAAGCAGGCTGTTGTGTTTAAATAAAACCAGAAGCAGCCTGCCTTGCTCAGTTAGGTATTGCAGAGCAACAGGAGTATGATGAGAAACATTGCCATTTGAAATAGGCAATTAAAACTCTAGCTGAAACTCTGATGGCTCTTGTCACTCAGATCACCCAGTCTGTGTCTCCATCAACATTGATCCTTGCTGTGCTGCTGGCATCAGAAACAATTCCTTAGTTTTCATGAAGTGCCCAGAAATGCACCTCTTTCAAGAATGAGGGCAATTTGGGAGTTTCTTCAGCAGCTCCCACAAGGGTGGCAGGAAATATCTGCAGTGTCTGTCCCTGGAGAAGTTGAGTCTGGAAATGGGGAATAGTGTGTGTGTGGGGGAAAGGATAATGTGGGAAAACCAGCACAATCCAAATGCACAGATCTTTGCTTTTCAGGTTGCCCTCAAACCTCACTGCCCCTAAGGATGCACAGAGGGTTGCAGGCAGTGAAGTAAGCCTAAGCCTCCCTTTCCCACAACGCCAGCACTTCTGGTCCCCTGAGTTTCCAGGTCATGCCGCTGGCTGTGGCTGCCCATGCCCCATGAAGGGCCATTGAGCTCTGCACTCCACACCAGAGGTTGCATCTCCAGATGAAGTCCCCAGTGGTGCCAAGGCTTCCCAGGTGCTGCTGGGGCTGTGCTGCTGGGATTATTAAAGCATTTTGCCCCCGGTTGGGTGGCCTGGGAACAGCATCGCTCATACCTCGGCTGTGGGGTTAGATGTGCTGCCAGACCCAAAGCATGGGGAAAGGGGCTGGCAGGCTGGCTGCTCTGGCTGATGATTATGCCATGTAGAAGGAAGGTAACTTTTAACAGAAGTACAAAAGTAATACATTAATGAGCACTTCTATAGCTGCCTCGGTGCCCACACAAAGACCTTAGGTGGTTTTATTAAAGATGACTTGATTAAACATGAATTTACTAAATCGCTGCATGCTGTCTGCAGCCCACCAGCCTTCCACTGAAGTACCCCATGTAAATGAAAAGGCAAATGCTGGGTCCCCTTTCATCTGTCTTACTTGCCTTTAGGAAGCAAAGGAGTGGCTGGGCCAGGCTGGTGGTGGTGGCAGAGCCTGGGATGAGCATGGCAGGGGTTCGAATTTTATACCATACAGTTGCAGACTTTGAAAAGGAGAAAGGAAGAACTGGGAGTCTTTATCATGGGGAGGCATCACGTACTGCTGGGCGTGAGAAAAGACAACTCTTGCCCACAATGTTTTGCATGCTGCCCTGCTGTGGGCAGCCAGCACCTGAATTTTTGCCTGGCTGTGCTAGTGGTACCTGTGTTTTTCAGGGACTAGCCAGGATATTACCCAGTTACAACTGATACACATTGCTGAGTTATAGTCAAAAATGTCTGGCCTTAACCCAAGACCTATAAAGGAGAAATGGTTCATAAATCAGTTCACTGTGCAAGAACAGGTCAAGTTGTTTATTAATTAAGCGTTCTCTCCCATCTTGACCTGGACTGACCATAACGGCTGCTGCCAAAACCTGTTTGATGGTTCCCTGGCTGGGCAGGCAACTTCCTCCACCCTGCAGAGGTGCCCAGGCTGGTGAGTTTTTGGCAACACACCTTCTACCATCATATCTGGGATGGCATCATCATTTCTTGTATGTGCTGTTTGCTGTGTTGGGATGATGGAGACTGAAGATGGGGACCTGGCATTGGGCTAGGTGTGTTACCGGGCACAGGGGCAACCTCAGCCTTGGCAGCTTGTGGCTTTCCATGGAGGGATGCACAAAACCCCTGCCCCTGTCACTGCCTCCTAGCACAAGGTTTTGTACTCCTTGCTGCTGGTGCTGTTTGGTTCTTGGAAACAGCATCCACAGGAGGCCAAATCAGCAAGCAAAAAACAGCCCTTTCAGCTGCCAGCAGTGCACAGACCTGGGGAACTGGGTTTGGACATGCCCTGCATTTGATTAGTGCCATGTTTTGATGGTGGGGCTGGTGACTGCTGTGGGACTGAGAGGGTTAGAGCCGGGCTTGGGAAAGGGGAATGCCACAGAGGCTGAGAGCCATGGGGAGGGAGGGATGGGTGGATGGAGGGATGGGTGGATAGATGGATGGGTGGGTGGATGGATGGGTGGATGGATGGATAGATGGGTGGATGGATGGTTGGATGGATGGATAGATGGGTGGATGGGTGGATGGGTGGGTGGATGGATGGATAGATGGGTGGATGGGTGGGTGGATGGATGGATGGGTGGGTGGGTGGGTGGATGGATGGATGGATAGATGGGTGGATGGGTGGATGGGTGGGTGGATGGGTGGATGGGTGGGTGGGTGGGTGGAGGGACAGGGCAGTCTGGGGGTAGATGGAGGGCCAGACAGAGCTGCTGGACGGCCGCTCCACGGGTGCACGGAGCGATGCCGAGGCAGGCCGGGCACGGGCCCGTGGCGAGGAGCGGTCACTGCTGGGCCGGTCCCAGGGGGGTACGGGGCCGGGCGCCTCCCGGCGGCCAGCGCGTGGAGGGCGGGCAGTGCCGGAACCTAGCTGCCCGGAACGCTGCTCCGCGGGCGGCCGGGCTCGGCGGATGGAACGCGGGCGGGCCCGCGGAAGCGAGGCGGCTTCCAGCCCGCACTTCCGGCCGCGGCGGCGGCATGGGCAAGAAGCGGGACGCGGGGCTGGGCCGCTCCCTGCAGCGGCAGCGCGGCCTGGGGCACCGCGGCTCCTCCTCATGGGTAAGGTGGGGGATTGGGCAGCGGCGACGGCGGCGCGGCGGGAGACCGGGGCGGCCCAGGCTGACAGCGGTGTCTTCTCTTGCCAGCGGCACACGAGCGAGGTGGGCGGCGACCATGGGCCAGACCTGCGCTCGGCGCCCGAGCAGAGCCCGCTGGAAGAGTTCCTGGCCACGGCCGAACTGGCCGGCACCCGATTTGTGGCTGGTGAGGAGCTGGAGCGGGGCCTGGGGTGCGGCAGGGCCCAGGGACGGCCTTAGTGACAGTCCAGGGGGTACACCTTGGGCCCTGCGGGGGCACCCAGGGGCTGGAGAGGTGTTCCCGGGGCTGGGGGAGGGGGCACCTTGGTGCCAGCGGCGGCATGCAGGGTTTAGAGAGGGATTCTTGGGGCTCGGGACCCGGGTGGTCGAGGCAAGACCTGTTCTGGAAACAGGTCTGGAAATAGGTCCGAGGCTGGCAGTGGAGCGGGCTGGTCGGGCAGATCAGGGGACATGAGTTGCGGTCCTGAGGCAGGGCAGCAGGGATGGTGACAGGCAGGGGCAGGATCAATGGGCTGTCTGGATGATTGTCTCGTTCGTCCTGCAGAGCGTCTGAACATCCAGATTGTGTCTGCCCAGAGCTGCACTGGCCTGCTCACGGCCCAGGAGGCCCAGCATGTCCAGCAGCTACATGTGGAGAACCAACAGTTCCTGCGCATCCCACGAAGGTGAATCCTCAGGGCTGGGCCTGGGTGTTCTCCATCTGCTGAGTGGGCTCAGTTCTTGGTGGCTGCAAGCCCAGGAGCAGCCCTCTGCTTTGTCAGTACCTTGTCTGGAGGGAAGCCACTACCTGCAGTTAACTCGCAGCACAGGTGCCTGCCAGCCCCAGCCCATCTGTCCTGATTGGATGCTTTGAGTTTCCTGCGCAGAGCCTGGCACTGCTGGAGGTGGTGCACCCAGGCCTTCTAGTAAGCATTTACAGAGCTCTCTGTGTGATGCACAAAGAGAGAAATTTCTCAAATGCTCTAGAAAGTTCTTAAAAACCCAACCAGCTTCACAAAGGCAGTCTGCATACTGCCCTCTCAGCTGGTGGAGTTTAGAAAGAATAAGAAGAAAAGGCGTGCTTAAAGCTGCTGAAAACAAGTGCATGCACATCTGAACTACAACCACCTCAGGGTAGCTGACTGTGGTGCTTGTGCTCTTTATGGGTGTTACTGCAATAATGTCACTGGTCTGCCTGCTGCTTCTGAGCATCACCAAAATGTGCTTGTTACAGGCCACGCTGGGACAGGACAACCAGTGTGGAGGACTTGAAGCAGGCTGAAAGAGAAAGCTTTCTCGAGTGGAGGCGACAGCTTGCCCAGTGAGTATGCCACTTGCGTCTGGGTAAGTAGCTGGTGACATTTGGAGTCACAGGTAACAGTGGGTTGTATTTATCCTTGCTGTACCTATAAAATTAACACCTTGTATAGCTCCCTCTACTTGTTCTAGAAGACTGGGCATCCTAGCCACAGTCCAGACACATCTCTGTGGTGAGCTCTGCAAAGTTCTCTTGCATGTGCCTGTTCTTGTCCTGTTTATAATTAAAGTTCTTGAAGGTGGAGTGTGATGTTCTGCTCTTGCCTGTGAAGTGGAGGAGTGGTGAATGTGTCTTCTAAGAGCAGCAGTGCTGCCAGCCTCTGTACAGCAGCTTTTGCTGGTCTGGAAAGGTAGATACTCACACCCTGTGAACTTATGCTTGCCCTGAGACGTTCAGGCAGCGATAAACATGAATGGAGGGCTGTGCAGAGCCATTTCCAGTACCATCCCCAACTCAGTTATTTTTTTCCTGATGGTACCTGATTGAGTAATAACTGCTGGCATTTGGGATACTTCTCTGTTTTACTGTTGTAGCTCTGAAATCTCACAGGCAGTCTTTCAGTGGGTTTTTATTCTTTCCGTCCTTCATTTCTCTGTTGGTGTCACCCTTGAGCCGGTGCCACTGACACCACTTCACCCATACGCTTGCTCTGTTTGCAAAACCTACTGTACGAGTCTGATTTGGTAGCTCTCCCTGACATTAAAGGCTCTTGGATCAAAGGAAGGGCTGGTGAAATACATGCTGCCTGACATGGGCCACATGTGATGTCTTCTTTCTGTTTTACCTTAGCCTCGAGGAAGAGAAAAAGTTGATTCTAACCCCGTTTGAGCGAAACTTGGAATTTTGGCGCCAGCTTTGGAGAGTCATTGAGAGGAGGTAAAGTATATCACCAGTTGTTTTTTCAAAGTCATAGAATCATAGAATTGCTAGGGTTGGAAGGGACCCCAAGGATTGTCTAATCCCCTCTTGTTCCAACCCCTGCCCACTGCCATGGGCAGGGACACCTCACACTAGAGCAGGTTGCTTAGAGCCACAACAAGCCTGGCCTTAAAAACCACCAGGGATGAGGCTTCCACCACCTCCCTGGGCAACATGTTCCAGTGTCTCACCACCCTCATGGTGAAGAACTTCTTCTTAAAGTAATGTTTAATGTGTTTTCCTGAATTGAAGCTTTGGAGTCAAGCTTCAAGTGTCTGAGCACAGGAAAGGCAATTACAGTTAGTGATGTTTCATTATCAGCACAGAAGTGATTTTGTTTTGAAGTGATGAAAATGTGGTGTGAAGAAGGGCAGCTGCTTAGTGGTGCATACCAGCACTCAGCACTTCTGCAGTTCTCCTCCGAGTCTCAGATGCTGCTGCTCTTTGTCTCTTCTAGTAATTAATTCTGTATGGGAGGTCTCTTTTGAGAATGGGTCTTTGAGGTCTTTTGCCACGATTACCCCTTCCCCCTCTTTCTCAACCATACAGCTGTAGCCTGATGTTGAGGGGCAGGAGGCAAGGGGGATCAACTAAACAGTGTTGGGAAAGAAAGAGCCTCTTGCCTTGGCCTCTTGCCATACAGTGAAACTGCAGCAGTGGACAAAAGACAACAGGCTGTCATCACAGAGATAGCTTTGTGTGCTCAGTTGAGCTGTAATACAATAGGAGTGCTATCTGCTGTGTTAATCTAACGGGGGCATTTAATTTCACTAGTAATTAAGTTTGAAATCATCTCATCTGATTTTCCTAAAATTGAAAAATACCTCAGCAGTGAGGTCATGGTGAGCTGGTTCTTTCACAAGGGTGGCTTTGTGCTGGCTGCTGCTGGGCCTTTGGCTGAGAGAGTTGGGAGTGGGCTGGGAGTGTCCACTCTAGGGTATTGTGGTGTGCAGTATGAGCCTGTTGTGTGCTTGAAGTGGCTGGAGCATGTTATTAATGCCTTTCTGCTCTTTACTGGAGCTTTTGATTTCATGAAGAGTGAGGATGCTGTCTCAGAATCAAATGAGAAAGTCCTCCAGCCCCTTACCTTACCAATCAGTGGTCTGCCTTTTCTTGTGTTTGCCTCAAGCTAGCTCTCAGGGATGTGATTCAGTAACAGCTCTGTACCCCATCCCTCTACCCTGGTGGCAGCTTTCTCTTATAGAGATCTTGGAATGTCTGTAACTGTTCAGTACCCATGCAGCTTGTTAAATGACTCCCTTGGGGCGTTTAGTGATTTTGGTTTATTTTTCTTTATTCTCATATGCAACCAACTGCCCAGTGAAGCTTGAAGTTCTCCCATGCAATCCGTGGTGTTCTGAAGCTGTCCTAACAGAAATCCCTGTCAGGCAAATAGAATCAGCATGTGGCAACCAGTACTTTAAAATACTTGCCTGGAGAAATTCTAGTGCACAAGGCTGTGGTTAAATTTCCCCCTTCTTTTGAAAAAAAAAAAAAGAAACACGAATTCCTCTGTGTCTGCAGCCAGTGTGTTCAGTTTGCAGGTAGGACTGAGGAGTCTTGCTGATAGATGTGGTGGCGACCTGGTGTTTGGATTTGGAGGCCATTTGTGGGAGACTGTACTTCTTGCTCGGTGCAAGGGGGACCAGAGTGTTCCAGAATAGCTCACTGTGTAGGAAGCCCACCTCTTCTTCCCCTATGTAGCCACTTCTACCAGAGTTTGGGGATGAGAATAGACAGAAACCAAGTTTTGTTATCACAGTTTTCAGTAATGTTCTAATAGTTAGAATGCTGCTACTCTGATTCTTGCCTGCTGAGCATTTCCAAGGGTAGATGGATTGGCAGGAGAGGGCTGTGTTCTTTCCCCTTGCTGGCTCTACAGCAGAATGAGCTGAGTGAGGCAGAAATGCTGTGCAGCAGCACTGCTGTGTAGCAGAAGCATGGCCTCCATTGAGGCGCGGCGTGGCATAAGCCTGGCCTCCATTGAGGCGCGGCGTAGCAGAAGCACGGCCTCCATTGAGGCGCGGCGTAGCAGAAGCACGGCCTCCACTGAGGCGCGGCGTAGCAGAAGCACGGCCTCCACTGAGGCGCGGCGTAGCAGAAGCACGGCCTCCACTGAGGCGCGGCGTAGCAGAAGCACGGCCTCCACTGAGGCGCGGCGTAGCAGAAGCACGGCCTCCACTGAGGCGCGGCGTCCAGCAGAAGCACGGCCTCCACTGAGGCGCGGCGTACGGCCTCCAGAAGCACGGCCTCCACTGAGGCGCGGCGTAGCAGAAGCACGGCCTCCACTGAGGCGCGGCGTAGCAGAACTGAGGCACGGCCTCCATTGAGGCGCGGCGTGCGTGATACCGAGATGCTCTGCTAGTTCAGTAAAGGTGCTTAGTAGGTTAACAGATGTTAAACCATTACAATTCCAACCTAAAAGTAAGTAACATCAACATTCTATGCCTGGCTGCTTTCTTTGAGGCAAGGCAAGGAGGAGTGCTTCATGTGGCTTTCTTTTATTTTTCCAGTGATATTGTAGTCCAGATAGTAGATGCTAGAAACCCCCTCCTGTTCAGATGCCAAGACCTGGTAAGTAAACCACTTTCTTGGTTGCTTGCTTCAGTTTATCTCTTAGAGTTTACATGATTTGGGGTTTTATTTCATTTAATAGGTTCAGCCATCTTGAAGCTGTTCTGCTCTTGTGCCTAACTGGCTGTCTTATTTATGCCACTGTTCTGGCATTAAATTAGTTTTTAAAGTGTTGCTTTGGTGTCTCACACAGGGTGTTGTGGATTTAGAGGCAGTTCTGAGATGTTGTGTTACAGGTATTACCTCACTTCTCATCACTTCCTAGCAGTATGTCCACACTTACAGGAACCATTCTGTTTCAAAGCACAGTGGAATGAAAATGGGTGAGGATTACTGTGCTGAAACCAAAGGATCAGGAATTACTGCATGATAGACTATAGAACACTGCTCATCAAGAAGATAAGAAATTGCTCAAATAGTTGATCTTAGGAGTTCCTGCTATGAGGTCCTTGTCATAACTCTAAGCAAACAAAGTGTTTGCACATGTGTCCAGAATCAACCTGTACTGTGGTAGTTGTGTGCTGCAATTTGTCCTTGTAGCTGCCTGCTAAGCACCAGTTGCATCCAGCCCAGGGGATGGTAAGCTTAGCTAGAGCTGCATGGAGCTGGATGGGGTGACTTGTCTTGCTGTTCTTATATCCACCTTGTGGGGAGGAGGAATGCAAACCAGGGCACAAATCAGTCTTCCTTTTGTTCTCTTCAGGAAAGTTACGTTAAAGAAGTGAGCAAGGACAAGGAGAACATGATCCTGATAAACAAAGCAGATCTGCTGAGTGAAGAGCAGCGGGCTGCTTGGGCAGAGTTCTTTGAGAAAGAAGGCATTAAGGTGGTGTTCTGGTCAGCACTGGCAGAATGCAAACGTCTGTCTGGAGGAGTAAAGGTACTGTGGGTGACCAGTTCCAACTGGATGTATGCTGGCTGCCTCGGGTAACTTGCTTTGTAGTTTTGCTTGTGGTATTTCTGTGCCCTTTTCTAAGAATGGCACAGTCCTTGTCTCAAGGAAGGATTGTTCTGAGGACCTTTGATTCAGAGACAAAAGTGAGAAGAGTGAAATGTGGTGCACTGCTCAGTCACTGTTGATGGTGCTTGCAATTTCTCTTCCATGGTTATGATAGGGACGTGATAAATAATGCTGAACTAGAATGTGCATTTGTGCCTTAAGGCACTGGTGAATAGCTGCACAAACAGCTCTTGTGGATCTGTTTGCATACTCTTAACTCACTAACAGAATTGGAATTATAGAATCATAGAGCTGTTAGGGTTGGAAGGGACCTTAAGGATCATCTAGTTCCAATGCCCCTGCCATGGGCAGGGACGCCTCACACTAGATCAGGCTGCTCACAGCCACATCCAGCCTGGCCTTAAAAACCTCCAGAGATAAGGCTTCCACCACTTCCCTGGGCAACCTGTTCCAGTGTCTCACCACCCTCATGGTGAGAACTTCTTCCTATCGTCCAATCTGAATCTACCCATTTCTAGTTTTGTTCCGTTCCACCCTAGTCCTGTCATTACCTGACACCCTCAAAAGTCCCTCCCCAGCTTTCTTGTAGCCCCCTTCAGATACTGGGAGGCCACAATTAGGTCTCCTCAGAGCCTTCTCCTCTCCAGACTGAACAGCCCCAAATCCCTCAATCTGTCCTCATAGCAGAGGAGCTCCAGCCCTCTGCTCATCCTCGTGGCCCTTCTCTGGACTTATTTCAGCACCTCCAGATCCTTCCTGTAATTAGGGCTCCAGGACTTGATACTCCAGGTGGGGTCTCACCAGAGCAGAGTGGAGGGGGAGAATCTCCTACCATGACCTGCTGGCTATGCTTCTCTTGCTGCAGCCCAGGATGTGATTGGCTTTCTGGGCTGCAAGTGCACACTGGTGGCTCATGTTGAGCTTCTCATCCCCCAGCATCCCTAAGTCCTTTTCTTCAGGGCTGCTCTCAAGCCAGTCTCTGCCCAGCCTGTATCGGTGCTTGGGTCTGCCCCAACCCAGATGCAGGACCTTGCACTTGGTCTCATTTAACCTCATGAGGTTGGCTTGTGCCCACCTCTCCAGCCTGTCAAGCTTCCTCTGGTTGGATCCCTTCCCTCCAGCATGTCTGCTGCACCACACAGCTTGGTGTCATCAGCAAACCTGCTGAGGGTGCACTCAATGCCACTGTCTGTGTCGCCAGCAAAGATGTTAAACAAGGCTGGTCCCAGTACTGATCCCTGAGGGACTCCATTTGTCATTAGCCTCCACTTGGGCATGGACCCATCCTTTCCAAGAGGGGTGTTGTGAGGGACATGGTTTTCTGCACAGAGGATTTGTCACTCCCAGGGAGAGGAGGTTTTTGTTGGAGGACCTAAGGTACTTGGGTGCCTTTCTTTGCCCAGTGGAACAAACTGTGCTACTGCCTGCCCCAAGTTACATGTTCTCAATAGATGCCACTCTCAGGTCTTACTGTGTTCATCTGTCACATCTGTTGCTATTCAGCTATGGTATATCCCATGCCTCCTTCCAGAAATACCTAGTCTTTTCATCTGGTTTGCAGTCCTTGGATAAAATGGTTTTGCATATTGATTTAAAAGTGAGACTGAAATGTTAGTTCTGGTGGCTGGTTTTGTTTTCTGAAGGAAAGGTCAAAGTGCTGTTGGGAAAAGATCTGTTCTCTTTGAATGAGAACTGTTGCAGGGAGGAAGTGTGAAGAGCTGGACTGAAAAGAAAAAAGCCAGCTTGAAATTATTGTAATGAAACCTCTAATGGCTTCACACTAAAGCTAGCAATTCCTGTTGGAATGCTTTGTCATTCTCCTAAAACAGGCCAGTTATTTCTGCATCCCACTTAAGACCCTTAAAAACCCTGTGTCGGTCCTTGGGATCTGGCTGATGAAAACACAGCAAGACTTAATGTTCTGTTTTCACTTCACCTATGGACTGCTGTTCACACAGGAACTAGACACTGAAGATGTAGCAGAGGACCCAAATGGTTCTGAGGAGGAAAGCTCCAGTCAAGAGGACGACAATGACACAGCAGAAGATAGTGCAGAAAGCACATCCACAGGCAACACTCTGCAAACTGTAAACCCAGTTCTGACTAGTGATAGTGACAGTAGTGATGAATATGAAGACTGTGAAGATGATGAAGAGGAAGCCTGGCAAACCTGTTCTGAAGATGAAGGCAGTGACAAAGTAAATGCCATTGCCCCAGAGAGGGTGGAAAGCAGGACTGCTGGTGCTGCAGTGCAGGAGCAGAACAGGAACATCAGGAACTTCAGCCACCTGGTACAGAGAAATGAGCTGCTTGAAATATTCAAAACCATGCACAAGGGACCAAGGGTGAAGGATGGAGAAGTCAATGTTGGGTTGGTGAGTTGGACTTTGTGGTTAAATGGAACTTGCTTAATCTGAATTTTAATTCCATGTGTCTTCTATGGGGAAAAAAAAATCATCCTGTAGCCTGACTTCCTAGTGGGAAAACAAAAAAACAAACCAGCAAGCACGGATCTCCAAGGGGTTTGTGCAGAGATTAACTCGGAAGGTCCTGGAGCTCAGTGTTCCTGACTGCTTGTCTTAACATTTTTAGTGCATTTTATTTAAGTACTTAGTATCATCATAGTATCATAGTATCAGTCAGGGTTGGAAGGGGCCACAAGGATCATCTAGTTCCAACCCCCCTGCCATGGGCAGGGACACCTCACACTAGATCAGGCTGGCCAGAGCCTCATCAGCCTGGTCTTAAACACCTCCAGGGACGGGGCCTCAACCACCTCCCTGGACAACCCATTCCAGGGCTTCACCACTCTAATGGGGAAGAACTTCCTCCTCATGTCCAGCCTGAATCTCCCCACCTCCAGCTTCATTCCATTCCCCCTAGTCCTATCACTACCTGAGATCCTCCCTCCCCAGCCTTCTTGTAGGCCCTCTTCAGATATTGGAAGGCCACAATTAGGTCACCTCGGAGCCTTCTCTTCTCCAGACTGAACAGCCCCAACTCCTTCAGTCTGTCCTCACAGGAGAGGTGCTCCAGCCCTCTGCTCATCCTCGTGGCCCTTCTCTGGACACCTTCCAGCACCTCCGTATCCCTCTTGTAATAGGGGCTCCAGAAATGGATGTAGTACTCCAGGTGGGGTCTCACTAGAGCTGAGTAGAGGGGGAGAATCACCTCCCTTGACCCACTTCTGTGTGAGAGCTTTGCCAGTGTTCTGGCATCACCCTGCCTGACACCACTGTTACTTCTTTGTCACCCAGGTGGGCTATCCTAACGTTGGCAAAAGTTCAACCATCAACACAATCCTTGGAAACAAGAAGGTGTCAGTGTCTGCCACACCAGGCCGTACAAAACACTTTCAGGTATTGCTAACAAAAACTTCTAATGATTTCTTTTTTCCCTGGTGGAAGAGAGCTTCATTATGAACTTGTTGCAACCATGTGGGCTCACTGAGAGCTCTGTCTGTGAACCTGAACTCTGCCCAGCAGAGTAGGTTGCAGAGGGGTGAGCTTGGTGTATATGCTTTTGGAAATCTAGTTTTTGCTTCCAGCCTCCTGCTGCAGTTTGAGAGCTGCTGTGCAGTGGGAGATATTTTTCCATCTCCTGATTTTATTTAGGTAGCTTGGCCCTTTTTTCAACACCAGTCCTGTGGAGAGAGCCTCTGAAAAGTGAGTCCTCCTCTGGATAGATTAAGGTCAAGCTTTCAAACCATCCTTCTCGTTCACAGTCATTGCTGTGAGTAAGTTGAGTCAGTTCTGCCTTTTTCATATGATCAAAGTCTTAATATTGAGGTCTAGGACAGTTAAAAGCTTCTGGATTGCTTTCTTCTCTCCCATCAGACTAGAGAGTGAAGATCTTGCTGCCCCCATCTGGACACCTAATTTATCAATCTTGGAAGTGCTGCAGTCGTCCACTTCACATTTCCTGAGTTCGTTGGCTGAGGCCAGCAGGGCAGACATCTGTAGACTTTCTGCTTATTCTCATTGTCATCCATGTTTCACCTGTGCATTTGATTTATTTTTTTCCTTTTTGGTTCCTTTTTCCTCCATGGACACTGACTTGCCTTGGTGAACTCATTGGGGTTTTTTGTTGTGTAGACCCTGTATGTGGAGCCTGGCCTGTGCCTGTGTGATTGCCCTGGTCTTGTGATGCCATCTTTCATCTCTACCAAGGCAGAAATGATTTGCTCTGGAATTCTCCCTATAGACCAGATGAGGGACCACGTGCCACCCATTTCTCTAATATCCTTTGCATGAGGTCTGTGAGAATGCCTGCAAGTGTTGAATCTGTAGTGTGCAGTGCAGCATGTTACAGCCCTGCTGGGGGCACATGTGCTCCTGTTCTGAGGGGGTGGGGATACAGACTGGCTAAGGCAGCCCTGCCCTGCTGGTCTTTTCCCCATCTCATTTCAGATCTTCTTGTCAGACTTGTGTTGTCTTTGTGGTGTGTGACAGACCCCAAAAGTCAGGCTTAATGTGTGCTCTTGGTGACAAGAGCAAGTTTCCTTGTGTGGTGAAAATCACCAGGTGGTTTCCTTCACTAGCTGACGTTTGCCAGCATATCCCGCGGAACATTTTGGAAGCAACCTATGGAATAAGCATAATAAGGCCGAGGGAAGATGAGGATCCAGATCGAAAGCCGACAGCTGAAGAGCTGCTAACAGCATATGGATGTGAGTGATGATCCCTTGGAAACCTATCACCTACACTGTGTGCATGGTCCTGAGCACTGCCTTAGGAGGACTTCTTAAAGTTAGGCTCAGCTGAGGTTTGCTGTGCTTTGAGCCTCCACATTAGGACTTGCCCTGCTCTCAGGAAGGGCCTTTGTTAACAGCTGACCTCATGTGTTTGTTGCAGCAGTGCATTGCTGGCTCTGACAGATGTAGTGAGCATGTTGAGCACCTTGGTGAAATGCTTTGCCAGTTACAGAATCAGCCAGGTTGGAAAAGACCTCAGAGATCATCAAGTCCAAACTATTACCTAGTACCTAACTCCTCATGACAACTAAACCATGGCTTCAAGTGCCACATCCAATCCTTTTTTGAACACCTCCAGGGATGGTGACTCTCAGTCTGTGTAGTATGGAGTGATGCTCTTGTCATTTTAAATACCTCCCATCAACTCTGTTTTGATTTAGACTTGTAAGAGTGCAGTGAAGGTTTAACTCACAGGATGTTAGGGGTTGGAAGGGACTTCTGGAGATCTTCGAGTCATAGAATCAATAAGGTTGGAAAAGACCTCAAAGATCATCAAGTCCAACCTGTCACCCAACACCTCATGACTAACTAAACCATGGCTTCAAGTGCCACATCCAATCCCTTTTTGAACACCTCCAGGGATGGTGACTCCACCACCTCCCTGGGCAGCACATTCCAATGGCCAATCGCTCTTTCTGGGAAGAATTTCTTCCTAACATCCAGCCTGGACCTCCCCTGGCACAGCTTGAGACTGTGTCCTCTTGTTCTGGTGCTGGTTGCCTGGGAGAAGAGACCAGCCCTCACCTGGCTACAACCTCCCTTCAGGTAGCTGTAGACTGCAATAAGGTCTCCTCTGAGCCTCCTCTTCTCCAGGCTAAGCAACCCCAGCTCCCTCAGCCTCTACTCACAGGGCTGTGCTCCAGACCCTTCTCCAGCCTCATTGCCCTTCTCTGGACACCTTCAAGTGTCTCAATGGTCCAGCCCCCTTGTCTCATTCTCTGATGCAGTTAATCTCTGGCCTTAAAGCAAAAATAAAAACCCAGGAAGTTTTCTGCTGGCAGGGAGTTGTCAGCTCTCCTCATTCCATTCAGTCTAGGGGCTTCTCCAGTACCTTTTCAATCAACAATGAACCTGATTTTTTTCCCCCCTGCTTTCCCCAGTAGAAACCTTTTGTAAGGGAAGTTTTTTTTGTGAGTAAGGATACAAATGTGCAGTTAGGCAGCAGAGAAGAAGAATGTGTGAATTCTCCTGCTGTACTGACACAGAATGTCCTTTGGATTTCTCTTCCAGATATGAGAGGCTTTATGACAGCACATGGACAGCCAGACCAGCCAAGATCAGCTCGATATGTGTTGAAAGACTATGTCAGTGTAAGTTCTGCTGACATCTGGGTTCTCTTTCCTGGTAGGAGGTCAATGGAAAGTTTCACTGGAGCATGAATTCACAATAAAGTGAATTCTGTTTCTCTGGATGAAATCACCATATGTTAAAATGCTCTTGGAATTGGACTGTTTTTGTGACTCAAAAGGATAAATGCAGTTTCTCAAGCTGCTTCTCTTGCAAGGATGATTGCTTCAAAATAAGATGTTAGCTGAATAGATGACCTAAACCAGGCAGCAAAACCAGAAACAAACAGTTGGGCCAATATTTTGGGCTGTAGTTCTGAGTGTTGTCATACTTCAGGCATTTACAGCACCTCTCAGCAACTTAGTGTTGAGTTTTTAACAGAATCCTCCAGGACTCCTGAGAGATTTGCACTGTTCTGTTTGCAGCTGGAAATGGTGCTTTGAAGCAGAGATAGAATGATGCTTTAACTTAGTCAAGCCAGTTGTTCCCTGGAAGGAGAAATCAAGTGTCTTGATAGTTAGCCTGTCATTGTGAGCCCTGGGCTTCTAGAGTTCTTTGTAGCTTTGGAGTTGTTTTCTCTCCTCTCCAGGTCTCTGTCTGAGCTGCTGTGGTGGTTTTTGTTTTTTTTTTGTGATAATTATATCCCATCACTTTCACAGGGGAAGCTGCTATATTGCCATCCACCTCCTGGAGTTGACCCAAATGATTTTCAGCACCAGCATCAAAGATGCCCAGAGGGCAGAACCATGCAGGCCACTGGGCAAATGAAGCCTGAGAAGAATACCAAAGCAAAACAAATTGAAAATGTGGTGGATAAAGCATTTTTCCACCAGGTAAACTCTGGAGGAGATTTATTCTAGCAGTGTTTGGAGCACACTGATGCGTCGTAGTTACTGGGAAAAATAGCTTCGAGGACGGAGGGCTGCTGAGTTAAGGGAGTTGGATGCCTTTGGCATCTGCATATAATTCCTCTGAGCACTTTGTTCTTTTTGTTATCTCCTAAACACTGTGTGACTGAAAGATAGCTAATGAGGTGCTCATAGCTCTTTTTTAAAAGAGCAGTGGGGTGACCCTTGTCATTAGGGGCCTAACATCAATCCTGAGCAAACAGAGTGGGAAGAAAGAGAAGGAGGGAGAGTGGTGTGGCACAGAAGCTGAGCAGGAGCATGGGTTTGGACTAACAGGTCACAGAATCATAGAATCACCAAGGTTGGAAGAGACCTCAAAGATTATCAAGTCCAACCTGTCACCACGGACCTCATGACTAAACCATGGCACCAAGTGCCACATCCAGTCCCCTCTTGAACACCTCCAGGGATGGTGACTCCACCACCTGCCTCCCTGGGCAGCACATTCCAATGGCTAACAACTCTCTCTGGGAAGAACTTTCTTCTCACCTCCAGCCTAAACTTCCCCTGGTGCAGCTTAAGACTGTGTCCTCTTGTTCTGGTGCTGGTTGCCTGGGAGAAGGTCCTTCAAACTAACTTTTCTTTCTGGAGGTGATGTATTTAGGGGACATGATAAGCTGCTTCAGGTTGTCTTGACTCAGAACCTGAAATCAGATGAAAAGACTACGGGAACATTTAAAATGTAACAAATCTCAAGGTGGAAAATGGGAATTCCTCTTCACTTCTCTGCATCTTGTTAGGTCCCACAGGGATCTGTTTTTCCCCTGTGTTACTGGGGGGGGAATGACTCATAATGAAATGTCAAATCCATAACTGATGAAGTCTGCATACCTGTCAGGGATCAGAACAGGATGTGAAGAGGCTGGGTCATGGGTAGTGTGATCCGTTCTGGTTGGTTAGCTGGATGTGAAGAGTATTTAAGCAGAGCTAAAGATAATCATGCATTTTGAAAACAAGAGCTCTGTCTCTGTTCAAAAAACCAGTCAGCTGCTTGGGAAAACTGGGGCCTGAAAAGGATTTTTTGGGATTACCCAGCCTCTTCCTGTGGCTGCCCAAAGTGCTGGCACAAGCTGCGAGCCCCAGCAGCGCTGCCCACGCTCCAGACTGGAGTGAGTTGTTTTACTTCTGCCTTTCACAGACGCCAGATTTGTTTGCAAAGACAAATTGTTGTGTGCAAAGCACAGACTGTGAGAATGAGTGCTGGTGCCTTGGCTCCCTGTCTGTCAGGGCACAGCGTCTCATCGTCGGTGCTCTGCCTCTGCTCGCAGTGGTAGGCGCTGAGGAGCCGGTGCAGATGGTGCTGGCAGGCTTTGACTCTGCTGCGTGGCCACAGCTCTGGAGCTGGGAGATGTCAGGTTTTGATGGGTTTGAGCTTGCCTTTGTCTGGTTTTATGAAGGTAGCACAGTTCCTCGTGGTCAGATACGTTCTGGTCCCTCACTGGTGATTGTGTCCTCTCTTCCAGGAGAACGTCCGTGCCCTGATGAAAGGAGTCCGAGCTGCCATGGGATACCGGCCTGGCAGCAGCCTCCTGCCCATGGCTGCCCCCAATCCTGGCAACGTGGTAGGAAAGCCCTGGAAAAAGCATGGGAACAGGAACAGGAAGGAGAAGATTCGCAGGCTCACTAAGCACTTGGAAGCTTAGCTCTGGCACTGGGATCAGGCCTTTCCAGCTCAGGGGCTCTACTGTCCTGCAGGCCTGAACTGGGGGGAAAAAGTAAATGGGCAGTGCCAGCTCACCTGGGAGCTCTGTGCTGTGGATTCACCTGGGGAGGGAAAAAGTGGGCTCAGATAGTTGCAGCTCATCCGTCCCTTCTGAGAGCAGAAGAGACCTGGCAGTTGGTGTTACCTGGAAGCCAGCCCAGACGTTTGAGTGCTGCTGAAACATCCTTTCAATGGGAGCAGATGGAGCCATGCAGGACTGTTTTTTCCTTCCATAAAGGATGTGTTTTATAGCTGTTGGGATCAAAGCAAGCCCTGTAAAACTGACTGAAAGCTTTAAACCAGTTGAATTGCAATGAGGGATGTCTGGATGTCTATTACATTTGGAGATACTCACTCTCTAGGGGTTTTTTGAGCTTCTTTGTTGATTTGACAGAGAGCACTTCAGTGTGTTGAAAAATGAGGTAAAAGGACTTTCAGTGCCCTCCTCTTTCTCTGCTATACCAGCCCTGTTCTGTGGAATCCAGTACTGGAACCATTCCCTATTTCCCAGTTTAAGGCAGAGCAGAGCCTGGCACACTGTGCTTTTATGCCCTTCACACTGAGCTGCTATCAGTTGTTTCTCTGAATGACTTCCCACTGGTGTTTTAAAACCTCAGCTCCATGTGACTGGCCAAAAAACCTGGTGCTAATATTTCCTTAAATATATTTGAGGTTTTTATTTCCTGTATGGCCTCATGTTGTTTGACTGACCTGTCAGGCACTGACCTTGTCACAGTGTGTCATAACAGCAGATTTTAATGAGTCCATGAGTAATGCTAAAAAGGCTGTATCTGGGGTCAGACAGAAGTGAGATGTACTCCTTGGTTGTCCTGCCAAGAAAGTATTTGTGCACTTGGTCGGTGTTCTTCATTCCTAGTCCAGTGCAGGGAGTAATGATAGGACTGGAAAGGCTTGCAAAGACTGAGCTGCAGCAAAGCAAAGTGGCAGCTGACACTGGTCTCTGATACTAAAAAAAGGAATTGCTGCCCTGGAGTTCTGTAATTTCTGGGCCTTAAATGTGGATGGAGAGATGAAAGCAGCTGCTGAGCAAAGCCACAGCAGATGTGGGGCGTGCAACCAAACTGGTTTTGGCTTTGTGACTCCGTGTGCTTGTCCTGTAGAGCTCATTTGCACTGTGTATGCACAGGATGCCCTGACAGCAGAGCTCTCACCTCAGCTTCTGCTTCTCCTGGAGTCCCTGCTCTCAAGTTCTTAATTACATCACTGGAGGAAAGATAGTTCCCTGCCACCTGTAAAATCAAAGCATAATCATACCTAATGAGTATGGTCAGTGGTATTTGAAGTCAGTGTAGCCTAGCAGAAGGTAGAATCTTAGGAGAGATTGTTAAACATGTTCTCCTGGAGGTGATTTTTGCCATTGTTTCCTGAAGCGGTTGTCCCGTAGCCAAATGAGTCTCTGCTCAGACTTCCCCACCCTCCTTAGAGCAGGGTGGTTTCAGCTTTTGTCCCTTATAATGCTTCAGGGACCTGATTGCTCAGAAGCACCCATTTCTTTTTGTCCTGGCTTGTGTGAAACAATTAGAATCATAGAATTGTTAGGGTTGGAAGAGACCTTAAGGATCATCTAGTTCCAAGCCCCCTGCCATGGGCAGAGACACCTCACACTGAAGCAGGTTGCTCACAGCCTGGCTTTAAAACCTTCAGGGATGAGGCTTCCACCACCTCCCTGGGCAGCCTGTTCCAGGGTCTCACCACCCTCATGGGGAAGAACTTTCTCCTAACATCCAATCTGAATCTCCCCATTTCTAGTTTTGTTCCATTCCCCCTAGTCCTAGACCTGACAGCCTGAAAAGTCCCTCCCCAGCTTTCTTGTAGGCCCCCTTCAGATACTGGAAGGCCACAATGAGGTCTCCTTGGAGCCTCCTCCTCTCTAGTTAAACTGAAGATGGAATATCCTTTACTGAAGTTCTAACTTTTTAAAAATTCTATTTCTCTCCTTTCATTTGAATTCTCAGCTCATGTTGCATGCTCCTGAGGGCTGTGTTTGCATTTTCTGCCCTTTCCTGCCAGCTGGATCTCAATGAGTCTCCCTGCTGGAGAAGCTGCGTCCTGGTGCAACCATTCCAAATCTCATGATTAAAAGAAATCCTCAGGACCTGAGACTGGAGACATAGAATAGAATCAACAAGGTTGGAAAAAACCTCAAAGATCATCAAGTCCAACCTGTCACCCAACACCTCAGGACTACTAAACCATGGCACCAAGTGCCACGTCCAATCCCCTCTTGAACACCTCCAGGGACGGTGACTCCACCACCTCCCTGGGCAGCACATTCCAATGGCTAACAACTCTCTCTGGGAAGAACTTTCTCCTCACCTCAGCCTAAACTTCCCCTGGCACAGCTTGAGACTGTGTCTTCTTGCTCTGGTGCTCGTTGCCTGGGAGAAGAGACCAACCCCCTGCTGCCTACAACCTCCCTTCAGGTAGCTGTAGACTGCAATAAGGTCTCCCCTGAGCCTCCTCTTCTCCAGGCTAAGCAACCCCAGCTCCCTCAGCCTCTCCTCACAGGGCTGTGCTCGAGGCCTCTCCCCAGCCTCGTTGCCCTTCTTTGGACACATTCAAGAGTCTCAATGTCCTTCTTAAACTGAGGGGCCCAGAACTGGACACAGGACTCAAGGTGTGGCCTGACCAGTGCTGAGTACAGGGGCACAATGACTTCCCTGCTCCTGCTGGCCACACTATTCTTGATGCAGGCCAGGATGCCATTGGCCTTCTTGGCCACCTGGGCACACTGCTGGCTCATGTTCAGTCGGTTGTCAATCAGTACCCCCAGGTTCCTTTCTGTTTTGCAGCTCTCCAGCCACTCTGACCCCAGCCTGTAGCTCTGCATGGGGTTGTTGTGGCCAAAGTGCAGCACCCAGCACTTGGATTTGTTGAATGCCATCCTGTTGGACTCTGCCCATCTGTCCAGCTGGTCAAGATCCCTCTGCAGAACCCTTCTACGCTCTAACAGATCAACATCTGCTCCCAGCTTGGTGTCATCTGCAAATTTGCTGATGACTGACTCAATCCCTTCATCCAGATCATCAGTGAAGATATTGAACAGGATGGGGCCTAGCACTGATCCCTGGGGGACACCACTAGTGACTGGCCTCCAGCTGGATGTGGCACTATTCACCATCACTCTCAGGGCACAGTTCCTAACCCAGCACAGAGTGCTACTGTCCAAGCCATGAGCTGTCAGCCTATTGCTCACAGAAACCCTGAGCTGCAAGACCTGCTGAGCTACTTGCAGTGTCTGCCTGAGTGAAGGGAGGATAAAGTAAACACAACTGAGCAAGTAATGTTTGCTCAGGTTTGTTAAGTGCCAGCTGCTCCATGTTGTGCTAAAGGACTCTTGCCTTGATAGAAGAAGGATCATAACAAGGCTTGTGGCCATAAAGGCTTGGTAATACTTTATGCTGCTCTTAAGCAGTGGGCAAACTGGGTGATAGGCAAGGACCTATGATTCTGTTCTGTGATTCTATGACCTCATCAGATATAATGCTTTCCTGTGGTGGTTTGGTCTGTCGCAGAGCTGCATTGGCCCTGCTCTGGCTGGGGATTGTAGGCTGGGCTGTGCTGACAGCTCAGCGCAGAGCACTGGAGCAGCTGGCAGGTGTGAGGCAGTGTGGGCACTGCTCTGTTGGCAGCAGCCTGCACAAAGGAGACTTTGTGCTTTGCCTTGGCCACCTGCTGAATGAGCCTCTCTGGGCTGCTCTGGTTGCTTGCTGAAGAAGGAAAAGTTTCCATTTTTGAGTGGTGTTTTCTTACTGTGCCTTGTGCACCCGGAGGGAGCGTGCAGGCTGCAGCCAGCTCCAGTCTGTTCTTTGGGCTCCACAGCACTTTCAGCACCCCAAGGGAGAGCCTCCCCTTTTAGAGGGCTTTGCTTTATAATGCAAATACTTCCTTTTCCTGACTCATGTCATTACATGCAGCGCTGATGGCTACAGCAGAAACACAGAGCTGGTTTGGGAATGTGGTGTGAAGCAGAACTGCCCTTCTGTGCTATCTTGTGCTTCCATCATGAACTACAACTCTCCCTGCAGGGCAGGAGCTGGAGCTGCCATTCTCTTCAGGCCTCTTCTGCCCATTTTCAGAGGCCTAGTCTGGCCCAGAGTCTGCTCTTAGCAGTGTTAGGTGCTTTCTGCCCTGGGGGAGCCACTGGGTGCTGTGCCTTGGGCAGAGGGTGGTGCTGGGTGCCACTTGTGCAGTGCTGGCAGCTCATGGTGGCACTCCCTGCCCAGGGATATTTGGAAGCAGTTGTGCAGGGGATGCTGGCCATGGGACCTGGTGGCTCTGTTGCCCAGCCAGCAGCTTGCCTGGCTGAGGATCTGAGCTGTGTCCTGGGGACTGGGCTGTGGGAGGCTGAGAGCTCTCTGCTCCAGTATCCTGCAGCACTGAGCATGGCTGGACCAGTCTGGCCCTCTGTCTAGGCTATGCTGCAGGTGCCCAGAGCCTGGCTGGTGGCAAGGCACTTGTCCTTTGCCTTCTGTACAGCTTCTTGGGCCACAACTGCAACACAGCTGGGGCACTGTTCACCAGCCAGCTCAGCATCCAGATGGGCAAGGCTGTGCAGCAGGGTGGGGAATGCCTTTACACCTACCCAGCTGCAGCCACAGCTTTGGGACCCATGTGTGCCTACCTGAGGTGTTGCTCTGGGATGCTGGTACTGAAGGGGCTGGATTTTGGCAGCCTGGCTAAGACAGTAAGGCAAATGCAGCCCCTCACGTGGGGGACTCTGTGCTGCTGCTCTCATTTCAGGGAGATTCAGCCTCCCTGTGTCTTTGTGTCTCTCCTGAGATGTGCCTGCATGGCCATGGCTGACATCATCCACCTCCTACTCATCCTCTTTCCCTGTGCCCACGTGAGACCCAGAAGGCAGCAGGTTCATGCAGGGTACCCCTCCTTGCCATCAGCACAGGTTGGTGGCAGCCTGCTCCAAGCTGAGGGCTTCAGGGAACACTGTGTCCTGCCAGCTGGGCGTCCTGGCATGGGCACCCTGGGAACAGCAGCAGCTGGGGCAGCAGCATGGCACCCTGGTTGAGCAGGGAGTGGCAGGGTTGCCCTGGGATGGGCAAAAAGTGGGAGAACCCAGTGCAGCTCCCAAGGGAAGGGTGGGGCAAAACTTGTCTTCAAGGATGACTCCCTGAAAGCCAGCCCATGCCCCATGCAGGTCTGCCCCAGTGGCAGCTGCAGGATGGGCTGCTCACCCTGCCCCATCTGTCGGTGCTGGTAGGTCTCTGCTGGCACCTGGACCCTGGGCCTTCTGGGAGAGCAAAAGTGAGCCCAGCAGAGACTGTTTGGGGCAGTGTCCAAGGTGAGCTGCCACCTCCATGTTCTCCCAGGGCTGAGTGGGCAGCTGGCAGAGCCTGGGCAAGCACAGGCAGCTGCCAGATGCTGAGCACCAGTGGGTTTGGTTTGGTTGCATTTTCCCCTCTAGCACCCCTGGTGCTGCCCAAGTTGGTGTCTCTGGGATTTTGTGTCCCTGAGTTGTCACAGGCTGGTGCAGGGATGCTCCTTGGTCCTCCAGGATCCATGCCAGCCCCTGCACCCGAGAGATGGGGGCTGGCAGGGGCAGCCTCTGCACACTGTGCCATTTGTGGTCTGGCAGGAGGGAGGTGAAGTTCTTGGGATCATAGTGGGTCTGGAGCACCTGGTACACTTGGTGGGGAGGGGGCTTCTGCTGGAAAGTATGAGTCTTTCCAGATACCTTCTCTGTGGCCTTCTCGGCCACAGAGGCTGTGATGGTGTTCCTCTGCCTCTCATGCATCCTCTCCCTCAGGACAACAGGGAAGCAGTGGACTTCATCCTGGAACTGCTCTCTGCCCTCATTGCCCTCACAGCCACATTCCCTGCACTCTCCAGAGCAGTAAGTATCTGCCTGGCATGGCTGCCCTTATGTCCCCCAGTCTCAGGCAGTGCTTCCCAACCACTGTGATGACTTCTGCATCCTGTTGCAAAATTCTTGGGGGGATATGAGGTGTCCATGGCCCATGCAAAGCCCCTCTTGTCTGTTCAGTCGTTGGGGCAGCTGCAGGGTTAGGCACAGCTGCCCTCTTCCTAGCAGGGTGCAGAGTCCCAGTGTGGGAGGTGGTGCAGGAGGCTCCCCTCAGCTTGGCAGAGCCAGCGCTGCACAGAAAGCCCTTCGCCTGTCACCCCAGCGCGGACAGCACCATGTGGCTGCCAGGCTCTTCGGGCAGCTCAAGGATGGCTGGGGTGATGATTTTGCACCCGGCAGTCCCGCAGCCGCACTCACTGCCTGGTCCAAACCCTCTCCGTCCCTGATCCGGAGGAGGCTGAAGTCCTTCTCCTGCCGTTAGGGGCCGACGTTGCCCAGGCAGAGGGAGAGCAGCCCCGGGCTGCTCTCTGTGATTCCGTACCAGTTAGGGATCCCAGCAGAGGTGCAGGTCCCCAGGGGCTGCCGCCACACGCCCCCTGCAGAGTGCCACACGAACCAGCTGTTTCCAGCCTGCCTGTGCAAGAGGCTGGTCGAGGGGACCATGGTGGAAAAAGTGCCTTTTGCCCTGGCAAAGTGAGGAGCTGGGTCCAGGGCCTCTCAGGCTGTTTCTGCCAGAGTTAACAGCTCTTTCCTGGTTGCCCTGTTTTAGAATAAGAAGCAGCTTTTCCCTTTCCCCCTTTCCCCCTTTCCCCCTTTCCCCCTTTCCCCCTTTCCCCCTTTCCCCCTTTCCCCCTTTCCCCCTTTCCCCCTTTCCCCCTTTCCCCCTTTCCCCCTTTCCCCCTTTCCCCCTTTCCCCCTTTCCCCCTTTCCCCCTTTCCCCCTTTCCCCCTTTCCCCCTTTCCCCCTTTTCCCTTTTCCCCTTCCCTCTCCTTTCTTCTCATTTTTTCCCTTTCCCTCCCTCCCCACTGCTCACAGCTCCTTCCCTGCTCCCATGAACTTTATGCCATTGCCTACCCGCCGCAGGTTCTTCTGTCCCACGTGAGGAGCAGCAGTGTGGTGCTCTGTCACGCCCCCTCTTGTGTAATGGATTTAGTCTAGCATTTTTTTTTCCCCCTGAGGTTTTTCCTTCTTTGCCTGTAACTGGCCTTCTGGGAGAGAGGCAGGGAGCAGCTCCCCGGGGCACCTCAGAGTATAAACTCTCACGATTAAATGCCTGAAGTACCGGAGACATCTTGGGACTGGAGAGGTCACGGTGAGGACAAGAGGAAAAGAAACTGCTCCTGAGTCAAAGGAACTGTGCCCCGGGGTTTTTCCTTGCTGCAGTTGTGGGAAAAGGGTCTGTCCCATGGGTGGTGTCAGGGCAGGAGGGTTGCACTTGCTGGGTGGAGCAGACTTATGCTTGCCCTCATGGAAATGTTCCGGCTCTGATCCTCAGCCCCTTGTCACTTGGGAGTCAAAGCAGTTGAGGCAAAGCAGCAGTAGCATTGTCGTGTCCCTGGCAGGAAGTTCCTGCAGTCCAGCTAAGCTTTTGCTCCCTTCACAGAGCAAAGGGAAGCTGGAGGCCTCTGCAGAGAGCCCCTTTGTGTTGACTGTTGCTGGTGAACTAGCTTGGGCTTTATCTGGGCGAAGAGTTGTCTCCACTTGGTGGCTTGCTCCCTGCAGTGGCTGTGCTCACAGCATTGCTAGATGCTCAGGAACCATTGCTGTGGGGGTCTTGGGGAAAAGGGATTCTCCCTTTCCTGACAAATGCTGTTTTGCTCAGCCATCACCCTGTGTGTTCCTGAGCTCTCTCCTCATGTTGCCTGGGTGAGGAGGGAAGCACATGAGAGAAATGGAAACCATCATTGTTCTGCTTTGAGCCTCGTTTGCATTGTGGTGCAGAAAGGGAGAACCAAATACTTTCTGGTTCCAAACATAGCCAGTTCCTCTTTCTGGAAGGAGGTGATGCAGGCTCTGTGCTGCCTATGGGGAGCAAAGCAGAGCTGCCTGGGGAACAGAGCTACCTGCAGCTTGCTCAAACCTGGCATTGGCACCACCTGCTCCTTTCTCTTCAAAGTGGGACTTGGAAGATGTGATGGTGTGGTGGAACTAGCCCAGTCCTGCTGCATAGCCTTGCTCCATGCTCTGCCCAGGCACCTTTGGACAAGCTGCAGCCCCTCCGAGATGTCCTGAGCCCCTGTCCTCCCTGAATGAGCAAACTTTGCTCTTTGTTCTAGGGTGAGTGGTGATGGCAGCTCCCAGAAGGACCACATCAGGGAAAGTGCCTTTGCTATAGCCTTGGCCTGGCAGTGTTTCCCACAGACCTTTTGAAGGTGCTGGTGGCTTGTAGTTGTTCCTCTTTCCCAAGAGCATGGAGCCTCCAGGCTCCTCCCCAGCTATACAAATTGGAAGGAAGAAATAAAGGTGAGACCGTGGCATTTTAGTGCTGTGGTCAAACCTCATCAAACCATGCTGCCTGGCACTGCTATGCCTCAGGTAAGGAGCTGAGCTGGCCCCTGCTTTAGGCACTGGAAAATTATTCATGGCATGGCTCATTAACAAGGTGAAGCTTAGCAGGGTGAGGCTGGGGGCCCTGGAGTGGGCAGACCCTGCCTGATTTGCCTGCAGCAGCGAAAGAAGCCTTTGCAGAGCTCCTTCTGATAAGCGGTGCCTGCACTGGTGTTTCCAAAGGCCCCGAGTGAATTGCTGAGTGGTGAGGCTCAGCGATCCAGACGCCAGACAATGGAAAGGCTGGAAACAGAAAGGAAAGGAAATTCTTCTGCTGTATTGCCTTTCCTATGGCGATAAGATAACCCAGCGCGAAACAAAAGCCTCGGCTGCAGACGGTGGGGTGGGCACCTCAGCTGCTTTCTAAAGCACAGGAGCATGAATGCCTGCCTGAGCCGGGACCTCCGAGCTGGTCGGGTGAAGACTCTCTGTGGATGCTGCATGGGTGTGCAGCTGACAGCAGTGTCTGCAGTGCTTTGCTCTGAGTCTTGACAGCTCACCTGGCCTGTTTCTGCTGCACCCCATGGGACCATCCGTGCCCTTTATTTATGCACTGACAATAGAAAACTTACTTTAAATGCTCTGGAAGAGCTGAGGAAAGCAAGGCAGCAACCTGTGGTAGTCATACATAATTCTTTTGTGTATGGGCACCCCCAAAGCTGGTGGCAGAATGTGTTGAAAGGGTCTGGCACTGCTGGGGGACAGAGTGACTCCTTGTATTACATCTCTGAGTGGTGGGGACAAGGACAGAGAGCGTGTCCATGCGGGCAGGGCTGGGAGCAGGATTAGCTCCTGGTCCTGCTAGTGCAGTGCTGTGGGAGCTGCAAGTGACTCTGTGCTGTGCCAGTGCATGTGCAGTGCTGGGCACAAGAAGAGGAGCATCTGAGTAAGGGTGGAAGTGAGCCTGAAGGGTTGTGATGGGGTGGGTACCATCAAGGCAGGAAAAGAAAGGAAAAGACGAGTGCCTCTGCTGCATCTCAGAGCACAAGGGAGGTCTGAAATGAAGCTGGCCAGAGACAAATGCAGATTACAGGCTCAGAGCAGGCCCAAACTAACTGCAGAATTAGCTGTGGGCTATTTTGGGCAGTGAGAATGCAATGAGTGATGAGAGAAGTTCAGGGAGACAGGCCAGGGCTGCCCCATCTCTCAGGAAGCTCCCAGGCTGCGGCAGGGTGGTCTGCAGGAGGTCACCCTGCTCTGCTGTGGCCCCAGAAGTGAGCCTCTGATCTGCCTCAAGGGCTGCTTTGGTGTCCCTTCATTAACTGTAGACAGCAGCAGGATGGGTGCTGTGCAGCACCCATTCCCTTCTGTGGGGAGTCTTGCGATGGGAGCTGTGAAGGGCTGTGATGGTTTCTGCTCATGCTGTGGGAAGGGATTTTGTAGTCTACAGGGGCCTGGGTGAAAGGAGGAGCTGTGCAGGATGATGCTGGGGCTCAGGCACATCATGTTATTGTGGTTTTCAACCCTCCAGTGGCTGTACTTGGTCTGTGCCCTGGGGTGCAGCAAGAGGACATCAGTGGTCTCAGTCCTTTCAGGTCTTGCATTCAATCCACCTGTTTTTTTCCCCTTTGGTTTGACACAGATGGCCCAGCTCTGGGAACAGAGGCTTGAGCTGTAGGCATAAGGAAACATGCAGGAATCAGGGCAGCAGCAGCTTTGGCTGGACAGGTATGATGCTTGCAGCACCTTGCATTCTGTCTCTTTGGCCTGCTTCAGTAAGCAAGGCCTGGCAGCAGAGCAGAACAAGGCACTGGGCAGGTGCTGCACAGCCAGGCAGTGCAGTTTGCTGGAACCTCTTTGCCCACTCCCTGTAGCACTCAGTGGCTGCTGCTTCTTGGGTATTTGGGAGGCTACGACTGGCACCAACACCTCTGATGGAGATCATCCCATGAACCACCACGGTCATGCCTGGAGAGAAGAAGAGCACCTTCCAGTGCAGAGCATGCTGGAGCTTTCCCAGCACTGCTGCCAGGCCAGACCTGCCACAGCTGTGCCAAGCACCTGGACAATGAGGTTGGCTGCACACACCCTGTGCTGTGACCCCCTCCCAGGTAGGTGAACTGACCATGCCAGGCAGTGGCCCCTGTGAGACATCACTGCAGGCTTGTGCTGGCTGTCCCAGTGGCCATCACAGTTGTCTTTCAGGTCTTTTCCTGCCCTTTGGCTTGCAGCAGAGGCGAGCTGAGCACTCGTAGCTCCCTGCTCTGCTAGGGGATTTGGTTTGTGGGGGATCTGGACAGGTCAAGAGGTTCTTCCAGCCCTCCCAGTCCTGCTGGGGAGGGTCCCCAGGTGGCCTTGCACCAGGTAAAGATGGGCTTGTGGGCTGCTCTTGGACTTTCTCATGATACATTATGAGGTCTCCAGGCAATGGTCCTCTCTGCCCTGGGTCTAGGAACAACGTGCCTCCTGTTGCAACTAGTGTACCAAGGACCAGGTTGTCCCTGGGGTCAGGCTGAGTGTCCTGGGGCAGGATGGCCATGCTGGGTGCCCTGTGCCATGGCAGTGTGAAGCTGAGGGCCTTTGAAGTATCCTGCACTGCTCTCTGCCCTGCCGTCGGATAGGATCTGAGCAGCCATTGTGCATAGCAAAACAAACCCTTCCTCTCTTGTCAGAGGCTCAGAGGGTGGCTCTGCTTCCAGCTGCGGGGCTGAAGAGTGAGCACAGTGCTGCCAGAGCCTGCTGATAACCATCTCCCCTTGCAAAAGAGTTCATGTCCCTGCTCCAGTGGGTGATGTCACCTTATCAGCACTTGAAGGCTCCTGATAAAGGGATCAGCCTAACTCCAACTGCATCCCCACCTGCAAACACAATGTATGGGGTGCAGCTGCAGTGAGGGGGCTCAGGGCTCCACGTGCTCTTTCATCTTCAGCAGGGTCGTGGCTGCCTGGACCCTGTGTGGCACAGGAACAATGGTGGCTGTGGCCAGAGTGGGTGATTACCAAAAATCATGTGCTTACCCTGGCCGCGACAGAGGCAATTTGTCAAAGTCCCATTTTCCTTTCCCTGATAAGATAGGGCTCGTGGAGTACAATAATGCTTTCCTGAGATACAATTGTGGCTCTTCTACCCGGCACACACACACAGAGGAGGCTAATTTTGGCTTTGCTGGGTTGGCAGGGGGTGAGAGGAGGCCTCTGTCTCTGCTGTGGCCACAGCCTAAGCGGGTAGAGCAGCTCTCTGAGCCCTGGGGACCGGGGCGGTCCTGGGACAGCGGGATCACGCTGGCTCCTGTGGGCTGGCATACTCCCTGCTGGCACTCCTGGAAGGAGCTGGTACCTCTGACTTGATGAGATAGAGTCAATGCAACACAGCACAGTCCTTCAGTCCTGCCAACACCTGACAAACCCTGCCTGAGGCTGGCAGGATCACCAGCAGGCACTCAATGCATGTAGCTGCACCCTCACACCCTCCTCCCTCCCGCTGAGGGCAGAATGTTATCCTGTCCTCAAGGCAGCACTGTGATGTGAGGCCAGTGTCGATGCTCTGGCTAAGGAAAGCTGACTGTTTCCAGCTGACTCTTTCCAGTTGACTGTTTCCAGTTGTCTCCACCAGGGCCTGTTGGCCAGCCACAGGCACGAAGGTGATCTTGGCTGCATGATACACAGCTGGTCCCTCCACAGGCACCACAACCTCAAGAAGAAAGCAGTAACCGAACAGCCAGACCATATGAAGATGATCAGAGGGCTGGAGCACCTCCCCTATGAAGACAGACTGAGAGAGTTGGGGCTATTCAGTCTGGAGAAGAGAAGGCTCCCAGGAGACCTTCTTGTGTTTCCAATATCTGAAGGGGGCTACAAGAAAGCTGGGGAGGGACTTTTCAGGCTGTCAGGTGTAGGACTAGGGGGAATGGAACAAAACTAGGGATGGGTAGATTCAGATTGGATGTTAGGAAGAAGTTCTTCCCCATGGGGCCAGTGAGACACTGGCACAGGTTGCCCAGGGAGGTGGTGGAAGCCTCATCCCTAGAGGATTTTAAGGCCAGGCTGGATGTGGCTGTGAGCAACCTGCTCTAGTGTGAGGTATCCCTGCCCGTGGCAGAGGGGGTTGGAGCTGGACGATCCTTGAGATCCCTTCCAACCCTGACAATTCTGATTCTATAAATCCCCAACCTCCCTGGGCCCCAGGCCTTTTAAATCAAATACATATTTGTGAGTGCTGGATCTGGCCTTTCTCAGGAGGGTAATGAGGAGCACACCCCTCCAGCAGAGACAGTGTTTCCATTTTGGCATATTGCTTGGGATGCACTTTCTGCACAGCTTGAAATCTGAGCATAATGCTATCTCCACGAACCACATTCACCAGCCTGATAATGTGACCCCACAAAAGGTCAGTGGAAAAGTTAATATAATTTATTGGCTGGTTAAAAAAAAAAAATCTAATCATCTGTTTTTCCTTTTTCCTGATTCCCCCTCCCCCCCCCCGCTCCCCCAACCCCCACCCAGTGCCCTGCTGACATTTTCCAGCCATTCCCAAAACAATGGCCAGGGTGGGAATGCTCTGAGCGGGCACAGCTTTGAAGGAGACTTTTCCTTAGGGCCTGCAACCACATCTGTCTGCACTCCTCCTGGAGTGGTGTGCAGGGGATACTGTTGCTCCTGGTTACCAGCCTGGCCAGGGATGGAGTTGGCAGCAGGTCGCATTTGCTTAGTGTCCTCTGCTCCACTGAGTGGTGAGAGCTCATCTGCTTTGGGCTCAGAAGGGCTCTGATGGTTGTAGCTGAGGCCAGGAGGGCAGAAGTGTCTACCCTGAGGCCCTGGGTTTCAGGCACAGCTGCTGCAGCAGTGTGGCCAGATGTCTTGGTTAAGCCCCTCAGGCCCCAAGAGCATCCTCTCTATGGACACAGCCCTTTGCAGAGGCCTCCATCCCCATGTGCTGTGCCGCAGGAAACACTGATGTGGTGCACAGCCTTGTGCACAGGGTTGCATTCTTTTGCATGGGCCTGTGAGGGGGTGGGATGTGCTGTCATGCAAACACCCCTCTACCTTGCACAGCCCTCCCATTGGGTTTCCTAGTTGCCAAGAACATGCTGCTGCTTGCTCAGTCCAGGGCAGGGGGTTGAAAGCTGCTTTGCACCATAGCTACTCAGCAACCACTTGTCTCCTCCTGCTGTGGAGCCTGCCCTGTCTGTAGAGCCCCAAGAGGTGTCTGGAATGATCCAGCAGCCAGATGTTTGTCAAGGCATGACCTGTCCTGAGGAGGCACATGAGCTTGCTTCATGAGGGTGGGGCTGCAAAAGTAATTAGTAATTTCTTATGCTAATACTTTGCTGAATCAAAATAAAGGACCCCAGAGGGCAAGAGATGGTGGAAAAGGTCCAGCAGCTTCTCTTGTTCAGTAGCTTCTCATTCAGCTTTAACTGCTGCTAAGAAGTGACGGCTTTGGAGCTGCCACCCTGCTTCATGGTGGGAGGGAGAGCAGGGGGAAACCATCTTCTAGCGTGGGCTGAAGGAAGGAGAAAGCCCAGAACTGAGCATTTATGTTAGGCTGCAGCACTGCTGAGCTGCCACAGTGCTACCATAGCCAGCCATGTAAAACCCTGGCTTCTGTGAACAAGTGACTGTCCTCTCTGACTTCTTCACAGCACTGTCTCCAAACCTTACTGTTGCTGAGGAATGGCTGAAGAGGTGGAGATCTCCCTGATTCCCTTGGGGAGTTCAGGAAGGGAGGAGAGCTGAGGCAGAATCCCCAGGCCTAAGCTAGCCCTGGGGTTCTCCAAGCCTTTTGTAAGCAGGAGCCTCTGGATGCTGCTGTGCCCAACAGCCCAGCATGCAGGTAGCCCTAGCTGAGGCCGCCAGCAGGCATCCCCTGTGCAGAGCTGCCTGCATCGTGTCACTCTGCAGTTACCAGACTGTGCTGCTTGTGTTCCCAAGGCTTTCTGCCCACTCCAGAAACTGCTTTGCAGTGTCTTGTGGCTGCACTGATCTCCTCTGGCCCTTGCACAAGATGTTCTTTGCCCATCAGCACATTCAGCTCCTGCTGTGTTCCAGCTGGTGCTGGGCCATGGGAGGCTGGGCACGGCAGCCCTGCCAGCAGCAATGCTGCCAGTCTGCAGGGCGGCCAGGGAGCCACGGTGGCGGCAGAGGGCATTGCAGAAGCCCAGCTCCTCAGACCAGAATAAACCTCTGGATTTTGCCCGTTTAGCTGAAATAACAGAGATTACAAAGTTATTACTGAGGATGACTGATGATGGGCCAAATGACCAGACAGCATAACCTGACTACCCTTCTTCTCTGTGCTGCTCTGCCAGGGAGAGGAGATAGAAGAGATGCGCAGAGGCTCTGTCTCCCTGCTCTCTTTGAAAGCAGATGTGGCTCAGTCTTACTCTGGAGAGCACGAAGCAGAAAGGCCTCACAGCTCTCTGCTTTGTTGTAACTGCACCCAGCTCGTCTGCTGGGTACTTTCCCAGGAAGCTCTGTGAGAACAAGGTTGCATAAGTTGCTTCACTAAATCTGCTTGCTCTGCCCTGGGCCATGCTGGTAAAATTGTGTCTTGTCCCCTGGCACAGCAAGGGTTAGGAGTTGCTCCTTAGCCTCCCAGTTTTGGGTTCCCCAGTTCAAGAAAGACAGGGATCTACTGCAAAGGGTCCAACAAAGAGTTACAAGGATGATTAAGGAACTTGAACATCTCTGCTATGGAGAAAGACTGAGAATACTGTGTTTAGCCTGGAGAAGAGAAGGCTGAGAGGGGATCTTATTAATGTCTATAAATACCTGAGGGGTGGGTGTCAAGAGGAAGGGGCCAGGCTCTTTCCAGTGGTAATAGATAGATGAATAGTAGATGAATAATAGATACAAACTAGAACACAGGAAGTTCCACCTCAACATGAGGAGAAACTTCTTTACTGTGAGGGTGCTGGAGGGCTGGAACAGGCTGCAGGGTGTGAAGTCTCCTTGTCTGCACACTTTCAAAGCCAACATGGATACGTTCCTGTGTGACCCTGCTCTGGCAGGGAGGCTGGACACGATGATCTCTGGAGGTCCCTTCCAACCTCCAACATTCTGTGATTCTGTGACAAGGGCATCTTGGTTTGAGATCTGTGATGACACCCTGGAGAAGCATTGCATGCCAGATGCCCCCCATCCTGCCTGTGTTGCAGCCCTGGTAGCGTGGCAGTAAAAGGGAGTTTGGCTCTGCAGTGGGAGGGTACACAAGCTGCCTCCTCACCCTGACTTTCAGTGAACTTCCAATCTACTGTAGGCTTGTCTGCTCTGGGCCAGCTCCCATCAGAAATGCTTGGGAAGGTGGTTTGCATGGACCTTCACCCTGCTCCAGGATGGCTGCAAGAGCTGCTGCTTCTCTGCAGCTGATGTCAAAAAACAGGTGAAAGCAAGCATTGCATATGCTATAAAAATCACATCCAGGGTGTTGGGTATTTTTTTGGTTCAGTAGAGTAACTTTGCTATGATGAAATATGTCTTGGAAACTGGGAACCCAAGTAGCAGTAGTTCGAAGATGCTTTTCCGGTGCTGCACCTCTGAAGCTGCTCACCACAGCACAGCCCTTCCTGGGGTCAGGGTGACAGGGATGGCCTCCTTGCTTCCCACCAAGTGCATAAAAGCAAGGCACTAATTCACAGATCTCGAAGAATGTGCCAATGGTATTTCAGCAGCTCTAATGCCCTGCAGCCCGTGAAGGCTGCACAGTAACTGAAAGGAAATATCTTTGTTTTTATTCACTTGGCTTTATTCCTAATTCTCTCTTTGATGCCATCAGCCTGGGATAATACATTTGCAGAGATATGCTTGAAATTAAGGAAATGAGTCTGATTAAGTCCTTTAAACATTCTTTGAGGGAGAAATGTACAACAATAGAGGTATTAAAGGCCTCATTTTCCAGCAGCTCTAATATGAAATCAAAACATCGTGCTGCTAGATGGCGAGGCCCATTAGCAGCCTGTGTGTATTCTTCATCTGGAGAGGATATCTCCTTCTCCAGCTAGGAAAGCTGCCAGAGAACTTGAATCTGTCCTCTGTGCTGGGTGGGCAATGAGAGACAGATTCATTTCACAGTCCCTTTACTTGCAGCCAAATAACAAATGCACAAGCATTTGTCCTTTGCCAGTTGTACCCTGCTAGGTAAAAGCGATGGTTTCTCTCTTGAGTCTTGTGTTCAGGGTTTGCCTGCACATTAATTTTTTTTAGGCTCTGTTTAGGCAGTTGCTTTATTTTTCCTAACTGTCCTGGGGTGGTTTGTCTGTAAACAGGTTACTTGGTGTTGCATTTATGCTCTGCATTGGTGTGGGTGGAGCTCTCCCTATTTACTGGAACGTTTCCTAGTGAAGTCACTAGCTTTGCAGGTACCTGCTGTGTCCCCTTGACAATTTTTCCCTCTGGCTGGGACAGCTGCTACCAACCTCAATCCTCCTTCATAGGATGGAAGCTTTTGCTCTGCTGTTACCATTACCAGTGCTGATGTGGTGCCCAAGGGTCTCAGCTCAGCCTGGGGGCTCAGTGTGACAAGCCCTGAGCAAGCCATCAAGAGATCAGGTAGAAATAAGCTTTTGGGTGCAGGCTGCATGGAAGCATTTAGAAATAATTCAGTGGAGGCATGAAAGCAAGTAAAGGCACTCAGATCCCACTTTTCTTTAGATATGATACAGGCTAGGCAAAGTCTGACAGTCCTACTGACAGAAAGGCTTCTGTATAACTGAAAATAAACAGGAGAGGGGGAAAGGGACAAGCATCAACAAAAAGAACATGCCAAATAGCTGCACATGGCTTCACTTACAGCTCTGTGACAGCAGGGAGACAGGAGAGAAGAGGGGATGGAAACATCTGGGGAGGGAATAGCCTTCAAAGGGTCTGAGAAGTAACCTGGAGACAGGCATGATCTCCTTTACTGCTTCCCATGGCAGCTGTGGAGCTACTGAGGAATGGGAAAGCTTAGAATTATTTATTCCAGCTGCTACAAGAAGTGACTAAGATCTTGTTGGAGTAAATGGAGCAATGAATTCTTTCACCCCGGCTGCTGCTGAAGGCTTGTGACTTATTAGATATGCTGCTCTTGTAATGGAAATAACTAGCCAGGCTATTTTAAACCAAGAAGAAATGGATGTCTGGGGAAAGGGGGGAAAGGGATGGGTGGGCACAAGAGAAAAGAGAGGTTTCATCTGTGACAGTCTTGGGCACTGTACAGTTTGCTCTTTAAGCTGTTTCACAAGCTTTGCTGGCAGAGAAGTGATAATAAATTGTTTAACAACTTGGGCTTGCCAAAGCAGTTTAAAGAGCTTTCAAAGGACACTTTTAAAGGCTTCTGGCTTTCAGCTGCATGCGAATGGTCTTCCTGAAGAGTCAAACTCTAACTGCACATTGCTAACCACCGTTTAATGGCTCACCATATACCTGTCTGTGCATTCACTCAGTTCAGGAGGCTGATGTTCCCATGAAGATCCCATGCCCACGTCTGAGAGCCCAGCGCAGCAGCGATGCCATTGATGTTGCCAACTCCTGAACTCACAAATCAAAGCTGGCAGAGCCTGCAAACAACTGAGATCAGGGAAAACAAAAACGGTAGGAGGAGAAGGTCGCGTCCACCCACAGCCAATTCCTTCCCCTCTGTGAAAGCACAGAGCCCTGTCCGCTCCCAGACCCTTTTCTTATGAGGCTCTTTTTATTTGCCTAAGGATGTACGGGGATTAAAGGAGTGGATCGGGGTGATTTCATCCCCATAGCGTAACACCTTTGCTGGGAAAGTCAAACAAACAGGGCGAGAGGTGTCCCACAGGAGGCCCTGTGGCTGTCCCTGGGAGGTCTTGGTGGCACAGGGCAAGCAGAGGTGTGCCTGCAGCATCCTGGGCAGCAGATGTGATCATCTGGGTGCCTGTGCACTGCAGAGGTGCATCCCATAACCTCCTCTGAGCTAAGGCACATATTTATACAGCCCTACTAGAAAAGGCAGGGTGGAACATGCTAATATATACACATTAAAGAGACTGAATAAATAAACAGTAGGTTTTTATTTATTTTCATTGCTACTTGGATATCTTAGTTTTGGCACAAGATCCATTCCATACACAAACATGATCTTAAGATAGGTTCTTGTCCTAGCTGATTTAGAGATTATGTGCAAAGGAGAAAAAATTTGCCACTGTTCTTAAAGCAAAATCATATTCAGGCTGCTTACTGCTAAAACATGTAAAAACCTTGGCTCCTGTCAGCTAGGTAATATACAGCAGGTTACAAAGCCAGTCTTTGCCCTGAAGGATTTACAGTCTCAGATGAGAGATAACAGTGGATACAGTCAGACTGGGAAAGCACATAAAATGTGATTAGTCACCCTGAGACTCACTAAATGCCATACACCTAATGAGCATTGTTCTGTACATCTGTGCCTCACCTGGGAGAATGCAGGTCTTGGTGGGGCACGGCCAGACATGGAAAACAGGGTACACCCTGGACACTGGGGAAAGGGTGCTGGGAGGGAGCAATGGAGAAATGTCATGTGTGGAAAATGTTCTAGTCACAAAAAGCTGTAAAGTTTTCTTGTGGGATCTGTACCTGGTTCAGGTTCACGTGGAAAATATGTAACTATGAAATCAGAAGTCATGGGAGCCCATTAAGAAAGGCTGCAGGACTTACTGCTCTCTTTGTCCTCAAGCTCCAGGCTGCTTGCCTGCTCCCACATTACTGAGAAAAGTCTCAGGGAGTTAGTGTCTGTGACTGGCTGTAGCATTTCCAGAAGTGATGACAGTGCTGGATTGTGTACTCTGGCTCATTTCTCCCCATTAACCAGCCTTGGTAAGAAGAACTGAACAGACAAAACCTATTGTTTCTCTTGTCATATTCCCCCCATCTTGTTTCTACTAGGTTAACCTGATGCTTTAAAAGCACTGAACACCATGATTTCTGGTGTACACACATGATGCCTGGTGACCCATCCCTTCCCTAGGGAAGCTGCAGTAGAGTGGAGGCTGCCAGGCACCTCCAGCAGTACAAACCAGAGTGACACCAGGAGAGCTGGAAAGCAGCTGAGAAACAGCTTAAGGAGATGGGCGGAGGGAACGTGCCAACCACAAAATTAATCGCTGAATTAATAAAAGCTTGCATGGTTTGAGGTTTGTGAAGCAATGAAAGAGCTCAAATTTGCCAGCAACTGAAAAAAAAAATAAAAGAAAAGCAATTAGGTGTTGAAGGAAACCTTCTAATGGGGATAAAGTTAATTCAACAGCACAGGCAATGAGCTGAAAAATGTGCTGAGAAATTAACCTTGAATTGAAACTTACTAAAGGAGTTTTGATGTATCAAAGCCAATCTTCTTGCTCTTATTACTAATAGTGAATGACAGAATAATAGCTTCTGTTTAGTAGCACTAATAACTTCACAATATTTTCCCTCTGAGTCAGATGCTAACTCTCTTTATCAGCCAACACCTAGTCATAAAAAAAGTCTCCTTGCTGGCTTCTTCTCATCACAGCCATGGTATGGGTGTATGCTACTCCTGCTTGAGTGGTTTTTACCTGTTTTTCCACCAATATGCAGGCAGAACAGTGCCCTTTTCAGTCTCCTCACCTTCATATGACTCTGTTTGGGACACTGCTCTCCAAATGTGAGACCAAAAGCAGTTATGAGCCTGAGGAAATAGCACAGCGAGACAAATGGAAACTGGGGGAGTTCTTCACCAAAGCACTATTAGATAACTCAAATGCTCACTAAAGGAGGCTTTTCTTGTTTTAAAATGAAACAAAGCATCTTGCTGGAAAAAAAGAAAAGGAGATACAGGAAACAAGAAAAAATTGGATGTAGTTGGAAGTTTGGCAAGCTGATAGCAGTGAGTAGATCAATGGGTTGGAAACAGGGGTAATGAATTGGGGAAATGCAGTGAAAATATATCTGGCAGATATGCCTGAGCACCTCTCAGTGGTGTTTCCTTAGGCTACAAAGCAAATCCCAGCAATGATTAAGGTTGGATGTTAAACAAAAGCACAATTCAGTGAAAAAAACAGCTGAAGTTATGAAGGTTTGTTTGTTTGGTTGGTTTGGTTTGGTTTGATTTGGTTGGTTGTTTTTCTGTTTGGAAAAGGGAGAAAATGATGCCCCCATATCTAATGGAGGTATTTTTGTCTTCCACATACAGGCAGAGTGAATGAACTTGCATGCAAAACTTGCAGGCAAAATTATTTTTGAAGCTGCCTGAGGAAAACACCAAAGCCCTAGTGCTGATTTCTCAGCAACTACAGCACCACTGAATTTCTGGAGGAACAGGGGAAGGAACAGGTTGAGTCACGATATACAAGCCAACCGATGTGTCTCAGGTAAGCAGGAATCAAAGCTTGGCTAGGCTGATGCCAACCGTTGACAAAAGCTGTGAGGAGGTCGCTGGAGCATGCAGTCAGTGCATAATCAAACTGTGATGGTGCCAGAGTTAACACATTAACAGAAAAGAGATGGTTTTCACGTTGGGGTTTTTGTTTGAGCAGAGGAAGGTAATTATTCTGAGCCGGGATTATGCCAGATCTGTGGGTGGGTGGCTGCCAAAAGGGACGGTTTTGTTTCTCCTTTTCTTTTCCTCTTATTCCCTTAAATAGTGGTCACATGCCTGCCTGGTGAATCAGTTCAGCTCACTTGGGCTAACAGAAAACTCTGCCTTTTTTTTTTAATTTAAAATTGTTATTTTATTATCAGCAGAGGCGGCCCCTGTGCGAGGCTGACTCACCCTAGGGCTGTGGGGTCAGTGGAGCTGGCATGGGAAACTGAGAGCACTGCAGGGGTGCTCTGCCAGATGGATGCAGGTCCTGTTTAGTGACTGCTGGGGTGGCATGCAATAGGATGTAACAGTCAATGGCTCCCCACGTCTGCAGTGGAGAAGTAGTACTGGAAGAAAAAGGTGTTCAAGAAAAGGTGTACAAGAGGGGATTGGACATGGCACTTGGTGCACTGGTCTAGTAGTCATGAGGTCTTGGGTGACAGGTTGGATTTGATGATCTTTGAGGTCTTTTCCAACCTTGTTGATTCTATGATTCTATGATTCTAACACTATGTGAAAATACGTATAGAAAGATCCCCTAAATGTGCTCCTTTAGTGAGCATTTGAATTATCTATTAAGACATTGGAGAACTCCTCCTCCAGTTTCCATTTGTCTCACTGTGGTATTTCCTCAGGCTCACTTTTGCTTGTAACCGCTTTTAGTCTTGCAGTTTGGCAGCAGTGTGTGCTCATCAAAATCTTTAACTCATGCATCTGAAAACTCAACCTGGCATCCACCTCAGGGTCTGTTCAGTGAAGTCAAACAAGTGCCCAATTTTGGCCTTACAGTGTTGAGCATATGCTCTTAAACTGGAGGGATTGAGTTTTGTGGTGCCTCTGCTGACTTGCCCCAGGGCAGTGGGGAAGTTTCTCTGGACTGTTCCCTATCCTTTCTCACCACTATGTAACATATGTAGTGGTCATACAGTCATACACCAGCCTGCTTTCCTGGATGCCTGCCATGGTGTGAAGGTCTGCCCTGGACAATTCCTCCAAGAATTAAGTGGGCTTAGCCCAGTATCCCCATGGAGTGCCATTCCCCATCACCACAGCACCTGAGGACTGGGGGTAGCTTGGAAGGGTATCTCAAGGATCCTTCTCTGGAGTCCGCAGGAATCTCTGCCCCATGGCTTTAAGGGGCACCTGCTGGATGCCCCATAGCCAGCACCTGCAGCCTAGGAGAACCCCAGGAGCCTCTGCTCCTGACTTGGAGGAGGCCCTGCAGCCCTCTGCCCACTGACACCTCCAGCCATGACCCCTGTCACTGCCCCACACCTGTGGGCTTCCAGAGAGCCCCAGGCCTGCTCCTGCAGGGCCCCCAACCCTGCCCAGAGCATCTCCCCGAGCAACACTGCCCTACCTCTCAGAGTTCCGCCCATAACCATGTGCCCCCCTAGCTATGTCCCCTCATATCCATGTGCCCCACACAGCCATATCCCCTTGTATTCATGTACCCTTACAACCATGACCTCCCTTATTGCTGTGTCCCCAAAGCTATGAGGAGGCTGAGGGGAGACCTCACTGCTTTCTACAGATACCTGAAAGGAGCTTGTGACAAGGGGAGGGTTGGTCTCTTCTCCCAAGTAATAAGAAATAGGGCAAGAGGAAACGGCCTGAGCTTGCACCAGACAGGTTTAGGTCGGACATTATGAAAATTTTATTTACTGAAAGAGCGGTCAGACATTGAAACAGGCTACCCAGGGAGGTGTTGGGAGTCACCATCCCCGGAGGTGTTCGCAACCCGCGACACGTGCACCCGAGGACGTGCTGTAGCGGCCACGCTGGTGTTGGGTTGATGGTTGGGCTTGATGGTCTTAGAGGACTCTCCCAAATGGAAAGCCTGTGATTCTATTCTATGTCCCCCGGAGCTGTCCCCTTACATCCACGTGCCCCCACAACCATAGCGCCTCACAGCCGCACGCCCCCACGGCGACGCGGTCCCTCCGGCAGCCGCCCCGGGCGGCGCCTCCCCCTCCCTCACCCCGGAGGCGCGCGCTCCCGTCTTCCGGCGCGGATGGGGTGCAGGGGGCGTGGCGCGGAGACGTCACTTCCGCGCCCCTCCCTGCCCCCGCTCAGCGCGGCCGGCGCGTGGAGCCGGTTAGCGGCGGATCCGGTCGCGCCTCACGAGGCAGCGGCGGGCGGGGTGGGGCGGGGAGAACCGGTCCCGCTCCGGTCCCGCGCCCGCCCCGCCGGCATGGGGCTCAGCTGAGGGTGCCGCCGGTGAGTGGAGCCGGCCCGGCCCGGCAGGTGAGGGAGGGTCCGCGGGCCGCGCCGGGCAGGGCCTCCATTGGCGCCCCGCCTCTCAGCCCCCGCCGCCTCTGGCTTCGCACGGCCACCCCGCAGTCCGTAGCGCCCTTCAGCTGTGCCGGCCTCTCCTCTGCTTGCTGCAGCCCCGCGGGGCGGCCCGGCTCGGGTGCGGAGGTGGTGGCGGGGCCGCCGCCGTGAATAGCGGCCCCCGTGCTGCTCGGAGGGGGCCTCGCGGCGGGGACAGCCTCCGCCGCCCGGGGAAGGGGCGGGCATGTGGCCCATAGCGTGCGCGCGGCTGCTCGCGGTCTGCCGGCCTTCGGACACGTGCAGCGCGGTCCCTGCGGCCCGGGAGTTCCCCCAACCCCCCCCCCTCCCTCCTTCCTGCTGCCCGCTGACAGCGCCGGGCCGCCCTCGAGGCTGCCCCGGGCTCTGCGTGGCACCTTCAGCAGCTGGGGCAGGAGTCTCATTGCGCTGCTTCCGTTTGCAGTACCCGACGTTCGGTTCTGCCTGCCGGTGCTGGTTACCGAACATCGTCGCATAAACCGTTCCGCTGCATGGGCACGCGTCAGCGTGTTCTGTAGTGGCGGGGTCGGTGGGAAGTGTTAGTGCTGATATGCCGAGGGGAAACTTGCCCAGCAGAGTACAAGACAAGCAGTCGGTGCATCCCATCATCCATTTTTCAGCAGATGAGTCAGTGCATTGTACTGCTGTTGACAAAGGTTATGGAGTGCTTTGCTATCAGCTGAGCTGTGGAGGTGGTGATCTCACACTGCAAGCACCTCTGACAACCACCACTTCATCCCAAAGAAGGGGACCTCTTTGTGCTTGTTTAGGGATCAGCGGCTGCTAGGTGAACTGAACGCTGAGAGCTGAAACGGAATTGAGGCGGTTTTAAAAACTGTGCTGATAGTCAACTTCTTCCCTTTAAGTGCCTGCAGTATTGGCTCTAAAAGCTTGCTGCCGCCACTGGTGCTCTGGCTCTTCTGCTGGGGTCTGTGTGTCCCTGCAGATGCTGTGATTGGAGGATGCTTTTGGAGCCCTTGAAGGAGCAGGTGCTTCCCTCAGCTGCTTTAGTGTAGCCTCCAGCAATGGGAGATGGTTGACTAAACTGTTCTAACATGAGCGCTGATGGTTGTCTGGCCACACTGACTGACTTCTCCCTCTTCGTCCGAGCTTGCTGGGAATTTTGTTCCAGCTTTAGGATTTGCTAATGTGTTTTCTTTGCTGTGTGCACTCCCTAGAACCGTGCAATATTTTCTTAGCTAGGGCAATTAAGGTTAATTTTCATTTAGCCTATTAATTCCTCTGACTGTATTTTTATTTATTTTTTTTTAATTGTAGGTGACTCAGCTGTTGTATGTATGAGATTTGTCCACACACTGGCTCTTCAGACAGGTTAGCTGCATTTTTGTGCCATCAGTTCCACCATATGTTTAAGACCAGGCTGGATGAGGCTCTGGCCAGCCTGATCTAGTGTGGGGTGTCCCTGCCCAGGGCAGGAGGATTGGAAGTAGATGATCCTTGTGGTCCCTTCCAACCCTGACTGATACTATGATATCTGAAAGGGTTGCTATTAAAGTAAAACTTAACAATTTTTTGTGCAACAGTATTAGCTCCTGTAGATTGTTGATTTTGAACCTGGGGAGAAACCTTGGGGGTTTTTTGAGGGGGGTGGTGGTATTACTTAAATACATTGCATGGTATAAGTCAGGCCCCCAATAAGCTTTGTGTCTATACAGCAGTGTTATGGATTAACAGCAGTAGCTCTTGACTGTGAATACACTGGTGAAGTGTTTGTCTTGTTTCGACACAGAGCCCTCAGATTAACTGTTGTCATTTACCACAAGGAAGTAAAATTCTCACTGTCTCTGTGTGGAGTGAAAAGCATTCAACCAGACACAGATTTTTGTCCAGTGATATGGAGACAAATTCCCTTCATTCTGTGGGATTCCAATATCCAGGTCCAAGCTGGTTGCCCAGGTCATGGGGAAATCTGTACCAGGGCTAGGACCTGGTAGGGAAAGATCAGATTTTCATCAAACATTTTAACCATTGCACCTGTGTTCCTTCTCCTGGAAACCTTCAGATTATGTTTCCTTTATTTCTGTAAAGTACTGGTAGATTACTTTCATTTAGCTTGTCCAAGATCTGTTGTAGGAATTGCTACTTCTGGTGTGAAAAATGTCTGAATTGAGTAGTACACTTGTAAGCACCTTTAACAGCAGGTCAGGGAGAACTTTTCTTACACATAAATGTCTGTCTGGTATGAACTTGATGGTAGCTGGACTGGAGGGAGGAGGTCTTGTTTCTTTAATACCTTGTGAAATTAAGCTCTTTAATTAATTCTTCTGAAAATCCCATGTTTTGGAAACTAGAAAAAGGGCTTCCTTTGATTTCATTCTCTCAGTGTCCAAACAGCACCAGAGTTAATGTAAAAACGTTTGCTTCTGCTGTGTCCTTTAATGGCTTAAAGACGTGTACTAGGGACCTGAGTGTGTATTACTGGCATTATTGGTCTCCACAGCGTGGCATCTAGTGTGGCCAAACCTACTTCAGATCTGTGGGCAGGTTATTTTGTTCTTTCAGTGACAAAAATACACCAGCTTTCTGTCTAGTGCTTGGCTCTGGTTGTGTTTAGCATAAGGGAGTTAGTACAGAACAAATCTTAGGTCAAAAATCCCCATTTCACAATTAGACATTAAAAAAAAAAAAAAAGGAGTATTTTAAATAACAGTAATGCTAAAGTGTTTCCTTTTAGCTCTTACACAATGAGCCAAAAATAGTTTTCATTCATAAAAAAAAAAGCTGCTTCCTTTGTTAACTAATCTGCTTAGTAGAGAACAAAAGTTCAGTTTGTAGTAAACTGTAGTCATGTTGTAGCTTCAAGTCTGACACCTTTATTCCTGGTTGAAATAAGACTGCAAACTTAAAAGACAGACAGAAGAGAGAGACCTGAATAAAGAAAAAAGGGTGGCCTATCCTCAGTTACTGTTTAGGAATTCTGTACAGAGTGATCTACACAGAAATCTTGCTGCTCCTTTTCTAAAACCCCTAACTTCAGCACCATCTTCATGGAGTGCTGTGCATGAGTTGGGGTTGGGAAGGAGGAGTGCTTAGCCATGAGGTCCAGCTGCTTGCTCTGTGCAGTGCCAGTTGTGCTCCTACCAGAATTAGCTGCGTTTTGCATGCATTCTGTATTTTCATTTTTTTTTCGTTGTGTGCTTTCCATTTGAAAGAATTTAGCCCTTTTTTTCCCCCTTTAATTTATTTTTGGTACATTTGATTTATTAGAATTGTGGCTTTGCGTTGTTCATCTTAAAGCAGCTCTTTAGAAGAGGACCAAGTGCTGGAAATGGTAGCAAGTCCATGACTTCTTTGCTGGATCGAGATTTTATGTGATATTTAAGAGCAAAAGGCCATCCTTCAAAATCAAAATATCTCACTCTTTCTCTCTTTTTTTGACCTTTGTGAAAGTTAGGTGGTAGTGACATTTTCAGTTTAGAAGGTGCATACAACAACAAAAATGGCAACTCCTTTACATTTTATTCTAGCTAGAGGATGTTGGAATGAAAGGTGATAAATGGCAATGGCCATGGAATCGGAGCTCATGATCCTTAAAAAGGGTAGGAGGCAGAACAACAAGATGGGAAGGTTTAGGAGGGATAGAGAAAGCAGTAAGAGCAACTTGTGAGCATTTACTGACTTTGGATGTAAGTCTGCCCAGGGAAGTTGTGGAATCTCCCTCTCTGGAGGTATTCAAGGCCTGCCTGGATGTATTCCAGGGTTATCTGCTCTAGGTGACCCTGCTCTGGCAGGGGGTTTGGACTGGATGATCTTTTGAGGTCCCTTCCAGCCCCTAACATTCTGTGATTCCGTGGAGAAAAAAAAAAAAAAAGTAGTGTGCAGGTGTGTTGCATTATGAAGAACCTGCATAAAAGAACAGTAGAGGCAGGTTTTGGGAAGGCCAAATTGCAGCTTGCAGGAAGCATAAAAGCTCCCAAAGTTGCTGTAGAAATATTCATAGAATTCATAGAATACTAGGTTGGAAGGGACTTCAAGGATCATCCAGTCCAACCTTTCAGGGTAAGAATATGCCACATAAATGAGAAAATCCAACACCCTGTTAAGCTGGGCCTTGCCTACAATAATATTCACTACTGAATCTAGAAAAATATCTATCTGCAGAAGGTGCAGAACATTTAAAGTGCTCAGTGCCTGCTTTGCTTGTCTTCTCTCACACAGTGTCATGAGGTGCTTAATCTTATTAATACAAGTGGCCAGGTAGAATTTTATACTAGAGTATAGTACTCTGGTATAGTATATAGTAAGTATATACTACTTACACTAGATGTTCCTCCCTCAGCTGGTGCTGCTACACTTCACTGTGTGGCTCTCAGAACAGCTCAAAAATAGTTTCTAGAAATACTCAGAATTACTAAAAAACTGACAAAGGCTGAGTCTTCAAAGATTCATAATGGAAGAGAGCTGAGGAAGAGGAGTTCAAGTCTGACAGTTCCCTTTCTTGCAGTTCTTTTCACCAGTTGAGGGTTAATAAGCAAACATTCCATGTTCAAGTGCTTGGGAGATAGCTGAAAGAAGAATAACAGCATGAACTGATTTGTGGGAAAACTGTGTCCAAAGTCCAATCCCTTTTACTGTAGAGCAGAAGCAGAGATCTCTTTTCCTGATTGATTTATTTAGTAAGATTTTCCATGTTTTAATGGCCTCCTAAGTAAAAGGGGATGTGATTTGGGGCAGGTAGTCTAACAAACCTGCACAGTTGGGTAGATGATCCTATTTGTTGAACAGCAATTAATAATTCAGTGTTGAAATGAGAGGTTATGTTGAAGGGCTCTGCCCTGGGTGTGCTTGATGTTAATGAAAGCGTCAGTCAACTGGCTGATCAAATGTGCTTATTAAATTTTCAGGGAATGTGTGTTGGAGAACACGATGAGACTTCAAACTGACCTGAAAAATAGGATGACATTCAATAGGACAAATGCAGAGTAAGGCACTTAGGCAGGAATTATCAGCTGTGCAAATACAGGGTGAGGAATAACTGATTAGGTACTAGAAAAAGGACCTGGGGGTGTAGAGGATCACAAGTTGAACATGAGTCAGTGTCATGCTGTTTGCAGAAAAAGCAAATATCTTGCTGGGATGTTTAAATGGCAGCATTGTCTGTGTTGGGTGCATTTGCTGTTGGTCTCAGGGTGTAGTCAGCATCTGTTTTTGGGTGACAAAAAATTTGGTGGAAGATGAGAATGTGAAAGGGAATGTAAGGATTTCAAACATCTAAAAAAAAATTGTCAGATGTGTTTCCCATGCTGTGTTTTCCAAGTGCTGTTTCCCATGACTGTGATGGGCACGTTGAAATAGGATTGAGTTTCATCAAGGAAAACACCAGTTAAGCCTTTAACTTTCTCACAGTGAAAATGGGACTGACTTGTTGGTCAGTTGACTACTGTTGAATGGGACTGACTTGTTGAACAAGTTTGGAGGGGATGTGCACAGGATTCTTTTTGTCCACTGCTTGATCCTATCATGCCCTGTGAGTTTAGACCTTGCACAGGTTCACATGGCTAGGTGGTGGTGCTTCTATTGGATTGTCAGCAGTGTTCTGGATGTTACTCACTTCATGGGCATGCTGCCTCTTGCAGATTTTTGTGCTGGTTTTGTGCACATTTTCTTGTGCTGCCAGGCTGTTCTAAACCTCCATGGTGGAAGTACTACAAGACTACAGCAAGGTGATGTGTGCAACGTAAATCCAGCAGAGCACTGAGGAATTTCAGTCATTTTGGTAGTCTTAGTGGCTTCAGCTTACTGCTTTAGACTCAGGTGGTAATCCTAACACTTCTGATCCACACTCAGAAAGGTTCACCTTTGGCTTGGAAGATCTTTTTGAAGGAGACATACTTCAGTATATCCAGCAGTAGAGGGGAGCCTAAGTGAGGATGGACAGATTTTCAAGTGGAAATCCACCTGTGAGTATAGCCATGCTGGTTTATGTGTAACTGTTTTCATGTATTCATATAATTGTCGTGGTAGACTGCATGAGAAAATCAAGGCTCTAACTATCCTTTCCCTGTCAACGATTGATTTGCAAAAGAGCTGGAAGTGTGGAAACGTTTGAATTAATCAATACATTTTGCTGTCATCCCACGTCTGCAAATGAACGAAGAAAAGTACAGTTACCCTCGTGGACTCTGGCCTTTAGATCTGCCACAGCATTTAACATCCACAATAGCAAGAGCTTATCTTCTGCAGTATATGTTTAATGCAGTAGTAGATAGCAGGAGCTGAAAGTTCAGTGATGGAGATAAGGGTTGGCTTCCAGTGTGGAGATTGTATGATATGTATGTTGGCAGTGAAGTTGCATTACCTGTCTCGAATTTACCTTCACCCTGTAATAGTTTTTATTGACCTATATATCACAGAGGAATTTCCTGAAGAGCCCTATTTGGATTTGAATTGCTCAGGACTTTCCACTCTGAGCAGAGGGATAGTTTTTTCTTACCTCTGGTTCTCAAACAGGCACTGTTTATATCTTAGAGGAGTGGAGGAATTTTATCATACCTGCTATTGTCACTAACTTGTGAAGGCTTGATCCAAAACCCAGGGAATTCAAAAGGTTGTTCCATTGGCAGGGGCAGGCATTGGCTGGGGGTGCTGCTGTCTGAAGGTGGTGCTTCTGTCACTGTAGCAGTACTGACATGCCAGCAAAATGTTCTTTTCAGACAAACTGGTAATTCAACCAGGGACATAAAGGGCTGTCAGATGTACAGCCTTGCAGAGGGCATTCTTTGGATTAACCTTCTCTTCAGTTGGACCACAAAAAAGTTGTCTTTCAAGAGTGGGTCCTGATGTTCCTATATCATAGCCATGCTTTATTGCTAAAGACAAATTGCTCAATGGACTGAACTTATATTGGCATTACTGAATACCTATGGTGTGAAAAGGAGCTGCTGGTTTTGCCTCCAGATTGGACAGCCAGGCTTCAAACACCCACAGTGTGTGGATGAAACACAGCTTCTGCCTGTTTGTTCTGCTGTGACAGGTATCTAGTGCTTGGGTGGGATCAACCCATGGTGAAAGGCATGTGTCTGGGTGAACAGAAGCACTTGGAAAACCACTCTTGTGCAGTCCCTGGTGGCTGAAAGTGTATTTGGGCTCCTGACTTCATTTCATTAGTTAATCTACGAATTTTACTTCTTGTGTGCAGCATAAATTCCATTTTCTGATGACCAGGTCTTTTCCAGCAGAAACAGCTTTGCCATTGTAGCAAACAGGCAGAAATGTAGAACACACATAATGTTTCACCACACAGATTTGTATGGCTTCTGGAGGAGAGTACAATGAACAATAATTTATGGTCTTGTCAGCTCCACAGAGTCCTTACTCTGTAGCATGCAAAGGTTGGTATCCTTGTAGTGCTCTTCCATGTGGCACTCTTTTCTTTGTCCAGCAACATCCCTTTGCCAGAAAGACAGCTTTGTCAGTAGTGAGACTGTTGGCATAATTGCATGGAGGACTTTCATGCCTCAAGCTGCTACTGGTGTGCTAGTAGCATTTTTAACACCAGTTCTTAGCCTGTGGTCATTTTATTAGTGATTGTCGCAGACAACACCAAGCTGGGGGCAGGAGTTAATCTGTTAGAGGGTAGGAGAGCTCTGCAGAGGGACCTTGCCAGGCTGGATAGATGGGCAGAGTGCAAGGGCATGAGATTGAACACATCTAAGTGCTGGGTTCTACTCATTGGCCACAACAACCCCATGCAGTGCTACAGGCTGGGGTCAGAGTGGCTGGAGAGCAGCCAGGCAGAAAGGGACCTGGGGGTACTGGTTGATGGTAGGCTGCACATGAGCCTGCAGTGTGCCCAGGTGGCCAAGAAGGCCAATGGCTTCCTGGCCTGTATCAGGAACAGTGTGGCCATCAGGAGCAGGGAAGTCATTGTGCCCCTCTACTGAGCACTGATTAGGCCACCCCTTGAGTCCTGTGTCCAGTTCTGGGCCCTTCAGTTTAAGAAGGACACTGAGACTCTTGAACGTGTCCAGAGAAGGGCAACGAGGCTGGGGAGAGGCCTTGAGCACAGCCCTGTGAGGAGAGGCTGAGGGAGCTGGGGTTGCTTAGCCTGGAGAAGAGGAGGCTCAGGGAAGACCTCATTGCTGTCTACAACTGCCTGAATGGAGGTTGTAGAAAGGCAGAGGTTGGTCTCTTCTCCCAGGCAACCAGCACCAGAACAAGAGGACAGTCTCAAGCTATGCCAGGGGAAGTTTAGGCTGGATGTTAGGAAGAAATTCTTCACAGAAAGAGATTGGCCATTGGAATGTGCTGCCCAGGGAGGTGGTGGAGTCACCATCCCTGGAGGTGTTTAGGAAGAGACTGGATGAGGTGCTTGGTGCCGTGGTTTAGTTGATTAGGTGGTGTTGGATGATAGGTTGGACTTGATGATCTCAAAGGTCTCTTCCGACCTGGTTAATTCTATTCTATCTGGTCTGTAAATTTGCTGATGTCTTTTTGGTGGAGATTGCTGCTCTGCATAACTCCACTGGTAGAAAGGATCATAGGAGTGTTCTGCTCAGGCTTCAGTGCAAAGTATTTTGAATTTGCTTAGTTACATCTTGCATTTTGGAAAAAAAAGATGAGTGCCTTAGTTTCTTCTGCTTTCTCTTGTCCTCCAAGAACATAAAGGTTTTAGAAGCAATAGAATGCTAAATCTCATAATTCTTTGTCCAGCTGAAGTCAGGCCACACTTGTTATGCATTATACTGATGGATGTGGTAGAACAACTTAGACTGTAGTCAGACAGTAATTGTGCTGGCTGACTAGCTACTGTCAAGAGAAGCTCTGTCAGGTTAAGTATGTTTTGGTGTGTACCCTGAGAAAAATGCTCTCTGGTGACACTGCTAAATGGAGGTAGTTCACCTTTTTGTAAAGCTCATTTTCCTCAGAGACTGTAATTTTTGATATTGTGGACATTGAGCTACACCTAGGCTGCTGAGTTTGCTAAGTTCAGGAGGGGCAGCATTTTGTAGTCCATGATCTGCTCAGTGTTTTACTGTATCCTCCCATCTTGTCTTTGCTAGATTCTTCAAGCATATGTTTTCTGTCTGTGCTTTCCTCTACCAGGGAATGTCCTCATTCCTTAGGTGCTAATTTTGGTTTTAGGTAAGTTAATATTTCTTAGTTTCAAAAGTGTGGTAGTGTATCTATCAACTTGAAAGACAGTAAAAATACAGTGACTTGTGGCTGAATCACTTCCTAATGTTCCATAGAAATGGGTAATGGTCAGAGCTTCAGGCTTTTTCTGTGCCTTCATTTAGAGCAAATAGTTGCTTGTCAATTTCCATTGCTGAGAGCTGTGGCTAAGGAGAAGCCAAAATGCATATGCATGGTGAGCTGTGATAAGAAGTTGGGTCCTTCCTAAGTTATTTTCTTCTACCTTGATAAATGAAGGCATTGGTAAAAACTCTGTGAGGGGGTTGATTATGCTTGCAGGTAAGATGGGAGTTAAGTTAATGCCTGTCAGGAAGCTGCATATGTGGATTTCTAACTGTGTTAATCACATTGGTTGGCAAGGTGTCTTGCCAGGTTTGCCAGACAAAGCCTATTGCATCTAGAATCAGGTTAGTCTGCTGCAGTAAGGAGCATACAAATCTGGGGACTCTGCAGAGCCTTGTAGAATGGCTTGGAAGAGACCTCTGGAGATCTAGTCTACCCTCTATGCTAATGCAGGAACACCTCGATCAGGTTGCATGGGAGTGCTTCTAGGTGGGTTTTGAAAGTCTCCAGAGAAGGAGACTTCACAGTCTTTCTGGGCAGCCTGTTGCAGTGGCTTACCCCCAAAATAAGTTTCTCCTTAAGTTCAAGTGAAACCTCTTGTGCTCTAGTTTGTACCCACTGCCCCATGTCCTATCACTGGCAGCCACTGATAACAGCTGAGCACCATCCTCATGGCCTCCACCCTTTAGTTATATGCACATAGAAGATCCCTTCTCAGTCTTCTCTTTTGCAGGCTAGAGAGTCCCAGGCCTTTCAGCTTCTCCATGTAAGAGAGACACTGCAGTTCCCTAAGCCCTCTGTTGGACTCTCTCCAATAGGTCCTGTCTCTCTTGAACTGGGGTGCCCAAAGCTGGACACAGTTAGTGTGGCCAGCAGGAACAGGGAAGTCATTGTGCCCCTGTACTCAGCACTTGTTAGGCCACACCTTGAGTCCTGTGTCCAGTTCTGGGCCCCTCAATTTAAGAAGGACCTTGAGATTCTTGAATGTGTCCAGAGAAGGGCAACAAGGCTGGGGAGAGGCCTTGAGCACAGCCCTATGAGGAGAGGCTGAGGGAGCTGGGATTGTTTAGCCTGGAGAAGAGGAGGCTCAGGGGAGACCTTATTGCAGTCTACAACTACCTGAAGGGTGGTTGTAGCCAGGAGGGAATTGGTCTCTTCTCCCAGGCAACGAGCACCAGAACAAGAGGACACAGTCTCAAGCTGTGCCAGGGGAAGTTTAGGCTGGTGGTGAGGAGAAAGTTCTTCCCAGAGAGAGTTGCTAGCTGTTGGAATGTGCTGGCCAGGGAGGTGGTGGTGTCCCCATCATTGGAGATGTTCAAGAGGGGATTGGACATGGCACTTGGTGCCATGGTTTAGTAGTTATGAGGTGTTGGGTGACAGGTTGGACTTGATGATCTCCGAGGTCTTTTCCAACCTTGTTGATTCTATGATTCTAAGTGTGACCTCACCAGGACAGAGTAGAGGGGGATGAGAACTTCCCTTCTCCTGCTGGCCACAAACTTAATTCACTCCAGAATATCATTGGCTTTCTTGGTGATGCATGGGGGTATTCCTTCCCAGGTGCACAACCTTACATTTGGCAGGTGGTTCTAGGAAATGTGTGACTTCTCTTCCACTTACCTGTAAAGCCTGAGTGTGTATGAGAGAAAACACACACTTCTCTTGAAAAAAATATGGACTTCTTGTGTAGTCTACTATGTTCTAATTTATTTGTGCCATGAATGTGTTAAAAAAATACACAGCAGAAGTGTGAAAGATGCTGTGGAGGTATGGAATGAGCTCTGAGGGAAGCTGTTACTCCTTTTGAGTGGAGAGGAGAGGATTAAAGGGTGTGGAATAAAACAGATTATAAGAGTCATAGGTGGCAGGGAGGTAGTAAATAAGGCATGACTTCACTGCCCCTTCAAATACAGGGAGGAGGAAGCTTCAGCTGAAACTAGTGGGTAGAGGATCAAAATAAAGAAAAAAGAAGATGCTTCCCTATGAGCTCAGGAGTTCTTTCCAGGATCTTGGCAAGCTGAAGATGTGCCCCAAGGTAAAAAAAAAAAAACAAACAAAGAAAATCTACTTGGTATTAAACAAAATGATAGGGGATTTGACTCATGAATCTCTGGAGCTGCAAATCTCTGGACTCTACCTGTGGTACCTCCTTGACTGCTGCTCTTCAGGATGCTTGACTAAATGCACATCTGATCTGACCTTTCAGCGACTGTTACTGTATTGCTTGATCAGGCTTTCATTCCAAGGCAAAAGCTACTGATGTGTTTAATATATGTGTGAAAGATCCTGGTAGTCCTTGAAGGTGCTTTAGAGACCTGATCTACGTTTCCACCTAATGTGAAAAAACACTACTGAAGGTGTAGATCCAAAGGCATCTGGACCAAAGGTATCCAAAAAGAAGCTGCTTATGAATTTAGTGATGATGTTTCAGTTATTGAAGGCAAGGCTTGAGAGAAGAGTTTCAGTCTTGCTTTTAACAAAACTTATTTTCTCCTTCCATCAGAGAAGATGGGATGGACACAGTTACATCTCTTAGCAATAGAATAGAATTAACCAGGTTGGAAAATAACTTTGAGATCATGGAGTCCAACCTATCCCCCAACACCATCTTACCAACTAAACCACGGCACCAAGCACCTCATCCAGTCTCTTCCTAAACACCTCCAGGGATGGTGACTCCACCACCTCCCTGGGCAGCACATTCCAATGGCCAATCTCTCTTTCTGTGAAGAACTTCTTCCTAACATCCAGCCTAAACCTCCCTTGGCACAGCTTGGGATTGTGTCCTCTTGTTCTGGTGCTGGTTGCCTGGGAGAAGAGACCAACCCCTACCTGGCTACAACCTCCCTTCAGGTAGTTGTGTTAAAGTTTATAAGACAGGAAAGAAATAAGCCTCTCAAAAGGTAGCTCAAATGTGGATGTAAATAGACATGGCACAATAAAGGAGAATTTCTCCTTTTAGGTAAGTGTGCAGGATAAAAGTTAACTACAAATGGAGTGGTAACCAAAAGCCATTGCTTGCTGAGAGAAGCAAGCCTGAAGACCTTTCAGAACTGTCATCTGTGCTGAGAAGATTGCAGCATTTGAAGGGGGCTCACATGTCAGATTTTTGCAGTCTGTTTCCTTTACATGGAAGATGTCTCCCACTGCTGATGCTGTGGAAATCATTCCCAAGAGGTACACAAGCAGTACAAAGCATCATTTAGACTGAGCTATTTAAGGCAGTGATGAAATGTATCGTAGGAGGCTGCTGTGGGTTCATTTAATTTCATGAATTGTGAAAGTTCTTTAAGGGATAACTGTTTACTGAGTTTCTGATGCTTTTCTGGGTTTGTGGGACTGTTCTGAATGACAGAGACAGAGTAACTGGATGGACGTGGGTCAAAGTTTATGTTAGAAGCATGGAGGCACTGAGTTAAGTGTTACTTACAGAGTGGAACTTTCCCCCTGTGGTTTTCTCATCTTACCTCATGTGGTAGTTCTAGGAGTTATTTCAACATTTTCAGGAGCTAAGCTGCCAGGTTGTATAAATTCCTGTGCATAAGATCATCTGCTGTCTACAACTACCTGAAGGGAGGTTGTAGCCAGGTGGGGATTGATCTCTTCTCCCAGACAACCAACACCAGAACAAGAGGACACAGTCTCAAGCTGCACCAGGGGAGGTTTAGGCTGGATGTTAGGATGAAGTTCTTCACAGGAAAAGTGATTGGCCATTGGAATGTGCTGCCCAGGGAGGTGTTGGAGCCACCCATCACTGGAGATGTTTAGGAAGAGACTGGATGGAGTGCTTGTTGCCATGGTTTAGTTGATTAGATGGTGTGGGGTGATAGGTTGGACTCGATGATCTCAAAGGTCATTTCCAACCTGGTTTATTCCGTTCCTATTCCATTCCTATTCCATTCCATCTACAGCAGTCCAGTCTCTGAATGGAGCTTGTTGGCAGATTTTTCTGCTATGTGTTTCTGTTAACTAAAATTTGATCAGGGCGAATAAATTGTTCTGCCTGACATCTTAAATTGTGTGAAAGTCTTTTATGCAACCTTTTAACTTTAATTTTTTAGTGGGGTTATATAATATTTAGAGCTATAGCAATTTGTCATGCATAGAACTCTTGTTGATCCGTGGTTTGGTTGCACACAAGAAGAGAAGAGAAACACTTCAAGGAAAGAGCTAAGTGAATGTGCCACATACTTCAGGCTTTGTATCAATATGCTATGACTGTTTAAAATTGTACTTCCATTAACATAGTAAAATCTAGGTTTAAGTGCTGAAGTTTAACTTATTTAACTACTGAGGACTAGATTTAGATTGGATGTTAAGAACAAGCTCTTTACCATGAGGGTAGTGGATCACTGGAACACCTTGCCCAGGGAGGTGATTGAAGCACCATCCTTGGAGAATATTCAAGGGGAGGCTCAACAGGGTTCTGGGCAGCCTGATGTAGTTGAGGATGCCTCTGCTTAGTGCAGAGGGGATCACACTGGATGACCTTTGGAGGTCCCTTCCAACCCAAACCGTTCTATGATTCCACGATTTTCATGTATATATCTTATTACAGAAGACATTTTTAGAAGCAAGTACAATTAGTGCTATTTCTGTTGATCTGGAAGGTACTCTGTGTGCATTTAGCAGTAACATAGTTGAACTTCAGGAGTCTCTAAGTTTGAAGAAATATTACTGCTTTGCCTCAGAACGCTCTGCTGAGATCAGTGAGAGGTACTAAGTTGAAGCTACAATGGGAAAGAACAAGATGCTAAACCAGACAGTTTGCTTGTGAGGCATTCTTGAACTGTGCTGCAGTCATAGCTCTGTGCCAACTGTATCTGCTTTTGAGGAGACAAAAGTTAATTGTCTGACTTCAGAGGAAAGTTCATCTTGTGATTAGTCTGGTTGTGCTTGATGATCTCCTTGTAGGCAAATAGAAATTTGATTCAAATGGGATGGCCTCCTTTGAGGTACATAGAAATTTGATTCAAATGGGATGGTCTCCTTTGAGGCACATAGAAATTTGATTCAAATGTTCTTATGTTAACCTCAGAAATATTTTCCAAGAATTCAGAGGAAGAGGGAAAAAAGTCATTGCCTCCTTTTACTGAACATCCATACCACAAAAGCAAATATATCCCAGGAAGCAGATACTCTACATTGCACAATAAGGCGGCAGCCACACAGGAAAGGTTGGGCTCTTGGCACAGCCCCTGAGGGGAAATGCTTCCTTGAAAGGACCCATTGTTGCTGGATCTGGGTCTTCAGACTCCCAGTTCTCTGCTGGAGTACTTGTGGTTCTCTTGGTGCTGGGATGGGGCATCTTTGCCATCTCCATTATCTTACCATAATAGTCTTGGTTATTTAATCAAATAGAAGGACTGAGTGAAGTTCAGGCCCCATGTGAGAAAGGAACGTCCTTTTGGAAAGGGCTTCAGTGCTTGGCTATTGAGAGCTCACGCTGGGTGTAATGGCACCATGCCTTACCCAAAGTATTTGAAACAGTTTAACTTTCTCTTCCAAGTATAAATAAAACATTTCATTGTCCCCATTGTCAAAGACTGTGAATTCTAACCCGAATGCCTTCCAAAAGAGGGAAGAAACAATAAGTATCTGAAACAAATGTATGCTTTATTGGATTCCCTGACTGTGGGGCAGGTCTTCTTTCCCTCATGGCAGCCAGGTAGAAGATCCAGAAATCTAAAAAGGAAACAAGGGAAGACTTTATTTCTGTGTGCCTGCGAGTGGGAACGAACTTGGGGTGATTTTGGCTTTCAGTGATGAATTTCTCAGTTGAAATTTTTCATTAATGTGAACAGATGCTGCTTGAAGTAAAATAAATGAGATGCTGGGAAGCTTGGGTGGTGAAGTGCTTGACTAGCTGCCCTTGAGGAGGCTGACTACTTTCCTAAATCCTCTTGTAACGTATCTTCACCTTGTACACGTGCTCTTACATTAATAGAGGGGTCTGAAAAAACATGCAGACCAGTTGTGGAGTAAGTTTTGAGTGTAGTATTGGCTCTAGTACTTTATTGTGAGCTCTGATGCTGAGTTTATTGTTAGATGTCGAGTTATCTTTGCTCAATGCGGCACGTATTCCACTCTAAACAGTGCAATTGCTATTCCAGCGTGCAAAAAGTATACTTCACAAAGAATACACTCTACAAATGTAAATACAATTTTGGTTTGGTGATTGTTGGATACAATAGCCTTCCTTAAGCCTAAACACAGAAACAAAAGCTTGCATTATAACAGAAACCCCAAGATGGGAAGTGATAAAATAGGTATTGAGTGGAGGGCTTTGTTAAAATTTAGCTGGTATACTTGTAAAATTTCCATGTATTCATTAAACTATTATGTCATCCTTATTGTTAGAGCTTGGTTAGTTGACTAAAGTGTTAAGCTTTGTTTGGAGTACAAATTATAACCTTAACTCCTTTCAAAATGTAGCTGGAGGGTTTTTGATCTTCCATAGTTCTCTTAGCTTGGATGTCTTACCCAATCATTTATTGTGCATTACGGGGATAAATCTGTATGTAAGGGTTCAGCCACAAGATACTGGAGAACTGTAAACTGCATCAGCATCCATTCATGTAAGGTCTAAATCTCAGATTGAAAGCCCCTCTCAAGGAGAGTATCTTTCGTGTTTGCAATCTGGACTGCAAACTTGTGTAAATATTGGCATGTTAGAATAATACTGAACGGTTTACGGCTAAACTTAAATTAGATGTATAAGATGCTCATAGTGCATGTTGGAGTGCAAGTTTGATAATCTTTGTTTCTTATAGTCACCAAATCATTTAGCCAAACGTCTGGGGATCAGGTGTGAAGTGATCAGTTTCAGTTTTGAAGTGGCCTTTGAACGACATGACTTTTAGTTCTGGAGGCAGGCAAAGACAGGCTCTCTCGCAGTGCTGTCAGGCTTGCCAGGTGGTGTTAAGGAGTCTCTAATGTTAGGCTGCAGCTCAGATAGGTAGAGCAATCCAAGTGCAGGGTGTAGTGGAATCCCTTCTGCCCTAAATCACTGCTATGGTCCTAGTTGCTACGTGGAAGTTGTCACTGTTGGTAGTGGTGCTAGAGAGCCGCCAAACAGAAAGGGAGCTGGGGGTGTTGATTGACAGCTTCCTAAACATGAGCCAGCAGTGTGCCCAGGTGGCCAAGAAGGCCAATGACATCCTGGCCTGCATCAAGAATAGTGTAGCCAGCAGGAGCAGGGAAGTCATTGTGCCACTCTACTCAGCACTGGTTAGGCCACACCTTGAGTCCTGTGTCCAGCTCTGGGCCCTTCAGTTTAAGGACATTGAGACTCTTGAACGTGTCCAGAGAAGGGCAACGAGGCTGGGGAGAGGCCTTGAGCACAAGCCCTACGAGGAGAGGCTGAGGGAGCTGGGGTTGTTTAGCCTGGAGAAGAGGAGGCTCAGGGGAGACCTTCTTGCTGTCTACAACTACCTGAAGGGAGGTTGTAGCCAGGAGGGAGTTGGCCTTTTCTCTCAAGCAACCAGCACCAGAACATGAGGACACAGTCTCGAGCAGCACCAGGGGAAGTTTAGGCTGGAGGTGAGGAGAAAGTTTTTCACAGAGAGAGTTGTTAGCCATTGGAATGTGCTGCCCAGGGAGGTAGGTGGTGGAGTCCCCATCCCTCGAGGTCTTCAAGGGGGATTGGATGTGGCACTTGGTGCCATGGTTTAGTCATGAGGTCTGTGGTGACAGGTTGGACTTGATGATCTTTGAGGTCTCTTCCAACCTTGATGATTCTGTGATTCTGTGCACAGAAGAGGTGCAGAAATGCCTTATAACACTCCTGTGTTGAATTCCTTGAAGACTATGAGAAAGTGTAGAAAAGAACTTCAGAAGCTGTTTCCTTTGAGGAGATGCTTGGACTAACGAGGGGAAGGATGGATGAATCGGACTAGCAGACTGGAGACAAGATGGTATATTGTGGATTTTGACAGAGCATTCTTACAGGCTTTAAAATCGACTCCTAACATTTGTTACTGCACAGCTGTTTTAAAATGGCCTTTAAAAAAAGAGTATTCTCAGTAACTGCAGGTTCTGCCAACCTGTTCAAAAGCAGCCAGTGGAGAAATTAGTAGGAAATAGTCCCTTATTTTCATAGATAGATAAACAGGAGCACTTACTTAAAGGAAGGCTGGAAAGTAAATTATGTCCATGGCACTATGAGCAGAAGCTTTGGTTTCAGCTCTTGAAAGCTTGAAATAGTCAAGTTTGTGGCTTGCCTTTTCTTGGTCTTGTTTTTTTTTTTTCCTTTTGTGATTGATTTATAAAGTGTGTGGCATTTTGTGTGATACAGTTTGAAAAGAATATGTGCTTCTTAGAAGAATATATATATATATATATATTTTAAAAAAAACATCATCTTAGCCTTGTGTCTTTGTTTATTTACAGGTACAGCACATTTTAAATGAAGTCAGCATTTTGAGATTCTGCTTTTCAGGTATTGTGTGTGGAACTCATTGGCAGTTGCCAGGGGCAGGAGCTGCAATTTCAAGTAGTAATAGCTGATAAGAGTTTTCCTTCTATTTTTGTAGCTCCATTTAGAAGTGTGCTGTTTCTAGAGTGTGGTGTGTTGAGCTCTACCTAAAACTTCTTTTGTGAGCTGTTGGCAGTTCTAACATCAGATTAAATACTACACATGTGTTGAATGCAGCTGTGCACAATCAACGTTGCCGGGGTTGTGTAGACCAGGAGGTTTCATTGGCAGGATAGCAAAGATGATCTTCAGTCAAGGACAGAGTATTTATTTTTTTCTGTCTTCTTGCTGTTTTCTTCATACTTCTGCAATAACTTTGAAGAAGCATTTTCATTCTTTTTCACTGCTAGTAGCTAGCTAAGAGGTACTTTGGTTTGTGTGAGCATGGGGGTCTATTGTAACATTCAAATTTTGGAATACTCTTGATATTCAGAGCAACTTCTGGCATTTGGCCTGAGTTAGGAGTCCAGAACTGTCTTCCAAAGCACCATCTCCTTGGATGTACCAAGTGCTTCTGTGCTGCACCCCAGGCACAGCCCTCAGAGTGATGTGGAAGGCTGGCTTGTACAGACACACAAAAGAACACGCTTTGCCTTTGGCCATTGCTTTGTAAAATTTACTGTCATTCTCTTCTGCTAATGGGCACCAATTGCCCAGTCTGCATTTTCAGCCTTTCTAAGAATTCAGATATATTTTGAAACTGAATGTGTTAACAGATGATGCCTTCATACCTCTTCCTGGCCTGTTACTGCCCTTCTAGTTTGAGTACTTACTTGGTTTCTAATTTCGTAACTGGCAGTATGGCAGAGATTGAGCAACAGTTGGTGTTCTCTAAATGCAAAGCAATTGCTTACTGCCTGTAGGTCCATTGCATGAATGCTGAAAACTTAACCATAAGGTGTGGCAAGAACTAACTTGGTCTGGGAACTGCCCTCAGTGTGTGGAAATGGTGTGTTCCTGGAACACAAGTAAGTCCTGGTGGTGAACGTTGCCTTTGTAAGGTCTGGTACCTTTCTTGTAAGGCAGATTCCCTCTTGTGATAGAGAACTGAGAGTACGTCTCTAAAGTGCAGAAATGTTTAATCTGTGTGTGACTGAAGTAATGTTTGGCTTTATATTTTCAGAATAAACCGTGAGTTTTCTGTGTTTTGACAACTGATCAGAAAAAGTTCAGTCTGGTGAGGAGAAGGCTCCGAGGAGACCTTATTGTGGCCCTCCAGTATCTGAAGGGGGCTACAAGAAAGCTGGGGAGGGACATTTTAGGATGTCTGGTAGTGATAGGACTAGGGGGAATGGAGCGAAACTAGAAATGGGGAGATTCAGATTGGATGTTAGGAAGAAGTTCTTCCCCATGAGGGTGGAGAGACACTGGAACAAGTTGCCCAGGGAGGTGGTAGAAGCCTCATCCCCGGAAGCTTTTAAGGCCAAGCTGGGTGTAGCTGTGGGCAGCCTGATCTAGTGTGAGGGGGCAGGGGGATTGGAACTGGATGATCCTTGAGGTCCCTTCCAGCCCTGACAGTTCTATGATTCTAAGATGCCTGTCTGCTATGCAACAGGTACTATCTACAGTTGACAACAGAAGATACTTTTTAATGTGTAAATCCAAAAGACTTGCAGTGGCATCAGGCTACTTAGAAACTTTATTTTCAACTCCAGATCTGTGAAGTATCTCTAATGGAGGGTATGTTTGTTATAAATAAGTTCCAAGAAGGGTTTGTAGTCTTTCAGTAGCCATTAAAGATGCCTCCTTTTGGACCCAGGAGAACCAAAGGCGTCACTCAGTAAGACACTCTATGAGAGCTTAGGAATTGGATTGATGTTTGATTTATGTCGTTATCTTTTTCTGGACAGGTCAGACAGATCTTAATTCTCTTCCTGTACAAGTTGACAGTGCTTGGTGTATTTAATGCCAATGATTACGTAGGCACCTGAGGAAGATTGACTTCTATTAATGTCTGCACGTAAATGGCTTTAAAATTCAGCTTTGTGTCTCATTTTTTCTGCCTGCTTTGATGGATCTCTTCGTTAGCCCTTCGTGTTCTCAGTGCTGGTTGATCTTTGTTTTGTACAGCAAGGTAACTTTCTCCTGCATTGTTTGTGCAGTGACCAGCTTACCTCTTGCAGCTTTATAGCACTTGATCTCAAAGGCTGTATGTGATTGATTCAGCGTGCTCTGTGATCAACTGCTAATTGCTGAGAGTGAGGAATTAAATTCTTAGCTGCTGCCTTTATCATCCATGAGCTCCTCAAAGGCAGCTCTCTTCACTCTCAAAGGTTGCTCAAAGGTTCTATCAAAGGTTGCTCTCTTCACTCACCACAGCTCTAAGTAGGAGGAAGGGTTTGCCTAGACCTGGAACTGTCTGCAGGCTCCTGCAGGCTTTTGGGGGTTGAATAGCAGGAGCTGGACCAGGCGGCTGATGCCTGGAAGCGCAGCCTCCGGCCAGCCCAGCCACAGTCCTGCAATTGTTTGGCCACACTGGAGGGAAGAGAGGGGGGGGGGAAAAATTCCAAGCAGTGCCAAATTTTCTTTGATATGTTAATCTTTTGATAACAGTTTGAAAAGCCCTTGGAGACTTTTTTTTTTTTTAGATTTCAGACAAAATAGTTCATTTGTCAGGACTTCCCTTGTAGATAGGGTCTCAGTTATTAAGAACTGCCTCGCTAACTCATGAAAACAAAAGCAAGTGCAGAGGACGGCTGCTGGACTGCTTGTGGGTAAGAGAAACTCTTCTTCAGTTATCTCAGGATTTTCACAGATCTGAAAAGAATAAACCAGGGCATGTTTCACACAGACGTCTGTGAGTTTATTTACTTGTGTATTTTAAGCAGACAAAGGATGACAGGGCATAAGCAGATGTAACAAATGGCTGTTTTGAAAATGCATGAACATGGGTGAATTTTTCTAAAGGCTTGAGCTGTCAAAATTACTTCTTCATCTGAGAAACTTGGTGTCTAAATTACCCAGGGAGGTCTCAAAAGTTTTCTTCATTGGTAGCTGTAGTATTTGTAGACCTTGGAATTTTTTTTCTCTTGAAATTTTGAAATTGTGAAACTTCAAACTTAGAAAACTGGAAGAATAAAGTAGTGGCAGCAATGTCTGTATGCTACAGCAGAATTACTTTGTAAGGGTTATTATGTACTAGGGAAAAATGCTGAGGAGAACAGAGGGAAGTTTTCTCTGCTTCCCCCCCTCCAAAAGCAAACTTAAAGGGTAAAATATGTGCTGGAGTAGTGTGCTAATTACGCCAGCTATTGGAAAACTGACTGCAGATAAGCTGGTAGTTGGAAAGCGAGGCTTACAGTACTCTTCAGGCATACTGAGACTTACTGTAGCTCTTTTAACAACATTTTCTTCAATAAATATGCCTTGGGTTCACTTGTACCTTTCATGCCTTTGTTACAGTTGTTTATGGCTTGTAAATATCTTGAACTGCTTGATATCCTCAGTCAGGATAGTTCAACAACTAAATCTTGTAGGAGTTCACAAAAGATGCAACATTTTCTTCACTGTGGAGGACGCTTGTCATTTTAAGGTCTGTACACTGCTCTAATTTCTCCAGTGATCCAATTTGTGATCTACTGCAGCTCCAAAATGATGTCAGCTTGTATCTGAATCCACAGGTGCTGTCCTACTGATAATAATAAACACTTCAGGACAGAAGCAAAGAGCAAATGGAGTTTAACTTCATTTTGATATACTGGTTTTTGTTTTGTTGTAGATTAACTTTTAGATGTTTAAACCTGATTCAAATGTGTGTGCTTAGAGGGACTCAAGTTCAGACACTGCTCAGCATTTGGCTACACCCTTTGTTAAATTTATATCTATGTTCTAAAGCTTTGCAATTTTGTTCTTAGTGGCAGAAAGCATTTCCTTTATAGACCCCTTTGATACTTTCTCCCTTTTTAACTCTAGAGTACGTGTAGCTGTACAGCAGTAGTTTAATGAGTAAAAAAAAGTCTGTAAGTGGAGCAACAGTAACTTTCAGAATTTCCTTCAGTTTGGGCTTCTTTCTTTAAAAGGAACAAATAGTGCTTTTTGGTTGCTATTTTCAGTTATGTAAAGGAAGGAAAGGACTTTTCTAGCTATTCATTTGTGCTGGAGAGAGGCTGAGTAGCAGCCCTTGCATCAAAGGCACTTTATATTTGAGTATTTCTGAGTCCACGTTGCTTCTTGTGTGTGGGTTTCAACCTCACTTTGATTTGAGTACTAATAAAATGTCATACTCTGTTGTGTGAAAAGTCAAGGTTTGTGTTTTAATATTATAGAAGGAAGTAAAGATCAAATGCAGATTGCTGAAGGTCTCCTCTGAATTGGTGAGAGGCTGTTTCTTTCCTTCAGCCTGACCCAGTAGTCTGAAGTCACCTCCAAAGAGGGCAGCTGTAGAGACTGTGGTGGTGGTGTTCAAGTCCAACATTCAGCAAGGCAGCGAGGAACAAACCCGAAGCAGTTATGCATTTGAACTCTTGGTAATGAACTTGGGCTGGTGATGTGCCCAAAAGGAAAATAGTGGAGAAAGAGTGCTGTGTTTTGTTGCTGAAGAGTAAAGATTTTCATGAACCATTGAATAAGAAAAGTTCTCTAATATTTTCTGAGTTTAGAGATTTAATATGGAAAATTATAGGCAGTATGTTGAAATCCTGAGAAGTGTGTGTTAGCTGAAGGTTGTTCAGTAAATGAATCTGTATAAAATAATGCAGATAGAGCTAATGATTCATGTCAAAAATAGTCTTCTAGTGCTCCTTGTGTATTCCCCTAGTGATTCTACCCAGCTGTTCAGAGAAACCCATTCAATCATAGGAATTATTGCTGGTGCTCTGTGCTGAGATTTCCCTTCATGCTTTTTCACACCAACAGCTTGACACTCCTTCCCAGCTGTGCAACCACCCTGCATTGAAGAATTGCACTTCTTCCTCCCACTGCTGCAGTGTCAAATAAGGTGCCTGTTCTGACATGTTTGCCATGTGGAAATCTGTTGAGAACTACTGATCTTGAGACTGTTTGCATTTGTTTTGCCTCCTGGTGTTTTGCTGTCTCAAGTGCAGTTGTTCCTAGGTGTGTTCATCAAGGTTGGAGTTTTGCCTGCAGGCACTGTTTTGGATGTTGGAGCACATTATAGTGGGGAGATGCAAGTTTGTATGAGAGCAGGCTAGTTTAAGTATAATAAATCTAACAATCATGCCATGAGGCTGTGAACCCTACTAGAAGTCTAAATCTCTAAATACACACAACTTTTCCTGGCTGCATGACTTCTTGGTTGAAAATGCCACAGTTTCTGTGGTGTACATAGAGTTAATCATGTACATAGTGTTAATAATGTGAAGATTGTTCTCAGGAGCTTTCTTACCAATCTTATGTAGGTTTAGGACAGATTTTAACTGGTTTCATGTATTTATATAAATACAAAAATAAACACACATACATATATGTGTGTGTGTGTATGGTGTGTGTGTGTATGTATGTATTTTTCCCCCCTCAGGATTCAAAGCTGTTTAGTGAGGAAAAATAGCAATCTATATGAAAATGTGTTTTAGAACTTGCATGACTTGTGTAACAGATAAGGCTTTATTCCCAAGTTAATCTGCAGTAACAAAAGTATTCAACCTTTCAAATGTGCTTCTTCCACTAGGACATTATTCAGCAGTGGGAGTAGCTTCCTGAGGAGTCTCAGGTTTGGTCAGCAATAGAAATCTTCCCTGTTGAGTTTGTGCTTGATTTGTTGGCTTGGTTGGAAAGGAGGTGGTAGCTTGCAGAAAACACGTGAGGATGTGATGATGCTGATAAACTGCAGGAGTTGGGAGGAAGGACCTTTTGAAGTTGGCATTGCTGCTGAATGTAAGTGCATGGATCCAGGGGCTGGCTTGGAGAGGAGCTGCCTTGGAGTTCGGTGATTTGATTTGTGAAAATCTTGGGGAGTTAGACAGCAAAGAGCTTGGTAATGGTTTTGCTTTTATCATGAAGTATTTTAATTAGTGGCATCCTACTCTTCAATGAATGGCTGAGATGAAGTGGATATTCACCTTTGTGGTTTTGGGTTTTATTCTTTTAACAGCTTTCTGTCTGAAAAATGACAGTTACAGGAACTGTGCTATGACAGCAAATACTTAATACTTGAGGACTTCTTATATGGTGTGGCAGTAAGTGCTGTCTCCTGAGAGATTCATATGTGCAGTAAATAAAATTAAAGGCTCTGTAATGTCAGTGCAGGGGATGATAGTCAATCCATTTCTTGGCAGGCAAGTGCTGGCTGTTCAGTAGGTCCTGTGGAAATAAATTGTGAATGATTTATAATTAATAGAAGGTTAGATGCAGTTTGAATGTCAAAAATGTAACTGTTTGACTTGGTGTCTTTTAGCTTTCTTTGTTTATGTGATGTTGAAACTTCTAATGAAGCTGGTAGTACATTGTAGCCTTTTGTTTATAGTTATCCCCTATTGAAACAGACAGCTTGGTATTATTTCATGCCTTTTCCTATTCCTGTAACTTGTGATCATAATCCGTCCTCCAAGCTCCTCTCAAGATTTGCAGCTGTGAGAGATTTACCCTAACAAACAAATCCATTGATGCAGATTGAATGGTGAAAGAATTAGAAAGAAAAAGATGTGTGACTGTTAAACATGTCTTGATTTAGAAGTATTAAACTGGGGACTAAACTTTTTTAGGATACAATTCTCTGCTCAGATGACAAATGCCCAGCTCAGGGGTACAATGTGTTTCCTTTTGAAAGATAGCCTGGCTTCTGAAAGCATCTGGCTGGAGCTGTTGTGTATAGAATGGTAAAAATGTGCAATCTTGACCTGCTTTGAAGCTTTTTTTTCCACAAGTTTAATTTATGTTTCCATTGTGAAGTTTGTAGAATGTACTAAAAAATGCTTGCTGCCTGTAGACTGTAACCCAGGTTAAATTGCTGCAAGCCCCTTCCCCTCCTTTAAAGCCTGCTCCCTCTGCAATGTTTCACTTGTATTCATGCAGTGTTCAGTCTTAAGGCTCCTCTAGAACTCCTTGGGTTGTGCCTACTGGAAAGTAGTAGCAGTGCAATATTAAGATCTGTATTACTATATTGCCAATATTACTGTATTGTCAGTGTGTTTCTTGTGTAAGTGCTTACAGGTAACTCAAACCTACCTGATAACTCACATCAGTAACGTTGCTTCGGTTTTCAATTCTTCTGTTGTTAAAGGTCTTCCATATCTCAAGCTGAGAAGCTCCATATCATACTAAACATGGAGAAAGAAGAAAAGAAATTTGTCAATAAAGCTGAGGAAGATGAGATGGTAATGAGCACTGTTCATCTATTCTTATACAGTGAAAAAAAAAAGCACATTTTCATGGGTTTTTTGTTTTCCTCTCTAAATGGGACATACTGCATCAGGAAGTGGTCTTTCTCAATTTAAAGCAGTTTATCAATTTTATAAGGTTGTCTTTGCTAATATTTGGTGTAGTAAGAAATCTGGTCTTGGGACAGGGAATGTTTTTGTTGAAAGCCTTTTCAAAAGATGCTGGTTTGCCCCAAAAGCAGCAGTAACCTCTCCCACTGCCTTTCACCCACCTGTTTTTGTTGGTAAGGAGTGAATACTGGCTCCAGTGTTTTGGGGATAACAGAGGATGGGGTTTGTATCTGTTCCTTGTCAGCTGAGAAGGCTGCAAAACAAACTGGTTGACAAGCCTTCTCTTAGGAAAGGAGTTTAAACAGTTTCTTATACTGTTCAATGAAAGGCACACCAAAAATTTGCAAGATGTTGATGTCAATATGAACAATGTGGGTGGGACTCAATGGGAAACTTCATTGCCCTTTTGCAGCAGGAAATATAATCTAATGATGTAATGTGAAACTCAGGAATGTAACACACACAATGTAGTAAGTCACTGAATTATTTTCTGTTCCTGGCTGTCATCAGGTTCAGTTGGTACTTGCCATTGACCAAGGCACATTTAACACTTTGGGGATTTTGTTTTTTAATTGGAGAAGTGGATTTTTTTTTCCCCCAACCAATGCAAATTACAGAACCCTTGCCTATGTGGCTTGTGGTTTCTGATGTTTCACAGCTACATTCTTGCTAAATGGCAGGCAAAACAAGTAATTTTCTCTACTAAAATGCAGTGTTTGATCAATGTATTTACAGGCTTGTTTAGAAAGTATGAATAGGCTGCCCGGGGGGAGTGGTTGAGTCACCAACACTGGATGCGTTTAAAGGTCATTTAGATGCAGTGCTTGGGGATATGATTTAGGGCTGAGCACTGCAGAGTAGGGTTGATGGTTGGACTTGATGATCCCGAGGGGTTTTTCCAACCTGAGTAATTCTGTGATATTGCTAGTGCCAGTAATTCAAAACTATGCATGCTAGCTAATGAAATGCTAACGTGGCAAAATCAGCACCTGATAATCCCACATCTGCTTTGGCTCATCAACACTGTGCTATATCACAGTCAAAAATTGGGGTGTTTACTGAGGATTAAGACAGGTTGTGTGGCAACCTCAGTTTGTAGGGAACAGTGCAGAGGGGAGACAGGCCTTTCACTGAAATGTTTTAAACAGTACAGATGTTCTGCTTTTGTCAGGTTCTTCCTGATGTTTGTATGCCCCTCCATCCAATGTTAAGTTTGTAAAATCTTCTCTCCCCTCAGAAAACACAATTTGAAATTTGCTTAGCTTTAAATGCCATACCTTGTGAAAAATGAATGTTGACTTCCTGAGCCAGAGTGATTAAGAATGTCATTGTTTGGAATTTGTGGCTTTGTTCCCATGCAGGAGATCTATGGCTATGATCTGTGTCGCTGGAAGCTGGTGCTGGTTACTGTGGGAGTGATCTGCTCTGGTGGCTTTCTTCTCCTCCTCCTCTACTGGATGCCTCAGTGGCGTGTGAAAGCAACATGCAAAAGGACTACACTTAAAGACTGTGAAGTGGTTCTGCTGAGAACAACTGTAAGTCTCTGGGAGGATGTGCTGCTCACTTTGCAGTGAAATACACAAATCCTCGCCTGCAATGTAGACATGACTGATCTACAGCACTGCAGAACTCTGCACATATGGAAAACTGGCACTATTTGCAGAGGACATGGCATTTGCTTGTCAGGAGGACAGAGACAGGCTCTTCTCAAAGCTGTCCAATGATAGGCCAAGGGACAGTGGGTGCAAGTGGAGCAGAGGAGGTTTCATGTGAACATAAGGAAAAACTTTTTCAGTGTGAGGGTGACAAAACACTGGAGCAGGCTGCCCAGATTGGTTGTGGAGTCTTCTCTGGAGACGTTCAAAACCTGCCTGGATGTGTTCCTGGGTGATCCTGCCCTGGCAGGGAGGGTTGGCCTGGGTGATCTTTCGAGGTCCCTTCCAACCTTGATGATCTGTGCTTCTATGAATCTTAAGAATTAAATGAATGCTGTTGTCACCAAAAGTTACAGAACAGATACCTTGTTCAGACAGCCTGAGAACATGGTTTTCAGGTTTTCTCTTCCTTGTCCAGCAAAGATGTATTTGTTGAATCAAGGTGTAACTGTGCACCCAAGTGTAGTTTCATTTCAAGTGATTTTCTTCTTCCACAATTGCTGTGTGCAGTACCTGGTTATGATCACTCAGAGTCAAGCAGGTTGGAAAAGACCTCAGAGATCATCAAGTCCAACCTAATACCTAACACCTCCTGACAACTAAACCATGGCTCTAAGTGCCACATCCAGTCCTTTTTTGAACACCTCTAGGGATGGTGACTCCACCACCTCCCTGGGCAGCACATTCCAATGGCCAATTAATCTTTCTGCGAGGAACTTTCTCCTCAACTCGAACCTAAACTTCCCCTGGCACAGCTTGAGATCTATTAACTAACTTGGAAGTTTCAGAGTGGATGTAGCTGCATGCATAGGAATCCCATAGTTCCTTCTGGTACCTAACAGCTCTATTAAAATTGTGAAGGGCTGAAGATGGCAACATTCAAGTACCAAGACTCATTGCTTGAAGACCTCCAAACTTCTAGTGCAAAGAAGTACCCTTTCAGAATGGATTCTTAAGGGTAGCTGATAGTAACTTGCAATCTTTTGTAGTTGTGTGGGCTCTACTACTCTCTTGTTGACTCATTTTGCTGAAGCTTGTGAAATGCTGTTTCAACCAACTAATTTTTTTTCCCTTGCCTTTTTAAAGGATGAATTTAAGATATGGTTTTGTGCAAAGGTTCGTGTTATGCCTTCTTTGGGAGCAAATCCATTGCAGAACCCTAACCCTCTTGTACACAAGGCTTCAAACGGCCACGCTGTTCATTTCTGTGAATCTGCTGCAGAGGAGAATAAAAATGATCTGAAAAAATATTTGCCTGTAAGTAAATCCACAGTACTGCACTTGCTCATTGTCCCAAGTGTCTCCAGTAGTATCTGGAGTAAACACACACAATATGGTACCTGGGAGCTGTTACTTATGCCTCAAGGTCTTACTCATTTTTTGGGTGGAACACAAATCTTTTCCTCAGTCGCCTGGTGCTGGAGACTGAAGAATGCCTTAAAAGATGAATTTGAAAGGAAAATGTGCATTTTTCAGTGATGTTTTTTTTCCTCTAAACTCACTTGCTTGCTGCTTGCAATGAAGTCAGATGGGAGGTGCTAAGCTTTGACTGAACTGTCTGTCTGTTGACCTTGCAGATTCGTTATTTCACACACCACAGCGTGAAGTATTTCTGGAACGATTCCGTTCAAAGTTTCGATGTCGTACGGTGAGGATTTCTTTTGTCTTTTCTTCTGTGTGGTGCTTCAAACTGCATTTCCAACAAACAATGAAACAGACCTCAGAATGTGGTGAAAATTGGTATAGCTTTCTGACCAGTTCTTTCAGCTCGTGGAGGCTTTGTGTGAACTGCGGGGAGGTTGCTGGGGTTGCTTAGCCTGGAGAAGAGGAGACTCGGGGGTGACCTTATTGCTCTCTGCAACTACCTTAAGGGAGGTTGAAGATAGGCAGAGATTGGTCTCTTCTCCTAGGCAACCAGCACCAGAACAAGAGGACACAGTCTCAGACTGCGCCAGGGGAGGTTTAGGCTGGAGGTTAGGAGGAAGCTCTACATAGAGAGAGTGATTGCCCATTGGAATGGGCTGCCCAGGGAGGTGGTGGAGTCACCGTCACTGGAGGTGTTCAGGAGGAGACTTGATAGGGTGCTTGGTTGTGTGGTTTAGTTGATTAGGTGGTGTTGGATGATAGGTTGGACATGATGATCTTGAAGGTCTCTTCCAACCTGGTTTATATTATTCTATTCTAGTCTAGTCTAGTCTAGTCTGACTTTGGAAGGAAAAGTGTGCTTTGTGTAGGGTGACAGGTTGCAGGCCTCTGCAGGCCTTTTTGCCTGTTCTTGGAGTGTTATGTGAGAATCAGAACCTGTTTGTAGAGAGTAGTTCTCCTATAAATGCTTTAAGCCAACATTCGCACCGTCATGGTTACAGGTCAGCGTGGCAGCCTTCATGCTCAGGCAAAAATCCATCTCTTTTTCTCCTACTCTAGTTACTGTGCATGAAGTAAAATTGTAGTGTCATGAGGCTAGGATTACACTGTGTTTATAGCAAGACACTTAGAAAGGATTGTGAGTATATTTAGACACAAATCTGTTTCTTTTGGGGGGTGAAAGGTGCTTTGGTTAGTCAGATCAGAAACCAGCATGGGGATTAACTCTGCTCCCTAGTTTCCTCTCCCTAGCTTCATGCACAAATTACTTAATGCTAAACTTTCCTTCTGTGGGAATCATTTAGATTTTTTTGCATTGCTGTTGAGCTACACTCAAAAGTAGTATCTAGAAAGAGGAATTCAGAGAGTATCTTGTTGCTCACCTTGGTGTACTTCTGTTGCTACATAGTAGTCCATTTGAGCTGAATTTGATTCCTCTTGTTACTTTTCAGTAACAAACGATTCTATGTCTCTAAGATCAGGTGTCTTGCATTGCCCTGGAGACAAGAAGGCCGGTAGTCTCCTGGGGTGTGTTACAAGGGGTGTGGTCAAAAGAGGTTCTCCTGTGCCTCTATTCTGACCTGGTGAGGCTGCATCTGGAATCTTGTGTCCAGTTCTGGGTCCCTCAGTTCAAGAAGGACCTCAGGGAACTGCTTGAAAGAGTCCAGTGCAGAGCCACAAAGATGCTGAAGGCAGTGGAACATCTCCCTGCTGAGTAGAGGCTGAGGGCTCTTCAGCTTGGAGCAGGGGAGCCTCAGGGGTGACCTCATTCATGTTAATGAATATGTGAAGGGTGTCAGGAGGACAGAGCCAGGCTCTGCTCAGAGATGTCCAATGACAGGACAAGGGGCAATGGGTGCAAGCTGGAGCTGAGGAGGTTCTATATGAACATAGGAAAAACTTTTTTAATGTGGGGGCGACAGAGCCCTGGAGCAGGCTTGCCCAGAGAGGTTGTGGAGTCTCCTTCTCTGGAGACATTCAAAACTCACCTGGATGTGTTCCTGTGTGACCTGCTCTAGGTGATCCTGCTCTGGCAGGGGGCTTGGACTTGATCTTTCGAGGTCCCTTCCACCCCCTAATGATCCGTGATTCTGTTTTTCACTGGGCAGTACTGGCTGCAGTTAGAGAATGTGATGCTCTGTTAATCCAGCAGCACTGTTACATGGTGTTAGAGCTGAAGAAAATTCTTTTTCCTGGTGCTGCTGGTAAGGCCTGGAGCTGACAAGTTAAATGAATGCAAGCTTCTCCATTTTTGAGAACTGCTTGTCAAAATAAGAAGCTCAGATCAGAAACATAACCTCTTTTCAACTTAAATCAGTGTTCACTGCCTTGAACCATCGTGTGGAAAAGTCCAAGCATCACACACAGAAAAACAAAGAAAAAGATATTCAATTTCTCTGAGACGAAAGATGCCCTAAAATGTTTCTTATCTTTTCAGAAAATGTGCATGCAAATAGAATGGGAAGTTACCAGCAATGACAACCATTTAAAGAAATTATCATCATAGAAGCAGTTAGAAAACTGAGCACTGCTTCACTGTGAGGCTGGAAGTGTCTCAGTTCATGTGTTAAGCCTCCCATAGTGATGCAGGTAGCAAAGCTTGTCAGTTTGCTTTACAGGATTGTTTTCATGTCTGTAGCTATCATCATAGTATCTTAGCATCAGTCAGGGTTGGAAGGGACCACAAGGATCATCTAGTTCCAACCCCTGCAATGGGCAGGGACACCCCACACTAGATCAGGCTGGCCAGAGCCTCATCCAGCCTGGGCTTAAACACCTCCAGGGACAGGGCCCCAACCACCTCCCTGGACAACCCATTCCAGGCCTTCACCACACTCATGGTGAAGAACTTCCTCCTCACATCCAGCCTGAATCTCCCCATCTCCAGCTTCATTCCATTCTCCCTAGTCCTATCACTACCTGATATCCTGAGAAGTCCCTCCCCAGCCTTCTTGTAGCCCCCTTCAGATACTGGAAGGCCACAATGAGGTCACCTCGGAGCCGTCTCTTCTCCAGACTGAACAGCCCCAACTCCTTCAGTCTGTCCTCATAGGAGAGGTGCTCCAGTCCTCTGATCATCCTCGTGGCCCTTCTCTGGACACCTTCCAGCACCTCCATATCCCTCTTGTAATAGGGGCACCAGAACTGGACGCAGTGCTTCAGGTGAGGTCTCACCAGAGCTGAGTAGAGGGGGAGAATCACCTCCCTTGACCTGCTGGCCACACTTCTCTTGCTGCAGCCCAGGATCTGATTGGCTTTCTGGGCTGCAAGTGCACACTGAGAGCTCCTGTTGAGCTTCTCGTCCACCAGCACCCCCAAGTCTCTCTCCTCAGGGCTGCTCTCCAGCCAGTCCCTGCCCAGCCTGGATTTGTGCCTGGGATTGCCTCGACCCAGATGCAGGATCCTGCCCTTGGTCTTGTTGAAGCTCATGAGGTTGGCTTGTGCCCACCTCTCCAGCCTGTCAAGGTCCCTCTGGATGGCATCCCTTCCCTCCAGCATGTCTGCTGCACCACACAGCTTGGTGTCATCAGCAAACTTGCTGAGGGTGCACTCAATGCCACTGTTGCTAATTTAAATTGGTTAAAGGGAGTATTTCCCCCAGTTAAGATTCAAAAACCACTCAGGACTATACATTTATGCTAAGAACAGGTATGGGGTAAAAATCACAGGACTCCATGTGCTTAGGAAAAATGCTGTTCCTTAACATTTAAGCAGTAACTTTAAACTTGGCATTTGTTGGCTCTTTGACTGTGCCTTTTGATGTTCTTGTGATAACTCAGCCAATTGATAAGCCCTGGAAAAATCTCAGATATGCCTGTGAAGTTATGTGAACATTTATTCAATCACATTCTTGTTGATAAGCCAAACTTTCATTTGTTTGGTGTATTAGCAGTGCCTGAGCCTGAGGGGGTTCTCCTTTCCCTCTACTCTGCCCTGGTGAGACCTCACCTGCAATATTGCCTTCAGTTCTGGGCTATCCAGTTCAAGAGGGACAGGGATCTGCTCAAGAGAGTCCAACAAAGAGCTACAAGGATGATGAAGGGAGTGGAGCACTGCCTGATGAGGAGGAGCTGAGACATGGGGCTGTTTAATCTGGAGAAGAGAAGATTGAGAGGGGATCTAATAAATGTCTATGAATATATGAGGGTTGGGTGTCAAGAAGGTGGGGACAGGCTCTGCTCACTTGTACCCTGTGATAGGACAAGGGGCAGTAGCTATAAACTACAGTACAGGAGTCTCCACCTCAACATGAGGAGGAAGTTCTTCATTGTGAGTGTCACAGAGCACTGGAACAGGCTGCTCAGAGAGGTTGTGGAGTCTCCTTCTCTGCAGACTTTCAAGCCCCATCTGCATGTGTTTTTGTGACCTGTGCTAAATTCTGTGGTCCTGCTCTGGCAGGGGGTGATCTTGATGATCTGTGGAGGTCCCTTCCAACCCCTAACATCCTGTGATCCTGTGTGATCTGTGACCACTTGTTTGGTCAGATACTATTGCTGAGCTGGACACCGTTATTTAGCAATTGGATAATAGAGGAGAAACATCTGGGTCTGACCCTATACTGGTAGAGTACTAAGTCACTTTTGTACAAGATAAGTTAGAGACCTGAGTTTGCTCTAACATTTCTCCAAGGTGAATTAGGGATGCTTATGTAGTGGAGTGCTGGATACCACCTGCCACATAAATAGCTGAACTTAAAAATGAGCAATAAGCCAAAGAGAAGTCTTCAAAATTTGGCCTTCATTTGTTAATCTCCTCTTTGGTACCTGTAAAACTCAGGAATTGGTGTTGCCTAATAACATGGTAGTTAATATTTGTAAAGAGATGATGCAAAAGGCTGAGGGCTTGACATTAAAATCCACCAGGCGAGCAGCCCAGCTGTAGTGATCCAAGCACTGCATTGTGAAGAGAGGTTCAGGTAATTGTGAAAGATGGAACAGTTTCATCACATAATTAAACACTTAGCACGATATAGAAGGGAGAAAAATGAGCAACTCCTTTGGTTAGGAGAGCCTGAGTTTCATGGCATTGTTCTCTTTATCATAGCATAATATTAAGATCACTGTTTAAACACAGGAAACCCAAGTGTAATTACTCTTCAGCTAAATCAGACTTGGTCACATAGCCAGAGAGGATGCAACTTTGACCTTGTATGTCTGTTTTGTTTTAACTAGTGTCAACTGAACCTCTGAGTGAGCTGATGAGTGCTTTATGTAATAAACTATGTGCACACAGGGATTTTAAAATAATGCCCTGGGAATTCAGTACTATAAAAAGCAGCTAACATCCTGCTAGTAGCTTGGCATGGCCATTGCACACACAGGTATGCCTATTTGCATATGAAGTGCTTAGTTGTAGAGACCCAGTCTTAAACCCATTGTTAAGCAAAAAGGAATAGTTTGGGGTAGAATAGGAGGGAAGGCACAGTTGTTAACAAAGGATTTTTAGATGAATATACAATTATTTTTAACAATCTTGGAACTTCAGAAAATTAAGGAAGCCTTGTAACTGTGTGGCCAGATGAACACATTAATGCTTCTACCTTCTGGTATTTTTCACAGCTAGCTGGCAGAAACATGATTCTAGCCTTTGTGTTAGTGGGGATGTTTAAAGCCTTCCCTAACTTCAAGAGAATGGAAATAATTGTTATATGCAAGCTCTATGAGGAGCAGCTGAGGGAGCTGGGGTTGTTTAGCCTGCAGCTGCTTTCTACAGCTACCTGAAAGGAGGTTGTAGCCAAGTGGGGGTCAGTCTCTTCTCCCAGGCAGCCACCAGTGGAACAAGAGGACACAGTCTCAAGCTGCACCAGGGGAGGGTTAGGCTGGAGGTGAGGAAGAAATTCTTCACAGGAAGAATGATTGGCGACTGGAATGGGCTGCCCAGGGAGGTGGTGGAGTCACCATCCCTGGAAGCATTTAAAAAAGCCTGGATGAGGCACTTCTTGCCATGGTTTAGTTGATTAGATGGTGTTGGGTGATAGGTTGGACTCGGTGATCTCAAAGGTTTTCCAGCCTGGTTAATTCTCTGGTTCTCTGATACACACAATAAGGAGGTTTTTTTTTCTTCAGTGGAACAACAACTCTGAATCTTTTTTAGTAGATAACTTAATAGATATCCAATATAAAAGAAGGTTTGTGTTTGAATAATGCTGAGTTTGTCGTGTCATCTCTGAAAGCCTTTTGGAAGGTAATGATATTTTCCTGTGTATTTGCTAGAAAATGCCTGGATATTGGACAGGGTATGTCTGATTTACTGAGTTTGGTAATTGAGATGATCCCAGAGCTGTAAACAGAAGGATGTGTCAGGTGTGCTTGCTTATCTCTGACCACTCTGGGGTCAGAGTGGCTGGAGAGTGGCCAGGCGGAGAGGGACCTGGGGGTGCTGGTTGATGGTAGGGTGAACATGAGCCTGCAGTGTGCCCAGGGAGCCAAGAAGGCCAATGGCATCCTGGCCTGTATCAGGAACAAGAGGACACAGTCTCAAGCTGCTCCAGGGATGGTTTAGACTGGATGTTAGGCAGAAATTCTTCATAGAGAGAGTGATTGGCCACTGGAATGGGCTGCCTGGGGAGGTGGTGGAGTTGCCATCATTGGAGGTGTTTAGGAGGGGACTTGATAGGGTGCTTGGTTGCATGGTTTAGTTGATTAGATGGTGTTGGATGATGAGTTGGACTTGATGATTGTGAAGGTCTCTTCCAACCTGGTCTGGTCTGGTCTGGTCTGGTCTATTCTATTCTATTCTATTCTATTCTATTCTATTCTATTCTATTCTATTCTATCTGCAGATCTTCTAAATGACATAATTTGTTTTCACAGCATGTAGAAGGGTCATGTGTCAGGTGTGTCTTCCAGTGATAAGGAAGCACTTAAAAAGTAGGCTGTACTTTACCTACTCATGGATAAAAGTGTGATAGCAAGATGCTGCAGAACAGCTTCAGTATAGATTTGGTAAATTGTTAATTGTTTCTAAAATTCCCATTACTGCTTAGAGACAAATGAAGGTGATTTGAAGAAATATTAAAAGATTTTGGTTTTTGGGTTGTTTTTTTTTTTTTTCATATAATGTTTTATAAAACTTGCTCACCTTTCCTTTAGAGGCCTTTGAATACTACCCATGCTAGTATCTGACCTGATTGTTTTAAGTGCATCTTGGATTTTTGGATGAAATGGAACATCTCCCTTCTGAGGAGAGATGGAGGGAGCTGGGTCTGTCTAGCTTAGAGGAGACTAAGTGGTGATCACATTCATGTTTATAAAGATGTCAAGGGTGAGTGCCAAGAAGATGGAGCCAGGATCTGCTGGGTGATGCCCAATGCCAGCACAAGGGGCAATGGTGGAAGCTGAGGCATAGGAAGTCCTGTGGAAACAGGAGGGAAATTTTTTTCACAGTGAGGGTGACAGAACACTGGAACAGGCTGTCTAGGGGGGTTGTGGAGTTCCCTCTCTGGAGATACTCAAAACCTCCCTGGATGCATTCCTGTGTGATCTGCTCTAAGGGATCCTGCTCTGGCAGGGGGCTGGACTGGATGATCTTTTGAGGTCCCTTTCAGCCCCTAAGATTCTGTAATTCTGTGGAATAAATACAACTGTCCTGCAAAGCCAGACATGTTAACTAGAGGACTGCTTTTTCAGTATCTCACTGGTGGCTATGGTTGCAACAACAGCTAGGACAAAGTGAATCCATAGACTTTGTTCTTTTATAATACAGTGTAACTCTTGGTAGAGACCTAGCACTTGAGCTACTGAATTCTTATTTAAGGAACTTGATATTTAAAACTAACTCATTGAGTTTTCCCTTTACACAGAGGTCTAGATGAATCTACATTCTGCTCTTCAATCCATAACGAACACAGCACAGGACTGACAAAGGAAATGCATGATTACAGGTAATACTTCAGCATTTGAGAGAAGATTTGGATGTGTTCTGTTCACCAAACTAGAAGGTGACATAGTGATTGGTGTTCACAGGCAGGCTCTTACACTTGCTTCAAAGAAGGCTGTTAGATGTATGAAGTTCTTTGTTTGCCTATACTTGAATAGTGCCTAGGCTCTGCTATGTTTTGCCTTGCTTTTCTCAAACTTCATTGACCATGGGAATTGGAAATACTGCTTGAAGTGATTGGCAAATTTATGAAATCAGTTTTGCTCTTTAATTTTGAGATGAAACGAGTATACAAAAAGAATAGCAAGCAGTTAAAGTGAAATTTGGCAGCTGATGTAAAACAAAGGAGTTACTTTTCCCACTTAACACACCTTTAAGTGACATCAATGTTACCGTAACACAGTGTCATTGTTAAGGGGCCTGTATGGGTTCAGAGGCAAATAGACTCATTCCCAGTGGAAAAAAGAATAAATCAGGAATTCTTTAGCTGTAAAGATGATCATTTGTCTCAAGCTGCAAATTGTTGAAGGCTTGATAGGAACATTGAGGGTGATTGCTGCTGCTTATTTTCTTTCTCATCCTTGTCTGGTGGTCATGGTGAGAGAGGGGTTAGTGTGCTAGATAGCAGATAAAGATGACTGGATGCCAAGAAGCAGCAAACCTGGCCTAAACTGCAACTGATTTCCTGTTTTAGGAAGGTCAGGCTGAGACTTCCCAGGTCTCAGAACTTTGGCTTTAATTTTTAAAAGCTTAGTTAGTGTCATAGGTGTATCCCATAGCTCACATGGATCCATATCTGGTTGGTTGGGGTTAAATACATGCCCCACTTTGAATTCTGGTTAGCAAGAGATAGGTAGGGAAAATAATAGTAAATTTTTAGCTCATTATTTTAGACTACCAGTGTAATTATGCTTGTCAGGGGACAGCTGAGCTACATAGGTAGAGAAAACTTAGTGTAGGAAACACCTTTAACTTAAGTGGTACGTACTGCAGGGATTTTCTTTTTCTTTAGTTCTCAAATGTGAACAAGAATCTTGAACATATATTGTGAATAATGTACTTTATTGGTGGTGTAATTTTTTTGATGCATTAACTAAACTAGAATAATTAGGGTTCTGTTGCATTCTTGGCTGCTTTTTTCCCCCAAAAAACTTCTTAGAGTTTAAAATATGGAATATACTCCATGAGAAGATCCTCTAAGAGCTTCTTTATGCTAGTGTAACCTAACCAGTTCAGATCCCAGTTTCTTCTCCCACCTTTCATCATTTGCCTTTCTCTGTGCTCAGAATAAGATACAGAGCTATGATAAATAAAAGGGGCCACAGATCAAATAGTATTTTATACTTAGTTATAGTAAAGGAATTCCTCTGAAGTGAGTAATGTTTCTGATAAAAAACATTACTTTCTTTTGACATGTTTTTCTTCTTTTAATGCAGAAAAGCATTCTACGGAGTTAATGAAATTGCTGTGAAAGTGCCTTCCATTTTTAAGCTTCTGATTAAGGAGGTAAGATGTTGTCTTTGACAAATGGAAAACAAAAGAAAACCATGAAAAATTACCTTAAGTACAGTGACTGTTGGACTGGTCTTCAAATATTAATACAAGCCGCAACCTGCCTCCAGAGCCCAGCACTGTAAAGCACTGTCTAAAGCCATGGACCTTTTTCTTTTGAGCTCTCTAAATTTGATAGAGGCCTTGGCTGTAAGCTCTTCAGAATCTGGTACCTCAGCAAGGCCATTAGAAGTGTGTCAGAATTCTGAGAGAGGATATGCATCTTACTTGCTTCTTGCTAATTTCAGAGATAAAATGACTGATAGTGTCATTATCAGCCCAGGGATTATACATTGCAACATAGGCATTGAATCAAGTGTGTTCTTGCATATGCTTTTGTTGCCTTTATTTCATTTGCTTTTGAATAATGGCTTTGTTATCCATTTGCTATAATAATGCATGAAGGAAACTTCTGAACAAAGAAACTCACCAACCTGAATGGATTAAGAGCTTGAGGTGGCAATGCATTTATTAACAAACAGATAATAGCACAAATGAATTTAAGAATTGTAACTTAAGGTCCATCAGATGTTCCTACGATTTTGCTTCAACATGTAAGGGAAAATACATCCAGTCTTAAATATGTTTGTATCATGTTTTTGTGCTGTTGAGGGCTTGAGGGTGTAGTGAAAAAGAGGGATGAGTTTGGCAAAACAGACAAAAATCACATATAAAGAACTGAAAAGTTTATCTCCTCCATGGAGGTGGAGGAGGAAGATGTTTTTGCTGACAAACTGCCTGTGACCTCTTGGTGTAACTTGTCTTTTCTGTCACTCTTCTAGGTTCTCAACCCTTTTTACATTTTTCAGTTGTTCAGTGTGATATTGTGGATCACTGATGAATATCACTACTATGCATTAGCAATTGTGATCATGTCTGTAATATCCATTGTTAGCTCCCTCTACACCATTAGAAAGGTAAGTTCAAAGGACACAGATCCATCTCTTCAGACTTTTACTGATCTCTGTATTTTGATGTGAAATTGCTGACAGTTCTCTTTGAGACCCTTCTCTGCTGACTTTGCAGATAACAGAAAGAGTACTTCCCTGAAATGAAACCCTCACACAAGCTTATGCCCCAAGTTGTGTTGACAATAGTGATTCCATCTTGCATTGTGTCTTTGTTTGAAAGAGTCTGGTGCAACTGAGCGCCAGCCAGGCAGATTGATTGTTAAACTGGCGATGCATTTTTGTCTGTAGGCTTGGCTGTAGCTCTTGGAAATCAAATCAGTAATCATCCTTAAATTGCAATCTCTGAGTTCAGACCAGAGACAGAACCCCACAAGCCTCTCCATACCTGAATTCAGGTTCACACAAATACTGCAGTTTTTACTTCTGTGTGTTAGCTTCCAAATGTTTTCATAACATTTTCTGTGTCACTGTGTATCTGCTTCCAGAATGCTTTAGAAGCAGGAACCTTTACAGGTCCATAAACTCAAACTTTATTTGCCCATAGGCTTCCTAAACTATATTCAAGAGAAGCTTTTGAGTAGCATTTTGTTGTAAGAGGATGTTAGTAAAGAATCTCATCACTCGTAGAGATAGAACATGCATTTAGAGGAAGACAAATTGTGCTTCTAAGTAATGAAAAACTCTTTTCTCCCTTTTGCAGCAATATGTTATGTTACATGACATGGTAGCAGCTCACAGCATTGTCAGGGTTTCTGTCTGCAGAGGAAACCAAGGTAAATTTCACAGGCAATTGAAATGAACAGTTTAAAGTTGATGTGTGTTTTTCTTTGATCAGCTTGAAACACTTGCATTTGTTACTAAAGCTGCACAGCAAAAGAAGTTGCAAAGTGGAATTTAGGTAGGATTGTCCTTCTGGATAGTATCAGGTTTGTTCTAGATCAGGTGCTTGTCCTATTCCTGTTTCCCATTATGAACCAGTCCACATACATAACTGTCATTACAGTTTCTTTCTAGGCTTAAAGACCTGCATGCCTTGGGTTTGCATGCAAATTGATACCTAGAGGCTGCAAATTCATTTTGGACTTGGGCTCATTTGGGTACCACAGTAGTCAGGTTGTGGGGTGTGATACACTGATAAAACATGCATTTGTGTTGGGCTTGTGTTTATGCTGGAGTTGTACTGTAGTCAATTGTTGATAGCTCTTGCACACGGTTGACTTCTTTCATTTAAGATGAGCTATGTCCTTGCTCTCTAGAGTTCAATCTGTGATAGATTTTGGTTTTATCAGTGGCTTTTTCTCTCCTTCAATAAGCCTTTCATAATGCCACAAGTGAAATGGAGTATAATCTTAACTGTCACCACCTGGTGCTGGGCTGTGAGGCTCTTCATCAGGTTTTGGAGTTGGTGGTTTGTTTTCAGGTAAATTTGTTTGTGTTTAAACACTCAGAAATAGAAGAAATCCTTTCCACCGACCTTGTGCCTGGAGATATCATGCTGATTCCATCAAATGGGACAATTATGCCCTGTGATGCAGTACTTCTCAGTGGTACCTGCATTGTGAATGAAAGTATGCTAACAGGTAAAGTAAACTTCATGCAGCTTACTGTGGCTAAAAATATTAGTCTATTAGTCTACCTGTGTACGTGCTTAACTTGCAGAATGTTCTAGCAAGAGTAGATATGATTAATTTATCTTGAGACATGGGTGTTCTGGCAATGACACATCCTGTCATGCATCAAGAATAGTGTGCCCAGCAGGAACAGGGAAGTCATTGTGCCCTTGTACTCTGCACTGCACTTGAGTACTGTGTCCAGTTCTGGTCACCTCAGTTTAAGAAGGATATTGAGACACTTGAACATGTCCAGAGAAGGGCAACGAGGCTGAGGAGAGGCTTCGAGCACAGGCCCTGTGAGGAGAGGCTGAGGGAGCTGGGGTTGTTTAGCCTGGAGAAGAGGAGGCTTAGGGGAGACCTTCTTGCTGTCTACAACTACCTGAAGGGAGGTTGGAGAAGAGGAGGCTCAGGGAGACCTTCTTGCTCTCTACAACTACCTGAAGGGAGGTTGTAGCCAGGAGGGGGTTGGTCTCTTCTGCCAAGCATCCAGCACCAGAACAAGAGGACACAGTCTCAAGCTGCACCAGGGGAAGTTTAGGCTGGTGGTGAGGAGAAAGTTCTTCCCAGAGAGAGTTGTTAGCCATTGGAATGTGCTGCCCAGGGAGGTGGTGGAGTCACCATCCCTGGAGGTGTTCAAGAGGGGATTGGACGTGGCACTTGGTGCCATGGTTTAGTCATGAGGTCTGTGGTGACAGGTTGGACTTGATGATCTTTGAGGTCTCTTCCAACTTTGGTGATTCTGTGAAAGTACTTCTGTACTTGTGTGCTGGCTATCTGCACAGCTGCCTGGTACTTCTAGCAACTCCAAAAATGAGTCATGGTTTCTCGTTTGAAAAACTTTCTTTGTGGTAGTTTGTCTCCCTGCCTCTTGACTTTGGTGTTCCCAGTACAGACTGCGTTCTGCAGTACATTGCTTCTGAAGTTTGTTGCGTTTTTTTGCACAAACTTTTTTTTTTTAGCTGCTTCCAAGAATGAAAGTAGTGCACAGAATGTTCTGCTGTATTTAAAATGGCCTTTTGGAAAAGGTTTGACATCTTTATTGCACTGGGTAGGAGGAGAGGAACTGCTTAGGTCAGCAGAATTCCAGAGTTGTCTCAAGTTGTGCCTGCATACTCTGAAACCAGGGACCTGATGTATTTGGAGGATAGCTTCAGTGAGTAGGGTGGGCTTGTTCTTGCTCCTAGGATACTCTGTCCAAACTGGTAGCATTTAGGAAGTTGTAGCTCAGAGATTGTGTTTTAATATCTTCATTGATGATCTGGATGAGGGGATCGAGTCCATCATCAGTAGGTTTGCAGATGACACCAATCTGGGGGCAGGTCTTGATCTGCTAGTGGGTAGGGTGGCTCTGCAGAGGGACCTCAACAGGCTGGACAGATGGGCAGAGTCCAAGGGCATGAGATTGAACACATCCAAGTGCCGGGTTCTGCACATTGGCCACAGCAACCCCAGGCAGTGCTACAGGCTGGGGTCAGAGTGGCTGGAGAGTGGCCAGGCAGAGAGGGACCTGGGGGTACTGGTTGATGGTAGGCTGATCATGAGCCTGCAGTGTGCCCAGGCAGCTAAGAGGGCCAATGGCATCCTGGCCTGCATCAGGAAGAGTGTGGCCAGCAGGAGCAGGGAAGTCATTCTGCCCTGTACTCAGCACTGGTTAGGTCACACCTTGAGTCCTGTGTCCAGTTCTGGGCCCCTCAGCTTAGGAAGGATGTGGAGTTGCCTAGAACATGTTCAGAGAAGGGCAACAAAGCTGGGGAGGGCTTTGGAGCACAAGCCCTATGAGGAGAGGCTGAGGGAGCTGGGGTTGCTTAGCCTGGAGAGGAGGAGGCTCAGGGAAGACCTCATTGCTGTCTACAATTGCCTGAATGGAGGTTGTAGCCAGATGGGGGCTGGTCTCTTCTCCCCGTCAACCAGCACCAGAACAAGAAGACACAGTCTCAAGCTGCACCAGGGGAGGTTTAGACTGGATGTTAGGAAGAAATTCTTCATCAAGAGAGCGATTGCCCATTGAAATGTGCTGCCTGGGGAGTTGGTGGAGTCACCATCGTTGGAGGTGTTTAGGAGGAGACTTGATAGGGTGCTTGGTGCCAGTTGATTAGGTGGTGTTGGATGATGCGTTGGACTTGATGATCTTGAAGGTCACTTGCAACCTGATTTATTCTCTTCTATTCAGTGCTTTGGATACACTTGAGCCTCTTGCTGCTGCTAGTAACTGGTAGAAATTGATTGCAGCCCTGTTTGAGTTTAGTCAGTTACTAAAGGAGCTGAGAATAATTTTTTTGAGTTTCCACTTTTTCTGAGTAAAGATGGGGTGATGCTTTGCAGCATGAGAAGGAAGCTTGTCCTGTTGGTGTGGGCTTGGGGTTTCTTTGTTGTTGTTTTTAAATTAACTGTATTTTACACCTCTCTGTTTCGGAGTAAGAGGCACATAAGCTGTATTGGTGAATAATGAATGGAGTTAAATAGGATTTGGGTAAGGAATGTGATGAGATGAGGCTAATAGCTGAGAGACTACCTAATAACATGATGAAAGGAAGAGGACTTCTTCCAGAAGTCTGCTTCTGGGCAGCCTGCTTCTTGGGCCCGGGTGAACCTTGTGAAGCTCAACAAGAGCAAGTGCAAGGTTCCTCACCTGGGCTGGAACAATCCTCACTATCAATACAGATTGGGGGATGAGTTGTTGGAAAGTAGCCCTGTGGAAAAGGATTTGGGGGTGCTGATGGGTGAGAAGCTGGACATGAGCAAGCAGTGTGAGCTTGCAGCTCAGAAGGCAAATCATGTCCTGGGGTGCAACAGAAGATGTGTTGCTAGCAGATCCAGAGAGGTGATTCTGCCACTTTACTCTGGTGAGACCTCACCTGGAGTACTGCATCCAGGTCTGGAGCCCTCAATATAGGAAGGACATGGACCTGATGGAGGGGGTCCACAAGAGGTCGTAAGAATGATCAGGGTGTTGGAGCACCTCTACTAGGAGAATAGGCTGAGGGAGCTGGGGTTGTTCAGCCTGGAGAAGAGGAGGCTCCAGGGAGACCTTATAGCAGCCTTCCAGTACCTGAAGGGGGCTACAGGAAGGATGGAGAGAGACTGTTTACAAAGGCCTGCAGTGACAGGACAAGGGGCAATGGCTCCAAACTGGAGAAGCGCAGATTTAGATTGGAGATCAGGAAGAAGTTCTTTACTGTGAGGGTGGTGGAGCCCTGGAACAGGTTGCCCAGGGAGATGGTTGAGGCCCCTTCCCTGGAGATATTCAAGGTAAGGTTTGATGAGGCCCTGGGCAACCTGATCACAGTATCACAGTATCACTAAGGCTGGAAGAGACCTCGAAGATCATCGAGTCCGACCTGATCTAGCTGGGGATGTCCCTGCTGACCGCAGGGAGGTCGGACTGGATGACCTTTGCAGGTCCCTTCCGGCCTGGACCATTCTGTGATTCTGTGCTGACGAGCGAGATTGTGAAGTAAAGAAAAAAATGTCTATTCTTATTTGATCTCTTTTTCTATTCAAGGTGAAAGTGTTCCTGTCACAAAGATAAATCTCCCAAATCCTTCAGAATATCCAAAAGCAGTGGGAGATGAAATATACAGTCCAGAGGTGCATAAACGACACACTTTGTTCTGTGGAACCAACGTCATCCAAACCCGTTTTTATACTGGAGAATTGGTCAAAGCCCTAGTAGTGAGAACAGGTATCAATTAATTATTTCTTTTCTTAACCACTTATTCACATGCTACTTGCTTTTGTAGCTGTCACCTGATTCTTTGGAGCATTGCATTGTATGTTGCTAAGCTTGGTTAAATTGAGTATAGCCCAAATCATTTGATAAATGCCTTCAAGCATAATGGAAGTAGGTAAGTGTCCTGGAGAGTAGCTGTTGGCAAGCAAGAAAGTGGATCAGTTAACATCCATTTGAAACTTATCTGAATGTATTTGCAAGTCTTTTAGCTCTTGGTGGAACTGCATGCAACCCTTGGAAAAGGTTTGATGTCCCATTGGACTGGGTGGGTAGCATGGAACAGCTTAGTTCAGTGGAGTCATTGGCAGTGTCATGTGTTTTTCTTTGCTCATGGTTTTATCAAAGCATGTGACATCTGCTTAAAAGAGGTCTTTTGGTCAAGCCCTTTCTGCAGATGTGCTTATTCATAGTATTGTGTTAAAGGTTTGGTTTTAAATGATACAGATGTTCTGAGCATTGCTCAGAATGGTGTAGGATATATGGCAGCCTAAACCAGTACACACAGATTAATGTAGTTGTGGGATTCTGCTTTGCAAACAAGATCTTAAGAAAACCACCACAAAACAGATGAATATAAGCTGGAGAGGAGAAGGCTCTGTGGAGATCTTGCTGTGGCCTTCCAGTATCCTAAGGGGGTCTACAAGAAAACTGGGGAGAGACTTCTTAGGGTGTTGGGTAGTAAGAGGACTAGAGGGAAAACTAGAAATGGGTAGATTCAGGTTGGATGTTTAGAAGAACCTCTTCACTATGAGGTTGGTGAGACACTGGCACAGGTTGCCCAGGGAGGTGGTAGAAGCCTCATCCCTAGAGGATTTTAAGGCCAGGCTGGATGTGATTGTGAGCAACTGGATCTAGTGTGAGGTGTCCCTGCCCATGGCAGCAGGGTTGGAACTGGATGATCCTTGAGGTCCCTTCCAGCCTTGACAATTCTATGAGCTATAATCCAAGCTACAACAGAACTGGATAGAAGGAATTTGATTCCATTTGATCAGAATACTACTCAAAGCAATTTTTCCAGCAAGTAACTTCATCTCATTTTCTCTTCATCTTCTGTTAATTTCTTTTAACAGTAAATGTTCTTTTGTTATTATTTATTGCATTGTTTTCCTAGAGACTTCTATTAGTAGGGTTTTTTTTTTCCCCAGAGGAAAATATTTCCCCTTCCCTTGAACATATCCTCCCTTTCAATAGTATCCATCTCAAATTGTTTCTCTAAGAAATTTTGAGTACCCAGCCTCCTGTGTGTGTACAGATGCATGGTTCCAAACAGCAACAGAAGCAAGCTGCTGGAGACTTACCTTGCCTGCAGAGCAGAAGTCATGTGGCAACTTTGTTTTTTGAGTCTGAAACAGTGGTTTGGAACTCTTACAAGGAGAATTGTAATTGTTTCCAACACACTGAGTCTTACTGCCCTGACATCTGAAGCAGTATCTTTAATCTGCTCTTTGCCCATGACAGATCAGTTAGCTCCTGTGCTGTAAACAGGATGAGTTTAACCCTGTGGACCTTGTTCAATTTTTATGTATGGCCAAGTATGCTTTTCCTGCTGTGACTATGCATGAGAGATGAACAGAGGGATCTAAAACCCTCTCTGCTCTCCTGCCTGCTTTACAGGGATGACTTTTAGGCAAGCAGGGCATTTACCACTTCACAGAACTGGATAGATGTCACAGTGCTTGTAGCTTTTTTGCTCCTAAGATGTCCAGTAGTAAGAACCAAAGAAAATCTTACGTAGTGAGACCCAAGTGAAAATCCCTTTATCTGAGGGAGGGGGTGTCCCACCAAAATGGAGGGCATTGGGGGGGGTGTCCCACAAATTTGAAGATATTGGGGGGGTCCCACAAATTTGAAGGTATTGGGGGGTTCCCACAAATTTGAAGGTATTGGGGGGGTCCCACAAAAATTGAAGGTATTGGGGGGGGGGAGTCCCCACAAAAATTGAAGGTATTAGAGAATTTAGTCTTCAAAAGAGCATGGGGACTGTACCCACTGTACTCTTCAGAGTTAAGCCTTTAACTTGCAATGCTTGTTATTGCAGTGGAAAAATGCATAAAATACTGGGGAACTGAATGTCGTCTTGTTTTCTGTTCCTGAAGCTCAGTTCACAGACTCATTAGTGTCTGTGTCATTGTGGTTCACATTGTGATTGTAAAGAAATAAAAAATGGTAGGTTTGGTCTGTTTCAGAGAACAGAACTGTTCGCTGAAGCTATCTGCATGTCCACTATGTTCTCAAGACACCACAGGAGGTTTTCATGTACTCTTTTACCCTGGTGTGTCCTATGTGGCTGCAGAACCTTCATCAGAGCCATTAAAAAAATACTCAAAATTAGTTCTGATTTCTTTTTTTTTTTTGACTGCTGTGTTGAATGACAAAGCATTCACTACTCAAGTACATACTAACACACTGAACTTCTCAGAACTGGCCCATGGTTTGTATTCTGCAGTAGCACATTTAAAGCCCAGAGGCTTCAGGCCTCGTTCCTCTTGCGATGAACTCATCCACTTAAGACTGATGCAATAGCTGCTTTGTTCTGATAGTCTTGTATGCCAAATGCCAGTGTGGAGGGATTAGCTTTTGCTGTCATGGCTTGTCCACTGGGAAACTGTCAAGGAACTGTCACTAATGCCAGCAGACCTGACAGACCTGACACTGAGACTCTGGTGATAGACTTCGAAGCCTAAACAGATACAGAATGTTTGAGCATACAAAATTGGGCCCTGGTATTGCCCCTTTTTACATGTTAAAGCAAAGGTTCAAGGAGGATCTTGGGGTATCTATTGGTTGGTTGACTCCCAAGAGCCTTAGAAGTCTGCTCTCCTGGTTCAGGTGTCAACATACAATCAAGAAGTGGCTTTCTCCAAAAGATGACTCTGTACACTGCAGGTTTTTCCTGAGTCTTTCTGCCTGGCAAGGGATCTTACAGAGACTTGCCACTGAAGTATGTAAGGTTGGACTCATTCATGAATAACTTGCTTTGGGTTTTTCAATGACTGCCTTAATTAGACAGCTAATAAATATACCCACAAGCTCTGTGCTGAGGGACAGAACGCGGTACAGCACTCCTCCAGGCCAAACCATTTGCATCAGCAGCACGTCCTGGCCATGGGAGGGAAGCACTTTATCTGATGTGCACTTACATTTTTGAAGCACCTTAATTACAGCATTGCAAAACATCTGTTAACTGCATATTGAGAAACACCCTTAATGAAATTAGTAGCCTAAGGGTTTCGCTGAGGTTTTTTGGTATATTTGAATGTCTTTACCTCTTTATACTTTTAATAACTTACTCCTTTTAATTCCAGGCTTTAGTACTGCTAAAGGCCAGCTTGTTCGTTCCATACTGTATCCCAAGCCAACAGATTTTAAACTCTACAGAGATGCCTACTTGTTTCTCCTGTCTCTGGTAGTGGTGGCAGGCATTGGATTTCTTTACACGGTGGTCAATAGCATCTTAAACGAGGTATGTTTTCATTTCTAGTCCAGAACTGCCTTAGGGAAGACTTGATGATGGTTTCCAGCACACTTCAGATTATGAGAAACAATTTAATTTGAAGTGAAAATGATGTCTTTGCTTTATTTGTGTATCAGTGAAACAAGAGAGACAAACTTACAGAGGACAAAATTAATCAGAGAATCAATTTGAATGTATTGTAGTGAAATATGAGTTTATCTCTGTTTCTGTTGACCCAATTACTAGACTTACACCTTCATTATATGTGAGACTACCATCTGAATCATACACAGGTGAAAGAACTAGGATACAGCACAGCTAAAGATTTTAGACTGGATGTTAGGAACATGTTCTTTGCCATGAGGGTGATAGAACACTGAAACAGGTTGCCCAGGGAGGTGGTTGAGGCCCCATCCTTGGGGATATTCAAGGTGAGGTTTGACAGGGCTCTGGGCAACCTGATCTAGTTGAGGATGTCCCTGCTTACTGTAGAGGGGCTGGGCTAGATGACCTTTGGAGGTTCCTTCCATCCCAAACCATTCCATGATTCTAAAGCATGCTGCAGGCAAAAAATCCTTACCTAAGGAACTGATAAGTGATACCCCAGTAACTGTTTTTTCCTCTCAGATTTGTGCATTATTCAGTTATACTCCTAAAGTAGTATATTTGCATGGGGAAAAGTGACAACTTGAAGTTATGGGTTGTGGGTAATTTAGGGGTGGATTAGCATGGTTGCTGATGGTTGGGGGGTGTTGTACTAGGTTTATGGGCAGTCCACAGCATGCACTACTGGGGAAAGCAACATGTTGATTTTGCTTTTTGGTAACAGTAATGTAAAACTTAAATGGGGTAGTAAATCTGTAAGTGGTTAGTTCTTGTTTGTTAGCTCTGAGCTTTGTTGCAGGTTCCAGCTCATACCATCATCATAGAGTCTCTTGACATCATCACCATCACGGTGCCTCCAGCGCTCCCTGCTGCCATGACTGCTGGCATCGTTTATGCACAAAGAAGGCTGAAAAAAATTGGCATTTTCTGCATCAGCCCCCAAAGGATAAATATTTGTGGCCAGCTGAATCTTGTGTGTTTTGATAAGGTTAGATGAGTTTTGAGACTTTGTGTTGCCACGGGAATTTGTATAGACTAGCAACCATGGGCAAAGTCATTACTTTCTTGTAAGTCAGATAATTTTTACCCCGTTAGCTTCTGGGTACTATGTGTTCCCCACCTGTTAACTTAGTTTAGTCCAGGAAGTTGTTATAGTACAGAGCTGCTTTCTTGCCTCAAGACTCCCGAGTCCTAAGTTGTTACTGGCACCTCAGAAGTGTGAGAGTTGAGGTCTTTTAAGAGATCTTAAGTTTTCCTTAATAGAGCCATGAGTGAAAGGCAGTAATGCCATTGGCCAGAATCCTTTGCTTTTAGCTAGTTTCTAGGTATCTTTTTTTACCTCCTTAGGCCTTTGTAAAAAATACTAAGTTCTCACTCATTATTTCCCTTGTAAATATATTCCAGTTAGTGTTTTAGCTATGTAAGAAAGCAGTACTAAGGGTTTAGTAACTATTTTCTGTTACCCCCAACCCCTGAATATAGAGCTATTGGACTACTTTAAAATACTTGCATTTTAAGGGTCTGTTTCATTTGTCCTGTCTCTGTGGAGAGGTATGACTGCTTTAAATGTTGTTTTTAAAGGTCTTTTTTAACAGAGTTGGTACTTAGCTGCTATCAAAAAGCAAGGAAGATCCTTTCTTTCCTATCCTGAAATCTCTGTTTTTGTAAAGTACGAACCAAATTAAAAATGTATTGCTCAGATGTTATTTGGTGAGATATCAGTTAATTTTAGCTTTACCTGAAGATAACTTGCTTCTGAAGCCTTTTTTTTTCCTTCTTGCCATGCCCCTTGGTTTATTTTGCAGACTGGCACACTTACTGAGGATGGCTTGGATCTTTGGGGAATTCAAAGGGTGGAAAATGCTCGGTAAGGATAAGCTCAAAGCTGGTAGCAAATCTGATACTTAGCTGTGCTTTAACAGCTCCAGCAGAACAGAGTAGAAAATTCAATGTGAACATGTTGAGCTCACACTGAGCCTTAAGAATGCAACTGAAAATGTGGCTGAGTTGTAATGAAAGCTGCAGGTCTCTTACAAAGATGAGGTGAAATTTAATCTGTTAGTCTGAGATCTCATTAGGTTCATAGTGCAGCAATTATACAATTGAAGTATTGCATGTTTCCTGTCTTTCTAAGTGATGACTCTTGGGGCTGCTAAAATTAATTAGCTTAGTTAATTGAGTTTAGTAAAAAGTGACAAGAGGCCTCTGTATGAGGAATCAAACTAGAGAGGGAATTAACACCATCTTTGAAGGAAACAGAGGCTGTGACTGTTTCTGAAGATTCCAGCCCAGACTCTTAATCTATTGTCTGTGATGTGTGAAAATGCAAGTGAAGAGACAATCCATTTTCTTTTCTCAATCTAAACAAACCTTTTGAATGGGCTCATAATAAATAATTATAGTGCTAAGTCTATTGTTACTTCATTGTTTTAGTTTCCTCTTGCCGGAAGAGAGCGCTTGCAGTGAGAGTTTGCTGAAGTCTGAGTTTGTTGCTTGCATGGCAACTTGTCACTCCCTTACAAAAATTGAAGGGGTGCTTTCTGGGGATCCACTTGATCTGAAGATGTTTGAAGCAATAGGATGGGTAAGTGCCTGCTTGTTTCAAGAGAAGCAATATTGTTAAGATGAGATTTGCTATGCTCTTATGTATTAAATAAGCCATCTTGTGCTGTTTCAAGCTCTTAACTGTAACAATGATGGGCTTTTGACAATAACTTTATGGGTCAAAGGAAGTCTTTAGTATGAAAATGTTCCTAAAGTGTGAATGCAGCAATTCATAGAACTGAAAGAATGCAAAGAGCTGATTTATTGCTTTCTGTGGCAAGGTTTCAATACATGTAATAGGTGTGTAAAATAGCTCAGTGTATCTTAACTGCTAAATCAAGACACTTAATTGTCACAGGAAATCTTGTTTAGAAAGATTATTGCACCTTGGGCTGACTTCCAAGCCTGATTTTTATTTGTTTTAATTTTTTCCTGAAAACTCCATGATGAGAATATCAGTGTTAATGAACGTGTAAATGTAGCTGATTATTTTTAATACAGATTTTAGAGGAAGCAACTGAAGAGGAAACGGCGCTCCATAATCGAATCATGCCAACAGTGGTTCGACCTTCAAAACAACTTCTCCCAGAATCCAAGCAAGCAACAAACCAAGAAATGGTATCAAAATCTAAAGCAATTCTTTGAGTTAAAATAATGTATTGCATGACACTTTTTTGGATATACTTAGTCGTGGCCTTATTCCAAAACACTGTCATAGTGTAGTCATTTACATGGGCTCAACAGAGACGTTGAACAGAGAAATCCAATGGTCTTACAAGTTGTAATCAAGCTATGAAGCTTTGCCCCATTTGAAGTAAAGGATACTCAGCAGATGCAGTATATTAATATTCAGCTTTTATGAAGTCAGTTACAAGTACAGGGGGACTTTAGATTGAGAGTCTTTTCGGATTATTTTGATTCTCTTGGTCATTTTTTTTTCCCCCTTTGATTCTCTTGGTCATTTTTTTTCCCCCCTTTGATTCTCTTGGTCATTTTTTTTTCCCCCTTTGATTCTCTTGGTCATTTTTTTTTTCCCCTTTGATTCTCTTGGTCTTTTTTTTTTTTTCCTTTGATTCTCTTGGTCTTTTTTTTTTTCCCCCTTTGATTCTCTTGGTCATTTTTTTTTTTTTCCCCTTTGATTCTCTTGGTCATTTTTTTTTTCCCCTTTGATTCTCTTGGTCATTTTTTTCCCCCTTTGATTCTCTTGGTCATTTTTTTTTCCCCCTTTGATTCTCTTGGTCATTTTTTTTCTTTGATTCTCTTGACGGATATTTTTTCCTTTGGATTTTTTCTTTTGATTCTCTTGATGGATCTTTTATTTTTTTCCCTTTGGATTCTTTTGGTGGATTTTGTTGCTTTGGATTCTTTTGGTGATTTTTTGTTGCTTTGGAGACTCTTGGTGATTTTTTTTTTGTTGCTTTGGATTCTTTTGGTGATTTTTTTGTTGCTTTGGAGACTCTTGGTCATTTTTTTTGTTGCTTTGGACTCTCTTGGTCATTTTTTTGTTGCTTTGGACTCTCTTGGTCTTTTTTTTTGTTGCTTTGGACTCTCTTGGTCATTTTTTGGGTTGCTTTGGACTCTCTTGGTCATTTTTTCTTGTTGCTTTGGACTCTCTTGGTCATTTTTTCTTGTTGCTTTGGACTCTCTTGGTGACTCTTTTTTGGGTTGCTTTGGACTCTCCTGGTGACTCTTTTTTGGGTTGCTTTGGACTCTCCTGGTGACTCTTTTTGGGTTGCTTTGGACTCTCTTGGTGACTCTCTTCTGTGTTGCTTTGGACTCTCTTGGTGATCTAAGGGGAAAGAGTTTGTAACCAAACAAATAATACCGACCTTAACTGTGTTTCTTTTCTTTTCTTTTCAGGAATTGTTTGAGCTTTCAGTAAGTATGCTTTTTCAGTTAAGCTTGTACCTCTTCTCTTGGAAGGTGTGTGGATGTAAACCCTTTTCTCCCTTCCTTCCTGTATGACACAGAGCAGTTATGAGATTGGAATTGTGCGCCAGTTTCCATTTTCTTCAGTTTTGCAGCGCATGTGTGTAATAGCCAGAGTTCTAGGGGAGAAGAGAATGGATGCTTACATGAAAGGTGCCCCTGAAGTGATTGCCAGCTTGTGTAAGCAGGAAACAGGTAAAGGAACAAACTGTTTTTATTTCTGGTGTAGCTCAGCTGTGGTATGACTAATTTTAATAACTCTAAACTTGGCCTTTTTAAAGTTCCTGTTGACTTTGAGTGTGTCCTGGAAGAGTACACTAAGCAGGGCTTCCGAGTTATTGCTCTTGCTCACAGAAAATTGGAGTCTAAGCTTACATGGCACAAAGTCCAGACTATTAATAGGTAAGAGTGACTTCACTTTTTTTAATAAGTAACCAGCTGTAGAACCTGCATGCTTTGAATTAATGTTGCAATGTTTATTTTTGTTTAAATCAGTTACTACTCTTTAGCTTTCTTCTGTCCTGACATGTGTAGTTCCAGGTAGTCTTTCTTTGTACCCTGGACAATACTTAGACTTCTAAGATACAGAAGTTTTTCTGCAATAAAATGAAGTCTGAGGATCATCTTTAAGCCCGAAAGGAACTGTAGCTGGTTATGCTAACATGACAGAAAACCTCCTCTGATTTCTTTGTTAGTTGAACATACTTCTGTCTCTTAAAAAATAGAATAGAATAAACCAGGTTGGAAGAGACCTTTGAGATCATTGTGTCCAATCTATCATCCAACACCACCTAATCAACTAAACCATGCAACCAAGCACCCTATCAAGTCTCCTCCTAAACGCCTCCAATGGTGACTCCACCACCTCCCCAGGCAGCCCATTCCAATGGGCAATCACTCTCTCTGTAGAATTTCTTCCTAACATCCAGTCCAAACCTCCCCTGGTGCAGCTTGAGACTGTGTCTTCTTGTTCTGGTGCTGGTTGACGGGAGAAGAGACCAACCTCTGCCTTTCTACAACCTCCATTCAGGCAGTTGTAGACAGCAATGAGGTCTTCCCTGAGCCTCCTCCTCTCCAGGCTAAGCAACCCCAGTTCCCTCAGCCTCTACTCACAGGGCTTGTGCTCCAAAGCCCTCCCCAGCTTTGTTGCCCTTCTCTGAACATGTTCCAGGCAACTCCACATCCTTCCTAAACTATGGGGCCCAGAACTGGACACAGGACTCAAGGTGTGGCCTAACCAGTGCAGTGTACAGGGGCACAATGACTTCCCTGCTCCTGCTGGCCACACTCTTCCTGATGCAGGCCAGGATGCCATTGGCCCTCTTGGCCAACTGGGCACACTGCAGGCTCATGATCAGCCTACTATCAACCAGTACCCCCTGGTCCCTCTGTGCTTGGCTGCTCTCCAGCCACTCTGACCCCAGCCTGTAGCACTGCATGGGGTTGCTGTGGATTAAGATTAAGACACATAGTGAAAAGACCTCCTGTGGACATCTGGTTTAATTTTTATATCAGCTGCAGGCAGAATGTCCATTTTTCTAATTGCAAAGCTTATCAGAAATGTCTGGAAGGCAGAAAGGTTTCCTTCTTCCAAAAAGTAGTACTTCCAATTAACTGTTTTGCAGGTGGTCCTAATTTTGTGGGTAATGGTTTCTTTTTCCATTGTGTTTGAACGTGTAGCATCGCTGTGAAGGTGCCAGCTTTGGCCTTGTTGTTTTCTGTCAGCTCTGTGTACTTTCTGAAAGGCAGCACAAAGCAGAGAAATGGGGGTGGTTTTGTTAAGTTTCAGGTCTGAAAATCTGGAAGCAGTGTAATACACAAAACCTGCCATTACACTGACTTTCATGTTACTCCCAAAGTAAATTAGTTGCTTTATTTAATTAGCTGGTGCCTATTAATCTTACTGGGCATGGGAAGATGATTGTAGGTTGAAATTCAGCTAATTTTGAAATGTAGAGATGTGGATTCCAAACAAATCTTAAATTTTGGCTGGGGACACAGCTTTGGAGCACTTCTTCTGGTGATAACCTTTTTGAGAGTGTAATTTGGAGTTTTCCTGGAAGAAACTAAAGTTATTTACGGGAAGAAACAAATTTTTTTCCCTACTGGTTTTCAGCTGCAAACTGGAGCCAAGTGAGAAAACTTAATCGTAGAATGGTCTGGGTTGGAAGGGACCCCCACAGGTCATCTAGTCCAAATCTAAATCTAAAAATAATATTTTACAATAATTTATCACTGCTGGACTGAGAGTGAGGGCTGTATAAGGAGGCCTTGAGCAACCTGGTCTAGTGGAAGGTGTCCCAGTCCATTGCGGGGGTGATGGGAGCTAGATGACCCTAACCTTTGCAACCCAAACCATTCTGTGAATCTGTGAAATCAGTGAAATTGATTTTTTTTTGTGGTGAAATCTTTCAGGTCACTTTATAAAAAGTAAATTCTTCGCTTTTCTTGGTTAAAAATTAACATTTCCATTTACTTCGACAAACAGACAATCAGGCTCTTGAAGCTGTATCTAATAATCATAAGTCTGATGTTCTCTCTTTTGCCTCCTTTTCTGCAGAGATGCTATTGAAAGTAACATGGATTTTATGGGGTTAATTATAATGCAAAACAAGCTCAAGCAAGAAACCCCTGCTGTACTTGAAGATTTGCATAAAGCCAACATTCGCACCGTCATGGTTACAGGTCAGCGTGGCAGCCTTCATACTCAGACAAAAATCCATCTCTTCTGCTCTTACCCTAATTACTGTGCATGAAGTAAAATTGTAGTGTCATGAGGCTAGGATTACACTGTGTTTGTAGCAAGACGTGTAGAAAGTATTGTGAGAATATTCAGACACATCTCTACCTTTCGGGGACGAAAGGTACTTTGGTAAGTCAGATCAGAAACCAGCATAGGGATTAATTCTGCTCCCTAGTTTCCTCTCCCTAGCTTCATGCACAAATTACTTTGTGCTAAACTGAAGCGCGAAAAACTTTACAGGTATTTCCAGATCACACTAGGTGAAAAGGACTGGGACCTGCTTGAGAGTCCAGCGCAGAGCCACAAAGATGCTGAAGGCAGTGGAACATCTCCCTGCTGAGGACAGGCTGAGGGAGCTGAGGGCTCTTTAGCTTGGAGCAAAGGAGCCTGAGGGGTGACCTTATTCATGTTGATAAAGATGTGCAGGGCAGTGTCAGGAGGACAGAGCCAGGCTCTGCTCAGTGATGTCCAATGGTAGGACAAGGGGCAATGGGTGCAAGCTGGAGCAGAGGAGGTTCCATGTGAACATAAGGAAAAACTTTTTCACTGTGAGGTTGACAAAACACTGAAACAGGCTGCCCAGAGAGGTTGTGGAGACTCCTTCTCTGGAGACATTCAAAACCCACCTGGATGTGTTCCTGTGTGACTTACTCTAGGTGATCCTGCTCTGGCAGGGGGGTTGGACTGGATGATCTTTCAAGGTCCCTTCCAACCCTTAATGTTCTGTGATTCTGTGTGAAAACCCTGTCTTAATCTTATGACTGACCCTGCTTTGAGCAGGAGGTTGAACTTGATGACCTCCTGAGGGTCCCCACCATTTTGTATTGCACTGTAAGACAGTTTGTCTTGGATTTATTATTTCATTTTCTGTAAGAATGGCTTGTATCCACATACACAGGCTGGGTATCTGTGCTCAATGTTTTCCATGCACTGTATGTGTTTGCTTTTTTAAATCAGAGGTACTTTGGAGTAATGTTTTGATAGGCCAGCAATGCAACTCAGTGTTCTCTGACCCTGTTTAAACAAAATGATACTTTAAATGACTGCAATTTTCTGCCTGATTTTCAATATATACAAAAATTGGGTTACTGAGAGATCTTCATGGCTGAAGGAAGCAGACAAAATTCCTGCTGAGGTTAGTGAGGGGAGGGACTTGACAAGCTAGGCTTTGAGTTTTGTTTGTAGGCTTGTGTTACCCTCCTACGTTAGGCTGGTTTAAAACTGGCTTTGTTAGCTTTTCTCTTGTCAGTAGATGCTATTAACCCTTTCTAACTGAAACCTTTTCACAGGGGATAGCATGTTAACTGCTATCTCTGTGGCCAGAGACTGTGGAATGATTCTACCTCAGGATAAGGTCATTATTGCTGAAGCACTACCTCCAAAGGATGGGCAGGCTGCCAGGATCAACTGGCATTATGCAGATACCCTCGCAAAATGCACTAGTTCATCACCAGCCATAAACTCAGAGGTAAGATGAGGTTTACTGTGCCCTTAGAGTGTAAGCAGTGAAGTTTTACTGTTGAGTGAGTTTCTTCCCATCTTTCTCTCTTAAATAGCAAATCTGCTGTAAAGTGTCAACTCAAAATGGATGTACTACTTAACTTTCAGGTCTTACAATACTGAAGAGTAGTAATACAGCTGGGGCAGCTGGTTTTCTAACTGTGATATGACATTCTAGTTGTGCAGGAGTCGGGTTTTTTCTGCATTTCATTCTGTTAAGGCTGTTCTAGCTGCTTGTAGCTGAAATATTAGCCCACATTTTCCTATTACTGAAGTGTTTTCATTGTATAAAGTTTTTTTTCAAGCAGCATTCTTAGCAACCTCCCCTAGTACTGACTGTGCAGGAATACCCCTCTGAGTATCAGTTAGGAATTACAAGGTATATGTGTAAATACACTGCAGCTAGAGTATTAAACTGCTTCTGGCCTTCCAGTGTCTGAAGGGGGCCTACAAGAAAGCTGGGGAGGAACTTTTTAGGGTGTCAGGGAGTGATAAGACTAGGGGGAATGGAATGAAACTAGAAATGGGTAGATTCAGATTGGATGTTAGGAAGAAATTCTTCCCCACGAGGAGGGTGGTGAGACCCTGGAACAGGTTGCCCAGGGAGGTGGTAGAAACCTCATCCCTGGAAGTTTTTAAGGCCAGGCTGGATGTGGCTGTGAGCAACCTGCTGTGGTGAGAGATGTCGCTGCCTGTGGCATGGGGAATTGGAGCTGGGTGATTCTTGAGGTCCTTTCCAACTCTGACAATTCTATGACTCTGGTAGGATATTCCAGTTAAATTGGTCCATGAAAGCCTTGAGGATCTCCAGATGACCAAATACCATTTTGCAATGAATGGGAAGTCATTTGCGGTGATTTTGGAGCATTTTCAGGACCTGGTACCCAAGGTGAGCATTTTACTTGAGTAGGGACACTTCTGATAGTGAAGAGCCTTTTCCCTGTGAGCATTAAGGAATCTTCTGTCTTCCAGCTTGTGTTGCATGGCACCGTGTTTGCTCGCATGGCACCCGATCAGAAAACTCAGCTGGTGGAAGCTTTACAAAACGTAGAGTAAGTGTTTGCTTAATCTTAGAAAGCAGAAAGATTGACAGAATTCGGGGTGATAGGGTTTAAGAATTACATCTGCTGCTGGCTGTCTCACCACGTGGAAAAGGCTGGGTGCTAATCTAATTTCCTCCAGCTGGGAAATCAGCCCATTAGCTGAGCAAGAATGGGAGCAGTACCATCTGCTGGCTGGTTTTGAAAGTTCCAGGCTTCTCAGGAAGTTAGAAAAGATGAATAACTAAACTGACAAACACATGTTATAGACCTGGTCGTTTGGTTTAGCAGACAGCTTCATCAAATGTCTTCTGTGTACTGAAGTAGTCTGAGCAGGTGACTTCTGTTCACATAATGGTCAGTGTACTGCTGTCTACTGGTGTCAGGCCTTGCAGCTATACAAACACTACAAAGATCTCTCTCTGCCTAGAGCAAAGATGCTTTAGACCACCTTAGGATGATAGAGGGCTGATAACTATTATTGGTTTGATCTAAGTTATGTTACTTTTCTGTCTACTCCTTTTATGTATAATAGCAGCAGTGTTTGCTTTCAGTATCACTGATTGCTCATTGTGATGCAAACTCTGAACAAGTCAAATAACTAAGAAGTATTTAAGGAAATAAGCTCAATCAGTGGTAATTAGGGAATGGTCCACAATACTGACATCTGCTTTTGGTTTTTATAGTTACTATGTAGGCATGTGTGGAGATGGAGCAAATGACTGTGGCGTAAGTATTGCTTTATTTTCCATCCAGAATTGTTCAGTTAGATTCACGGCTGAGGGCGAGCTTTAATTCTTCTCTATTTCAACATTAACTGGCAGGCACTAAAGAGAGCACATGGTGGCATATCTTTGTCTGAACTGGAGGCATCTGTGGCATCACCATTCACTTCCAGAACACCTAGTATTTCCTGTGTGCCAAAGCTGATCAGGTAATGCCACGTACTGTAAACTTAAATGCATCTAACTTCTCATATTTTATATTAAAATATATTGGATGCTGTAGGAATAGAATAGAATAAACTAGGTTGGAAAAGACCTGTGAGATCATCAAGTCCAACCCATCACCCAACACCATCTACTCAACTAAACAATGGCACCAAGCACCCCATCAAGTCTCCTCCTAAACACCTCCAGTGATGGTGACTCCACCACCTCCCTGGGTAGCACATTCCAATGGCAAATCACTCTCTCTATGAAGAATTTCTTCCTAACATCCAGCCTAAACCTCCCCTGGCACAGCTTGAGGCTGTGTCTCTTGTTCTGGTGCTGGTTGCCTGGGGGAAGAGACCAGCCCCTGCCTGTCTACAACCTCCCTTTAGGTAGTTGTAGAGAGCAATAAGGTCTCCCCTGAGCCTCCTCTTCTCCAGGCTAAGCAACCCCAGCTCCCTCAGCCTCTCCTCACAGGGCTTGTGCTCCAAACCCCTCCCCAGCTTTGTTGCCTTTCTCTGGACATGTTCCAGCAAGTCAACATCCTTCCTAAACTGAGGGGCCCAGAGCTGGACATGGGACTCAAGGTGTGGCCTAACCAGTGCAGGGGCAGAATGACCTCCCTGCTCCTGCTGGCCACACTGTTCCTGATACAGGCCAGGATGCCATTGGCCTTCTTGGCCCCTGGGCACACTGCTGGCTCATATTCAGCCTACTGTCAACTAGTACCCCCAGGTCCAGTTGGAATTAAAGAACAAGCCCTACATTTTCAGTAGTTGTGTTTCCTTCCTGAAAGTACTCTGAGCAAAGGTTTGCCACACCATGGTGTAGTGGGTCTGTCCTTTTAAAGTTGGGTTTTTGAGTGTGAGCAGGCTTCTAGATGCTAGTATTTCATTTATCTTAGTGTTAGCTTCCATAAAGGCTGTGTGTAATATCTGAAGAGTGTAATTGCTTGCAAACTGCTCAGTATGATATTAAGTAGAAAACAAATGTTCTAAATAGAATGTGACCAGTTTTTGATTCTAGAATTGGAAGTTAGGTAATCATTTTGGTTAAAGGTCATCCGGAGAAGAATCTCCTTAGGTCTTGTGTGGAACTAATGAAGTAATGTGTAATCAGAAGCATTTCGGAAGTCAGCAGCTCTGTGGCTGACTGCATGTTCATTCAATCTGTGTAGTAAACTAGTGCTTCACAGAAGCTTTTGCAAGCAGACCTTACCTCTAACCACATAAAGTCCAAAGAGCCCTGAAGCAAGATGGTGGCTCAGTTCATAAGGTGTGCTAGCAACTCTGATGTACTTGAAAAAGTCCAGTGAACGCTGAAGTAAGGTGGTGGCTCATAAAGCATGCTTGCAACTCTGATGTACTTGAAAGTGCCCCATTCTGACCCATTTTTCTGTGTATGTGTTCGCCTTCATGTCCCTCACAGGGCTTGCTGAAGTATTTGATTGCAGCTGACATTTTGCTAAGCAGAGTTTAACTGCTTGCGCAGGAAGCTTTCTAGTTACACCATTGCATTTGTTTTGACAGGGAAGGCCGTGCTGCTTTAATAACTTCCTTCTGTGTATTTAAGTTCATGGCATTATACAGCATTATCCAGTACATCAGTGTTACTCTGCTATATTCTGTAAGTATTCTCTAAGTGCTTAAGCATTGCCAGCATAATCCAGAGATTTGAAATTTCATAGATACTTAATCTAAGGTGTTGCAAGCCTCTCTGAGTACATAACACCTGCATTCTAAAAGCTGCTGTTGAACTAAAAGTATTGACAGTGTGTGTTGGTGTTTTTTTTTTTTATAGTCACTGTATGAAAAACATAGAATCATTGAATTGTTTGGGTTGGAAAAGACCTCTAAGGTCATTGAGTCCAACCATCAAGCTAAGACCACCATGACCATTAAACCGCATCCCGAAACGCCACGGCCATGTGTTTTTTATGGCTGTGAATAGACAGTCTTCACAGTGGGAAGTCCAAACAAGCATATGAACTGGATAACAATACAATTTTCAGTTTAAAACTTGTCAGCATTTTAAAATAGCTTGACTTGATTTAAAGGCAAATACATTCCTTTTATGTGAGGGTTGGAAGAGAGCAGCTTGCAAGTATGAAGTTAGGCGGGGGCAAAACCAGAGTGCAATGGAATATTTCCTGTTTAACGTGATTTGAGTCACAATGTGGCTTGTGACAGAAATCCTGTATTTGAGAGTGTTTTCTGGGTAAGTTAAACTTGCAAAGTATTAAAAGACCTTTGAGGTGGAAATTCTGACAGTTGTATGACTGCATAGTAAGGTTGTGGTGTTTTGAGAACTGTGGGCCTAAGCTATTATTTCACTGGTTTGTAAAATTCAGCAGTAAAAGTTTGCTTACAGATTTCAGTTACCTATAGGTTGCCTATCTTGAAACTTAAATTATTTCATACTTCAGGAATTGATCTGTGAATTGTAGGGTAGTTAAGACTCCTGCGATTAAAGCAAACCAGTTTGACAAGAGGCTGTCTTGCTCAAAGAGTGAAATGTAAGCAATTAATGCCACAGGAGTGTCACTGTAAGATGCTTCTTGGTGTGAGGAAATTACCAATGTTTCAGCTGTGATTTCTGTCTAGATCCTGAGCAATCTGGGAGATTTCCAGTTTCTCTTCATCGATTTGGCAATCATTTTGGTGGTTGTCTTCACTAGTAAGTATCCTTCTGAAGTACTTCTGCTGGCCTTTTCGCTTGGTCAGATGTTTCTTAGTACCTAATGCCATGCTGTTTGGAGTAAGCACTGTGACATTTAAGATGATACAGCTACTACAGTTATGTATCAAAAAATCCAAATCACTGTCTATGGAGTTAGATTCACTTGAAGCTTGTGACAAGCCATCATATGAAAAGCCAGTTGTGGCTATGAAAAGTAGTCCTTCACAGTACAGGAAATATCTCCTGACACGAGGAAACTGATTTTGGAAATCAAATCAGGCTTTGTTCCAATGTCATCTTTTTCAAATGGTTTGGTTTCTTGCATTTTTAGTGGAACTTCTGTCCACAAAATGCTGTACTCCAAAGCTTATCATTCCACACATGAGCCAGGCACTCAGATGTAATGGCTTAAGAGGAGAAATCTCTTTTCAAGTTTAATAGAAATTGCTTCTTTGGAGAAATGGCAGACTGAGGAGATGAGCTGTAGCTCCTTGTGCCAGACAAAGGGAATTTGGCCAGACACTACTCATTCCTCAAGTCTCACGGCTTCTATTATTGTCCCCTGCCATCCTGTGCCATTGAGGGTAACCAGCCTGTAGAAGGCACTGTGGCATTGTTCTGTTGCAGCGTAATCTTTTCAGGACGGCTTCACACTTGCAGTTCTGGACTAGTTTTTCAAGTGATGTCATGGGCAAGCCATTCGAACTCCACAGAATGTGAAGAAGGGTACTGTGGAAAACCATAATGATGTAATGCATAATTTGATTTTCCTTTCTGCTTGCAGTGAGTCTGAACCCTGCTTGGAAGGAGCTTGTTGCACGAAGGCCTCCGTCAGGTCTTATCTCAGGTCCACTTCTGTGTTCCGTTTTGTCTCAGATCATCATCTGCCTTGCTTTCCAAACCTTTGGGTTTTTTTGGGTCAAACAGCAGTCCTGGTATGAGCCTTGGACAACGGAATCTGAGTAAGTGTTTCAGTGGCTCCAGGAAGGATGCAGTAATGATTGGAAAGCTGCTATGGGCAATAACGTGCTCTCTTCTTTTATTGATTGCCCTTGGGGCAGTTTGGTAAATGAAGCTTCTGTATGGCAGCTTGTTAGTCTGCTAGCAGATATTTTTGTGGAAAACATACCCATACATAGCAGTTAGCCAGTGGTCAGAGACAGACTGCAGGGTCTGAAGGTTTCTCAGTTTTGGACAGTTGAGACTGAAATTTGGAATTAATGGTTCAGGCCTATTTTAACTCTATTATAAAAGTTCTGTTTCCTTGCTAGTATTGCACTAAATAATTTTCAGAAATGTGAATTGAAAGATGTGTTGTAATATTTTATGTTTGGTTTAGATTGCAGTATTTTCATCCCAGTCTTCAAAGTGTATCTGCAGTGATAGCTCCTAGACATTTCATTTAGCCAATGTGCAAGCTGGAAGCACGAAAGAACCCGAAGCTAAGAATTGCCATAGATTGCTACCTCCCTGCCACAGTTTTGAACTATTTCTTACTACATGTAATTAAAACCATTAAATGTTGTGTGTGTCTTGTTTTTTTTCTTCATCTTGTAGTGCCTGTAATGTACTGCATGCCACAAACACCAGCTCTGCACACCACGAGAATGAGACTCTTCACGATGAACATTACATTAAGAATTATGAAAACACAACTTTGTTTTTTATATCCAGCTTTCAGTACCTCATAGTGGCAATTGTCTTTTCTAAAGGAAAACCCTTCAGACAGCCATGCTACAAAAATTGTGAGTCCTTTCTTACTATACACTGTTCTGAGTAAAACTCCCAAGTGGCTGCGCCCTGTTTATCCACGTCTTGCTTGCAATTGAGTTGTGCCACTTCAGCTGTAGTAGTGTTGCTAGGAGAACCATAGTACAGTTACCTTCTGGTGCACTTGTACCAGTGTACACTTGCAGCCCAGAAAGCCAACTGTATCCTGGGCTGCATCAAGAGAAGAGTGGCCAGCAGGTTGAGAGAGGTGATTCTCCCCCTATACACTGCTCTGGTGAGACCACACCTGGACTACTGTGTGCAGTTCTGGAGCCCCTATGACAAGAAGGATATGGACATCCTGGAACATGTCCATAGAAGGACCATGAGGATGATCAGAGGGCTGGAGCTCCTCTCTTATGAGGACAGACTGAGAGAGTTGGGATTGTTCAGTTTGAAGAAGAGAAGGTTCTGAAGAGACCTTATTGTGGCCTTCCAATATCTGAAGGGGACTACTAGGAAGCTGGGGAGGGACTTTTTAGGGTGTCAGGTAATGATGGGACCAGGGGGAATGGAGCAAAACTAGAAATGGGTAGATTCAGATTGGATGTTAGGAAGAAATTCTTCCCCATGAGGGTGGTGAGACCCTGGAACAGGTTGCCCAGGGAGGTGGTAGAAGTCTCATTCCTGAAGGGTTTTATGGCCAGGCTGGATGTGGCTGTGAGCAACCTGATGTAGTGTGAGGTGTCCCTGCCCATGGCAGGGGGTTGGAACTGGATGATCCTCGAGGTCCCTTCCAACCCTGACAGTACTGTGATTCTGTGGATTCAGAGATGGAAGCAGGGAGGTATTAAATGCAGAAATTTATGTTGCTTTGTTTGTGGAAGAGTGTGTGTGTGTGTGAGAGAGTGTGTGTGTGCGTGTTTCAGCTCTGCCAGTGAGAAATTTGGTCTGACCATTTTTCTCTTTATGACTATCAGCACAACTTGTATTATGAATATCCACCTGGATGTGGTTTAGGGGGAGGAAAGAGTTGGTTTCCAGGAAGTAATGAACCCATGATGCATGGAGAAACTGTCTAAAACTCTGATTAATTGTTTCTTTTTCTTTTGCAGTTCTCTTTGTCACATCTGTGATAATTCTTTACGTCTTCATATTTTTCATCATGTTGCATCCTGTTGAGTCTATTGACGCGTTTCTCGAGGTAAGATTCAGCAGAGATATTCAGATGTCCATGTTCCTTAGGATAACCCATTGGCTGCCTTTTGGCCAGGCTTTGACCCCTTCAGAGCTTTAAAATTTTGGAGAAGGACCTGGGAGTCCTGGTGGATGACAAGTTATCCATGGGTCACCAGTGTGCCCTTCTGGTCAAGAGAGCCAATGGTACCCTGGGGTACATTAAGAGGAAAGTGTCCAGCAGATCCAGGGAGGTTCTCCTCCCCCTCTAGTCTGCCCTGGTGAGATCTTACCTGGAATACTGCATCCAGTTCTGGGCTCTCCAGTTCAAGAGGGACAGGGATCTACTGGGCAGGGTCCGATGGAGAGCAACAAGCATGATGAAGGGACTGGAGCACTGCCTGGTGAGGAGACCTTGAAATTCCTGGGGCTGTTTAGTCTGGAGAGGAGAAGACAGAGGGGATCTAATAAATGTCTATAAATATCTGAGCCTGGGTATCAAGAGGGAGGGGGCAGCCTCTGCTCACTTGTGCCCTATGGTAGGACAAGGGGCAATGGATATAAACTACAGCACAGGAAGTTCCACCTCAACATGAGGAGGAACTTCTTCACTGTAAGGGTCACAGAGCACTGGAGCAGGCTCCCCAGAAAGGTTGTGGAGTCTCCTTCTCTGGAGACTTTCAAGCCCTGTCGGGATGTATTCCTGTGTGACCTGTGCTGGATTCTATGCACAGGCAGGGGGATTAGACTTGATCTCTGAAGGGCCCTTCCCACCCCTAACCCCCTCTGATCCTGTGATCTTTAGGTGGGAGTGAGAGAGAATGCTTAGCTAAGCCTGTTTTAAGATATATTTACCTCATGTGTGTGTTATTAACATCTGCCAACATTCTCTCCCAGCTGGTGTGTGTGCCATACGAGTGGCGCCTCAGAATTCTCGTCATTGTTGTTCTCAATGCAATTGTGTCTGTGCTGACTGAGGTAAGGAACTCAAAAGGGAACAAAATGCTTCTCTCCTAAGTGTTGGTTGGTTGTTTTTCAGTTAGCTTGCTTGTCTTTTGTGTAGCAAATCTCTTCACAGCATGCCACTGTTTGCATTCCTAAAAACATCCCTGTAGGTTACGTTGAAGGTGTCCAAGTTCCAAGTTTTCTGTTTGAAATGCATACTTTTAAACCCTTTTTATTAGTAAGGAGAGGGAAGGGGGAAATTTGAAAGACTTACTTCAGCTGTTTCATAGAATGATGCTTTTCTTACTTATTTGCTGTGTTAATTTGGTTCAGAATAACATAATATAGTAAAGAGCTATATCAAATCCTTAGGGGAGTCCACCTTCATTCAGTTACATACACATCATCATATGCATAGTTTATTGTTCTGAATAATACAAGTCTATATAATTTGCTCATCTAAGCTGATCCAAGTCATAGTATCGTAGAATGGTTGGAAGCAATCTCTCTTAAGTCCATCTAGTCCAACCCCTGTGCAGTAAGCAGGACATCCTCAACTAGATCAGGTTGTCTGGAGCCATGCTGAGCCTCACCTTGAACATCTCCAGGGATGAGGCCTTAACTATCTTCCTGAGCCACCTTTTCCAGTGTTCCACCACCCTCATGGTAAAGAACTTGTTTGTGAGTTGAAAAGTAGAAATGTTCATGCAGATCTGCTTTTTCCAGACCTGAGTTTGTCCAAAGTTAGTCACTGAAGACTGACCTCTTCTGCTGTATAATTCCAAACCTAATATGGGCAGAAATGTGCCCTACCTTTCATCCACATACCCCTATGTTGACAGATACTTCCAGAAGGAGTCTGGATACAAAGTCTATTCCTATTATTAGGTCTTCTCCCTGTTAAAATGATGCCTTATTTCCAGCCTGAATACATCTGAGTTCTGGTTGCAGCCATTAGTCACTTTTTTCCCCTGCCAAATGAAGAAGCCTTTCAACCTTGCATGCTACAATTAACTGGTTTTCATGCATAACATTTTCTGCAGATTCCAGTCAGTATTTCCATTACTATGTGAGGGATTGCTAGTAAGGTAACCAACACAGTGTTTGCTTGGATCATACCGTTTTGCCATTTGAAGACTACTACATGGATTTAGGAAGGGCAAATCCTGCCTCTCCAACCTGATCTCCTTCTATGATCTGGTGACCCGCCCGGTGGATGTGGGGCAGGCTGTGGATGTAGTCTACCTGGACTTCAGCAAGGCCTTTGACACTGTCCCCTACAGCAAACTCCTGGCCAAGCTGTCAGCTTGTGGCTTGGACAGCAGCACTCTGACCTGGGTTAGGAACTGGCTGGAGGCAGAGCCCAGAGAGTGGTGGTGAATGGTGCCACATCCAGCTGGCAGCCAGTGACTAGTGGTGTCCCCCAGGGATCAGTGCTGGGCCCCATCCTGTTCAATATCTTCACTGATGATCTGGATGAGGGGATTGTGTCAGCCATCAGCAAATTTGCAGGTGACACCAAGTTGGGAGCAGATGTTGATCTGTTAGAGGGTAGAAGGGCTCTGCAGAGCGACCTTGCCAGGGTGGACAGATAGGCAGAGTCCAACATGATGGCATTCAACAAGTCCGAGTGCATTTTGGTCACAACAACCCCATGTAGCGCTCCAGGCTGGGGTCAGAGCGGGTGGAGAGCTGATAAACAGAAAGGGACCTGGGACTTCTGGTTGACAGTTGGCTGAACATGAGCCAGCACTGTGCCCAGGTGGCCAAGAAAGCCAATGGCATTCTGGCCTGCATCAAGAATAGTGTGGCCAGCAGGAGCAGGGAAGTCATTGTGCCCCTGTACTCAGCACTGGTTAGGCCACACCTTGAATCCTGTGTCCAGTTCTGGGCCCCTCAATTTAAGAAGGACATTGAGACTCTTGAACGTCTCCAGAGAAGGGCAATGAGGCTGGGGAGAGAGGCCTTGAGCACAGCCCTGTGAGGAGAGGCTGAGGGAGCTGGGGTTGTTTAGCCTGGAGAAGAGGAGGCTCAGGGGAGACCTCATTGCTGTCTACAACTACCTGAAGGGTGGTTGTAGCCAGGTGGGGGTTGGTCTCTTTTCCCAGGCAACCGGCACCAGAACAAGAGGACACGGTCTCAAACTGTGCCAGGGGAAGTTTAGGCTGGTGGTGAGGAGAAAGTTCTTCACAGAGTTGTTAGGCATTGGAATGTGCTGCCCAGGGAGCTGGTGGAGTCACCATCCCTGGAGGTGTTCAGGAGGGGATTGGACATGGCACTTGGTGCCTTGGTTTGGCCATGAGGTCTTGTGTGATAGGTTGGACTTGATGATCTCTGAGGTCTTTTCCAACCTTATCGATTCAATATTCTTTCCAGTTAACTATTTTCCCCTTTTATTCCTGACTTATTAAGACCAACCACAGTTGGTTTGTTTTTAGATACTTGAATCAAAATCATCAAGGCTTTGTGTTCAAAATGTTCCCATTAGAATTTACCACTTATGCTGCTTATTGGAATGTATTTTTTAGAGTTTTCACATGATAAAACTTGCCTCTTCCAAACCATGGTAGTACATATTAATTTCCTGGCCTTTTGCCTTGTTGTTAATAAGTTCATCCTCTCTAAACCTTCTGTGCCTTTCTCACATTGTCTTTCATTTGCTCTAACCCTGCTGGTGACATTTTCCTTTCTTTCTTTCACTTTTTTACTACCAAATTCCATAATGGCTTTCTTTTTTGGCCTCCTTTTTATTTGTCACAAGTTGCATTCTATTTATGTTGCTGGCCTTGCTATTGAAACAAAAGAGTTATTCTGAAGCTGCAGAATCCTGGCTTTCTTTTTTTTTCCCTACCAATACATGTAAACCAAACTTCCTAGAGGGAAATATTTTTTTTCCTATTTACTGGGTTGTTTGGGTTTTGTCTTTTTCTTTTCTTGAGTCAGTTTTCATCTATTTATTACCATCCCTGGGAGATCAGGTCTTTTGAAACCCTGAGATTATTCCCTGTGTTCATACATGGGAGTGTAAATATTTGGTGATGGTTACAATTCTCAGTTCAGTGAGAAATGCTACTGAGAGAAATAAATTTACCTTCTGCTGGAAAAATTACTTTGCTCTGCAGGTGATCTTTAACTTTCGCACACTCTGGTGGTGTTTCTATGTCAATCCATGTATCAGCACGTGCCCCTCTGAAACAAATGGTTCTCCTCTGTTCTAAATGTTCATAAGGTTCCACTTCTGGGCCTTGTTAGCTGCAACATCAATCTGTAAACTTCTCAATTTCTACTCAACAGAATCTCAGCAAGCCAATTACTGTAAAGCTCCTTCTTTCAGCCTCTTCTCTAAACCCCACCCCACTCTTTTTCCTCTGTAGGTTTGAGTTAACATCTGTGAGCACTTTAGTTCATAACTATGGCATAACTGTCATTGCCAAAGCTGGCAGGATGATTTGTCATGTTCCTTTTAAACAGGCTTTCCCATTTATCTTCTTACCCATACTTGAGTAGCACAATAGGAGTACCTATAGACTTCAGTTTTATTGACATTAATTGCTTGGGATCTTCTGCTTTGTCTTGAAACCTTTTTCACTTTCCAGTCTCACTGTCAGTTGAATGTTCAGGGAGCTAAGTTGTCTTACTGCACAGCAGGTGTCCAACAGAAGCATTGTCTAGTGATCCTCAAGCCCTAAACTTTGGTTTGTGATACGCACTTGATCTTCTATAACTTGGTTTTGTCCCAGCTTTCAAACTATGTTTGTGCAATTCCAGAAGTATTACTCTGGGCACCCTGAAATGCTTCCATGTGGTGCTGATTGACAGATTGCATCAGGCTGGAAGAGAACCTCAAAGGTCATCTTGTCCAAATCCCCCTCCAGCGAGCAGGGACACCTCCAACTAGATCAGGCTGCCCAGAGACACATCAAGACTGATCTTGAATGTCTCCAGGGACATGGCCTCAACCCCATCCCTGGGCAACCTGTTCCAGTATTTTACCACTCTCATTGTGTAAAGACCTTCCTCCCTTTCTTTCTTAGGTCCAACCCAAATCTCTCCCACTCTGGCTTAAAACCGTTGCCCCAGTTTAAAACTCATTGGGTCCAATGTGTTGTGTAGAAGTTTCATTCTTTCACTTCTGCTATAGCTCATTGGCTTTCTGTCCTTCTCTGCCCGACTGGACTTTATGCTCACTAAACTTTTCACTGCAGAGCTACTGGGTACCACAGGTTGTATCTAGGAAAAGCTGCTGGTGTTGTCTCCTTATTTTACCAAATTTATCTGTATGTATATCACCTGGAGGTTGTTCTACTGAGGCTTGAAATGTTTCATAATGATGAAACACATGAGGGACTGGATATTTTCTTCTGTCACACTTGCCAGTTTCACACCATTGTGTCTCCCTCTATGATCATAGGCAGTTTTTTCATCACTTCAGCAACAGGAATGGTTTCTGACTGGTTATCCTTCCATGTGGGTGCCAGACTAGGTTCCCAAAGCATGCATGTTCTTTCTACCAGATGACAGAAAAAATTGCACAATGGAGGCAGATCCTAGCAGATGTTCCTCCTTAACCTTCATGCTTGGTACAGACATGCTTAAACCAGACTGGCTTAAAGAATGAACATTGAACAAGCTGAGTGTTTGTTGGCAAGTGCTTTATGAAAGCCCTATAAAATTCTGGTATACACTAAAATCCAGCTAATCAGATCCACTTCTCAATGGCCAAGATCAGTCAGATGTTAGAAATGGAACTTATCCAAAGATCAGAGATGGAAACTTCAGGCCATGGAAGATGAAAGAGGTTCACACCTCTGCTCCATTTGTTGAGGGCTCTCAAGTCAGCCCTCTGAAGATAAGCAGATGTCCTGAACCTACTGCTCAGCTTCTGCCCTCTTTTCTAAAGTGTGGAATGGCTCATACAGAATTCCTGCAAGACTTCCTGCTGCTCAGCTTTCCCATTCCAATGAAGCTTGTCTGGGAATGCTACTGGTTTAAAACAGACTACAAACAAAGCATTGCTCTAGCATGAAGGACTCTATAACATCAAAGATGATTTGAGGCGCAACTGCTTTAAGCCCTTCCTGTCTGATGTGTTTTAGAGTATTGAAATGCATTTAGAGTGTGTATTTGTTACCTGTATTGATGTATGAAGTTTTTAGTCATTGTTGCTGTTGAGTTCAAGTACATGTTTGTGTACTTAAATGTCGTGAGAGCACTCTCAGAATGAAAGTGTTGAGCACTGAAGTACTGACAAGTAACGTGACCTCTCTGTTTTGCCCGGCACTGGGTTAGTTCTGCCTAACACGCTGTTTCAGATTTTGTTTGTGATGTGCACACTAACAACAAATGATCATTAGTTTCTCTAATTCTTCCCACTCACTGCAATGTCTCACAGAATGTCCTCCTTGATATGATCCTTTGGAAGGTTGTGTTCAATCGAGACAAACAAGGAGAATACCGCCTCACCATACCCCAGCCGCCTCAGGTTGGAGACTAGTATTTTGCTGTCATGATTTGAGTGCATGCAGATTAATCAGTTTTGCCTTTTTGTGATCTGTTAAGTGTCTTGTTGCCTTGTCTTCAGCTTAAGACTGCTTAAATTAGACTTCTGTAACTAGGCTATTGAAAGGAAAAGGCTTCTGGGTTTAGCTGCTGCTTCTTGTTGACACTTGAAGAGGTTAGCTCTGCGTACAAGAACCACAAAACGCAAACCCAGAGGGTTGCTTTTCAGGCCTCTCTTGCTTTATCTGCAGTTTGCACATTAGCAAATTTTATCTATGTTGTCACAAGTTAGCATGCTAGAACAGGGAACGTCTGGATTTGCTTGGGAGGAAAATGGCTGATGCTGGCTCTAATCCAGCTCTTTATTAAATGAGTTTGGGGTAGAGTTTTAGATCGTTTTGTGAAAGCAGCAATTTACAGCACGTACAAATTAAATGACTGAAAATGTCAAAGGAAAGGATGTTATTGCTGCTGCAGATGATTGAGGAGATTGAAGGATTTAGCTTCTGCTTTTCAGGTGACCATGAATCATGCTCTGGTCTGTTACTGCTGCATGAAGGAAATCTGTGTGAATCCCATAAAGACTAGCTTTTTCTTTCAGCCTGTTGGCTGGTTGTACATTCATTCTTGCTAGCAGGACAGTGGTTTATTTCTCAGCACTAGGTTCTATTAAATGTATTCACTTCAGATTTACATTTGCCATTCTGAGGCTGTTTAAGAACAAATCACTTTGTGTTCATGGAATAATAGAAGTTGTGCTTAAAGCTCACATTTGGTTCAGCTCCCCACTTGACAGAAATGCAGAGTGTGGAGAACACCACAGAGTGTGTCTCCATTAGAATGTCAGCCCTGCTGACTATAGGCTGTCTCTTCTCTTCTCCAGCTAGTTAAGTTATGTGTATTTAGGCCTGGGAGAGGAAAAATAGGAATGAGGACTTTAAGTTCAGTAAGTCATTTCTGTTTTAATAACTATTAATACCTGTAGGCCTTAGCTTTCACAGTGTCAGCAAGTTTAATTCTGCCACTTTTGGCTGCCTGCCTTCAGTTAAACAATTCATTGCTTAAAGTGTTTTGAACTCTGGGAGCTTTAGACCAGGCTTTTGCTCTTCAGCAGTAATGTCATTTAATGATACCTCTCATGCCTGTATTTCTTGAAACTGTTAGACAGTAGGCTTAAAAGCTGTTGATGACCTTAGAGGGGGTGTGATAACGCAGAGTACCTGACCGTACTTCATGCTCTTTTTAATGTCATTGCTGCTGTAGTATAGAAGAGATGACACAGCAGAAAAGTTGCTGTACAGTGCTTTCTGGGTTCAATATGACAATGAAATAGTAAATGTGAAGCAATTTACTGTATAGTGAATTATTATTATTACTATTATTATTTTTCTTATGGTAATCTAGTTTTCAAATCTGTTCTTTTCTGCAGGGGGCTGTGGATGGCTGCGGAGTCTGTTTCCTTTCTTCCCTGTTCGGTTGTAGAGAGAAGACCCCAAAAGCCAAGTATATGCATCTAGCTCAGGAACTGTTGGTTGATCCAGAATGGCCTCCAAAACCCAGAACAACAACAGAAGCAAAAGTCCCATCCCAAGAAAATGGTTCCTATCAAATCATCACTGTAACATAACAGCGGAGCTTCGTGGCACGTGTCTTCACTAGTCTTCAGAATGTAATTTTAAGGCTTTATTTGAAATGGCAGTCTACTAAATGTCAAATTCTAATGCAGAGGTTTGCAACTTTTTTGTTGTTATTTTTGGTTTTGGTTTTGTTTTGTTTTGTTTGTTTGTTTGTTTTTTTCCCTCTCTCTGAATGCAGAGTTCAGAGCCAGACATGTTAATGGCTATACATTTTAAAAATGTAGGTTCTCTTGGGCAGGACAGAAAAAAAAATGATTGTTTCCTTCCACCACCTTTCAGATTTCCTGATTCCTAGAAGAGATGCATTTGAAGGTTTCAACTGCAGGGCAGTTAAAACAGGTTCACTTTATTAGCCTGGAGTATCTCAAGCGTTGTTCTAACCTGCTTACCCAGGCACCTGTTGATGTAAACCTTATGATGTAATGGTTCCATGGTCGTACCAGAGGCACATAACCATCTCATGGGTTTTGGGGCTGTGTTTTGTTTTGTTTTGATATTCACTGGTGAAAAGCTTTGTGCCTCAGAACGGTTCTGAAGTTTTGATGTGTGTACCTCCAAGTTTGTCCTTACTAGTAAGGAGTGTTTCTAGGTGTAATGTTTTGATTTAAAGTTCAGTTCTGTAGTCTGCTGCAGCAGGAATCGGGAATGCTAGGGGGAGATGTGCTCTGCCCTTAAGAAGAAAGCACATTGCTTTCTGGTGGCTTCTTTGCTTCTTTTCTGGCTAGTCCTAAGGAAGGGTTTAGGTGGCCTCCAGAGGAGGAAGCATTTGGCTACACTCTGAAGTTTTTGGAGAAGGAAGGCTGGAGAATCTTACCACATTTTTGTGTCTCAAGTTCTGTTACATTTAGCTATGCATTTCTCCGCAGACCTTGCTTCTTTTTTTTTTTCAGCAGAAGGGGTGCATTATCCCTTTGTGGACCATGTTTTATTTGTAAATCTGAAGATAATTTTCCTATATACCTTGGAGTAGTAAGGCCAGAGCTACTGCTGCAAGGGAAATGGGGGTGGGAGGGAGGAAGATTTTCACATGCCCACGTTTGGGGTTTGTGCATGTTAAGAACGTGATGCATTTCAAAGAGTCTGCCAGTGTCTTAAGCACTATATGTAGCTATATGAAACAACTAAGAGAAAAATAGATGAGCTAAAATCTGTCTTGCTGCACAGCTATGAAGCTTATGTGGATTTTATTTATTAAAAAGAAAAAGATAAAAGCTTGCATTGTCAGTAATGCTGCATAAGCACTAGGGGTAGTGATACATCATTTTGCCATCAGGCAGTGTCAAAACACAAGACCACTAGAAAAATAGATGTGCAAAGATGTAGGCAGACACAGTGTTCACCTGCAAAGCTTAAAACCTTTTCTTTCTTCTTTTTCTTTTTCCCTTCCCTTTTTTTTTTTCCCTTTATTTAAATCTCCAAGCCATCTTTGACTTGCTAAATTACTTTGGACTCTTTTGGAAGGTGATAAAATGTCGACTCTTGATCAGTCTGTTCTGACCAGATGCAACTGACTGGTTCAGAAGCCTGCAAACTTTGGGAGGGGATCTGGAGAAGTCACAGTTCTGTAGAGAAGTAGTGGAAGCAGGGCCCCAGACTCCTTGGCTGGCAGGGATCACATTGAAGTGTGTGTAGCCAGATGATGGAATTTGAGGTTTGGGGTTTTTGGTTTAAATTCCTGTGGAGACAATTCCCTTCCAGCATTGTTTCCAAAAGAGGAATTTTTCAGGTCAGAACTAATTCCTTTTTGCTGTTCTGGTAGGCAGTATGGACAGTGTCCCCCCTCCCCCCAGCTGCTCATCCTCTTCTGTTTTTCACACTGTTGAACACACAGTGCCAAGGGGCAATTTAAAAGTGGTGCTAAGTGGTTCCAAAGACTTTTTCCTAGAACTTGGGAGTTTAAGTTGTTGGGACTTGCTCCTCATAAGTAGTGTGCGTATGGTGTACTATCCTCCAGTCCATCTGTCAACTCTTTTCCTGATTTTTGCTGTTGGGGTTTTTTATTTGTTTGTTTGTTTTTAAGGAGTGGAGCAGGAGCACTTCCCCCTTCAGAAGTGGTTTTCTTAGCATCATTCATTCAGCAGAGCAACGTAAAAGTCTCATTATCCTGGCTTCTGATGGGCACAAACAGTCAACAGCATCGGTAGCCTTTATAAGGGGGCTGCAGTTGTGGACTTGGATAAATTCATTAATCTTGAACAGGAGTCACTTGGCTGATTTCTGTCAGTGCTGATTTCTACAAAGTCTTTGTAGCATGGAATAATTGATGAAGAATAATTCTCAGTTGTGTAAGTAACCTCTTTCCCCCGCCTTAGTATTTTAGCTGAAAAATTATGTGAAGCTATGCATCTTGGACCTGGGAGCTGTGACTTACCCTTACACACCTAAGCTTTTGCTTTCCATTTCATTGAGCATTTTAGCTTGGCTGTTCCATCAAAAGTTAAAGGTGGTATTTGTCATTTACATGCTTTGGCTTACTATTTTCTCTAGACTGCTTCTCTGGTTCCTGAAGCTAGTCTCTTTCTTATTCTAGTTTGTTAGCTTTATCTAGCAAATGAGAACAAACAGCTCAAGGTGGGCTTCTCTTTGGAGAACGTTTTAGGGAGCTTTCACTAAGATTGAAATTGCCAAGCACCTCCACTTGATTGCATGACTGATGGGTTATGAGCCCATTAGACTTGCAAATAGTCAAGTGAGAGCTGGTTTCCTCAAGGTATGTGCTCAGAGTTAGTAAGTGCTCTTGAGGTTGCATGCTCAAGACCTGACCTATTTGCTTTTGACTTTTAGTCAAGAATAACAAATTAGCTTCTCTGAGAATCCTCCTCCTTGTTGCTAGTTCAGCCACAAAATAAGCTTTTGCCTCTTCTGCCATTATTGGGATTTATGCCTTCCTACCCAAGAGCTGAGTTTGGCCACCTATAATTATATTTTTTTTTTCCCCATTTTGAGTAGTTTTAGGTTGGTGGGTGTTTTTTTTTTTTTCCTGGCTTTCAGAAATGCAGCAAACTAGATCTGCACTACTAGCATGTTCAGTTCCTGCTTTGAAGATGAAATTCAGTTCACAGTGAAAAGAATCTCTCCTAACGTTCATCTTGGAACGCTGCCTTCAGGTGAACAGACCAATTTAGCGAGCTCCACTTAGATCCTTGGTAGACAGTTTTTTTGGTTGGTTGTTTGGTGGTGTGTGTGTTTTGTTTTTTTTTCCTTCCTGCTGTATATTTTGGCCTTATGTTGAGGAGTTTGATTTATGATTAAATTATTTGCGTACGCAGGACTTTAATCTGCACGTCTTTTGACTTTTTGGATGGATTAGGGTTTGTAAATATGACTGATTTTTAAGATATTATTTATGCACATACTTAAAGGACTGGTCTATCCAGGAAAGAGAAGAGAAAAAAAAAAAAAAAAAAAGGAGAAAAAAAAGAAAAAAACACAACAAAAAGGAAAAAAAAAAAAAAAAAAGTCAATTGCTGAATAATAAATGTTACTTTCCAGAAATAAACTTGCAAGATCCTTCAATTGTATATTCCCTCAGGGTTATTTTTAAAGGTTGGGGTTTGGTTTATTATTGTGGTTTTTTTTTCCCCCCTCCTTCTTCCCTTCAGATTCAGTTAGCAGTAGCTAGTTTCGTGTACTATAGAGGTAAATCTACTGTAAAACCACAAGGAAAATGCTGCAAGCAACGCTTAAGTAGAAGCGGCTAAAGCACCTGCAGAATTGCCTGTCCATCTGCATCACAGGTATAAGTTAGAAACTCTTCCTGTTGCACTTTGAAACTTGTTGGATTTTTAGTTTTATTTATTGTTGGTCTCTTCGTGAAGGTTTTGCTGAACAGCTGTCCCAAATTGGGTGAACGATCCTCTGCTGTGTATGTCTATACAGTATAGCAGTCCGTAGATGTGGAGTCCTTTTTATGCTGCAGGTATCTAACGCTCGAGTTGGTCATCACAAAACGAGGGAGCTGAAGTTCAGTAGGGATTTCTCCCATGGAATTCTGAACTGCAAGCTTTGTGTGTCCAAGGAGCGGCTGTGGGGTTTTGACACTTTTTAGAGCCTCGAACATGTTGATTTTTATACAGTCAAGCTTCAGATTTTTAAAGCTCTTTTCAACAAACTGCAGCTTGTTTGATAATGATGCGAAGCAGAAACCGCTCAGTTTGTCACGGATTCCCTCCAGCCTAACCCAGATTAAAAGGTGCATCATTACAGCGCTCTCTAGAAGCTCAGCTGCTTCTTCCTTCTTTTTTAGATCTGAAATGATCCTACATCTTTGTATTTAAAATATGTACTGCTGCTCTAGAATGGTACCCTGTTGTCAAGAGGCATACATAAATGACTGTACAATGGATTGTAAATAGACTTGTAAATCATTTTTGTGACTGAAGCTCTTTGAGAATAAAATGAAAATGAACAGATATTTTAATTCTCGTTAGTTTCATGAAATCATTTTTAATCACTTTCTAAACAATTAGGTCCAGAGCTTGTTGAAGAATACAGACTTGCTCCTACTGTTGTGCTGTGTATCTTGTTCAGTGCCTCTGTTTTCGAAGGGGGAATGGAGATGTGTGCGTGCTGTGCATTAACGCTGCTGACGGCGCTTCTACCTGCCACCTTGGGAGAGCCGTTTGAAACCCAGACCTTGTACAGGTGATGACAACTTGTATCCACCTTCTGTCATCTAGATGTCCATTCTCTTCTTAGAGACATGGGAAGCATTGTCTTAAAGACTCCCAGGCTGATGCACTTGGTCGCTGTTGTCGCAGTCGTCTTCAGAAAAACCACATGGAAATGAAGGCATCGTTGCCCTCCTGCACCTCACCTTCTGTTTCAGCATGGATAGGCAGAGCCCTTTATGTTAAACTTGACAACAAGGTACTTGAAAGACCTGGTTGCTTAATTACAAAAATTTAATCTGTCAGTTCCAAGCAAATATTTTGATAATGTGAAGCTGTTCTCTCTTCAGCAGCATTCAGGCTTTAGGTTTTGTTGGCCTGTGGCTTCCGAAGACTCGGAGGAAGGGCAGAAGGCAAATGGGTCACCTGTGGATCACTTAGCCAAAGCGTTACATGAAACCCCTCTTCCTTACTTGCTCTGATTGCTTGGTCTCCAAACCTCCAAGGAAATGGAAGTCAGAGTAGCCTTGTGCAGGTACATACCAATTGCTTGGTGGTTTAAAGTAGCGGTGTTCACCTCTTCAAAGCATAATGCCCCTTGTATAGCAGACTGTGACAGAACTGTCTTAACATTTCACTTTTCTAACCCCAGTACATGTTGAAATGTAGATTTCTCACTTTACCCAGATTTGCATAGGGTTGCTTGGAGCACATACTCCCAGTACCACTGCTGAAGAAGCTGCAAGAGGCTTCTGTGCTGTTGCATGTGCGACTTCACACTTTCTACTGTTTTTCGGGTGGTCTCACATTCTGCTTTCGGAGTTGCACACAGCCTGGGGAAGCTGGTTGCTCACACAAGTAAATGTGTGCAAGCACACATTTGAGCATGTGAGCAAAATCTGCCCTGAAACTTAAAATACTCATGGGCCTTTTGCAGTAATTCTGCAGATCTGTGTGCCGGTGTTATCTAGAGGATGCATTTTGCTCTTTGACTTCCCATGTAAAGTGCAGAATCATGGTGAGGCTTCATTGCCTGCCAGCCTCCTGGTCAGTCACTCTAAGAAGCAAATAAGGTACAGTTCAGAATTCCTTTTTCATGCTCAGGAGTTTAGAAAGTTGCAAGAAAGTAAAGAAGATACGCATCATACTAAATGCTTCAGCACCTTAATGTCTGTCTTGGAGCGAGGAGCTCAGAACTGAACACACTTTGAGGGGTGGCCTCACCAGTGCTGAGCCATAGGTTTGTGGCCTGAATCTTGTGCAAAGAACTGTTGCCATTTCAATGTTTACTTGTGAAAATGTACATCATCTAGCATTTCTTTAGCTTCTTGAATCCTCTCTTACCTTTACCTATGAGACTGGGACAATGAACACCCCCAGTCTACAGACTACTACAGTCCCTCTGAGGGACCTGCAGTTGCAGTCTCTAGCTTAACCATTTGAGGTTTGGTTTGTTTGTTTCTCTACAGCCTTATTTCTCCCATCTCACTGAGTCCTGTAGGTTTAGACTGGGCATCAGGAAATTTTTTTTCACAGAAGGAGTGGTCAGACACTGGAACAGGCTGTCCAGAGAGGTGGTTGAGTCACCAACCCTGGATGTGTTTAAAGGTCATTTAGATGTGGTGCTTGGTAATATGGTTTAGGGGTGACCTTTGTAGAGTAGGGTTAATGGTTAGACTTGATGATCCCAAGGGTCTTTTCCAACCTGAATGATTCTGTGATTCTGACATGGTTCAGTTGGTGCAGGTTGAGATGCCAGTCAGGGTTTGAAACAATTTTCTTGGTGTATTTCTGCCCAGTGTGGAGAGTTGTGCTCCTGTACCACCCAGAGATGCCTCACCAGCTGCTTGTGCTGGGGGCTGTAAGCTGAATAGGGATGTGCTCATCTGCAGCATGCTGAGGTGGGGTTAGGTATGGCCAGGGTCAGGCTGGCTTAGGAGCTTGTTGAGGCGAAGTCATTTGGTTTGTGAGAGATGTTCTTCAGGTGGGAGAGGAGCATGAGTCTCCATGGAAGATTCTTGTGTGACATGGAAATGTCTTTTGGAAGGATGAACTCTCTTGGTCTTTTTTTGGTGGCTTACAGTCTCACTGAGTTGTAAGGAGCCTGCCAAGAGCTTGCTTTCCACTGTCTTGCTGGTGGTTGTGGCCACTAGATGCCATGTCCTTCCCTTCCTAAGGGAGGGATGGAGATTTTACTGAGTTTTCAGTGCTCTGAACCTAACCAAGAATATTTTTAAGTAATGCTTTTGAATTTTTTCTTTTTGGTGCAGCAGCAGTTTTGGATCCATGGTGGTAATGTTCTTGTTAGCAGTACCAGTTCCTACCCAATTCCTAGCCTACCTAATTCCTTTTTAAGTGATGAGATTTGTACCTATGTCTTTTGAAGGGTTGGTATGGGAGAGCTTCATTCTTGCCCCTCAGAAAAGGTATGTTTGGAAGGGGTTCTTCTGTCCTCCCCCAGTGTTCTTAGTGCTGAAGACTGACATGGTGTTGGCACTTCCAGTTGTGTGTACAACTTGTCCAGCTATTCTAGCAGTCCCAGCTGCTGCTTCTACTCATCAGCCAGGTGCTTCACTTCCAGGTTTCTGGTACACTTGGACTTGTTGATTTCACTAAGGAAGTGTTTCTAAACTCTGGCTTTCTGTTTGACTTGCTCTTTTAAATATTACCATTATAGCTACAATGGTGCTTTGCTGCTCCTTTCTTTTTGTTTGTTTTGCTTGGAAATCTGTATTGTTTAGAATCATAGAATTGTTAGGGCTGGAAGGGACCTCAAGGATCATCCAGTTCCAACCCCTCTGCCATGGGCAGGGAGACTTCACACTAGGTCAGATTGCTCACAGCCACATCCAGCCTGGCCTTAAAAACCTCCAGGGATGAGGCTTCCACCACCTCCCTGGGCAACCTGTGCCAGCGTCTTATCACCCTCCTGGGGAAGAACTTCTTCCTAACGTCCAATCTGAATCTACCCACTTCTAATTTTGTTCCATTTCCCCCCCAGTCCTATCATTACCTGACACCCTAAAATGTCCTACCCCTGCTTTCTTGTAGCCCCCTTTAGATACTGGAAGGCCACAATAAGGTCTCCTGGGAGCCTTCTCTTCTCCAGACTGAACAGCCCCAACAACTCCAACAGCCCCAACCCCAACAGCTCTTAGTCTGTCCTCATAGGAGAGGTGCTCCAGCCCTCTGCTCACTCCAATTCTCTGGTTTCATTCAGATCTGTCTTTACTGCTACAGCTTTCTAGCTAACTTCATGTTGCTTCTTCCCTCTCATTTCACCATCCTTTAAGTACTGCTGGTAACTTAGTGTTGTGTTAAGCTGCTGCAGTGAGCCTGGCTGGCTATGGGAGGCTGACGACGACTGCCCTGTGCTACGTGAGCTCCTAACTGCTCCTCCAGGCTACGTCAAAAATAGCCTCTGCCTTCTTGTGTATTCTTGGGCTCTTCCAAGAAATGTGCACTTGCAAACACCAAGAGATGACTTGTCAGAACTGCCCTGCTGTGTTTTGCTCTTGGCCCCTTAAAATACAGGACACCCTTTTTTACCTCCCTTATCTATTTGTGCAGGCTGAACTTTATTTTTAAACCTCAAGTAACCTACAATAAAAGCAAAAATCCTGTGGGTGCAGGGCCCTTGGATAATTTTTTGAGGGCTTTCTATGTGCAACTTCAGTAGGATGCTTTTCTGTTCAAATAAATGCAGGCCTCGTGACTAAGAGTTTCAGCACTCTTTTATATGCATTCATTGTACTTGGCTAGTTCAAATATAAACAAGGAATGGTTGGTTTATAAAAGAGCTTTATTTGTACTTCTCAGTGTGAGCTGGGTATTTGCAGTCAACAGTAATAGAGATTTGGAAGTTTGCTTTCAAGCCAAGGGAGATTTCCTGCACACTTTTGCAGGTTTTATGATACCTTCACACGACTTTATCAGCTGCTAAATTATTAACTGCCTGTGATCAGACCCTGACTCTCTCTTATCTCTTGTAACAGCTAATGTTTCTGACAAAACAAGGATGTTGCTGCTTTATTTGTCAGTGATGATCAAGCTTTTCTTCCAGTTGGATGCATCTCTCTGTCCTGCAAAGTGTGACTGTCCTTCAAACAATGCAATTCACTGCTCTGGCCCCCAGATAAAAGCCCTGGAATCGCTGCGGCTGCCTTGCAACGTGACAGAGGTTCGCATCACAGGCACTAACGTAACACGCTTGCAGGATGCTTTCTCTGGGATGGGGGAACTGCAGCATCTCATCTTGCCTTCCAACAACATCTCTCTGATTTCACCACTGGCTTTTAAAGGCTTGAGAAGCCTGAAAGCCCTCAAACTGCTAGATAATAAGCTAGTTGAACTTCCCCCGGGAGTGTTCGATGACACGGTGCAGCTTCAGCAACTGATCATTGAAAATAACAAGTTGCAATCCATTGCAGAAAATCTGTTTGACAAGCTGGCTGGTTTGGAGGAGCTTTTCTTGAACAAAAACCAACTAACAGCACTTCCTAGTGGCGTGCTGAAGAAGCTTGCCAAACTCAAATTGCTCAACTTGTCAAGAAACTCTTTGGCAGCACTACCTAGAGATACATTCAGTGCCTTAACCAGGCTTGAGAAGCTGATGCTGTATTTTAACAGGCTGCCTTCAATAGAGCCTGGTATGTTTGATAACCTGAAGGAGCTGCAGCAGCTCTTCCTGCATTGCAATAACATCCAGTCCATTGCTCTTGATGCCTTTCATTGTCTGCATAAACTGAGAATCCTAACACTCTCCAGAAACAAGCTTGAGGTGTTGCCTCCTGGGCTCTTTCTGCACTTGCACGAGCTGTCTAAACTGACCTTGTACAAGAACCCATTGAAGTCTCTTCCAGGAGTGTTGTTTGGAGAAATGAAGCACCTGGGTAGCTTGTGGCTGTACCACACAAAGCTCTCAACAGTACCAGATTTTGTGTTCAGTAACTTGACCAACTTGGAGCTGCTGGTGCTGAGCTTTAATCCAGGGCTTAGCGTTCTTCCTAAGCACGCCTTCAGCGGCCTGGGGGCGCTGCGAGGCCTTTCCCTGCACACCAACAATATTTCCAGTTTGCCAGAGGGCATCTTCCTGAGCCTGCAGAAACTGCAGAACGTTTCCCTTTTTGGTAAGAGCCTTGGGGTAGTTCCTAGGAATCTCTTTCAGAATCTCAAGCACCTGCAGAAAGTTTACCTGAATGGCAGTAAACTGCAGTCTCTTCCCGGAGACTTCTTCGCTGGTTTGCCTGAGCTGCAAGAAGTCTTCCTGGATGGCAACCCTTGGAAATGCGATTGCCGAATTCTTGGCTTCCGAGACTGGATCCAGCAAAGCCTGGAGATAGTTAAAAGTGTGCCATCTCTAACGTGCCACAGCCCCCTGGCACTGCAGAATGTCTCCCTCCTGGCTCTAACAGCTGATCACCTGAAGTGCCAACCAACCACAGCCATGACATACCAGACCTTCAGCTCAACTTACTCTCAGACTTCGACTTCTCTTGGGATGGAGCATTTATTGTCTTGGAAGGCTGCCGTGACAACCATGTCAGAGGTGGAGAGCAGCACACCCACATTGGTTCCTCTTGTGACTCCAGGTTTTACCTACTCACATGTTGAAGCTGTTGGACAGCCTGGATTTCATTCCTCAGGTGTCCCAACTCGAGCTTCTCCCAGTGTCATAGTACAAACTGACAGAGTCAGTGGCACAGATTTAACAACTCCTCCCTGGTGGGGTGAGCTGCCAGCCCAGAGGGCAGCTAAACCTGATTTTAATACCAGAGTTGCTTATTGTCAGTTGTTCTTCTGCCTTCACAGTCTGATTGTAGCACTCCAGGCTGTAACCATTGTGCTGAGTCTGTATGTGATGGGTAAAACCAGGCAACTCTTGTACTCCAGAAATACTCCTGCTCAGGCTGTAGTCCTAATTACATTTTTAAGAAGATGAAGATTAGCAACCAAAGGGAGGATTACAATTATTGTTTTCAGAGTCACAAAACATTAGGGGTTGGAAGGGACCTTGAAAGATTGAGTCCAACACTCCACTCAGAGCAGGATCACCTAGGACAGGTCACACAGGAACACATCCAGGCAGATTTTGAATGTCTGCAGAGAGGGAGACTCCACAACCTCTCTGGGCAGCCTGCTCCAGGGTTTTGTCACCCTTGCAGTGAAAAAGTTTTCCCTTATGTTCCCATGGAACCTCCTCTGCTCCACCTTGCACCCACTGGCCCTTGTTCTACCATTGGACATCACTGAGCACAGCCTGGCTCCATCCTCCTGACACTGTCCTGCACATCTTTATCAACATGAATGAGGGCACCCTCAGGCTCCTTTTCTCCAAGCTAAAGAGCCCTCAGCTCCCTCAGCCTGTCCTCAGCAGGGATATGTTCCACTGCCTGCAGCACCTTTGTGGCTTTGTGCTGGACTTTCAAGCAGCTCCCTGAGGTTCTGCTTGAACTGAGGGACCCAGAACTGGACACAGTATTCTAGATATGGTCTCACCAGGGCTGAGTAGAGGGGGACAAAAACCTCTTGAGCATTCCCCTTTGAGTACACCCCAGGATGCCCTTGGCCTTCTTGGCCACAGTGGCACATTGCTGGCTCATGGACATCCTTCTATCCACCAGGACCCCAGGTCTGTCTCCTCTATGCTGGTCTCCAACAGGCCAGTCCCCAACCTATACTGGCACATGGGGTTCTTTCCTAGATGCAAGACTCTACACTTGCCCTTGGGTGCATTTCAAGCATTTGGGCAGTTGACCCTTGATTCAGACACAGATTACAAGTCTTTGTAGCAGGAACCACAAAGGCTCTGTCTTCACAGCATAACAAAAATCAGCTTTTATGTACCTTGCAGTGTTTGCCAACAGTGATTGTAATCACAATGTATGGCTACAGCACTTGGTGCATGATCCCAGAGGCAGAGCTGGAAGAAAAATCTGTGGTCACAGAACAGATTTGATTGGACTAGATGATCTTGAAGGTCTCTTCCAACTTTTGACCCAGCACAACGGGGTCAACACTAAACCGTGTCCCTGAGTGCCAGGTCCACATGCCCTTTAAACATCTCCAGGGATGGTGACTCCACCACTGCTCTGGGCAGACCATTCCAATGTTTGAGAACCCTTCTAGTGAAGAAATATGTCCTAATATCCTGCCTAAACCTCCCCTGGTCACTTCCATGCATGTGCTACTTATTCCTTGCTGTGGTCTGCAGCCACCACTGCCTGCTCTTGTGCAGCATCAACATAAGGGGGTCTACACAGGAGCATGGCTTTAAACCTGCTTTAAAAGTTGACCATTGTACTCCAAACGCTGCTGTTGTGCCTGCAATGTTTTGTCTCCTTAGTGGAAAAACCTATTTTGGGAAGCAGATGCTGGAAAAGACCTTTTACAACTGGTGGGGGTGTGAAAAATGCTTTGGTGCAAGTTTTTGCTTTCTGTTGCTATCCCCTTTCCATGGCAGGGAGAAGGGGTGCAGCATTTGAAGTTAGCAGTGCTTTCCTCTAGCTTAACCAGAGGAAGTTAAGCAAGATGCAGGGCTAGGAAATGTCATCTTGCTCGGGTTTGTTGTTTTGAAATGTTGTAATGTTGCTATAACTCTGCATTGTAAGTAAACATCTTTATCCTTAAACTTTGAGCAGCAGTCTGCAAAGCAACATTTACTGGCTGCATGAGCCAGTGAACCTTGGAACCAGAGGACCAGGGAGATGCCCAGGACTGAGGCTTGACTCCACAGGAGCATAGCTGATTTGAGAGCTGGTCTTGACAGATGGAAACCAGAGGACCAGGTTGATGCCCAGCACTGAGGCTTGACTCCACAGGAGCGTAGCTGATTTGAGAGCTGGTCTTAACAGAGCTTGGAGTTAAAAAGGGTGGCCTCTCCTGAGGTGGACTAGCAAACATAAGCCTGCAGCAGAGTGAACTGAAGGCCCTCAAGAGTCACCACCTCCTTTGAAAGTGGCTGGGGAACATCTGCATCTCCAAAGGCAGCGTGCAGTAGCCTCTTCAGTCTCGGGTCTGTTTTGCCTTTTCTCCTGACACAGCACTGCTCCTAAGCTGCAGCTCCTTCAAGTGTTGCTGTGCAGAGTCAGCTGTGAGACAGCAGTGTGGGGTTTGGTCCTCATAATGAAGTGTTTATTAATATTTTGAGTTGTATGAGTATTTCAGTTTGAAAGTAGTTTGTCAGCTGCCAGACTGTGTGTGCTTCAGTAGCTCTTGGATTTAACCATTAGCTTTTATCTTAATAATGTGACTTCGCTTGTTCTTAAAAGCTCTGATGTGTTCAAAAGCCTCTGGGTGTGGTTTTCTGGCTCCTTGGGCAGGAGTCACTATGCTCTAGGAGTCTTTTTGCAGCCTTACTGACTTCCATAATTACTGGGGTCTTTCCTGGATCTTTAAATGGCACGTTGCAGGCTGGCCATGAAGAGAGCTTTCATTTGTGACTTGTGTGCAACTCCAGATGATCAGAATAAGCTATGAACTGCTCTGCTGCTGGACTTGAATTTCTCTTGTAGGCTGTGAAAAGAAAAGATGTGCTTCTGTGGTGTCATGTAACCATTGTCTTGCTGTTGAGGCTTAACATAATTGAGCAAGCCTGGCTAAGTAGTAGTTAGAGCTGTCTCTAAAGAAGGAGGAAAAATTAGTTGCTACAGCTGGTGCAAAGTGAACTGGGACTGGATTCAGTAACACAAGCTCCAAAATCTTTATTGAAATATCATTATTGCAATATCATTCAGTGAGACTGGGGCAGACTGGGAGCTGGGCAAAGAGGAAGCTAATGAGGTTCAACAAGGATCAGTGCAGATTCCTGCACCTGGGAAGGAAGAATAAACAGCAGTACAAGTTGTGAGGTGATCTGCTGGAGAGCAGCACTGTGGAGAAGGACCTGGGAGTACTGGTGGGCAGCAAGTTCTGCATGGGTCAGCAATGTGCCCTGGTGGCCAAGAAGGCCAATGGGGTCCTGGGATGCATTAAGAGGAGTGTGTCCAGCAGATCCAGGGAGGTTCTCCTCCCCCTCTACTCTGCCCTGGTGAGACCTCATCTGGAATATTGCATCCAGTTCTGGGCTCTGAAGTTCAAGAGGGACAGGGATCTATTGGAGAGAGTCCAACAGAGAGCTACAAGGATGATTAAGGGACTGGAGTATTGCCTTGTGAGGAGAGGCTGAGACATGGGGCTGTTTAGTCTGGAGAGGAGAAGATTGAGAGGGGATCTGATCAATGTCTATCAATATCTGAGGGCTGGGGGTCAGGAAGGAAGGGACAGGGACAGCCTCTGCTCACTTGTGCCTGTGATAGGACAAGGGGCAATGGATGGAAACTACAGCACAGGAACTTCTACCTGAAGGAAGAACTTCTTTACTGTAGGGGTCACAGCACTGGAACAGGGTCCCCAGAGAGGTGGTGGAGTCTCCTTCTCCGGAGAATTTCAAGTCTGGATGTGTTCCTGTGTGACCTGTGCTAGATTCTCTGGTCCTACTCTGGCAGGGGGGTTGGACGTGATGATCTTCAGTGGTCCCTTTCAGCTCCTAACATCCTCTGATCCTATGTGATCCTGTGACATCTTAAGAGAAGCACAAAACCACCCTGAAGCTATCATGGTGGTGGTTCTGGGTGGTTGCAAGCTAGTGCTTAAAAGGAGGGTTGGTACAAATTTAGGTTCTTGGTTAGACAAACTGTAATGAGTGCTTCGTGCTGTGCTAGCTCCAGCGCTGCTGTAGTGCTGCCACGCAGGCATTGCTGACAGCAAGCAGGAGATAAGTATCACAGAACCACAGAATGCCAGGGGCTGGAAGGGACCTTGAGAGATCATCTAGTCCAACTCCCCTGCCAGAGCAGGATCGCCTATACCAGGCCACACGTGAACTCATCCAAGCAGGTCTTGAGTATCGCCAGAGAGGGAGATACTCAAATATCATCTGGACTAAGGAGGAAACTGTTCTGCAAACCTCGCTGGTGGTTGTGTACCTCACTGAGGCACTGATGAAAGACACTCCTGCCTACAGGCACTTGGGTGCACACTGGCTGATTTCTAAGGAAAAGCAGCAATTGAGTTGCCATGCAGGTGCAGGACACCCTGATGTCCAACCTCTGCAAGAGCAGTGGGTTAGCAGCAGCAGCTGACTTTCTGAGCCCTCCTCTGGCTGCCCCAGGCCTGCAGTGGGGCCAGCCAGGGTCCAGGCCGCTCCTTTGGCTCCTGCTGCACAGTCATGGAGCTCTAGCACTTTGGCACAGGGCTGTGTACAGCCAAGTGCTGGGAGGAGGAGGATTCATCTTCATATGCTGTCACCGGGCCTTCCCCATGCTCAGCCAGACGGGGAAGTGAGGTCAGCAGACAACAAAGGGCTTGGAGCAGTGAGGGAGGGCCTGGGGTGTTTTAGTAACTCTTCCTCTGATGTGTCCTGTTTTGAGCTGCCTCTGATTCATTGCTTGTTGCCCATCAGAGCTCAGCCCTTCCTGCACAGCTCCCTGGCAGGGGAAATCCAAGGATATGCTTATTTGTAGCCTATCTCTGTTTTGCCTGGACGTGGCTCAGTCTTCCAGGACGGTGTAATGGTGGCCGTGGCAGTGGGGAGGCAGCAGGGTAGGCTTCTTGGGCAAAGTGCAGCTGCACCTCAGACCCTCTCTCTGGGCAGCATTGCCTTGCTGCTGTCACAAGGTTCCTATGGCTTGCCCCTACCAGTGTGCTGGAAAGTTCTTCCCTGGTCCCTGCAGCCCTTGCCTCCATGACGTACAGTGGGCTTGGGAGGACAGTGTTCTGGAAAAGGTTAGAGGTATCTAGTCTTGATTCCTGCTGCTGGAGAAAGGGTGCAAAGCACATCTGCACTTAGTGGCTTAGGGTATCAGCTCCACACTCTTGGCTCCTGTGTGGGGCTGCAGAGTGATGGTTAACAGCCCTGCAAGTTAACCAGATGGCTGAGCCCAGGAGCTGCCCCCAGGGTCACACCCTAGCTGGGAGCACTTGGGGCACATCTCCAGTGCAGCCTAGGCAAGGGTCTTCTGTAACTCCTTCAGTTCCCTCAAACACTTCTTCCTGTGGTGTTTGCTCCTGCTCTCTGTGCTTTAGGGTGTCCAGGAGAAATGGGAGCTCTGCTGCCTCCATGTTGAGCCATAGGAGTACACAGTGTTTTCCAGCCTGATGTCACTGCATCAGCTGTTCCTCTTTGCTTGTCAGGACTTGAATTCACAGTCCCCAAGGAGTGAGGGGTGAGGAGGGAATGGATTGCTGCTCTAAGTGCTGGCAGCTCTCTGACTGTTTCTCAGATGCAGCAAGATCCTTCCAAGCCACCAGCACCCATGTCCTGGGTTTGTGTCCCTGGTGTCTCTGTCCTTTCAAGCTCACCTCTGCCACTGGCATTCTGTGGCTGCTGGAGGGCTCTTGTTGCTTCTTGCAGAGGAGAGTGAGTTCAGCTGGGTGCTTACTAAATGCAGCTCAGCCCTCCAGCATGCAGCAGCAAGATTGGAGCCTGCTTCTTGGATCTTCTCTCTCCCTGTGACAGAGAGATGAGTGATGGTAGGACGTGCTTCGAGAAGACACCCAGCTGTGATACATGGTTCAGGAGTGTGTGGCTGCGAGGCAGGAGCTCCAGAGCCTCTGCCTGGGGCTGTGGAGTATTGGCTGTGCTTCTTCCAGGCCTCTAAGCAGCACATCTAGCCTGGGGCTGCTGATTCAGCAGCTGCAATATTGGAGCAAGGCATTTCCTAGACATTACAAAACAACTGGAAGGAGATGCAGCCAAAGGCATTGCCCACAGGACAAGGCTGGGGCTGCAACTGTTTGCAAACTCTCACAGTGATCAGGACATCTGAAGCTCCTGCTCTATGGGCAAGCTGTGGCGATGTTAGGCCTCATCTTCCTAGCCAAAGTCTGGGTTTGCATCCCCTTCCCTCCTGGGACCTCAAGGCTGAATAAATCCTGGCGAAACCTCTTGCTTGGGCCATGGTGAGTGAGTCCCTGTTCACTGTGGGGTGAGGGAGCTGCTGCTGCAGTAGCACTTGGAGACATCCTGCCCCTGAACTCAGCCCCCTGGTGCAGTCACTACTGTGGGACCTCCGTGTCTGCCCATGACCTGCCAGGCTTCCAGCTGTGCCTTTGTGTCTCCTGGGCAGGGACCCAGCCATGCCTGGCAGCGGCTCTGCCGCCTGCTGTGCGCTCCTCTGGGCTTCCCCTGGGGCTGGGGAGACATGGGCACCCCTTTCTTCTTGGGGTGTTGGGGAAGGGCCACTTCCAGGTGCCAAGTATGGCTTCACAGAGAGGGAGAACAGGACACAGCTGGTCAAGCCCAACGCTTCCCCGGGCATGAGCAGGGGCAGCCCCTGCCATCCTCTCTTGCTGCAGCCAGCCCTTCCCCACCTCTCACAGCACCCATGGACCAGCTCCTTCCGCTGGGGTTCTCTCTGCAGGCAGACTTGGCTGCCAGCCTCGCATTCCTTCCGGCCCCGCGCTGCCCGGAGCCTGCGCCAGGCCCTGCCTGCTCCTGCTCCTGCTCCTGGCTCGGGCTGAGCCTGCAGGAGATGGTCCTGCCGGCCAGGAGAGCCCCACCCCTGCCTCAGTTCCCTCGAGCTTTAGGAAGTTGTGGTGGGGCTTGTGCTGGTGCTTGGATGGAGGTTAGCCTCATGGTGGTGCCTGCTGCCTGTCCTGGTGGCAGCAGAGCTGCTGCTTTTTCCCAGAGCTCCCAGCCTGCATGTCCAGTTTCCCAGGGAAGATAGGACATGTCCCCATCTCTTGGGGCAGAAGCAGATAAGGCATCCTTTTGCTGTGAGCAACAAGGCAGCCTTGGCCCTGCCTTCCTCAAGCAGGGAGCTGAAAACACCATGGAGCTGAAAACACCATGGAGGTGGGTGCTGGTCCTCTGGAGGATCTCTGAGCTCCACAAAGGGTTAGTGTGTGTGTGGTGAGGAAGGGGCTGCTGCTACCTATGAATGGGTGGTGGGGGCACTGGTACCTGCCAGATTAACACAACTTCCTTCCCTCCTCAGCTGTAGCTTGAGTCTGCGTCCTGGTGCACAGCTCTGGCCTGGAGGTGTCCCCCAACACTGGAGAAATGAGGGGACCCCCTCCCCTGGCCCCTAGCCCAGCCTTCCGCCCTCTTCTTCCGCCTCAGCAGAGCAGAGTTTGGACCTGTGCCCTGGACCAGCTGCTCTCTGCGAGCACCAGGGGCCACTGCTGGGGTTTCTGACAGCAGGGTGGATGCCTTGCAGCAGTGCAAAATAGCTGGGGGTCCCAACCCTGGGGGGAGCAGTGAGGCCTGGGGACATTCCATCCTTCCCGAGGGTGCCAGTTCACCTTGGAGCTGGAGATGTGCAGGGAGCAGGAGCCGAGGGGAGAGCCGGGAGAGGTGCAGGGCTGTGTGGTGGCTCAGCATGGATGAGCGTGCTCAGCTGTTTGGCAGATGAGCAATGCTCTTTGCTGGCCAAGCCCACAAACTGCTAATTTTAGCAATTACATGAATTTTTCCAAGCAGTCTCGAGTCCCTTGGTGATTCAGAGCTGCTCAGCTTTGCTGCACCCACCATCCTGGCCATGGGGGTGTGCTGGAGGTGTGCCAGCACAGGCAGACCCAGGACGGTCCCACTGTCTGGGAGCAAGGTAAACCTCCCCAAATATAGATGATGCTCCTATTCTGGGGCACCTGGAACCTCCCTGGTTGGTGGCCTTTTGGGGCTGAGCTCATCGGGGGGAAGCACCAGGGCTTGCACAAGAGGTCACAGGACAGACATGAGCCCTGATAGGGCTGGGAACCCAGACTGTGAAATGTGAGTGGCTTGGGAAGCACGGCCAAGGGTTGCCTGCTCTTGGCCCTGCTGGCCTCTGGGAGCCCCAGGCAGGGTTACATCAAAGGGTGAGGTGCAATACTAGCTGGGACCACTTGCACAGGACCTCCAACCCTACCGTGGGTTCAGCAGCAGGTGGAGAAATGCCTGCAGACAGTTGTGGGGGCTCTCGGGTGTCAGGGGTCACCTCCAGCCCGGGCCATGGCTGCTGGAGTGCCTGGGCTGCAGAGCAGCACCACATGCTGCAGCGGCTCCCTGCACAGCAGCCCCTGGCTGCCGCTTCCGGGAGGACTCCGAAATCTGCACTTGTGCAATCAAGGAGGCCTGGGGGCTCTGGGGGCAGGAGCCACCCCCAGCACAGTTGTGACCACAGGTTTTGCTGCCCTGGGGCTCCATTGTCCCTTCAGAGGCACAGAGATGTGGCAGTGACGCAACTAGAGCTGGGGAAGGTCTCCAGAGTGCTGCTGCACCCTGGGGCTTTCTGTGGTGTGAGGCTTACTCCGCTCCACCCAGCGCCGTGTGAGCTCCCAGCTCTGCGGGCAGCCTCCTCCTGCGAAATGCTTGTCTCGCCCGCATTCATATCCACATGGGAGCTGCCTTTCCCCTCCAGCTGTGCAGAACATATCTGTGCTTCTGTCCCAGGCCCTCACACCCTCTTATCCTCTCCCTTAATGCCTAGCCTGGGGCAAGCTCCTGCGTGCTCACCTCTGGGAGCAGCTCCCCCTCCGCTGTGGGTGTGGCGCACGAGCCTGCGCTGTTACTCAGCCTTACTTTATTTTTAGGGTGATGGTGAAAACAGATTCTTCCCTCCCAGCCAGAAGCCAGAGCCCAGGCAGAGGCAGATGGGGTTTTGGCAGGGCTGTTACCTGGGCTACTGTGAAACTTTGGGTGCTCTGGGTGGCCCTAGAGACTATCACCTGATCACCCCCATCCTGGGGAGCAGGGTGTTTGAGGGTATCCACCACTGCATCCCCATTCCCCCAGGGCAATGCTGCTTGGAAGGAGCCAAGTCTGGCATTCTTCTGTGGGACTGAGCCCGGGGTGATGGTTTTGAGGAGGTTCTAGGGTTTCATTTCTGTGTTGCCTTGCTGGAAAGCCGTGTGCTTCTGGGATGAGTCAGAGCCGGCAGGAACCCAGCAGCGCCGGTGCTGGTGACAGGCAGACAGCAAAGGCGATAAGGTGGTGATAAGGCTATGAGAGCCCTACTCGTGTGCCAGGGCAGCAGGGAGGGGGCAGCTCTCAACCCTGCTGCTTGATCTCCAGCTGCACCACTGTCAAGGAAGCAGAGAGGTTATTCTGGGAACCTTGGTGCTGGGAAAATCTGCTGTGTCAACAGAGCGGGAGCTGAAGTACTTTTGGATGTTGTTTTCACGGTGCCTCTTCTTTGTGCTCAAATGCCGAGGCTTTGCCCCGGGAGCAGGCAGGAGCAGGGACGGGAGTGGCACCCCCACCTTGGTGCCACTCTCTGGCCAAGAAGGGGGTCTGTGGCCACCTAAGCACTACCCATGGCAGCCAGCCCTGCTGTGCAATCTGACGTCTTGGCAGTGGTTGCCTCCAACTGAGGTCCCATTCCTTACCCTCTTCCCACGATCCTTCGTCTCTGAGACTGGCTGGAAACTTCCCTCTCCATGCCTGCAATGTGATGTTTATCCTGGTCTGATTCCCTCTCTGAAAAGAGTCCCTGTCCCCTGCACGCCCCCACCCGGCACGACAGGATGCGCTGCGGCATGGGGATGGACGCAGCCTCCCTCGCAGCTCTCCGGCAGCAGCCCTGTGCGCTTCCCATCTGGAGCAGCTTGTTCCTGCTGGCTGCGACCTGAGCAGGGACTGCTGTAGCCGGCAGAAACATGGGTGGGCTGAGATGGCATTAGCTGTGTGCAGGGAACCTCCAGATGCCCTGTGGTTAGCACAGGAAACATAATGGGGCCACAAATTCTGGTTCTCCTTAACTGCCTTCTCCCGAATGCCTCCCTGCTGGTGGCTGCTGGGCTGGGGCTGCCCGGGAGAGGTGGATGAGCTGGGTGTCAGGGACCAAGGACACCTCTTGGGCTGGAAGAGGAAAGGGAGAGGTGACAACAGACACCTTGAATAAGTGGAGGGGCAGGCTTGTACCCTGCTTCCCAAACATCTCTGGGTACTGGGTTGTATCACCTGTGTGCTGGAGCTGCTGAGGATGAAGAGTAGCACATGGGCAACCCTGCAGCTGCAGCAACCCCTGGCAGATGGCAGTGGGTGCTGTCTGTAAGAGATATCAGGGGCTGGGATTCCTCAGCTCCTGCTAGCCAGGGCTCTCTGAAGCATCCTAACCTCCAGCCAGCTCCAGCAATGCTGCTGACCCCTGCTTGGTGTCTGCTACTTGGTGTCTGCTCCTTGGCTGGGCTGGACTGGATGAGGTGCCAGTAGAGCAGAGTCCTAGAGTGGGTACTTGTGGGTTCCTGACCCATTTGTATCTCCAGTTGGGGTTAGTGGTGGGGGGTGGGTGGACAAGAGCTGTGGTCTTGGGCAGAGCTGGCATGCTGGGGGCACTGCCTGTGCTGCTGGCCCTGGGCTGGGGCTTGGTTGGCTATCTCAGCACTTGCAGGAACAGTAGCTGGGCAGGATCGTGGCCACAAGGGCCTGGCTTTGCCTTGCCTGCCCCCACGGGTTGGGGTACCTAGCTCTGTCCCACCATGGAGAGGGGGCGGTTCTGTGGTTGACCTGGGTGCTGGCTGACATGAGCAGGATGCTCAGGGGGCTGTTTGCTTGTCTTCAAACAAGAGCACTGGGGTTGAGGGGAGGGAACCCCAAAACTCCATCCTTGAAAGTGTTCTGCTTGCCGACAAAACAGGAGTTGGAAGCAGCTCTGCTCCAGCGCCTTCCCTAACCCCGGCGCTGCCCCTGTGCTGATTCATTGATTTGGAAGGGTTGTACTCTGGGAGGGGAAGCATGAACCACACTCAGCTCTCTTGCCAGCACAGAGCTGTGCTCACTCGGCACTGGCGGCTGCAGGACTCTCGGGTAAGTCTCCTCTCGATTGCTGACCCTCTGGGTGGCCCTGAGCCTGGGGGCTCCTGGTGCAGCTCTGGGGGGTGGCAGGGGGATCTGCATGGTCAGCATCTTTTGATTTGATGGAGATGTTTGTCTGGCAAGGGGTCTCCAGAAAAGTGAGACTGCTCAGGGATTGTGGGAGCAGAAGGAGTTGTATGGGCAACGTATCTTAAATAACAATCAACAGAGAAAATTAAGGGGTGCTGAGGTAGGGAGCAGTGGGAGGCTGAGGGGAGATATTCAGCCCCTAGGTCTGTAAGATTCTTTTTGTCCCTAGAAGGGAAAAAAAAAAAAAAAAAAAAAGGAGGCAAATTGCTTTCAGCTGCTTTTCCTGAAGGACACTCCAGCATGGATGCTCTGAGCTGCCTTAGCAGGGAGTGACATGAGCAGGGCTTTTGAAGTGCAGAGCATTTAAGGAAGTTTATAAACGGCTCACCATAAACAAAGCTGTTCTTGGATGTGGATTGTTTCCATATGGGAAACATAAATTGTGCTGGCTTGTGGAGAGTTCCTCCCTCCCACCCTCCCTGCTGGAGAGAAAGCATGTTCCCTGGAGAGAGCCTGGGGTGGAGGGCAGGGGCTGTGCTCCAGCATCCCGGGGTGCTGTGCCAGCCAGGGCACTGTGCTGGGACCCCTACGCTGCCAGACTTGCCCATCTGGCTGAGCCATGCTCGTGGCCAGAGAAGCCACAGGTTATCTCTCTCCCTTGTGCCACCGAGAGCTCTTGGCTGAGGGCTGCTCCATGCCAGCTTCGCACAAGGCTGCTGTTTTAATCTAGTAAGGGAGGAAGCTCCTGTGCCAGAGGAGGGGGCAGGGAGTGTCCACGGTGGCTATGCTTATGGGGTGATAGAAGACCTTACTGTAAAGCTGTCACTATCCTCAGGCTCCAGGGCTCCCCTGGGCACCACCCCTGGGATCAGCTTGCATAGAGGTGCCCACACCAGAAACTTCACTGTCATGGTCAAAACTGGCTAGAGCTGAGACCTTCTGCTGGAATGGGGTGCAGACAGGGCCACCCCATACTGGCTTGGCCTGGGGAGCTGGCAGAGGGTTCCCTTGACCCAGATTCCTGCAGAACTAGAATTAAAGCATGTCCAGGCAGTGGGTGCTGATGCTGCTCTTGGCTCCACAGCAGGAGCCCAGATGTACTCACCACTGGGCAGAGCCAGGAGGGTGCTCTGGGTGCTGGGGTGACCACTTTTCATTCCTGCCCCACCAAGCAACCCTGGGACCCACCTGGCTGTGGGTGTGCCTCTAATGAAGGGTGTGGGCTGTTCAGTGGTGCCCAGAGGCCCGTGCTGCTGGTAGAAGCTTGCCACACTCACAGCAAAGCTGGAGATGGTGCTCCTGGCCACTGGAGTTGAGCAAGGGGGATGCCACTAATAGCTGCGGTGTGGCAGCCAAACGCCACATCCCCTGGCCGTGTCCTGTGCTGTGCTCTTGCCTGGGCTGTGCCCAGCCCTGCCTGCCCCCAGCTTTCCTCACTGGCTCTCCTCTAGGGGCAGGACGGCTACAGCCTTCGTGGCCTTTTCCAGGGAGAAAGCAGCAGCCATCCCTGGCAATGACCCTGGGAGCTGGGAAACCGAGGGCCTCAGTCCCACTCTTTCGTTTTTGCCGTAGGCCCGATGGAGCAGAGAGGCTGGCAGCGGTGGCTGTTGCTGCTGGTGGGCATCCAGCTGGCTGGTGGCCAGTGCCCAGAGCAGTGCCAGTGCATCCGCACCGCCCAGGTAGAGTGCTCCGGTGCCGGCATCACGACGGTGCCCAGCCCCATCCCTGCGAACGCCATGACCCTGCAGATCATCAACACGCGCATCACCGAGCTGGGCGACGCCTCCTTCGGCAACGCCTCCCTGCTGATCGGGCTGCGCATCGAGAAGAACGACCTGGCGCGCATCAGCCCCGGGGCCTTCCAACACCTGCCCGACCTGCGCTACCTCAGCCTGGCCAGCAACAAGCTGCAGGAGCTCCCCGTGCAGGTCTTCCAGCCGCTGGGCAAGCTGGAGTCTCTGCTGCTTTCCAGCAACCAGATCCTCCGGGTTGAGCCTTCCCACTTTGCCCACTTGAGCAACCTCAAGGAGCTGCAGCTGCACGGGAACAACCTGCGGGAGCTGAAGGAGGGGGTGTTCGACCAGCTCACCAGCCTGACCAAGCTCAACCTGGCCAGGAACAACTTGGAGCGGCTGCCGCCCCGGGCCTTCGAGCGGCTGGCGCGGCTGCAGGTGCTGCGGCTCTACGAGAACCGGCTGGGGCGGGTCCCGCCGGGCGCCTTCGACGGGCTGCCCGAGCTGCAGGAGCTGGGGCTGCACCAGAACCAGCTGCAGGCGCTCTCCCCGGACCTCTTCCTGCACAACGGAAACCTGCAGAAGCTCTACCTGTCCAACAACCTCCTCACGGCCCTGCCGAGCGGGGTGTTCGTGCCCCTGGGCGCCCTGGCCAAGATCACCCTGCACGCCAACCGCCTGCGGAGCATCTCCCCCGGCGCCTTCGGGCCCGCGCCTGCCCTGCGGGAGCTGTGGCTCTACGACAACGAGCTTCCCGCCCTCCCTGCCGCCGTCTTCAGCAACCTCACTCAGCTGCAGCTCCTGGTGCTCAGCAAGAACCGTCTGCGCTCGGTGGCGCCGGGGGCGTTCCAGGGCTTGGGGGAGCTGCTGGAGCTGTCCCTGCACTCCAACGCCCTGCGCCGCCTGGACGCCCAGGCACTGGAGGGGCTGCCCAAGCTGCAGAACATCTCCTTGCACCACAACCAGCTGCAGGCGCTGCCGCGGGCCTCTTTAAGGCCACTCCAGGGCTGCAGCATGTGCAGCTGCACTCCAATGCCCTGGAGTACCTGCCCGCTGGCATCTTCTCCCCCTTGGCTGCACTCCGAGAGGTGAAGCTGCACAACAACTCCTGGCGCTGTGATGAGGGCATTCTGCCCCTGCGAAGCTGGCTGGAGGACAACCCCCACAAGGTGGGTGAGACACCCCCTCTGTGCCCAGCCCCCTGCCTTGTGGGGCACCCCCATTGCCAGGGTGCCACAGGACCAGCTCCGCTCCGCCCAGCCCCCAGCGCCTCCTCCCACCCCAGCACCCCACTCCCTGCCCACTCCTCTGAGGCAGCAGCACCGCCAGAGAGTGCTTGGACGGAGCCCTCCCTGGGGCTGCCAGTCTCCCCCCAGGAGGAGGAGAAGAAGGAGGAAGAGGAGAGGGGGTGGTGGGGGCTGACACGCACACAGAGTTGGGTGGTGGTGGCGGTCATTGTGCTGGTGTGTGTGGCTGTGCTCACTGCTCTGGTGGCACTGGTAGTCTACGGCTGTAGGAAGAAGAGCAACGTTGTGCTCATGAGGATGAAGGCACCCAATGAAGCCTGAATACTCATCACACCCTGGGGAGAGTGGTGCTGGGCAGGACATCTGCTCCCTGTGAGGCTGAGGGGGACAACAGTGGTTCTGCGTTGGCTGTTCTTGCTGACTGGGATGGGCCAGCATCACCCTGTATGCTTTCTGTTCCCTTGTCCTGCTTTGCTTTGACCCTGCCCTGCTCTGCAGCAGTGCATCCCCCTGGGTGACCTCCCATGGCTGCCCTCTGCCCCCAGCCCCTCATGCCTCTGGCACAGCCTCTGGGCTCGTTCCTTGCACACAGGCTAGTAGCTGGGGTGCCAAGTGCCTGAGAGAGACCCCTCAAGAAAGGAGCCACAGCCTGGCTATGATGATGCTTGCCCCAAACAACAGAACTTCCCCATCCCTGCTCTTGCAACATGCCCTCCAGCACTGCCCTTGCACTGCCTGCTACCCACCCCCAGCCCATTTTCCCTCCTGCCCCACGCTGCCTGCAGCCTCTGTCCCTGCCTCAGCAGGCGGGTGCCAGCCCTCATGCAGGGCCAGGAGCTGCAGGTCCGTGTGCTGCTTTGCGCTGCTTTGTAGCTCTCATGTGTCTGGGTGGGGCCGAGCTGCTGGGGTGGCACACCCTGAGTGACTCCACATCCACCCTGCCCTCCCTGCCTGCAGGCAGGGCAGGCCAGAGCACAGCCAGCATCTTCCCCTGCTCCCAGCATCCTTCTGCTCCCTCTACCCTTCTGCGTCTTCTGCCAGGAGTGCTATGGGGCAGTGTGTTGGTGACTGGGTGCAGCCTCAGCCGCCTGAGCCCTTGCTGCACAAAGTGCTAACCCTCCTGCAGCCAGGCAGCACCCTGCTCCAAGCCAGCCCCTGCTGCAGAGGAATTAGAGCGGGGAGCAATGGTTGTGAAGTGTCTGCCAGGGGCTGGGAAAGACTCCTGTGCTTGTGCCCCGGGGCAGCTGGAGCATGCTGGGACTTCTTCTGATGCTTCCCTGCCTTGGTCTTCACTGCCTCAATACTCTCGTGCCTCCTCCACCAGCTAGTGAGCAGCTTGGCTCTGCTGGCAAAGCTTCTTCCCCTTCCCCCAGGTGTCCTCCTGTATCTGCCCAGCTCTGCTGCCTGCTCACAGCCCTTGGGCACCAGGGAGGTTGGCAGTGCACAGTGGAGGGGCAGCAAGTGCTGGCTGCGCTGCAACTTGCAGGTGGAGGAGGCCATGCCAGACCCCTGCAGCATCCACATCCAGCAGCCACCCTGCCTCTTCCAGCTGTGGCATGGCCACAGAGGGATCCAGCTCACCTCTGCACCCAGTGCAGCCATGCTAGGATGCCTGCAGACTGCTGCCACAGGACAGGAGTCACATTTGGTCTTCAGCCTGTAGTGCTGGTTGCTCACAGTGCCCCAGAAGCCAGCACTGTCACAGGCAGCCCTACACTCATGCACATGACAGGATGCTCCTCTGGACTGGGACCTGCATGGTGGTGGAAGGCACAGGACTGTGCCGTGGGGATCTTGGGTGCTTCTGTGTGACCTCTCCAGTAAAGTGCAGTTGTCCACCTCCAGTGTCAAGAGCTGTTTATTCACTCCTCACAGTGCACAGCTGGGAAATAGAGAGATTTGTGTGTGTGTGTTATGGAAAAGCCCATTGCAGGCTGGGGGTGGTGGGGGGTGGTGGTGGTGTTGGGGGGGGGGGGGGTTAGGGGGCTGGAGCCACAGAGCCTATTTGGCTCCAGCATAGGGTGAAAGGCCAAGGAGGACTCAGCCATCCAACAGCAGCAGGATGGCTGTTGGAGAGTGAGCTGAGTCCTCAGCAAGCTTTTGATGGAGATGCTGACTGCCTCTTGTGCAGCCCACTCCTTGGGGCAGGACCCCAGAGGTTTACCCAGTGCCACCCCAGGGTTGTACAAGCTTGCTCAGCTCCCTTCAGAGCTGCCTCTTGCTGGCTTGTGTCATCTGAGTTTCTCTTTTCATCCTCATCTGCTCCATCAGGCTGGCTGGCTGTGTGTAAGTATCTCTTGCTCCTGGGGTCTCTCCATGACCACTGCCACCCCTGCCTCTTCCAACAGGGGCCCTTGCAAGGCAGCCCTTGAAGTGGTGTATGCTGATCCCCTGGGCAGGTTGCAAGCTTCCAGGGAAGCCAGGTGGTCCATGGGTCCCTTTGGCCGTCCTGTCACTGCCTGGGTGCGCCTCAATACGGTAGTCCTAAGGTGATGCCTCCCCACGGCATCACTTTGCCTTGCTAGTCTGTGCGTGGTCCCCCCTCACACGAGAATTTACCAGCACCGTTTCCCAGTGAGATTAGGGGGTCTCCCGAGGAGCTGGCTGGAAGTAAGTGTGCAGACCTCGATCTGGGAGGGGTGCTACCCCCACGGCAGTGCCCTGCTGCCATCCCCAGATCAGCAGATGCCAGGGGCCGGGCCCGGGTTTCGCTGCCAGGATGCCTGCTGGCAGCTGCTTCTGGCCTCACCTCCAGTCCCCCGGGGCTGGATTGTTTTCTGCGGCGCTCCAAGGCCACCGATTGTTGTTGCCGATAAGCAGCGCGGGGCAGCTCCGCCTCAGCAGGAACAGCTCCGTCAGGCGGCTTCCCATCAGCTCCAGAACACGGCGTCCCAGCTCGGTCACCAGGTCCCTGCAGACCTTCCGCGGGCTCGGTTGTGGTCTCCACAATGTCACACTGGGTAAGTGGTGACCACACCGCTGGGATAGCTTGAGGGAAGGGGGCTAGGATGGGTGGGAGCTGTCGTTGGCTCTGATGAAAACAAATGAGATGGCAGAAAGGAAAAGTGAAGCCCAACACTGCACTGGAGTGCTGGCACAAGTCCAGGATACCCTCCCTTGCTTGGGGTGTCCGTATTGCTGTGGGGCGGGCAGCTGAGCCACCATCATATGGCAGCACTGCTGTGGATCCCGAGTCTGGGGACCACTGCCTCACAGTGCCTCTCATGGGCTGGGAACAAGTGAGGAATCATGCTCCAGCAAGTGTGATTAGTTGCTTGCAGACAACAAGGTACCTGATAGGTAACTGGAAACACAACTGGTGGAGCCCATTCCCTTGGGCAACCCTGCAGTGTTGTCCCCACCACCCAGTGTGTGCAGCACATCCCCATGCTTTGCCTCCTCTGCTGGAGACCAGCTCTGTGCTCACAGAGGCTTCTCAGAGGGCCACAGGTTCCCCTAAGGCCCCCGTGGGACCACACAGGTCCCACATTTGCCATCAGTGTGCAGCACGTAGGGACTTTTGGTGAGGGGGGCTGGATTGGGGCTGGGGTGCAAGGGAAGAGCTGTGATCCACTGCATGGGGCAGGCTGGGGGAGATTTGGGGGCAAGTGGTCCCTGTTCCTGCAAGGGGAGCACTGAGATGGTGCAGACAGCCAGGGCTGAAGGGATGCCCCACAGTTGGGGCAGCTGCCTGCAGCAGTGGTACCCCCGAGATTGCTTCCACTGCGTGCTGGCTGCTGGAGCCGTTGCCTCAGCAGCACTCACCTTTTCTGCCTTGCCAAGGCAGGGGTTAAGCTTGGCTCCTTCTCCAGTGCAGGTTCATGGGCTACGTGCTGCTGGGGCTGGAGACCCTACTGGTGGGAGGGCTGCCCCTGCCCTGTCCCCCTCCTTGCCAGTGCTACGACACCTCCAAGGTCTTCTGTTCAGACGAAAGGCTGCGAGAGATCCCGGCAGGGCTGCCAGGGAATGCCACTCAGCTCTTCTTCGTGGAGACGGCCCTGAGCAGCATCCGCAGCGGGGCGCTGGGCTTCAGCACCACCCTCACTAAGCTGGTCTTCCTCAACAGCGACATCCAGGAGCTGGAGCCCGGTGCTTTTGAGGGGCTGCCCAACCTCACCGAGCTGGAGGTGTCAGGCAGCCCCTTGCCAGCAGTCAGCCCGGAGATGCTGGTGGGGCTGCCCAACCTCAGCAAGCTCTCGCTGGGTGCCAACAGCATCCGCTCCCTGCAGCCAGGGCTCTTTGCTAGCGCCCAGCACCTGCGGGACCTGTGCTTGCGGGGGAACATGATTGAGTCCCTGCTCCCCGGTATCTTCCGCCCCCTCCGGCGCCTCCAGACGCTGGACCTCTCCCAGAATGTGCTGGCTGAGCTGCCGGATGGGCTGCTGGCCCCTCTCACTGCCCTGCACCTCCTCAAGCTCAGCGACAACCTGCTGACACGAGTATCCCCCGCCGCCTTCAGGACCCTGGGCAGGCTGGCCGAGCTTCACCTGGACGGGAACCGGCTGGAGGGGCTGCCAGACGGCATCTTCAGCGGGCTGGGGGCGCTGCGGCGCCTGCAGCTGCAGCACAATGCCCTGCGCAGCCTGGCCCCTGACACCTTTGCCAGCCTACACAACCTCACCACTCTCAGCCTGGAGGGCAACCGCCTGGCTGCTCTGCCTACTGCCCTCTTTGCTGGGACCCCGCACCTCCTCCATCTTTCGCTGGCTCGCAACCAGCTGGATGTGCTGCCCCAAGGGCTCTTTGCCAACCTGTCTGTGCTGCAGACCCTGGTGCTCTCCCACAACAACATGGTTCACCTTCCCACTGGGGTTTTCCAGGGGCTGATGGGGCTGGTGACGCTGCAGCTGAGCCACAACAATCTTTCCAGCCTGCCTGCTGGGTTGCTGGCCGGGCTACCCCTCCTCACTGCCTTGGCACTGGACCACAACCACCTGGCCCACCTGCCCCCAAGCTCTTTGATGACAACTTGGATCTGGCACAAGTGGGGCTGGCTTACAACCCCTGGGCCTGTGACTGCCACCTCATCTATCTGCTGGGCTGGCTTCAGAGCTTTGCCGAGCCCCTCACCCATGCACGAGCTTCCTGCGCCAGCCCAGCCTCTCTCCAGGGACAGTCCCTGCTGGAGGTCCCCCAGAGGCAGCTAGAGTGCCCAGGATCACCCCCTGTCCCCACAGAGGAGGGCTGGAACAGGGAGCCAGGGGAGTCTTGCACCTACAGCAATCTTGAGGGCACTGTAAACATGGCCTGCAATGCCACAAGCTGCCAGCAGCTCAGCCTTCACCTCCCCTCAGCTCCTGGGCAGGCAGTGGGGCCTGGGCTGGCATACCAGGGCACCTGGGTACTGCACTCCCACTGTGGCACACTGCAGGTCAGCATCCTCATCACACCACAGATGAGGGATGAGGCCACATCACCAGGTCTCCCCACCGTGCCTTAGAGCTGGGGGAGGCAGCTGCTTGTGCTCTGCTCTTGCACTGGCACCCTCAGAACCAGCCTGGGAACTCTCTCACCTCTCTACCCTCCCCTGGTCACCAGCTGTCATCAAGCTCTCCACAACAGCTGGCCTGGTGTTATTTATTCTCCCAGCTCTGTTTTCCCTGAGCATTTCCAATGCAATTAAAATGTTTAAATTATTCCTGGGCAACCATGTCCCATGGTGGAGCAGAGACACTCACTGCATTCCCCTGCCTCTGCCTGTGTGTCTGCTGAGTGTTGGGGTGGTCTGATGGGGACAGGGCTGGGGCTGTGCATGGTGTGTCATGAGCGCAGGTGCCTGGCAGTGAGCAAGTGCTGCACTCTGCTGTGCTCATCTCTGCCCCTCTCTCATCCTGCTCCCCTCAGCAGTGCAGAGGTCCAGCTCCAGCCTGGCACTAATCTCCAGGGCACAGATTTGCTGTGGGGTATCCAAGGAGATGGGGGCGAGTGCTGCTGACTGCTCAGAGTGGCGCACAGGCTACCTGGCTGCCGGGTGGGCTGCAGCCCAGGGCTCTGCCCTGACAGCTCCTCCACCCACCCTGGCAGTGCTTAGCCTACAGCCCTGCAGTCTGCCCTAGAGAGGCTTGGGGACTTCTGGAGAGGGGGGCAAACTCCCAGCAGTGCTGCCCATGCTGGGGCTGGCAGGGAAGGTGGGTGCTCCCCTGAAACTCGTGTGTGTGAGTGCGTGCTCAGGTGTGTGCCTGGGGCTGCAGATGCACGTGTGCCAGCCACGTGGCAGCAGAGCCCTTCTCCCAGCGCCGATGTTCCTGCACCATCTTGCGGCCGCTGGGGCACGGGCTCTCCTGAGCCAGAGCTGGGAGAGCCCTGCGTGTGCCTTGTCAGCTTCCTCCCAGCCAGCCTTCCTGGCCCTGCCCACAGTGGCAGGGGAGCTGGGATCCTTGCCTGGGGCTGTGCTGGCTTTGCTGCTGGGCTATGTGTCTTTGCCAGTTCCTTTGCTGTTGCTGCCCAGCCTGAAAGCTGGGAGCAGAGAAAAGACTCCGTGTTGTGGCAGTGGGCTGCCATCCTGGCCATGCTTGGACTGCTAGCCCCATGCTCCTGTGAGGCATCTGGGCAGCACTGCCTTCCCAGACACTGTCCTGCACAGCAGCCCTGCTGTCTGTCCTGTACAGGGGATGGCCACCATGCTGCCACCATCTTCCAGGTGATGCTGGTGTGGCCACCTCCAAGCCTGGACCAGGAATGCTGTGGCTGGCTGCAGGTCCTCAGTCCTGGCATGGCTGCCACACCATGGCTTGGGGATGCTGCTGTCGCTCCTTCTGTGAGCTCTGTCCCCTTGTGCATCCTGGCCCCCGCCTTTCTGCACTCCCTGAAGTAGCCTGGCACCAAGCAGAGACCTGGGCACATGCAACACTGATGCTGGAAAGAGGTGTGGCTGTTTTTAAATTCACCAGGAAGGGTGTAATGAAGCCCAAGCAAGCGCTAGCTGAGCCACAAGAGGAGCAGGGGGAAGGGGACATCTGAAGAAGAAATGTTGCAATGTGGCTCCTACGACTATCCCTTGGGAAGCAATGGGTGCCTTGTCATTTTAAGTCTCTGCATCAAACAGTCTTTCTTCCCACAGGATGCCCTGCCCCTGCCAGGAGCCTTGGGTGTCGTCACGGGAAGGTCTTTGGCTTGTGCTGGGCTCCAGGGCAGCACGGTGCTCAGACCCGGCCCTGTGGATGGCAAAGTGTGGGGCTGAGCCCAGAGCCTGGGTGTCAGCCTCTGTCTGATCACAGATGTTATCCCTGTTAGAAGCTTAAACAAATGGCTTCAGAGCAGCACCTTCAGCTACAGAAGCTAGTTCCTGAGGAAGGAAACAGCTGGATAGTTTTAATAGGAAAAGCTTTAAACAGGAAAACTCTGAGTGAGGGTGGTGTCTGTGAAGCTGTAGGGTTATGCTGGTGGAGATAGGGGACTGCAGAGACCATCAGCTACAAAACAGGCTGGCCTGGAGATCTTCAGCTTTCCCTGGATGGGACTGGTTCCGTGGGGCCAGCAGATAACGCCTGGGCAATATATGGCTGTGTTCTCTCCGAGGGATTCCTGCAATGGTCCCCACACGGGGGGGCACAGCTCCACTGCCTGCTCCTTGGCCGTCCCTTATCTCCCCACGCAGACCTGTGCCCTGACCTCACGTGAAACCCAGCCCCGCGCCTGGGCCGTGGATAAAGAGCTGCCCAGGTGATGAGCTCCTCTGGGGGGCCGCATTCCTTGCCCGGAGCAGCTCCCTCCTACGGCTGGACTCGCTTGCCAGCACTCGGCCAAGTAAGTGATGCAGAAATGCTTCTTTTGTTCTCATGATGTGCTGGGAGGGGCGGCTCGGGGGGAGCTGTTGGGCATTTCCTTGCCGCGGGGAGCAGGGGGGGCTGCAGCACCGTGACCTGGAGCTGTCCCTCCGCGTCCCTGCGCTGCTGCAGGGTGGGACAAACGAGGGGCTACGCTGAGGTCCACCTCAGCCAGGCAGCCTGAGGGAGGGGTTTTAAAAAGGGCTTTGCAATGCCCAGCTGTTTGGCTTCAGCGCCGTGCACCGAGTCCAGCCGTTCCCACCTCTACATTTAAGTCACTGTGCTGCCCCTGCAGCTGAAGTGAACCAGGTATTTTGCACCCTCACCCCTGGCTCCTGCACCCAAGTCTGTTTGGGAAGAGGATGGGCAGGCAACAGCAGTAGCTTCTGCCCTGAGAAATCCTGTGGGGCAGTTGGCACATAGACTCATAGAATTGTTAGGGTTGGAAGGGACCTTAAGGATCACCTAGTTCCAACCCCCCGTTACCTGACACCCTAAAAAGTTCCTCCCCAGCTTTCTTGTACTTCAGATACTGGAAGGCCACAAGAAGGTCTCCTGGAGCCTTCTTCAGGCTGAACAGCCCCAACTCTCTCAGTCTGTCTCCATAGGAGAGGTGCTCCAGCCCTCTGCTCATCCTCGTGGCTCTTCTCTGGACACATTCCAGCACCTCCATATCCTTCTTGTAATAGGGGCTCCAGAACTGGATGCAGTACTCATACTTCACCTCCCATCAGTTGCTCCTCAAAACCAGCAGCTTTCAGCCTCCTGTAATTGCTGACCTCTCAATTTCTTTAAAAAAAAGCAAAACAACTTTTCACAGCAAATTTACCCTCCTGACAAGTTTTTTTTGGCACAGTCAGCTTTGATGGACACCCAGGAAGCCACCTACAGCTTTTTCCCCTGCTCCCACTCAGGGCTGTGAATCACAAAGTGGAAACAATGGTTCCAGGATGATGCTCATGGCTGTTCAGTTCCAACTGCTGTGTGTTTCTACATGAGTTGATGGCAGTGGTGGGCTTCACATCAGCCCACTTTACAGCTTTTGAGCCTGCAGTGTGCCCAGGTGGCCAAGAAGGCCAATGGCATCTTGGCCTGTATCAGGAACAGTGTGGCCAGCAGGAGCAGGGAGGTCATTCTGCCTCTGTACACTGCACTGGTTAGGCCACACCTTGAGTCCTGTGTCCAGTTCTGGGCCCCTCAGCTTAGGAAGGATGTTGAGTTGCTGGAAGGTGTCCAGAGAAGGACAACAAAGCTGGGGAGGGGTTTGGAGCACAGCCCTGTGAGGAGAGGCTGAGGGAGCTGGGGTTGCTTAGCCTGGAGAGGAGGAGGCTCAGAGGAGACCTTCTTGCTGTCTACAACTACCTGAAGAGAGGTTGTGGCCAGGAGGGGGTTGGTCTCTTCTCCCAGGCAACCAGCACCAGAACAAGAGGACACAGTCTCAAGCTGCACCAGGGGAGGTTTAGGCTGGATGTTAGGAAGAAATTCTACACAGAGAGAGTGATTGCCCACTGGAATGTGCTGCCCAGGGAGTTGGTGGAGTCACCATCATTGGAGGTGTTTAGGAGGAGACTTGATAGGGTGCTTGGTTGCACGGTTTAGTTGATTAGGTGGTGTTGGATGATGGGTTGGACGTGATGATCTTGAAGGTCTCTTTCAACCTGGTTAATTCTATCCTATCCTATCCTATCCTATCCTATCCTATCCTATCCTATCCTATCCTATCCTATCCTATCCTATCCTATCCTATCCTATCCTATCGTATCCTATTCTATCGCTTCTGGTGGGTGTGCTTCAGTGGCTTCATTTTCCCACTGCAGGTCAGACCCCTAATGTGAGGTGTTAGAGAGTTCGTCTGTAAGCATTTCATAGTCTTCTAATGAGCCTTGCTCTGAAGTTCGGCTGCTGCTTGGAAGTTAACAATTTCTGTCTGACAGAGCCTCACACCCAAGGCCAAAAAATGCTGTGATTAGCAAGACTCTTGAGATGGTTACAAGCCATGTTTTAAATGAACCCCCTGACCTGAGAGGAGCACCAATGAATAGCAAGTCCATCCAGCCCTGTGTGGAAAGTCTAAATAAACAAGGTCACCTGTGCTTGGCTGGCTCCCGGGGCCCTTGCTGATCCCTCATTAGCAAGCAGAGGGGTGGCTGCTTCTGTTGTCGCATGAATGGCCTGTTGCCCTGCTGGGTGACTGCACCCACTGGGGCAGTGCTAATGGGCAGCAGCAATTTGCTTTCTTCACCCAGACGCTGAGCTTACAGTCCAAATGTGGGAGAAGGAGGGACAGGGAACAGACTGTCCAGCCCTGGTACCTCCTGGAGCATCTCTCAGTGCCAAGCCGTGAGCTGCCTCACTCTCCCTTCTTCTCCATCCCTCCACAGCAACAGCAGTGAATGTAAATGCCACATCCATTGGCTCATGCAGTCTTTCTCTTTCCTCATAAAGTGAGTGATGATGTGAGATAAGATCTCCAAGAGCTGGATGGCAGCATGAACAGTGGACAGAGATGATTTTGTTCCTAATAACTGGTTTCTGAAGGTGTGTGTGTGTTTGTTTTTCAGGATGATGTGCCAATGTTTCCTTTGCCTTTTTTCTCCCTTTCTTTCCACCTCCATAAATGCGAAGCTGAAATCCTGGGTGAAGATCCATACGAAACGCCCAAAGACTACCAGGAGGTCTACAGAGGGTCAAAGAATGATGTCAAAGAGATCCCAAAGATTGCAAAGCCCTTCATTTCTGAGATGATCTTTGTGCAAACCAGCATCACCACTGTAAGGAAAGGTGCCTTCAGGTACATGCCCAACCTGATCAAGATTTCGTTTATTGGCAGCAAGATCAAGGCAGTAGAACCCGGAGCCTTTGATAACTTGGACAAGCTGAGGGACTTGGACATCTCTGGTGCCTCAATAGAGGAACTATCTGTGGGCACTTTCCAGAACCTCCTAAACTTGCAGAGGCTGGAGCTGAGAGACAGCCACCTCAGATACATCCCCAAAGGCCTGTTTGATGGGCTGGAAAATTTGGGAGAGCTTTCCTTGCACAGCAATGCCATCTCTTCCCTTCCAGAAGGCATTTTTGATTCTCTTGTCAATCTAACATTTTTGGACCTGGCTAGAAACAGGATCAGGACTCTTCCTGAGGATGCCTTTAGCAAACTTCCCGGCTGCGAGTCCTCCGGCTGTATGAGAATGAGCTGCAGGATCTCCCGGCAGGGCTGCTGGACACTCAGTCAGGACTGCTGGAACTCAACCTCCAGAGGAACAGGCTTGAGGCACTGCCACCCATGCTTCTGAGGAGCTTGCCTCACCTGGAGAAACTCTTCTTGGACAACAATCTAATCAGGGTTCTTCCTCCTGAGGGCTTTTTTGGTTTGAACAAATTGAAGCTGTTGACTCTGGATTCAAACAATATCACAGAGCTCCCTTGCTGCCTCTTTGATGCCATGCCGCACCTGCGGGAGCTGGACCTGGGCAGGAACAGTTTGGCCACACTTCCAGATGGCATCTTTGTCAATCTCACATCTCTTGGGAAACTCATCTTGTCTCATAATCAGCTAGCAGCCTTGCCAAGAGGATCCTTCACTGGGCTCAGCAAGCTCTTGGACCTCCAGCTGGATACAAATCAGCTTTCTGCTCTGGATTGTGAACTCTTTGCTTCTCTCCCAAATCTGAAAACCCTCAACCTTCGGAAGAACCAGCTGGAGAGTGTCCCCCGAGGGCTCCTGGACCCCCTGAAGAAGCTCAGCTCAGTGTACCTGAGTGGCAACCCATGGAGATGTGACTGTAACCTCTGCTACCTGCACAGCTGGATCACGGGCAACAGTGAGAAGGTCAAATTGTCCACCCAGGTGTCATGCAAGAGTCCACCCCACTTGGCAGGTCAAGCAGTGACGTCGCTGAGAGATGACCACTTAATTTGCCCAGCTACTCTGCCTCTTCCAGCTTCTTTAACCCCATCTCTGCTGCTCAAATTCACATCCACATCATCACAAGGGATGCCAACCTTGCTGTCTCCTGGAGCCTTGCCCCCTGCATCACCAACCACACTGTCATGGGTAGCCTTTCCCACCACAGTATCACAGTATCACAGTATCGCAGTATCACCAAGGTTGGAAGAGACCTCAAAGATCGTCGAGTCCAACCTGTCAACGGCACTGACAACCATGCTGTCACCTGTGGCCACTTCTGCCATATTGCCAACTGTGACAACAGAGGCCTTCCTCACTGCTCCATCACCAGCCATGCTACCTAAGGTCTTCACTGTCACCCCTACATCAGCCATGCTGCCAAAGGTCTTCATCACCACCACATCCCCAGCTGTGCCGCCCAAGACCTCCGTCACCACACCCCCATCAACAATGGTGCCAAAGGCCTCCATCACCATACCCCCAACAACAATGCTGCCCAAGGCCTCCATCACTACCCCATCACCAGCTGTGTTGCCTGAGGTGTCCATCAACACACTGTCATCAACTGAGATGCCTGAGCTGCCTGAGACCTCTGTAACCACCCCATCACCAGCTGTGCTCCGTGAGGCTTCCATTACTACCCCATCACCAACTGTGCTGCCTGAAGTGTCCATCAACACACCATCAGCTGGGCTGCCTGAGACCTCTGTAACCATCCCATCACCAACTGTGCTGCCTGAGGTGTCCATCAACACACCATCATCAACTGTGCTGCCCGAGACCTCCTTCAACACACCATCATCAACTGCTCTACCAAAGGCCTCCACTGTCACCTCATCATCGACCATACTGCCCAAGGCTTCTGTCACCACCCCACGGCCAGCTGTGCCACAGAAGGCATTTAGTCTGCGTCCAACTTCAGCCATCATAAGCCTAGATCCTCCTGGGACCAGCAGCCCAAAGCCTGCACTGTCCACTTTCTCTTCTGCCACCACACCAGTGCCAACCAGCCCGCTGGCAGCCTCCACCAGACAAGGGACTCCTGCTCTTCTGGTGCCCACAGAGAGGCCAGGCACCATCCGATGGGGAACACTCAGCATCTCCCTTATTTCGGCTCCTGCCTCAGCACTCTGGCCACCCTGCAGGGATGCAGTGACAGATGTGGTTCCACTGGCATCACACTCCCCATCCCACCATGCTCTTGTGCCAAGCAGGGAGTGGGATTGTGCCACCACGTGGGCACCCAGCCATGTGCCCACTGCCCTCCAACACACTCCCACCCCTGCAGGCACCATCGAGATACCAACGCTTTCCATCTCCCTGCCACCAGACCCCACAAGTGGCTGGCCAGCATCCCCACCCCTGTCCCCTGGTGGCTCTCAGTCCTGGGGCTTCATCCTGCCACCCAGCCCACGGTACTGCAGGGCCTGGCTGGTGCTGGGCCTGGCCGCGCTGGCACTGCAGGTGGGCTGCACACTGCTAGGGGCGGTGATTGCTCTTCTCCTTCACCAGGCCACCCATGGCCACTCTGTGCCACCAGTGAGGCTACTGAGTCTCCAAGCCCTGTCTGCTCCGGGGACCCTTGAACCGGCCCAGGCAGCGCTGTGAGCTTTGCTGGCCCTACGTGACCTGGGCAACGCCCAGCGTCCTCTTCTGGGGTCTGGCCGTGGCATGCATATGTTGTGGGGTGCATGTGTCTTGGATGAGTGACCAGCATCCCAACCGGCTTGGGACTCCTGCCAGCTGGCCCCTGGCGATGCTGTGGGCCTGGGGAGCCAACCGCCGTGTCACTGCCTGCCGGGTCCTTCTGCCAGGCGACACTAGGTGGCATCCCGACACAGGCAGTGGCAGTGACCCTGGGAGCGGTGCCCAGCGGCCCTGGAGGCACCGCGCTGAAGTGCCGGAGACCCCGCAGCCGGCCGGAGCTCGCTGGAACTCGGGTGTGCCTGCTCTAGCTTGCAGGGACTGGTCGGGGCTCCTGCTGCATCACCTCCCCGCTCATGAGAGGTACCTGCAGGGTGCAAACGGTCCTTGAGGAAGGACAGCTCAAGGCTTCCTGCCCCACACCCCAGCTTCTTCCCTGCACGGTGTTATGGGATGTGCCAGTGCCCATACTGATCCTAACACTCTGACCTTTAACCCTCTCATCCTTCTGTTCCTCCTCACTGATATTAAAGCTGTCCCTGCAGCTCTGATGTGCACGGAAGGGCTGCCAGGAGGAATATTTTCATCCCGGAGCTTTCCTATACTGTGGGGGCTTCCTGTTGCTTTCTGGAGTATGGGGTCCTCAGTCAGAGGAGGCCATCAGGGACCAGTGCAGGACCAGAGCTCCACATCCTCCTGCTGGCAGAAAACAGGCATGGAAAATTTTCTTTCTCCTCTGAAATCTTCTGCCCCTAAAATAATTTTTCTCTTGTGGTGCTGCCTGCCCTGGCCTCTCTGGAAGAGCAATGTTTGACCGTGGCCAGCCCCATGCCCAGGGAGGTGGTGGAGTCACTTTCACTGGAAATGTTTGAAATAAGACTGGATGAGGCACTTAGCGCTGTGGTTTAGTTAATTAGATGGTGTTGGGTGATGGGTTGGACTTGATGATCTCAAAGGTCTTTTCCAACCTGGCTAATTCTGTATTCTGTAATTCATGGGGCTCATACCATAACTTCAGCTGATGCTAAGCCCTGAATGCAGGCTGGGCACAGGCTCTTCAGAAGCTTGGGAGTAAGGGGCCAACTTTACTCATAACTGAAAGGTTAACTTGCACCTTCACCTCTGCAGTCCTGGGCTGCTACCAGGGCCAGGAAACCACCACACTTCATCACAAGTGTCTGTTACTGTGGGGTTTCTGTGGAAAATTGAGAGGATTTTTGATCCTGTTTCTTGGTTTGGATCTCTGGGTACCCTGTTTTGCTCTAGGCTCATTGTTGATTTTGCCCTGTGCCAGGCAAGCTGCTCCCAAACTTCATTACCCTGATTACTACAGGGTTGCAGGTGCTTGCCTTCGATTCTCTCCTTTGCCACCAGTGCTTGTGCAGTCCTGCCCTGCTTTGGGGTGCCCTTCCCCGGGGTGGGGCAAAGGGGCTGCCTGGCCCTCGGGAGAACCCAGGTAAAGCAATCATCTAGAGATGTGCTGGGCAAAGAGCTGTGGGGAAGCAGCTCAGAAACCTCCCAGCTGGGGAGCCCTGAGTGCCCCAGCTCCCCTGCCTGTGGCTGTGCACGGGGGACCTGGATATATGTCTTTGCTAAGAGCCTGTGCCGTGTTGCAGGCGCTTGGGCTGCTCCTTGAAGTCCTGCTGACGGCTGTGAAATACGGGAGGCAGGCGCGGGGCAGCGCATCTGGGTGGGACGGAGCCGCTTGCTCCGGGGCTGGCAGGGTGGGTAATGAGATACAGATGAGCTGGAGGCAGTGTTTTTCCTGGCAGCCCAGATGGGCTCTTGATTTAGGGGGTTTGAAAGTGGGGCCCGCCTGCCTGCTGGGGAACAGACCCCCAGCACTTCCTGGGGGGTAAGGGCAGGGGTGGTGGTGTGTTTCTCTGCCGGCTTTTCATATATTTAATGGTGCATCGCAGTCTAAACAGGGAAGTACTTCGGGGTGAGATTAGCACAACATAATCACATTTTAAAAGGTCTTCAGAGACACAAGGCATGTCTGCTCTCCTATTAATTACTTGTTATTAATAAAGCTGGGGTCAGCCTAGAGGTGTTCATGCTGCAGCACGCTGGCTCCCTCTGTGTGGAGCGGCGGTGTCTCTGAGAGCAGCACAAAGCCCAGCAGCCTCCACCTGTGCCCATCCCACCCTGGAAACCAAACAGCCAGCATTCCTACAGCCACCTTTACAACTAATTTGCCCTCATACCCTGAGAAGGCCACATCTTTCTAAGTGCCCACAACACCTCTGAGTGCTGTAAAATAGTAACAGCCAGGGCATTCCCAGCAGGGGAACTTCGTGCTGTGATCAGTTTCTAATGTGCAATGGAAATAAAGCTGTCGGTGTTCCCGGGGCCAGGCGGGGGCAGCTGCCTCACAGACAGCAGCCGTCTCTTTCCATCGCTGTGGGACCAGTCACTGGAAGTATACAGCTGCACTGGGACAAATTAGCAGCCTTTCCCCTTTTGCCTCTGCTCGCTGTGGTGTCCCATGGGAGGGAAGAGGCTGCGAGGAAGATGCAGAGTGTGCTGGGGGTGATGTGCCTGCTGGGAAACATTCTTGGGTTTCCTGGTTGCTGAGCGTGAGCAGCCAGGGAGCACATGTGGATGGGGCAAAGCATGGGAGAGTTGCACTGGGGACACCAGTGTGCAGGTTTGCTGCTTTGGATTTGCACCTTGCTGCCACACCAAGGAGAGGCCTTCCTTCAGAATGTGTCCAGAGAAGGGCAGCAAAGCTGGGGAGGGGTTTGGAGCACAAGTCCTGTGAGGAGAGGCTGAGGAAGCTGGGGTTGCTTAGCCTGGAGAGGAGGAGGCTCAGGGGAGACCTTCTTGCTGTCTACAACTACCTGAAAGGAGGTTGTAGCCAGGTGGGGGTTGGTCTCTTCTCCCAGGCAACCAGCACCAGAGCAAGAGGACACAGTCTCAAGCTGTGCCAGGGGAGGTTTAGGCTAATGTTAGGAAGTTCTTCACAGAAAGAGTGATTGGCCATTGGAATGGGCTGCCCAGGGAGGTGCTGGAGTCACCATCCCTGGAGGTGTTTAGGAAGAGACTGGATGGGGTGCTTGGTGCCATGGTTTAGTTGATTAGATGGTGTTGGATGATAGGTTGGACTTGATGATCTCAAAGGTCTTTTCCAACCTGGTCTATTCTATTCTATTCTATTCTATTCTATTCTATTCTATTCTATTCTATTCTATTCTATTCTATTCTATTCTATTCTATTCTATTCTCCCAGTCTAGTCTATTTCTATTCTCACTGGGGAGATGTGTGGCCAGGGCAGGTGCCCAGGGAGTGCATAGCTCCCAGCACACCCTTCCTCCTCTTCTGTGGACAGCCTGGGCATCCCTCTGCTGAGTAGTACCTGATGATTTTTTTCATCCACGCATTTTTGTGGTTTCTCTGAACTCAGGTCAGATATTTAGCGTCTGCAACACCTTATGGTGAGGAGTGCCCAGGATTGCCCAAGCACCAAACTAGGCAGCACCTCCCTTTGCTCTTTCTCTGCTCACTGCTCCTTACATGGGATGCTGAGGTTCTTGCACTGGAAAATAAAAGAGGTGAGCAACTCCAGGCTGCTTGTGACACTGTAAACCTCTTCCCAGTTGCTGTGACTGCCTGAGGTCCTTGTAGTTAGCCTCAACTGACAACTGGTTAGAAGCAGAGATAGGGCACTATGCCTGTATGCCCTTGAGCAGAGATGGGACTGAGGTGTCTCCAGCATGGCCTGGGAGTTTCCCAGCCACCACTTTCTCTACTCCTGCCCTGTGCAGAGGAGACTTGGCTCCCACAGCCCTGTCACTTGCGCTGTGGTACTGACCTGTAACCCATCTGATTGTCAGCCCTGCTGGGACCTCTCATGCCTCAAGGGCAGTGGCCTGTACCTGTCACCTGCCTCTGGTCCCCTTCCTGCCTCTGGGGCTCTCCATAGGCAGGAAGGCAGTTTGAGAGTAAAAGCCCTTTCTTGTGTCTGGCAGGAAGGGGGCAATGAACATCTGCATGGGGGTTTTGTACAATAACCTGGATGGGGAGCAAACTTGGGCCTCCAGTGCTAACTTGCTGCTGGGAACCTGTCCCAGTCTGCTCCATGCTGGCACAGCTTCCTCCTTTGGCACCCACCACATGTGCTAGCCTCAAACATGTGCCACAGCTGTGCCAGGAGCAGTGTCTCACTGGTTCTGGTATGGTTTGAGCCCACATGCCTCTCGTGATAGCCTGCCCTAGTAGGTTGTGGGGCTGGGGACTGGCTGCTCTGTGTGCTATGTGAGAAGAGTGCTGCAAATGCAGGGAGAGAAGGCCAGGGAGGTGCTGGCAGTACTGCCTGGCAAGGTGTGACAGATGACATGGCACCTGCAGGGTGAGGATACCAGCTGGGGCAGCTCCATGACTGAAGCAGATGTGGCTGCTGTCACCAGCCTAAGCATCAGCTAGGCAGACACATCCAGCACCCATCCATCCCTTCAGCAGAGATGACCATGGGCTGGCAGTCACTGCTTGGTCCTACTGTTGATCATGGTTTTGAACATTGGCACCACTCTTCCACGTGTCCTCTGGACGGTCTGTCTTTCCCTCCCCATCCTCCACCCACAGCATCCCTCCCAGAACCCAAACATGACACCTGTCCAGTCACATCAGGCTGCTCCTTGTCAACAAGTCCTGTGAGACCCAGAGAGCAGGAGCTGAACTGGGATATTCGTTCACCTGCCTTGGCCTTGGCCAAACCTCCTGCAAAAGGGCTGCAACCACATCCTGCCAGAGCAGGGGCCTGACCTCCCTCCATGGCAGCTGGGGCAGAGAGAGGACACCCAGGCACGGGAAACAGGGCTCAAGGGCATGTGGGGCTGGCATCCCCTACTGTTCCCATCCTTGGTCTGCCTGCCTCAGGCCTTGTGCTGCCCCTGCTTTCGCCTAGGGCTTGGGCAGGGTGAGGAGAAGCAGGCGGCACATCCTGCCCTGGGCAGTGGCGGGGCTCGGAGGGGCGGAAGTCTGCTATTTGTTTAAGGTGCAAACAAGTGCTGTTAATCTGCAGCCTGTTTGTATTTCTCCAGAGCCCCCGAGTGCGGGGGGGGGGGGGGGGGGGGCAGGGAGAGGGTCTCCCCTTTGTGCAGGGGCAGGGTCACGCTATTGGAAGCAGAGGTGAGAAAACACAGAGGGGCAGCTGGAACCTGCTTTGAGAGGGAAAGATTTTTTCGGCTATTTATGATAATTAGTGGGAAACGTTCCTCAGACATTTCAGATGATTTTGTAATGAAGTTGGGCTGAATGTTCCTGCTTTGTTCCACTGGAGCCATTAAAAATCTCCCTTCTTTAGCTGC